>CM062805.1:413529513-414729513 GCA_031772625.1 Pinus tabuliformis | reverse complement strand
CTTTATCTCCCCAGAAACCATAAATGAGATGTTGCATTTCCATACTGCAAGGCCATTGACCCCTCTTTCCATGTTGGATTTAATAAAGAAGGGGAGTAACTTGTCAAGTGCCCAGATTATCAAAATTAACCAGCTATTTGTACAGCCAAGCTCTGAAACTATGAGAACTCCTCCTATTGGATATCACTACCTGAATGACTTGGGCAGAATGCTAGTGGATTTGATCAGCTATGCCCTGGGGTACAAGGGAATTGAGGATGTTGATGACACTATAATGGCAATGATGTCCATGTTTTCTCCTGGGAAGCCTCCAGCTGTACACTATGACTACGCCACCAATATTGCAGAAAAGATCCATGAACAGCTAATGAATCTACCAAGGGAAAGGGTGTTCAGATACACCTCATACATCTACCACCTGTTCTTTTTTTATCAACCAGATGGTTTCCCCATTCCCCTCAAGAAACTTGATGCCCAGGGAAATCCAAGGTCAGTTGTGTTTTGGACTTCAGTTTTCCATAATGTTTCTCAATCACCATACACATACTGTGAATTTATAGACCTGTTCATTCACCCAGCTATGACATTGCTGTATGGTGTCCCTCCTCCAAGGTTAACCGATGATATGCAGAGAGTTCTCCATCTCTCCAAATCCTACAACATTGGTGATTGGTATTTTTACCAACATCACACAGTAATCAGAGTATATGGCTGTGAGTTGGACCCTTTTAGGCTTCCAAGGTATGTCCCCATGAGACTTTTTGCCTTAGAATATTTCAGGCAGTTTGGAAATGCTGACTACATTCATTTCCAAAGCCAAAAAAAGAAGGTACAACTGAAGGTAAGGAGCCAGCTAGGCCCTTTTTTGTACAACAAAAGAGAGGAGGGATGGAAGGAGGCAGATATGATCCTAGCTGGCCTCAAATTGCAAACCAGTTTCAAATGGTCACCTTATGACCGTAATCATTTTATTTCCCTCAGGAGGATAAAACACAAATTGGGTAACTATTCACATGTTAGGCTGCCCCATATTGAAAAGTATGCAAATTCTTTAAGCTGGAAAGAGGGCACTCTAGAAGAGCCAATCTCTAGAGAGCAGATACTAGAGAGGGAGGCTAGGAATATGCAAAAAGAGGCTGACTTGGAAACTTGTGGACAGGTTTCCTTATCATATCAAAGGCAACTTGGAGCAGCTGCCTCTTCTTCAACAACACATCAGCAAGTTGCCATGGACACTCAACAGACAGGCAGCAAAGGCAAAGGAAAGCAGGTGGAACAAGAGCAACCACCTCCCATGACTGAAGGGCAAGCAGAAAAAGAGATGGAACAGCAAGAAGAAGTGCAGTAGCAGGTAGAGCAACAGCAACAACAGGAATCACAACAAAGAGTAGGGCAGCATGAGAGAGAGCAGCCCACACAGCAAGAAGGGGCAGTTGAGGCCCCAATTCTCACTGAGCAGCAGGCTCAAAACATAGTACCTCCTAGGCAAGAAGCAGTTAATGAAACCTCAGTCCTCCAAACTCCACAAAAGGAGGATGTAAGCAGGAAAAGGGATAGAGAGACTCCCTTGACTACATCAATAAGTCATGGTGAGAAGAGGCACAGGATGAACCCCCTTTCAGAGGAAGACATGCCTATAGGGCAATCTTTGGGTATGGGCCCGCCCAGTTTGGAGGCATCTGCAAGTTCCTTCCAACAGGAACAAGAGAGGACAGTGGGAGGAGAAGTCAGCTCCTCTAGCCAGCAGAGAGAGGGTGAACTGAGCTTTAAACAGCAGTTCATTGAAATAAAGAAAAGGAATGAGCCCATAAAAATACATCTGTATAACCATTTTCTGAAAATGGCTCCCACCAACCAGCAGCGACTAATGTCTGCATATGATGTCCAGGAGGGCAAGATGATCATGAGTCACCTCATACCAACTACTTTTCAGCCACAGTCCCCTTCAGATTACCTAAGGACCAATCTTGAGGTCCTGGCCAAGGACATCCACCCAATGGATAAAATTGAATTGCATAAACAAACAGGTGAGATGGTCTATGCTTCCTTGGCAGACAAGACATTGGATAACTATAGGCTAGAAAATAGCCTTAATAATACAGCTGCCCAACTTGAGTTGGAAAGGGCATCCTCACAAGCAAAGGACAACAGAATAAGGTCCCTAGAAGATATAATTATTGAGATTGGGCATGACCCCAAAGATATCAAGGGCATACAAGAAATATTAAAATTGAGGGATGCAGATATGGCAGCTTTAAGGAGAAAGATCAAACTCCCAGCCACAATTCACCCTCAAACAGATGAAGTAGCTCAACAAAGGCATGATCAAGATGCCACAGCTTTGTTGGTGTCTCTCTATAAACAGCTTATCCAGACACAAGAAAAGCTGGGAGAATCAGAGGCTGCACAGGCAGCATTACAAGCAACTCTGAAACAAAGAGAAGAAGGTCAGACCTCCCAGCCTCCTCCTCAAATCATTAACCTTGAGGAAGCTCCTCCAACTACTATTCCTCCTCCTCAACAGACTGAACAAGCAACACCATCTACTTCAGCACCACCAACAACAGAGCAGGCCCCTAGCTTGGATATGCAAAAGCTAAGGAATGAGATTCAGGCCCTGGAAGCTCAAATGACAGAACTGAATGAGACCAGGGAGAAATTGGCCAAAGTAAATGATAGATATGACAAATCCAAGCAGTCTGTGGCAGAAAAGGGCAGGGAGATAAAAGCCCTCAAAGACAGGATCAAAGAGCTAGAGAATGAGCTCAAACTAGATAAGGTTGTGGCTGAGCTTAAAATAGTGCTGTGGGCTAATATTGGCCAGTCTATTAATGACCAATGGCAGTATATTGAAACAATCCATGAGCAGTTAGAGCTCATTCCAAAAGCACAGACTGAAATTCAGAGATCAAGGGCTGCTCTAAGCAACATGCCTGAAGTTGCCACTAGGATGATTAATGTGCTTAACAATAGAACAAGTACTCAGTTGGCTACCATGGGAATTTCAAACAGAACTGAGACCATTCAGTTAATCAAGAGGGTTCTTACACTGAGAAACTTGGTGCAGACATTAGAGAGAAGAACCCAGGACATGCAGACTGAGGTAAACAAGTTTATGGAGAAATTTCAGGTATTAGAAAACAGAGGGCTCCCTAGCTTACTGAACAACGCAGGGAGACTGTTCACACATGAGCAGTATGCCAAAAGGGTTAATGCATTTGCCACAAGTCAGATCAATGAGAAGCCCAACACGAGGAAACAGGGCCAGCCACAGGACATACTCTCTACAATAGAGTAGAAAGTTTATTTTTTATAATGAATGAAATTAAACACCTGTTTGAGGTGCCTCCCAATTTTTATAAATATACAGAGGCAGAGGAGACTATGGATGCAATTCTCAGGCATCAACTACCTACACAAGAATGGTGGACTAAGGCAATACAGATGATTTTATAAACAGGAAGCCATTCAATAAATTTTGTTCATGGAAAATGCAAATTGTCATACACAGGACAGTTTAAAAGAATCAGCATGCGTTAAAGATGAAAGCTGAGCCAACTCAGCAGAACTTACGGCCAACAAAGCAAGATGAGAAGCTACAGGTGTCCAGGCCGAGAAGCTACAGCAGAGCAGCTCCAAAAGCGCAATTTCCAGCATTAATGCAGATCACTACAACCGACTTGTTGGCTTTCAAGAGCCAAAATATCTTCTGACAGATAGAAAGATGCATTTATGTTGTATTAAAGAGAGCAATAACTTCTTATCTGCTGTTCTGTACAAAGTTGGTGAAATATTCATTTCTCAGATGACTCAACGCCTTAGATATTTTGTAATACTGTTTGTATATATTTGCCCCTCGCACAAGCTTGCAGGGGTTGTTGTTGATTTCCCTTGAAGAAATTCTTATGCTATAATCCTTTCAGAGTTTAATAAAGAAAGTGATGGAATTTCTCAAAGTTCTGAAGTGTTGAATGCGTTCTGGTGTTTGTTGAAAACTGCAGGATTCCTGTGTACCTCACAATACAATAAGTTTTCTGTAACTCTCTTTGTTATGTGTTTCAATCTTTTACAATCCATATATGTTTCTAATTTCTAAGTATTTAGCAACAAAGAAAAAGGATAGCCTTCAGGATTTATTCATGCAATACCCTGAGCTCAATCTATGTTGTTAATGAATGTTTTCTTCAGCTATAATCTTGATAAGTGTAATTCTTAATTGCTGCACTATCAGAATATATCTTTCACAGTGACCTTTGTTTCAGGAATTCAAGTTTGCTCCTGTGCAACATGTTTCACTTTCACATCACCAGCTTAATGGAGAATTCTTAATTGCTTTCTGTTGGCTGACCATACATCACCACTTAAGTTTAAATTTTGTTTGTTTGAGATACCCAATAGGCCCTGCAGTCTGAACATCATCACTCCAGCATTTCAAAACATTTCACAGCTCTAGACTCCATTGCCCAATGTTATACTACTATCTGAACACTACATCTTAAGCGCTGAAAGAAGTCCTTCAACCAAAACATAAACCAAAAACCTGAGCATAATAGCTAGCCTAAAATACTATCAAAACAGAGACAAATCATAAAGAGAGAGCCCTCTCTGATTACAGTTTGGCTAGAGACTGTAGTCCAAAGATTGGTTAGTGGTTACCCCGACCGTATTCCCTTGGGAGTCATAGGGAACAACCTGGGTGTTAACATAATTGGCGACTCCACTGGGGAGTTCCTCAAGATTTTCTAATTTCTGTTTATCTCTTGAAAGCTGCCCATTCCCTTTGCCGCTAGCTTTGGAAAATATACAGTAAGTTCAAAATCTTGTCTAGCCTCCGAAGACACAAAAATATCCTGCAAAATACCAAAAAGAAGTTTAGAAACTGGCTCCTAAAAGGAAAACCAGACATACTAGGTCAAATCCTGACCCAGAACCACCAGCTGTTTTTGAAAATCCTAATATAATCCCTAGGATCATCAGGAAGCAGCAGGGACAACAAACTCTTGCTGACTCAACTCCTGAAACAGGTTATCCAAACCTTGTTCCAACTCCAATCAAGGTTTTGTTTCGATCTACCCTTGATTCCCCCAGTTCCCCCTCTACATCTCAGAGCTCTCCTTTCACACCTTCATCCACTGCACATACTCCTTTAACCAACATCCTAGTTTCTACCCCTCCCATTAACCCTGTTATACCAGTCACCCCGATCCCATTCATCCCTGTCAACCCCTTAAACCCTGTGAATATGGCTAACAGATATGCACCCTTGCAAATACCAGCTAATGCTGCAGCTCTACCCCAAGACTACCAAACCAAAATCTCATATTTTGACTCCAATGGCCCTTTGACAGCTGTTCAGCATGCCAAAAGGATGCAAGACCATTTTGAGACCTATGAAATAGATGATGACAGTGTGAGAATGAGGATGTTTGTTCAAAGCCTAACTGGGGATGTAAGAACTTGGTTTAGATCCCTGAATGCAAATTCCATCACAACTCCTGATGAGCTGTATCAAGCCTTTACTAACAGATGGGAGAAAAAGAAAGATCCTCTGCACATACTTGGGGAATATGACACTATCAAAAGAGGTCCCCAAGAGACTGTTTTGGAGTATTGTGCAAGATTCAACAACGTATATAACGCAATCCCACAAAATTTAAGACCCCCTCCTGATTTAGCTTTGTACAAATTCCCTGATGGTTTTGACCCTGACATGGCCTATCAGTTAAAGGAAAGAGACCCTCAAACCCTTGCAGAGGCCCAAAGGGTTGCTGTCACAGTGGAAGCTAACCTGATTGCCAAAAGAAACAAAGCAAGGTTGGAAAAGAGAACAGCCTTTAAAGAAGAACCCTCTGCTTTTGATCAAAAGCTGGATGCAATACTCACTGGAATGAAAAGATTGGGTGATAGAGTGGAATCGGTTGAGAGAAAATCATCATGGGAAGCACCACAAAACAACCCTCCTAGGAATCCAAATTTTAGGAGAACTCAAAACCCAAACGTTGGCAAGGCCAGTGCTGACCAAGACATAAGACCTCCTTTCCAAGAAAACTATGCTGAAACTTCCACATCAACTGAACCCAATGAAGATCCTCAGATTAATTTAATGGGTCTAGATGGTGAAAGTCAAGTTTTCTTAACACAAGAAGATCATGAGGATGATGAAATCAAACTGTTCCAAACTAAATCAGGTGAATCCTTTGACTTTAAACAAGGCTATGACACTGCTGTTTATGAAGTCCATAAACAATACAAGCTAAGGAGCAGAACTGTGAATGTAAACCAGCCTGAAAAGATAAAGGATAATCAGCAGCCTAAAAGAGTCATAGTCACAGAGCCTAATGACAAAACAAATTCACCTACAGAAGAAATAATTATTGAAGAGATCACTGAACCATTGTCCTTAAAACAGCAGCCTCTGGCTACTTCATCCTCTCACCCTAATTTAAATGTTATTCCTCAAGAGATGAGTAAAAAAGACAAGTCCCAAAATCAAGATAAGAATCAAGAAGAAGATCTAGTGAACAAGGAAAGGACTGTTATCCATAACCCTAAGACCCAATCTGAAAAACCCTTTGACCTAGAAATTGAAATTGACAAACTAAAGATAGCAATCCCTCTCTCAGAACTGGCCAAGCATGACATTTATAAACAACAGATCAAGAAGTCCCTTCAACTCACCAGCATCAAAGATGATGTCAATGTGTTGGATGACACCCCAGAATTACTGTTTGGCCCAGAAGTGGATGGAAAAACAGTAGTCACAGGGGTATTACCTTTTTATGTCAGCTTACATATTCATGATAAAATATTACATAATGCAATGTTTGACTCAGGTGCCTCTCACAATCTCATGCCAAAAGCAGTCATGGAGAGATTGAATCTGGATATAACAAGACCATACAAGGACCTGTTTTCCTTTGACTCCAGCCAAGTCAAGTGTTTAGGTCTCATAAAAGATTTATGTGTGTCTCTGGTTCAATACCCAAACAAAACAATTCTAATGGATGTTGTAGTTGCTGATATCCCACCTAAGTATGGGATGCTGTTATCAAGATCATGGGGAGCTAAACTCCAAGGTTCCCTACAATTAGACATGTCATATGCCACCATCTCTGTTTTTGGGCAACCAAAAAGACTATACAGAGAAACACTCATGAAATACATGGTCAGCAGTGAAGAAAAGCCTCAAAACTTTCCCATATATGCTGTCCATTCAGACATAGACTCATACATTCTCTTCAATGACAACACAACTCTCTCAAAAAATGATGTTGAAACCAAAATACTCATACAAGAGGAAGACTCTAATGAAAGAATTACCACCCATGAAACAACAGTCAATCAATCACTAGACACTGCTGCTGCTCTAGTTGTCAACCATATTCAATCAAATGATGAGACTGTCCTAGAAGACAAGCCAGATCAAAAACCAGAACTTCAACTTACATTGCCAGCACATGAACAGATCATTAAATCTCCTTCACAACAAGATATTCTATGGTTCCTTGAATTTGATGGCTCAGTCAACAAATTAGGGGCAGGAGCTGGAGTTTGGGTACACAATAAAGAAAACAGTCATGCAGAAGGCAGAGCCTATAGATTAAACTTCAGATGTACAAATAACATGGCAGAATATGAAGCTCTTTTACTAGGCCTCAAGTTAGTAAAGTTCTTGCAAGCTGCCAGGGTTTCAATCATGGGTGATTCAGATTTAGTTATCCAACAAGTGAAGGGAAATTTTGTCACAAATGACAAGAGATTAAGGTCTTATAGGTCTGCTGTTGCTGAAGTACTAAACTTTTTCTCTGAATTCCAAATCACTAAAATTCCTAGAACCCACAATCTGCATGCTCATAGTTTGGCCACATTTGCTAGTACTTGCAAATTACCATTGGAACCTAACAATTGTTTCACAGCTGAGATTAAACACAGACCCTCCATTCCAAACAATGTTAAAGATTGGCAAGTATTTGAGTATGATATGCAAATAAACAATTTTTTAACGCTGCAACAAGAATTTGCAGGATTAAATATTGACACTGACAGAGCAAGTCAATCACAAATACTTGACAGAGCAAGTCAATCACAAATACGATTTGAACAGACTGACCACACAATATCACCTAGAACAGCAAAACAAATGTTAAATCCAACTATCTTCAACAAGGAAAACATTCAGCAAATTCAACCAATCAGTTGTGAAGAAGTAGCCAATGCTGAAACTGAAATCATAGAGCTGAAAGACAATTTTCTGCCAACAGGCCTAACTCCACTAGAGGACATCTTTGATTCAAATGATATTCCCAGAAAACCAAAAATGCAGCCCTCAAATGCAGCCATTGAAGAATGCAACATTGGTACCATTGACAAGCCCAAAATAATAAAGTTGTCTGCATCTTTACCTCCTGATCAAAGGCCTAAATACATTGACCTCTTCAAAGAGTTCCAGGATGTCTTTGCATGGAGTTATGAGGATCTAAAGTCCTATGATACCTCTGTTATCCAGCATACTATCCCTCTCAAGCCTGATCAAAAGCCCTTTAAACAAAAATTGAGGAGAATCAATCCTATGCTTCTCCCAGCAATGGAACAAGAGGTACAGAAAATGTTTAAGGCAGGCATCATAGCACCTATCAGATTCTCTGAGTGGATTTCAAACTTAGTCCCTACAAGAAAGAAAACTGGTGAAATAAGGCTGTGTGTGGATCTAAGAAACCTGAATCAGGTATCCCTCAAAGACAACTATCCCTTACCCAAGATGGATCACATTCTCCAAAGAGTGGTAGGGACCTCAAGGATCTCATTACTTGATGGATTCTCAGGCTTCAATCAAATCCTGGTGCACCCTGATGGTCAAGACAAAACATCATTTACAACCCCATGGGGAACTTTCAAATATGTAAAAATGCCTTTTGGATTGAAAAATGCAGGGGCAACTTTTCAAAGAGCAATGGATATTGCTTTTGATAAGGAGATTCATGACTTTTTAGTCATTTACTTAGATGACCTCACACCTTTTTCAAAATCTGACCAAGAACATTTAAAACACTTAAGGCAGATTTTCTTAACATGTAGGAAATATGGAATTTCCTTGAATCCCAAGAAGTCTCTATTTGGTTTGGAAGAAGGTAAGCTGTTAGGACATATCATTTCAAAGGATGGCATAAGAATTGATCCAGATAGGATACAAGCTATCTTACAAATGCCCCACCCAAGAAATATCAAAGAATTACAAGCATTCTTGGGAAAGATCAACTTTTTGAGAAGGTTTATCCCAAACTTAGCAGAACTAATCAGATTACTAAATAACATGCTAAAGGAAGATTCAAAAGTGAAATGGACAGTTGAAGCAAATCAAGCCTTTGAAGGTATAAAGCTGGCCCTTACCCAAACCCCGGTCTTGACCACTCCTCAATTTGACAGAGAATTTATCATTTTCTCTTTTGCCTCCCAGCATACTATTGCTGCTGTTTTGTTACAGAAAGATGACCAAGGAAATGAGAAGCCAATTGCTTTCTTTAGCAGAGCTCTTAGAGATGCACCTTTAAAATATCAAATCATGGAAAAGCAAGCTTATGCTTTGGTTAAAGCCATTAAGGACTTTAGGATTTACATCCTTTATTCGCATGTTATAGCTTATGTACCAAGTCCTATTGTCAAAGACATTCTCACCCAAGAAAATTTAGAGGGCAGAAGAGGAAAGTGGATTGCCAACATTTTGGAATTTGATATTGAGATAAAACCTACAAAACTAATAAAAGGGCAAGGTTTGGCCAAACTAATGACAGAAGCAAACTTCCAAGCCTTAGACATCAACCAGCTGGACAGTGAACCGGAGCTGGCGACTCCAAAGATCAATGTAGCCTTTGAACAATCCCCTTGGTACTCTGATATATGTTATGTAATACAAAACCTGTGTGCTCCCCCAGGATTGTCCAGAACTAAATGTAGGTTCCTAAAAATGAAAGCTTCTAAATTCTGTGTTATGGATGGAAATTTACTTTGGAAAAACCATGAAGGGATATTGTTAAACTGCTTAATTGAGAATGAAACTAACAATATCATAAAAGAATTTCATGCAGGTGACTGTGGTGGACACTTGTACTGGAAGTCCACTGTGGATAAAATACTGAGGGCTGGTTACTACTGGCCCACCATGTTCTCTGATGTCAAGAAATTCACCACCTCATGTCATAAATGTCAAGTGTTTGAGGGAAAGAGACAGTTACTGCCACTTCCCTTAAGGCCTATTGCAACAGAGAGACCTTTTCAACAATGGGGCTTGGATTTCATTGGGGAAATTCATCCCTCATCTTCAGGCCAACATAGATGGATCTTAACAGCCACACACTACTTCACCAAGTGGATTGAAGCTGCTCCATGCAGACAAGCAAATGATTCAACAATCATTCAGTTTTTGGAGAATAACATATTGGCTAGATTTGGTTGTCCTGATAAAATAATAACAGACAATGCTGCTGCTTTCAGATCCAAGAAAATGGTGAATTTCTGCCACAAATTTCACATTACCTTGGGCCATTCTACTGCATACTATCCCCAAGGAAATGGCCTTGATGAGTCATCAAATAAAAGCCTGGTAAACATTATAAAGAAAGTGCTAGAAGAGAACAAAAAGAATTGGCATAAGAAGCTTGTGAATGCTCTATGGGCAGATAGACTAACAACCAAGAGATCAATTGGGACCAGCCCATATGAGTTGGTGTATGGATTAGAAGCCAAGTTTCCTTCATCACTAGGGGTAACTGTTATGAAACTTCTTCAAGAAAGCCAAGCTGAACCAAATGATATGCAAAGAAGGATCAATCAAATCATATGTTTACAGCAAACTAGAGACCAAGTTTTCAGCAGAGTTCAAGTTCTACAAGAAAAATTAAAGAAGGCCTTTGACAGAAGAACTAAGGCAGAAGATTTCAACATTGGTGACAAAGTCCTCAAGTGGGATTCAAGGAGGGAAGATAAAGGAAAACATGGAAAATTTGATTCCCTTTGGAGAGGACCATTTGCTGTCTAAGCAGTACAAGGAAACAACACTTATTTCCTTAAAAGTCTTAATGAAACTGATTTGGATGAAGGTCCTGTGAATGGCAGGATGCTCAAGCACTATTTTGACTACCACCCATAAGTGCAGCCTGAGTTTTCCCTTGTACATATCCAGATGTATATATTATTTTCTATTAAGATGTAAAAATGCAGTTTCTCAAAGTTTTATTGACTATCAGCAAAAGGTAAATAGGATCAGAGGTCTACCAAGAAGGGAAGTACACAATTTTGGCATTTCAAAGCAGCAAACTTCAAAATTTTGATAAAAGCAGTCAAGGGCCAAGGCAATCTGACCTGCTGTTCTTGGTCTTTCAAATGAAAAACCATCCCCATGTGGAGCCACTGTTAGCCACCTATATCAATAGGTTTCATATTTCATGATTGGTAAAGAAAAAGGTCCAAATATGCTCTGCTTTGATGATGCAAAGATCACATATTTCCAAGAGAATACAATCTGTGCTTATAGCTTGATGTGGACTCAATTTTGATGGATGGTCCAACAGCCTAATCTGGATCATGCCATGTTTTAAATTTTCAGTTGTAGAATAGAGAAAGAAGTCTGTCCAAACTGTTTAATCTTGGCAGACAAGTAGCTTAGGTAGAGAAGTAAGGCTCCCAACTGCTTAATCTGGGACCTTGGAAGAAATAAGGGTAGCAGTAGATAGAAAATCAAAAGGAAAAAAGCCAGAGAAAAGAAAAGGCAAATAAGGGTCTGCAAGTCCAAGTGCACCCTCCAAGAAGAAACAAAAAATGCTAGGCAAATAGATGGGTAGGCAGATGGGGTTGCAGAAGTGTCATTCCTTATAATTGAAGGTATGCTAAACTATTTCACAAAAGCAGAATCAATGGACTGAGAAGTCCTTCTTCTCTAGCAGGTTGCAGCAAAGCAAAGAAGCATGTCTAACTTCCCACTTATCCCCTTTCCCATTCATTACTAATATCCCCTCATCAGCTGAGATTCATGGAAGAATTGGTGGTTTTATGGTGGTTCTTAATCCTATTAGAAGCCACATTTCTGGTCTAAAACTCTTTTCATTTTGGTCTACTCCCTAAACTAAGTGAGTTTTAAACAAACTTAGTGGTATCTCCCTTCATCCACCCTTTTTCATCCATATTAACCCTAACTCTATTATATAATTCCCCTATGTTACCCTTTCCCTAGTATTATAACACCATGGTGTATAAACCCCAAACATTGTATAAATATCCCTCCCCTTGGCATTATAGCCATATGTTCTCTGTCAGGGATCAAAATGACATCTGGTCACTTTGATAAACCTAAGTCTAACCCTCCTCCCCTCTTCTGAATTCATTTGGCCTAGTAAAACCTTCATTTGCTGAGAAAACCTTATAAAAGACCCATTTTTACCCATACCCGCTTTGAATTGCAAAATAATATCAAAACCCACTTTTTGCACTTATCCAAAGTATCGGCGCATATTATTTTATTTTCAAAATACATTGAAAAACATTACAAACCACCGCATCCCAGAGGTGTCCGCCGAGCACAAATCCCGAAAGAAGTATTATTTTAATCCCGCCCCCCTTTCGTATTGACCGATCACTTCACTGACCCGTCAACCGTCCGATCGAGCGCTTTAGATCGGACGGCCATTATACATATCGGGTTGGGCCCGACGTCCGACATTTAGTACCCGAGAAACTGTCAGAGGGTGACGTCAGGCCTCTGCCACGCGTCGCCCTCACAATTTCTCGGGTTGCCCTCTGACAAAACCGTCGCCGTATCGTAGGCGGTCCGAGAAAACCATTACCGCCTTTTTTGCTTACCACCAGTTTTGCCAGGCCTACGTCATCCCCACGTCAGAGCCACGTCACTGCCACCCCGCCGCCGCATCAGCTCCTTCGTCCGCCCCCGCGCTGATATGTCCGCCACCTCACTATCCCCGTGGACCAATCATAGCTTGCCACATCACCCGATGACGTCATGCTGACGTCATCCGACCTTGATCCCACCTGATGAAGTCATGCTGACGTCATCCAAAAAACGCGCCAATATGCCAAAAGTCCATATTTTGGCCAATTTTCGCGTTTTTTTCACACTTTTGCCAATTCGCTGTTGCTTTCTCTGCATGGTTTTTTCACGTCCAAACTTGCACCACCTTGCTGAAATCGATTTGGAGACCTCCGGCGCGCCATTTCTACATACATTCGTGACCGTTGCTCACTGTTTACCAGGTATTTACCCTTGTAAATCCTTCATACGCCTAATTTGTCTGTGAATTCCCTCAAAAAAGCTTAAAAGACACCGAAACTTATAAATTGCCGGTAAAATTCCTGTGTCTAGCCCCCATTCGCAACTGTGAGGTCGAAAAGCACCAGCTGAGCCTTGTTTGCCCACATTTTCATAAGAAACTGTACTCTGTTCGCGCAATCGCGAACCAGTCACTCAAACTGTACATACCTGCTAAAAGAGACAGATTGATACCAGACATTGGTCTTATTTACACTTCAAAGCAATATTTCAATTGCTGTAGCTGTTCATTTGTCCTCTATTCCTTGAAATTCACACTTCCATTGTAAAGAAACTCCTCCGGGTTGCTCTGATCATTCAGAACCAGTTTACATACAAATCTGAAGCCTTATTAGCTATGGAGACACCAATAGCCCTGAATATCCAGCCTCTGAATGCCCCTCACAGGAAGATAGCATGGAAAGCCCTGGGAGATGTAGATTATCAGATGTTAGATTGGTTTCCAATGGGTTCCAAGTTCAATATTCACATGCTAAATGAATTGAAAGCCCAACACCTTAATGGAGCTGATATTTTAGGGATTTGGGACTCAAATTTTCCCATTTACAACCTCCCTCAAGTCAATGCCCTCCCAGACTTGATCCACAAGTGCCAGGAATGCTATGATCCTTGCCAGAGAGCTGTTCTCAGTCCTACAGGCTCAGTTTTGTTCTTTATCACCCCAGAAACCATAAATGAGATGCTGCATTTCCATACTGCAAGGCCATTGACCCCTCTTTCCATGTTGGATTTAATAAAGAAGGGGAGTAACTTGTCAAGTGCCCAGATTATCAAAATTAACCAGCTATTTGTACAGCCAAGCTCTGAAACTATGAGAACTCCTCCTATTGGATATCACTACCTGAATGACTTGGGCAGAATGCTAGTGGATTTGATCAGCTATGCCCTGGGGTACAAGGGAATTGAGGATGTTGATGACACTATAATGGCAATGATGTCCATGTTTTCTCCTGGGAAGCCTCCAGCTGTACACTATGACTACGCCACCTATATTGCAGAAAAGATCCATGAACAGCTAATGAATCTACCAAGGGAAAGGGTGTTCAGATACACCTCATACATCTACCACCTGTTCTTGTTTTATCAACCAGACAGTTTCCCCATTCCCCTCAAGAAACTTGATGCCCAGGGAAATCCAAGGTCAGTTGTGTTTTGGACTTCAGTTTTCCATAATGTTTCTCAATCACCATACACATACTGTGAATTTATAGACCTGTTCATTCACCCAGCTATGACATTGCTGTATGGTGTCCCTCCTCCAAGGTTAACCGATGATATGCAGAGAGTTCTCCATCTCTCCAAATCCTACAGCATTGGTGATTGGTATTTTTACCAACATCACACAGTAATCAGAGTATATGGTTGTGAGTTGGACCCTTTTAGGCTTCCAAGGTATGTCCCCATGAGACTTTTTGCCTTAGAATATTTCAGGCAGTTTGGAAATGCTGACTACATTCATTTCCAAAGCAAAAACAAGAAGGTACAACTGAAGGTAAGGAGCCATCTAGGCCCTTTTTTGTACAACAAAAGAGAGGAGGGATGGAAGGAGGCAGATATGATCCTAGCAGGCCTCAAATTGCAAACCAGTTTCAAATGGTCACCTTATGACCGTAA
The DNA here is from genome assembly GCA_031772625.1 of Pinus tabuliformis. Taxonomy (NCBI): domain Eukaryota; kingdom Viridiplantae; phylum Streptophyta; class Pinopsida; order Pinales; family Pinaceae; genus Pinus; species Pinus tabuliformis. The sequence goes on along the minus strand of CM062805.1, from coordinate 414,714,566 downwards.
TCATTTTATTTCCCTCAGGAGGATAAAACACAAATTGGGTAACTATTCACATGTTAGGCTGCCCCATATTGAAAAGTATGCAAATTCTTTAAGCTGGAAAGAGGGCACTCTAGAAGAGCCAATCTCTAGAGAGCAGATACTAGAGAGGGAGGCTAGGAATATGCAAAAAGAGGCTGACTTGGAAACTTGTGGACAGGTTTCCTTATCATATCAAAGGCAACTTGGAGCAGCTACCTCTTCTTCAACAACACATCAGCAAGCTGCCATGGACACTCAACAGACAGGCAGCAAAGGCAAAGGAAAGCAGGTGGAACAAGAGCAACCACCTCCCATGACTGAAGGGCAAGCAGAAAAAGAGATGGAACACCAAGAAGAAGTGCAGTAGCAGGTAGAGCAACAGCAACAACAGGAATCACAGCAAAGAGTAGGGCAGCATGAGAGAGAGCAGCCCACACAGCAAGAAGGGGCAATTGAGGCCCCAATTCTCACTGAGCAGCAGGCTCAAAACATAGTACCTCCTAGGCAAGAAGCAGTTAATGAAACCTCAGTCCTCCAAACTCCACAAAAGGAGGATGTAAGCAGGAAAAGGGATAGAGAGACTCCCTTGACTACATCAATAAGTCATGGTGAGAAGAGGCACAGGATGAACCCCCTTTCAGAGGAAGAGATGCCTATAGGGCAATCTTTGGGTATGCGCCCGCCCAGTTTGGAGGCATCTGCAAGTTCCTTCCAACAGGAACAAGAGAGGACAGTGGGAGGAGAAGTCAGCTCCTCTAGCCAGCAGAGAGAGGGTGAACTGAGCATTAAACAACAGTTCATTGAAATAAAGAAAAGGAACGAGCCCATAAAAATACAGCTGTATAACCATTTGCTGAAAATGGCTCCCACCAACCAGCAGTGACTAATGTCTGCAAATGATGTCCAGGAGGGCAAGATGATCATGAGTCACCTCATACCAACTACTTTGCAGCCACAGTCCCCTTCAGATTACCTAAGGACCAATCTTGAGGTCCTGGCCAAGGACATCCACCCAATGGATAAAATTGAATTGCATAAACAAACAGGTGAGATGGTCTATGCTTCCTTGGCAGACAAGACATTGGATAACTATAGGCTAGAAAATAGCCTTAATAATACAGCTGCCCAACTTGAGTTGGAAAGGGCATCCTCACAAGCAAAGGAAAACAGAATAAGGTCCCTAGAAGATATAATTATTGAGATTGGGCATGACCCCAAAGATATCAAGGGCATACAAGAAATATTAAAATTGAGGGATGCAGATATGGCAGCTTTAAGGAGAAAGATCAAACTCCCAGCCACAATTCACCCTCAAACAGATGAAGTAGCTCAACAAAGGCATGATCAAGATGCCACAGCTTTGTTGGTGTCTCTCTATAAACAGCTTATCCAGACACAAGAAAAGCTGGGAGAATCAGAGGCTGCACAGGCAGCATTACAAGCAACTCTAACACTTCCTTACACTAGGAAGAGAGTAAGGATCCTCAGATTCCTTCTGGCTGATCATCTTTCTCTTGCCCTGATGATGGATCATTTGGGATTCGAAACGTTGGTGTAAAAATTCCATTACTGCTCCGGTCAACAAAAACCTCAAACCACAGATCTCTGAAATCCAAAGAGAAGAAGGTCAGACCTCCCAGCCTCCTCCTCAAATCATTAACTTTGAGGAAGCTCCTCCAACTACTATTCCTCCTCCTCAACAGACTGAACAAGCAGCACCATCTACTTCAGCACCACCAACAACAGAGCAGGCCCCTAGCTTGGATATGCAAAAGCTAAGGAATGAGATTCAGGCCCTGGAAGCTCAAATGACAGAACTGAATGAGACCAGGGAGAAATTGGCCAAAGTAAATGATAGATATGACAAATCCAAGCAGTCTGTGGCAGAAAAGGGCAGGGAGATAAAAGCCCTCAAAGACAGGATCAAAGAGCTAGAGAATGAGCTCAAACTAGATAAGGTTGTGGCTGAGCTTAAAATAGTGCTGTGGGCTAATATTGGCCAGTCTATTAATGACCAATGGCAGTATATTGAAACAATCCATGAGCAGTTAGAGCTCATTCCAAAAGCACAGACTGAAATTCAGAGATCAAGGGCTGCTCTAAGCAACATGCCTGAAGTTGCCACTAGGATGATTAATGTGCTTAACAATAGAACAAGTACTCAGTTGGCTACCATGGGAATTTCAAACAGAACTGAGACCATTCAGTTAATCAAGAGGGTTCTTACACTGAGAAACTTGGTGCAGACATTAGAGAGAAGAACCCAGGACATGCAGACTGAGGTAAACAAGTTTATGGAGAAATTTCAGGTATTAGAAAACAGAGGGCTCCCTAGCTTACTGAACAGCGCAGGGAGACTGTTCACACATGAGCAGTATGCCAAAAGGGTTAATGCATTTGCCACAAGTCAGATCAATGAGAAGCCCAGCACCTCAGAGGAAACAGGGCCAGCCACAGGACAAACTCTCTACAACAGAGTAGAAAGTTTATTTTTTATAATGAATGAAATTAAACACCTGTTTGAGGTGCCTCCCAATTTTTATAAATATACAGAGGCAGAGGAGACTATGGATGCAATTCTCAGGCATCAACTACCTACACAAGAATGGTGGACTAAGGCAATACAGATGATTTTATAAACAGGAAGCCATTCAATAAATTTTGTTCATGGAAAATGCAAATTGTCATACACAGGACAGTTTAAAAGAATCAGAATGCGTTAAAGATGAAAGCTGAGCCAACTCAGCAGAACTTACGGCCAACAAAGCAAGATGAGAAGCTACAGGTGTCCAGGCCAAGAAGCTACAACAGAGCAGCTCCAAAAGCGCAATTTCCAGCATTAATGCAGATCACTACAACCGACTCGTTGGCTTTCAAGAGCCAAAATATCTTCTGACAGATAGAAAGATGCATTTATGTTGTATTAAAGACAGCAATAACTTCTTATCTGCTGTTCTGTACAAAGTTGGTGAAATATTCATTTCTCAGATGACTCAACGCCTTAGATATTTTGTAATACTGTTTGTATATATTTGCCCCTCGCACAAGCTTGCAGGGGTTGTTGTTGATTTCCCTTGAAGAAGTTCTTATGCTGTAATCCTTTCAGAGTTTAATAAAGAAAGTGATGGAATTTCTCAAAGTTCTGAAGTGTTGAATGCGTTCTGGTGTTTGTTGAAAACTGCAGGATTCCTGTGTACCTCACAATACAATAAGTTTTCTGTAACTCTCTTTGTTATGTGTTTCAATCTTTTACAATCCATATATGTTTCTAATTTCTAAGTATTTAGCAACAAAGAAAAAGAATAGCCTTCAGGATTTATTCATGCAATACCCTGAGCTCAATCTATGTTGTTAATGAATGTTTTCTTCAGCTATAATCTTGATAAGTGTAATTCTTAATTGCCGCACTATCAGAATATATCTTTCACAGTGACCTTTGTTTCAGGAATTCAAGTTTTCTCCTGTGCAACATGTTTCACTTTCACATCACCAGCTTAATGGAGAATTCTTAATTGCTTTCTGTTGGCTGACCATACATCACCACTTAAGTTTAAATTTTGTTTGTTTGAGATACCCAATAGGCCCTGCAGTCTGAACATCATCACTCCAGCATTTCAAAACATTTCACAGCTCTAGACTCCATTGCCCAATGTTATACTACTATCTGAACACTACATCTTAAGCGCTGAAAGAAGTCCTTCAACCAAAACATAAACCAAAAACCTGAGCATAATAGCTAGCCTAAAATACTATCAAAACAGAGACAAATCATAAAGAGAGAGCCCTCTCTGATTACAGTTTGGCTAGAGACTGTAGTCCAAAGATTGGTTACTGGTTACCCCGGCCGTATTCCCTTGGGAGTCATAGGGAACAACCTGGGTGTTAACAGGGGGGTCATGCATTTTAGGGAAGTTGGATTCATAAAGGGGTTTTAGGGTTATTGAAATGCCGATGTGCTGATATGTGATTACGCAATATCGCCGATCAAAGATTAGAGGTATCAGCATTTCGGGATCGGAGGAGCACTGAGATAAGGCTTTGAAGTTAGAGCCGGACAAAACGATATTTATATATGCGGGTTTATAAGATTTGAGATCCAGCTTTGTGTTCCAACAGAGTTTTCCTTTGTATTTCCATTTGATTCTTGTGTATTTTGATATTTTGTTGTCCTGGGGTTTTTTAAAGGAAAAGCGAAAGATTACTACTCTCGATAGTGTAAAAGGCTCTGACAGGGTTATATGGGCGTGTTTGTTATATTTAGGAATCAAACCAGAATTAGTTCAAAGAACCTTTCTGATATAAATGTAAGCTACGGGCAGAGCTCAGAGGAGGCCACTGATAATTGAAGATTAGGCCTGTGCGAGACACAAAGTCTCAAATGTAATCGTTTATTTATACTTATATATATACAGAGGTTTATTCCTAGCTGTGCAAGTGTGTGAAGAGTATTTAATGATGAATTGCATGTAAGTTGAGAATTCGCAAGTTCTGTAATAGGGGTTGCAGACAGAGTTATATAGAATGCGCAGAGAGAGAGAGAGAGAGAGAGAGAGAGAGAGAGAGAGATGATTCAGATGAATCATAAGGAATCTTTGAACCTAGCTGAAGGATCAAAGTAAGCTCTGGAGAAGTAGCGAAGGGAGAATTTGCGGAGTTAAGTTCAGAGGAAGCGAAATAGCAGAAGACCAGAACCTTTTGAAGAACTGAACCACAGAGAAAAATTGAAGAAAACGCCTAAAAACCAAGTAAAAAGAGACAAACGAAGAAGTGAAGTATCAGCGCACAACAGCCGTTGGATCTTTAAGATCAATGGCCAGGATTAAGTTGCATCGGCGAAATCCTTTTGGAGACATCAAAATCGGACCTCAGAAAGTTGCGAAGAGCGATTGCGATGTTCCAATGAAGTGTGGACTGTTGGATCATATAGTCGATCAACGACGGAGATCTGATCGCTAATCGCAATTAGAGGGGTTAAGGGCTGGTAGTTATTGAAATGCCGATGTGCCGATATGTGATTACGTGATATCGCCGATCGAAGATCGGAGGTATCAGCGTTTCAGGGATTGGAGGAGCACTGTGATAAGGATTTGAAGTTAGAGCCGGACCCGACGATATTTATATATGCGGTTTATAAGATTTGAGATCCGGCTTTGTGTTCCGGTAGAGTTTTCCTTTGTATTTCCTGTTGATTCCTGTGTATTTCGATATTTTGTTGTCCTGGGGTTTTTTAAAGGAAAAGCGAAAGATTACTGCTCCCGATAGTGTAAAAGGCTCTGACAGGGTTATATGGGCGCATTTGTTATATTTGAAGTCCAACAGTTTAATCACATATCGAATGTGGAGGAGGTGTGCATTACTGTGACCTGCGGAGGAACTAATACCCGATTGCGATAAAGGTAGAACCTTGAAAGACGTGTAGAGGCCGTATAAAGCAAAAAGGTATGTTTTGTGGCATTTCCTTTGTAAAAGGTTTTATAAGGAAAATAGTGCCGATAGAAGGTTTTATGCGATAAATATATATTAACCAAGCATAAAGAAGGGAAAGGTTATATATATGCGGTTAAAGGGATAATGAAGGTTAGGAAGGGGTTTTAAAGTCCCGATAAGAAGGATTTGAATGAAAGGTCGGAAATAAAGGTTAATGAGGGTTTAAGCGGGGTGATTAATTTCTGATAGAAAGGAAAAGGTGGGTTAATGTTTAGACTTTGTTAAGTCTATGAATCATTCCGCATGAGACTAAAAGAGGGCCTTAACCATTTATGGTTGAAGATTTGACTCCTTTGAGAGTTAAATACCTGGGACAAATGTGTGGATGCATTTTACATGCATACTATGGGTATAAGCGGGGGTAACCCTACGTCATTAGTGGTATCAGAGCAGAATTGTAATCAGAGCAGGGAAAGATTTCCTATGAAAAGGAGTGTGCACACAAAAGAAGGTAATGTGCATAAGTTAATTGATGAATGATAGAGGCTACAACAGAAGATTGTAGGGGAACTTTTGGAGTTCTTAGGAGACTATAACAGTTCCAGCAGAGGCTTGGAGTAGACAAGAACATAGGATTCCTTGAAGAAAAGTTAGAGCAAGATTGCTTAGTACAAGTTCTAAAGGAAAGAGGACTTGGAAACTGATCCAGGTGGATTCAGATACAATGGCATGGAAAAGCTCAGAAATCAAAGTGATCAGAATGAAGTCAACTCGGGGCTAGAGCGTAGATCTCGTCATCTTGATTTTGACGACGTGAACGGTACTTCAATCCGAGTCTGGATGATGAAGTTATCGTGAAAGGAAGGTTGCTTTATTCCTTCAGAAAATGAGGATTTTTCCTTTAAAAAATGGTTTTAAGCCTTAAAAGGAAAAAACCGCAATTGGAGAATTCATGGAGGTGGACTTAAGAAGGGCGCAGAGAAAACCCCGATCACTGATCTCTGATTAAATTAGATCGGTGGATCGGAAGGCAATCGGATCGGAGGGCTATATATATGTATATATCGACGATGGTAGGGGCCGACTTGCGATGCGATCGGTGATAAAGAATCAGGCCGATATGTGAGCGGGATGTCGATGCGATCGACTGACGCCGATATCGGCGATTGGCCATCCCCGATTAACAGGACTGTTGCACCCTGATATGTTGATTACAATGTCAGGCCCGTACCCAATAAGGAATATATGCCCGATTTAACAAATATTGAAGTCCGGTTAAATGGGTTTTTGCCGGATTTTAGTGTTTTTTCGGGATTTCTTGGTATTTATCTCTTCAATGATAAAGAGGCCATTTTAAGGGTCAATTGTGTACTCCACCTGCCTCTATTTTGAACCCAGACAACCCCGATTTAAACAGGATTTTGTCTGAAAGACCCATTATAAAATCTCGATGATTGGAAAAGCATGGGGAGAGGAATTTGCAGCACGTTGTTTCGTTTAGCAGGAGGCTGATAGTGCACTGCGTCTGTTTTGGACAAGTTGTAGATGTGTTTAGTCCCTTTTAGTGCCACAGACACTTTGATGCTGCCCACTTCTCCATCGGAGGTGTCCATTTCACAACCCTCTTTCAGAATGTAGGTATAAGCCTCTTGTATGCAGTTAATGATTGTGATTCTCTTCTTTTCATGCCATTTAATATAAAGGCCTCCCCATTTTTTGAGCTAGGCCCGGAGAGTCCAAATTGGATGAACTCCGTTATCAAGCCTTGGTGTCTTCTTTTTGTGCCTTTGTGTGATTTCTTCTTCTTTTCTTGAGTGTACATTGAATTTCTGTGTTAAGCTGCAATTTTTCATGTGATTATTTTCATACATCTATAAGCGAAAGTATCCTAGATCAAGTGGTATCAGAGTAGGGCTTTTTAGATGTGAATTGCATGTTTGTATGCTAACATGAAGCAGGCTTCAAAGAGGCGAAGGGGAACTAGAATCGTTAGATCCAGAAGCAGGGCGTGCACCTTGAAGGAGAAATATGGTAGAAGATGAAGCTCATCTTGAAGAGGAGCGTAATTTCAGAAAGAATTTCTATTCAATGGCAGAGAATATTAGTCAGCGGGTTTTAAGACTGGAGAAAGCAGAAGAGAGGAATCTAGAAGGACAAGGTTTAGCACATGGGAATGGTGGAGAAGAATCCCCTCCTTCTTCTTCAGGGAGTGAATGTTCTCCTTCCTCTCACCACCATAATCATAGAAATTCAAAAGTCTCATTTAAGAAACCCTTCCTTAAATTAGATGTTAATTTGATCTTCCTATGTTTAGTGGTGAAAGTAACACAGAGAAACTTAATAATTGGATTAGGCAGATTGAGGTCTACTGCAAGATTCAGTGGATCGTGGAGGACGAGGTAAAGATCCAGCTGGGCTCTCTACGCCTGAGCAACACTGCTCTCGTTTGGTGGGAGAGAAAATTGCAGAGCAGTAAGAATGTGGGTAAGCTCTTTTCCTCATGGCCTGATTTCACTTCTGCGTTAAAGGAACAATTTTATCCCTTAGGATACAAGCAAAAAGCTTTGATGAATTGGCAATATTTAAGGAAAGGCAAAGGGCAGGATGTTTAGAGTTTTAGAGAAGAATTTAGGAAGCAAGCACTGAATTTGGGTATTGCACTTGATACACCTGAGTTTGTAACTATGTATATTGGCTCACTGCATAGTTATATTAGACATTCGTTGTTGTTGTTTGAACTAACCACTATTGATTCGACCGGTGTAAAAGCAATTCATATTGAGAACATGGGCAAAAATGAAAGAGATGACTAGTGCAGAAAGCCACCATTCAAACCTCCCAATATCAAATCCAAAGCGAAATGGAAAGGGAAGGAGAAGAAAACAACAACAGCCAAAGAAGGAGAGCGGCCTTATTGCAATCACTGCAAGAAGGAAGGCCACAATGATGATCAATGTTAGAAGCAACACCTAGAAAAGCGTCTAAAGAAATATGGAGGAAAAGGGAAGTAGAAGACAGTGGCAGCAGTGCAACAAGACCTTGGATCGGATTTGGGAGATGAAGCGCTGATCAGAACAACAGGAAAAAAAGGTACTCTTACACCTCATGTTAACTATGAATCACATGAAAGCACCAGTTCTATAAATGAGTCCCTTTCGAATGAGCGAAAAATAATTTAATTATTTCATGTCAGAGTTGTTGTAATCATACCAAAGTTTAAAATCTGTTTGATACTAGGTCCCAAGCAAACTTAATTGCAGAATCCCTGGTAAAGAAACTCGGCTTAGAGACAAAACCACACCCAAAACCTTACCCGCTGGGATGGATACATGATAAAGCAAAACTGAATGTAACCCAACAGTGTAAAGTCAAATTTGTGATCGCTTCTAAGCTCGCAGATGAAGTAGAGTTGGATGTAATACCATTGGATATCTGTGGCATGGTGTTAGGGAGCCCATACCTATATGATAGAAAGGCATTTTTTTTCTGTCATGAAAACAAATATCAAATCACCAAGGATGGGGTAGAATATATAGTGAGGGCTCATCAAAATAAAATTAATGCTAGCCTTGTAAGCGCTGGACAAATGAAAAGACTGGTGAATTCCAGTAAAGGATGCATGCTTATGGTTGTAAGGGAAAAAGAGGTAGAATTCGCTGATGCTTTCTAGGGCTGCGATCGGGAGCATAAACAGGAATTAACTGAATTTATTTCTAATTATGATGAGCTGTTTCAGGAACCGAAGGGATTACCTCTGAAGAGGGAAATCCAACATGAAATCCATCTACAACATGATGCCCCTCTACCAAATATTGGCATGTACAGGATGTCGACTATTGAGATGGAGGAAATCAAGAGACAAGTGTAGGAATCGCTAGACCAAGGCGTCATCAGGCCGAACACCTCTCCATGTGGCTTGCCGATTGTTTTAGTGCCAAAGAAAGGCGGCACTTGGAGGATGTGCGTGGATTACTGTGCATTCAACAAGATCACGGTGAAAAATCGCTATCCCCTTCCACACATAAATGATTTATTAGACCAATTAAAGAGTGTTTTTTATTTCACAAAGTTGGATTTGCGCAGTGGCTATCACCAGGTCAGAATTGCGGAGCAGGACGTGTGGAAAACCACCTTCAAGACCAAGCAGGGGCTGTTTGAATGGATGGTGATGCCATTCGGACTTTGCAATGCTCCAGCCACTTTTATGCGGGTTATGAATGATATATTTCAGCCTTTCATTGATGATTTTGTTCTTGTATATTTAGATGATATACTTGTCTTTAGTAAGAGTTGGTTTGAACATGTGTGTCATGTAAAGAAAGTGCTTGATGTACTGAAAAAAGAAAAACTCTTTGTAAAATTGTCAAAGTGTGAGTTCGGGAAAACCTCTTTGGGTTACCTAGGTCATATTGTTGGTCATGGTCAATTAAAAATTGATCCCTCTAAAGTTGAAGCAATTGTAAATTGGCCTAAACCTACTAGTGTAACTGAGGTCTGTAGCTTTCTAGGTGCAATCCAATATTGGAGGAGATTTATTGCTAATTTCTCTATTATTGCAGCGCCATTGCACACCTTGACAAGTGTGAAACATGTCTTCCAATGGTGAGGAAGAAAACAAATGTCCTTTGAAACATTGAAGGAAAAGATCAGCACCGTGCCAGTCTTAGCCTTACCCGATCTCCAACAGCCATTCGAGATCGAAACCGATGCCAGCGGTTATGCCATGGGAGTTGTACTGATGCAGCAAAAGAAGCCGATTTGTTACCATTCTGAGAAGTTTTCTCAAGTTGTGATAAACTACCCCACCTAAGACAAGGAACTTTATGCCTTGGTGCAAAATGTGAAAAAGTGGAAACACTACATGATTGGCAAGGAGACCATCACCATACAGATCGTCAGCCCTTGCAGTACCTTCAGTCACAAACCAAGTTGTAGCAATCTCGCCATTTCAGATGGATGGGATTTCTTCAACAGTTTCATCTGGTAATAAAGTATAAGAAGGGCACTAGCAATAAAGTGGCCGATATGCTATCTCGCCCTCCTATTTCTGCTTCTATTATTTTGCATAATGCTTCGTTATCTTTTGAGAGTTATGCTGAACAATATGCTAACGATGATGACTTTAAGGAGGTTTATGCAAAACTAACCCATGGTTCACAAGTGGACAACTATCACTTGCAGGGGAAATTGTTGTATCACCTTGGTAAATTGTGTATTCCCACAGGGGAAAGAGTACATGTAATTCGAGAGGCCCACACCTCTCTTGTGTCTGGACACTTTGGTGTTGAAAAGACTTTATGTCATGTACAAAGATTTTGTTTTTGGCCTCATATGAAAAACATTGTGACTCACTATGTAAAGGGTTGTGTGATGTGTTCTGTTTCAAAGCCCTCTAATATAAAACTTGGGCTCTACACACCACTCCCTATTCCGAATCGTCCATGGGAAAGTGTGTCAATGGACTTTGTAGGAGGTTTACCTTTGTATAGGAAGAGTCATGACTATTTGTATGTCGTTGTTGACCATTTTAGCAAGATGTGTAATCTTATGCCTTGTAAAAAGTAGATTATTGTAGAGAAGACTGTTTCTCTTTTCTTTCAGCATGTTTGGGTCCACTTTGGATTACCCACATCAATTTTGTCAGATCAGGACTCTCACTTTCTTGGAGAATTTTGGACCAGCTTGTGGAGGATGATGGTCACCAAATTGAAAAGAAGCACGACATTTCACTTGCAGATTGACGGACAGATAGAGGTTGTAAACCATACCATGGTACACTTATTACAAGGCTATTGTGGGAAACATCCCAAGTTGTGGGATGAGCATCTCCCCTATGTACAACATTCCTACAACTGAGCTGTGCATTCATCGACGCAATGTTCACCATTCGAGACATGTTTTGGTTACCTACCAAAGGACCCTTTCGATATGGTCTTTGGAAGGGAAGATGGCTCCAGTGGACGTAATGATAGGGACAAAGCTCAGCAGTTCATTCAACGAATCCAATTGATTCACCAAGCAGTGCAAGAGCAGTTGGAGAAAAGTCAAGCCCGTTATAAGGCTCGACATGATAAACACCGAGTCAACCATCAATTCCAAGTGGGCGACAAAGTGTGGTTCCACATCAGCAAAGACAGGATGAAGGGAGAAGGAAAGAAGTTGCGACCAATCCGGTATGGACCATTCACCATTTTGGAGAAGATTGGGAACAATGCCTTTCATCTTGACTTGCTGGTATATATGTAGATGTACTCAGTAGTGAATGTGGAGAACCTAAAGTTGTATGAACCACCTTTGATCATGGACACTGATGAGGTGGGCACAGTTCCTACAGTCGATGATTTTGCACCAGAATATCTCGATGAGTTGCCTGAAGACATCATCCTCGACAGAAGAACCAGGACTTCATGGTGAGGAGATGTAGAATACCTTTGAGTTGGTTTCAAGGGAATGCACCCCAGTAAGGCCAGATGGCTAGAGAAAGAGAAAGTGAGGGAACAATTCCCTCACTTACCAATTGACTAATGAAAAGCTTTTGGTGGTCCAAAAGCTCCTCAATGGGGAGGATTGATCCAAGTGGACCTTCAAATACAGTGGCAGGAAAAGCTCAGAAATCAAAGTGATCAGAGTGAAGTCGACTCAGGACTAGAGTGTAGATCTCATCATCCTGATTCCAACGGCACAAACGATACTTCAATCCGAGTTTGAATGATGAAGTTATCGTGAAAGGAAGGTTGCTTTGTTCCTTAAGAAAATAAGGATTTTTCCTTTAAAAAATGGGTTTAATCCTTAAAAGGCAAAAATCACAATCAGAGGATTCATGGAGGTGGAATTAAGAAGGACATAGAGAAAACCTTGATCGCCGATCTTCGTTTAAATCGGATCGACGAATTGGAAGGCAATCAGATCGGAGGGCTATATATATGTATATATTGGCGATGGCAGGGGCCAACTTGCTATGCGATCGGCGATAAAGCGCCGGGCCAACATGTGAGCGGGATGTTGATGCGATTGGATGACACCGATAACGGCGATCGGTGATCAGCGGTCGATCATCCCCGATTAATAGGACTGTTGCACCCCGATATGACGATTGCGATGTCGGGCCCGTACTCGATAAGGAATATACGCCCTATTTAACAAATTTTGAAGGCTGGGTAAATGGGTTTTTGCCGGATTTTAGTTTTTTTTTCGGGATTTCTTGGTATTTATCTCTTCAACGATAAAGAGGCCATTTTAAGGGTCGGTTGTGCCGCCGATCCTTCTACTCCACCTGCCTCTATTTTGAACCAAGACAACCCCGATTTAAACGGGATTTTGTTCGAAAGACCCATTATAAAAGCCTGATGGTTGGAAAAGCACGGGGAGAGGAATTTGCAGTACGTTGTTTCGTTTGGAAGGATGCCGATAGTGAATTTTTGGACAAGTTGTAGATGTTTTTAGCCCCTTTCAGCGCCATAGATGCTTTGATGCTGCCCACTTCTCCATCTGAGGTCTCCATTTCACAGCCATCTTTCAGAATGGAGGTATAAGCCTCTTGTATGCAGTTGATGATTGAAATTCTCTTCTTTTCATGCCATTTAATATAAAGGCCTCCCCATTGTTTGAGCTGACCCTGGAGATGTAGTCCGAATTGGATGAACTCCATTATCAAGCCTTGGTGTCTTCTTTTTGTGCCTTTGTGTGCTTTCTTCTTCTTTTCTTGAGTGTACATTGATTTTTTTAATACATCTATAAGCAAAAGTATCATGGATCAGAGAGAAAACAGAGGAGAATCTATTTAAAGTGCAGGAGAATGGGAGAACAAGGTCATACATAGATCTTGGAGGTAAGATAATGTGTTTTGTTTCAAATTGAAATTGAAGATTGTGGTTGCAGATGAAGCATCTCAGCAAAGGACAACAAGAGAAGCTGTGAGAGGAGAACCAAATGTGTTCTTGAAGACAGAGTAAGGAAAACACTCTGAAGAAAAGTGGCAGTGAACCTGAAAATTCCAACAAGAGATTGGATAGAAAGGACAGCTGAAGTGTTCTCAAGAGAGAGTGAGAGATTGCAGAAGCCTTGAAGGAGCAAAGGTGTTGCTCAAGAGGAGGTTCTAGACAGAGGACCTGTGCTTACCAAAAGACTGAGTGAAAAGAGCTCAGTGAGGTAAGATTGCAGCGAGGAGGACTAGCTATTGCAGAGGCTTGTTGCAAATGAGTAAGGAGCTCATGAAGAAAGAGGAGAAGAAGATGACTACTGATAGTCATAGCAGAGGTTCAGAGAGAAGCCACAACATAAGATATGAGAAGAAGAATGCCAAAGCAGATGGCAAGAGACTAAGTCAAGAGGAGATTGACAAGGAGTTGGCTGAGATTAGAAAAGAACTTGATGTGTTAACAATGTGGTTAGAAGAAAATGAGAGACAAGGTTGGGTATTAAGGAAGAAGCCAGTGGAATGGCATAAGTTGCAGAGAAGGCTACAACAAAAGAATGTAAGGTGGCCGATGGAAAAACTCAAAGAAGTTGAGTTGGAAATGGAAGAGTCCATTTGTGAACCAGAACAGGGAGAAATTCTGGGAGAAAGTGAAGATGAAGACTTTAAGACTGAAACTTCAAGTAAGGCCAAAGGGTCACATGGCTTTAAATTTGACAATTTGTGTATGATTGCAGCTGAAACAGGTAAAGGACAATTTGCTAATATTTTCATAAAGGAGGAAGAAGACAAGCATAATCTAAATTCTGTTCTAGAAGAAGATGAGATAGATAGGTCTCATATACATTTGGGGAAAGATATCAAGCAACCAAGTGAATGGATTGAAGAGATTGAAGAGGAGACCATCGAAGAGTTTTTGAATCATATGAAGGATTTAGAACATCAAGGAGATATGATGGCTGAAGCATCCAATGAGACCATAGGGTCTTATGTTTTTAAAACTGATAGTTTGTGTATGATGGCAGGTATTGTAGGATAAAAGCAACCTATTGAAGATATCTTCAGAGTAGATGAAGATCTAGAAGTAAAAGGTGACAAGGAAAACTTCTCAGAAGAAGAAGAATTTGACTGCATACAAAAGAAAAAGTCTATGGATGAGTCTAAAGAAGCTGTCATAGAGATGAAGAATCAAGATCTTATTTTGATGAAGAATGAAGGAATACTGTCTCAGAAAGGTAATAAAATGAGTTTGATTAATGTTATTGATGAAAACCAAATACACGAGAATGTTAATGTAGGTGGTGAGACACGGATAACTCTGGGAGAAGAGTTACAGAGGGACAACAAGGCAAAATGTACTGAAGAAAAAGAGACTATGTTAGCTGAAAACATAGTAAAGGATCATCAATTCACCATGATGATAGGCACAATTGAAATAGCCATGGAAGCTGCTGAGACAGTCAGAAAAAGAGAAGGACATCTCCTGAAAGATGTTAAGGAAGAAAAAGACTATGCAAAAGACTTAGCAAAGGAAAAAAGGACATCCAATGATTTATTAGTAACAAAGGAAGGTATGGAGAATTGTGTAAAATTTCCAAAATATACTCCAATTGAAATTATTGAGTTATATAGAAAATTAGATTTTCAAAGAAGGGAGTTGGAAAAATAGAGAATAGATGTTCAAGAGAGATTGCTGAAAATGGAAAACAAAAACATTGTCATGAATCATAATCATAAGAAAAAGGAGGTGGATATGAAAGTTCAGTGGATTGACACTACAAAGGAAGGAGTTCACTACAGTGGACAAGAGCAGGAAGACATCATTAAAGCAGACGATGTGGAAGAGAGACTAGTTGACAGTCTCATGAATTCTGTTGAGAATTCAAAACAACATACTGATGTGCTGACCGAGGAGAAAGAAACAGAGCAGCACACTGAATTGTTGCCAAAGGAAGATAAGGCACAAAAGTCTTATGTTTTTTATTTTAACAAGTGTTTTGTGAGTGCAGGTTTAGTTATAGATGCTAGAGAAAATTTGGCACATATGAGCAGCCAAATCAAAATGAAAGAAGAAGATTCTGTGGAAGAACTTAATCCATGGAACAAAAATGCTAAATTGCTTGAGAAAATGCTGGAAAGTCATGATTCAGTGCAAATGGAAATAATCATGAAAGAGGGTAAGGATGATAGGGAGGCATTAAGTGAAGCAAAAGTTGGAACAAGAGAAAAAGTAAACCAACAACTACAAAGAGAAAGTAACCAACAACAGTTTAAAGAATTAGTGGATAACAACAACAACCTAAAACAAAGAGAAGGAGGCAGAAGTAATAAGCAAAACATGGACCAGTCTAAGGATGTACTAGAGACAAAGATTGAAGAGATGTGGCAGCTGATGATGAAGCAGTCAAAATGGAGGAAAATGGTAGCAGTAGGAAGCATGATCAATCAGAGTTTGAACTTGATTGACAAGAAGAAGAAAATGGAGCAGAAGACAACAGACATACAACAACAACAAAGGTACAAGGCATTTGGGTAGTTACAAAACAAAGTATGGGATCTAGGAAGACAAAGATTAGAAGACACATGATTAGGAGATCATGAATATTTTCTACTTTGGGAGTCTGATGCAGGAGCATTCAACCCAAGAGAAAATCATTGTAATTAAGTAGACATAGGGGTCATGTATTTTAAGGAAGTTGGATTCCTAAGTGATGAATTAATGTAATATTTAGGCTTTTGAGTGCATAGAATAGGAATTAATTAGATAATGTGAGATGTTTTGTAAATGCTCTCGAATAAATGAGAACATGAGTGGTTAATAAAGACAAAAGAGTTAAAAGTCAATTAGGACTCTTAAAACAGTTCCATGATTTGAGGAACGAGAGAGAGATATTAGGAACTAAATGGAGATTAGAAGTGGACATAGAGGATAGAGGACACCTAGGAGTCAGTTCAGTAGATTTAGGAATCAAACTAGAATTAGTTCAAAGAACCTTTATGATATAAATGTAAGCTACGGGCAGAGCTCAGAGGAGGCCACTGATAATTGAAGATTAGGCTTGTGTGAGACACAGAGTCTTGAATGTAATCATTTGTTTATACTTATATATATACAGAGGTTTATTCCTAGCTGTGAAAGTGTGTGAAGAGTATTCAATGAATGAATTACATGTAAGTCAAGAATTCGTAGGTTCTGTAATAGGGGTTGTAGACAGAGTTCTATAGAATGCGATGAAAGAGAGAGAATGATTCAGAGGAATCATAAGGAATCTTTGAACCCAGATGAAGTATCAGAGTAAGCTCTGGAGTAGTAGTGAAGGGAGAATTCGCGGAGTTAAGATTAGAGGAAGTGAAATAGTGGAAGACTAGAACCTTTTGAAGAATCGAACCATAGAGAAAAATTGAAGAAAACGCGTAAAAACCAAGTAAAAAGAGACGAAAAAATAAGTGAAGTATTGGCGCACAACAACCGTTGGATCTTTAAGATCAACGCCCAGGATTAAGTCGCATCGGCAAAATCCTTTTAGAGACATCGAAATTGGACCTTGGAAAGTTGCGAAGAGCAATTGTGATGTTCCGATGAAGTGTGGACCGTTGGATTATATAATCGATCAATGAAGGAGATATGATCGCTAATCGCAATCAGAGGGGTTAAGGGCTAGTGGTTATTGAAATGCTGATTTGCCAATATGTGATTACGCGATATCGCTGATCAGAGATCGGAGGTATCGGCATTTCAGGGATCGGAGGAGCGCTGCGATAAGGCTTTGAAGTTAGAGCCGGACCTGACCATATTTATATATGCGGGTTTATAAGAATTGAGATCCGGCTTTGTGTTCCGACAAAGTTTTCCTTTGTATTTCCCGTTGATTCCTGTGTATTTCGATATTTTGTTGTCCTGGGGTTTTTTAAAGGAAAAGTGAAAGATTACTGCTCCCGATAGTGTAAAAGGCTCTGAAAGGGCTATATTGCCGTGTTTGTTATATTTGAAGTCCAACAGTTTAATCACATATCAGATGTGGAGGAGGTGTGTATTATTGTGACCCGCGGAGGAGCCGATACCCGATTGCGATAAAGGTAGAACCTCGAAAGACATGCAGAGGCCGTATAAAGCAAAAAGGTATGTTTTGTGGCATTTCCTTTGTAAAAAGGTTTTATAAGGAAAATAGTGCCAATAGAAGGTTTTATGCGATAAATATATATTAACCAAGCATAAAGAAGGGAAAGGTTATATATATGCGGTTCAAGGGATAACGAAGGTGAGGAAGGGGTTTTAAAGTCCCAATAAGAAGGATTTGAATGAAAAGTTGGAAATAAAGGTTAATGAAGGTTTAAGCGGGGTGATTAATTTCCGATAGAAAGGAAAAGGTGTGTTAATGTTTAGACTTTGTTAAATCTATGAATCATTCCACATGAGACTAAAAGAGGGCCTTAACCATTTATGGTTGAATATTTGACTCCTTTGAGACTTAAATACCTGGGACAAATGTGTGGATGCATTTTACATGCATACTGCGGGTATAAGTGGAGATATCCCTGCTTCATTAGTGGTATCAGAGCAGAATTTTAATCAGAGTGGGGAAAGATTTCCTATGAGAGGAGTGTGCAAACAGAAGAGGGTAATGTGCATAAGTTAATTGATGAATGATAGAGGCCACAATAGAAGATTGTAGGGGAACTTTTGGAGTTCTTGGGAAATTGTAGCAGTTCCAGCAGAGGCTTGGAGTAGACAAGAACAAAGGATTCCTTGAAGAAAAGTGAGTGCAAGATTGCTTAGTACAAGTTCTTAAGGAAAGAGGAATTGGAGACCAAACAAAGGACAATCCATTCAAAGTGTAGAAGAATGGGAGAATAAGATCATACATATATATTGGAGGTAATATAGTGTGTTTTGTTTCAAATTGAAATTGAAGATTGTGGTTGCAGATGAGAAATCTCAACAAAGGACAACAAGAGAAGCTATGAGAGGAGAACCAGATGTGTTCTTGAAGACAAAATAAGGAAAACACTCTGAAGAAAAAGTGGCAGTGAACTTGAAGAACAAGAGGTTGGACAGAGAGGACAACTGAGGTGTTCTCAAGAGAGAGTGAAAGATTACAGAAGCCTAGAAGGAGCAAAGATGTTGCTCAAGAGGAGGTTCGAGACAGAGGACCTAGGCTTACCAAAAGACTGAGTGAGGAGAGCTTAGTGAGGTAAGATTGCAGTGAGGAGGACTAGCTATTGCAGAGGCTTGTTGCAGATGAGTGAGGAGCTCATGAAGAAAGCGGAGAAGAAGATGACTACTGATAGTCATAGAAAAGGTTTAGAGAGAAGCCACAACAGAAGATATGAGAAGAAGAATGCCAAAGCAGATGGCAAGAGACTGAGTCAAGAGAAGATTGACAAGGAGTTGCCGGAGATGAGAAAAGAACTTGATGTGTTAACAATGCAGCTAGAAGAAAACCAGAGACAAGGTTGGGTATTAAGGAAGAAGCCAGTGGAATGGCATAAGTTGCAGAGAAGGCTACAATAAAAGCAAGTAAGGTGGCTGATGGAAAAACTCAAAGAAGCTGAGTTGGAAATGGAAGAGTCCATTTGTGAACCAGAACAAGGAGAAATTCTGGGAGAAAAAGAAGATGAAGACTTGAAGATTGAAACTTCAAGTGAGGCCAAAGGGTCACATGGTTTTAAATCTGACAATTTGTGTATGTTTGTAGGTGAAATAGGTGAAGGAAAATTTGCTGATATTGTCATAAAGGAGAAAGAAGACAAACAAAATCTAAATTATGTTCTAGAAGAAGATGAGATAGATAGGTCTCATATACAGTTGGGGAAAGATATCAAGCAACCAAGTGAAGGGCTTGAACAGATTGAAGAGGAGACCACCGAAGAATTTCTGAGTCATAAAGAGAACTTGGAACAACAAGGAGATATGATGTCTGAAGCATCCAGTGAGACCACAGGGTCTTATGTTTTTATAACTGATAGTTTGTGTATGATGGCAGGTATTGTAGGAGAAAATAAACCTATTGAAGAAATCTTCAGAGTAGATGAAGATCTAGAAGTAAAAGGTGACAAAGAAAACTTCTTAGAAGAAGAAGCATTTGATTGCATACAAAAGAAAAAGTCTATGGATGAGTCTAAAGAGTCTAAAGAAGCTGTCATAGAGATGAAGAATCAAGATCTTATTCTGATGAAGAATGAAGGAATATTGTCTCAGAAAGGTAATCAAATGAGTTTGATTAATTTTATTGATGAAAACCAAATACAGGAGAATGTTAATGCAGATGGTGAGACAAGGATAACTCTAGGAGAAGAGTTATAGAGGGACAACAAGGCAAAATGTACTGAAGAAATAGAGACTATGTTAGTTGAAAACCTAGTAAAGGATCATCAATTCAACATGATGATAGGCACAATGGAAATAGCCGTGGAAGCTGTTGAGATAGTCAGAAAAAGAGAAGGACATCTACTGAAAGATGTTAAGGAAGAAAAAGACTATGCAAAAGACTTAGCAAAGGAAAAAAGGACATCTGATGATTTATTAGTAACAAAGGAAGGTATGGAGAATTGTGTAAAATTTCCAAAATCTACTCCAATTGAAATTATTGAGTTATATATAAAATTATATTTTCAAAGAAGGGAGTTGGAAAAACAGAGAATAGATGTTCAAGAGAGATTGCCGAAAAAGGAAAACAAAAACATTTTCATGAATGACAATCATAAGAAAAAGGAGATGGTAATGAAATTTCAACAGATTGACACTACAAAGGAAGGAGTTCACTACAGTGGACAAGAGCAAGAAGACATCATTAGAGAAGATGATGTGGAAGAGAGACTAGTTGACAGTCTCATGAGTTCTTTTGAGAATTCAACACATCATACTAATGTGCTGACAGAGGAGAAAAAAATAGAGCAACAAACTGAACTGTTGCCAAAGGAAGATAAGGCACAGAAGCCTTATGTTTTTTATTTTAACAAGTTTTTTGTGAGTGCAGGTTTTGTTGTAAATGCTGAAGGAAATTTTGCACAGATGAGCAGCCAAATAAAGATGAAAGAAGGAGATTCTATGGAAGAATTCAACCATGGAACAAAGATTCTCAATTGCTGGAGAGAATGCTGGAAAGTCATGATTCATTACAAACACAAATAATCATGAAAGAGGGTAAGGATGATAGGGAGGCAGTAAGAAAAGAAAAAGTTGGAGCAAGAGAAAAAGAAGAAGAAAAAGTAAACCAACAGCTACAAAGTGGAAGTAACTAGCAGCAATTTGAAGAATTAGTGGACAACAAAAACAACCTGAAGCAAAGAGAAAGAGGAAGAATTAAGTGGCAGAGTATGGACCAGCCCAAAGATGTGTTGGAAAAAGAAATTGAAAAATTATGACAGCTTATGATGAAATAGGCCATAGGGAGGAAAATGATAGCAGCAGGAAGAATGATCAATCAGAGCATGAACCTGATTGACAATGAGAAGAAGATGGAATAGAAGAAAGCAGAAGTACAACAACAACAAGGGAATAAGACATTTAGACAGTTAGAAAATAAAGTATGGGATCCAGGAAGATAAAGATCAAAAGACAGATGATCAGGAGATCATGAATATTTTCTACTTTGGGAGTCTGATGCAAGAGCATTAAACCCAAGAGAAAATCATTGTAATTAAGTAGACATAGGGGGTCATGTATTTTAAGGAAGTTGGATTCCTAAGTGATGAATTAATGTAATATTTAGGCTTTTGAGTGCATAGAATAGGAATAAATTAGATAATGTGAGATGTTTTGTAAATGCTCTCGGATAAATGAGAACATGAGTGATTAATAAAGACAAAAGAGTTAAAAGTCAATTAGGACTCTTAAAATAGTTCCATGATTCGAGGAATGAGAGAGAGGTCTTAGGAATTAAATGGAGATTAGAAGTGGACATAGAGGATAAAGGACATATAGGAGTCAGTTCAGTAGATTTAGGAATTGAACCAAAATTAGTTCAAAGCACATTTTTGATATAAATGTAAGCTATGGGCAGAACTCAAAAGGGAGGCCACTGATAGTTGAAGATCAGGCCTGTGCGAGACACAAAGTCTCGAATGTAATCGTTTGTTTATACTTATATATATATATATATATATATACAAAGGTTTATTCCTAGCTGTGCAAGTGTGTGTAGAGTATTTAATGAATGAATTACATGTAAGTTGAGAATTCACAGGTTTTGTAAGAGGGGTTGCAGACAGAGTTATATAGAATGCGCAGAGAGAGAGAGAGAATGATTAAGAGGAATCATAAGGAATCTTTGAACCCAGCTGAAGGATCAGAGTAATCACTAGAGAAGTTGCGAAGCGAGGATTCACAGAGGAGTTAAGCTCAGAGGAAGTTGAGCAGCGGAAGCAGAAGACAGAGTTCTGAAGAACTACGCAAGGAAAGGAACGATTCAGAGGAATCGTAATGGATCATTAAATCCATTCGAAGAATCAAGTAAGCCCAAGAGGACAGTGATCAAAAGAGCATGCAGAGTTAAGCTCAGAAGAGAGTGCACAGTGGAAATAGTGAAGGATGTGAACCATTGAAGAAACTTGAAACCATAGAGAAAATTGAAGAAAATGGCGGAAAAAAACAAAAGTAAAGAGATGGGCGAGAAGTGAAGTATGGTTGCATAACAACCGTTGGATCTTTAAGATCAACGACTAGGATTAATTCGTATTGGTGAAACGCTATCGCATCACATCACTTTAGTGGAGAGGAATCGGGCTTATTGAATTTTTGAACTCCGATATTACGATATAACCGGATCCGAAGTTTTATAAAGACGGATTTATCATCCTATCAGATCCGTGAGCCTGATCGCATCAGAGCTTTTATGTATTAAAGCATCGGGCCTTGAAATCCTTTGACTTGCGATATTGCGATGAAGTGATGCATCGATAGCTGATAATCGGCGATCGGAGATCGGAGGTGTCGGGGAATGGAATGATCGGCGGAGCGCTGCAGGGAGGTCTGAAGGAGCAAACCTGACGGAGTTATAGCGGAGAGTGTATAATATTTGAGATCCGGCCAAGGGGTCGTAGCGGGGTTTTCTCGTTTATTTCCTGTATTGTGTTAAAGTGCTGCGCCCGAGTCTTTTAAGGCTTAAGAGAACTTATTTAAATGCTTCCAATAGTCACATATTGGAGGTGGAAGGGGTGATGAGGCATGTATGTGTTATGATCCACGGAGGAGCCGATATTTGATTGCGATAAAGGCGGAACCTCGGTATGTGTGTAGAGGCCGTATAAAGACAAAAAGATATGTTTTGCGGGGTTTTCCTTTGTAAATGGTTTATAGAGGGAAAGAGTGCGATGGAAGGTTTTATGCGATAAATATATATTAACTAAGGTTTAAAGAGGGAAAGATATGTGGATAACGGTTTTATAAAGGTTGTGAAGGGGTTTTAAGTTCCGATAGGAAGGAGTAATGAAAAGTTTTAATAAAGTCTTATATGAAGGCTTGAGAGTTGATTAAAGTCCCAATAGAAGGTTTAAAGTGGGGTTACTGAGTTTCGATATAAAGGAACTGATGAATAGGGCCTTAACCATTAATGGTTGAAGATTTGACTCCTTTGGGAGTTAAATACCTGGGAAAAATGCGTGGATGCATTTTATATGCACACTGTGGGTTTAAGTGGGGGTAACCCTGTATCATTTGGTATCTCTGATCAACAATATCACGTAATCACATATCAACACATCGGCATTTCAATAACCACCAGCGCTTAACCTCTCCGATGGCATTCTTCTTCTCATATCTCCTCACTCAGTCTTTTAGCATCCTTTTGGTTCTCTTCTCTGGAACCAATTGAGCACACCTTGCTCTAGGTTGCTGCAAGTCTTCTCACCTTCCGCTGCCACTATCTGCATGACAGTAAAGACCATATCTCTCCAGTCTTTATCAACTGTACCTCTTCTCCTTCTGCTTACACTCCTTCCTTCTCGCAGGAAAACTTTCCCTGCTCTGATATCACTTGATGAAAAGAGATTTTTGGGTAAGGCCAAAACCCATTTTCTTTACATATTTAGATCCTGGGACCTGTGGGTTATGAGCCCATTTCATTATCAGAAGCATTTTATTTAATCGCTTAGTCCATAAGCCTTTCCCATGGACCATACAACTATCAGAACCTTTTACACTATCGGGACCATTTAAATATGCGTTTAGCCTTTAAAACCCTGGACCATTTAACTATTGAGATTTTCCTTTAAAACTGGGATCGCACCACTTTAATGCAATTACACAAGAAACACGGGGAAACCCCACTTTACCCTTGGGCCAGATATTAAATATTATGAACCCGAATATATGAATTGTCGGGTCTGCACCTTTGTTATTTTTCTGCTGTTCTCTGACCTCCGAAACCTCGATCCTCGATCAGTGATCGCTCCGATCACTATCGGCATATCGATATATCATATATCAGCCATCAGAGTATTACGCCATTGCAATCGGTACTTCCTTCATCCAGAGCTCTTCCACTTGAATGTGCTAATCCTCAATTACCTTACAGACTTGATAAGATTATCGGTTACGTTGGATAAGGTTTTGGGTCTGGCTACTAAATGGAATATCGCTCTTTCTTTTGGACAAGGTTCATTCCTCCCCTTGGATGATTGCGATGCGACATTCTGGTTCCGATTTGATCCCGGCTCTTGATCTCCCAGATCCAATGGTTCTTGTGCATTCTCATCCGGTTCTCCCTTAACTTAATCTCGCTTGGTTTTTGATGGATTTCTATGTTAAACACAGTTCTGCTACAATCTGAAAAATACTCATATATAACGATATCTCATTAATCAATGGATCGCCATCGATCCTTCAATGATCGATGGTCAATCAACACACTCACAATTGGGATTTAAGCCCTCAATGCATATATACATAACAAAATTGAAAAGGGACATAATACAGAGACTCGCGGAAAACCACAGAACACATATCTATTATACATATACAGACTTCCATTACAGCCTAAGGCATTTCAGCCTTAGGAACGAGTTCTCCCTTCGGTTACATTTTGGTCACTCTCTATTACACAATTTCTATTCTACGCTCTCTATATCTATTCATTGAACATGCAGGCTCATATATATATATATATAGGAACATTGGATTGGATCACTAAAAGGATCCGATCAATCCTCTCCATGAATCACTCAATTGTCCCTAATTCTAGTCTACATGCATACATATGTGGCAGTATTACATTTAATAAAGTCTTCGAAAGACTTATCCATTCCATCATTTTAGCGTGTTTTAAGTAGATTTGTCCCCTGTTCAGCTCGATGGTCCACGTCCTCTCGTTCTCTGCTTTGGATTCCTCTTTTGATTAAGAGTGTCGGATGCTCCTGCATCAGACTCCCGAGGCACAAAAATTTATGACCTCCTGGTCATATGCTTCTCCTTATCCTTAGCAATTATACCCACTTTCAGTGGAACTACTTTCATGATCTTCTGTGAGCTGCAACCAACCTCTGCAGTAACAGTCTTCCTCTGCTACACAATACCTCACCAAGCTCTCCTCACTTAGTCTTTTGGCATCCTTTTGGTTCTCTTCTCTGGAACCAATTGAGCACACCTTGCTCTAGGTTGCTGCAAGTCTTCTCACCTTTTGTTGCCGCTATCTGCACAACAGTAAAGACCATAACTCTCCAGTCCTTATCAACTGTACCTCTTCTCCTTCTACTTACACTCCTTCTTCCTTCTCGCAAGAAAACTTTCCCTGCTTTAATACCACTTGAATGCGCCGATCCCTGATTATCTTACAGATCCGATAAGACTATCGATTAAGTTGGATAAGGTTTCGGGTCCGGCTACCAAATCGCATATCGCTCTTTCTTTTGGCAAAGGTTCATTCCTCCCCTTGGATGATTGCGATGCGACATTCTGGTTTCGATTTGATCCCGCCCGTTGATCTCCCAGATCCAACTATTCCTATGCATTCTCATCCGGTTCTCCCTTAACTTAATCTCACCTGGTTTTTGATGGATTTCTATGTTAAACACAGTTTTGCCGCACTCTGAAAAACACTCATAGATAATGATATCTCATTAATCAATGGATTTCCATCGATCCTTCAGTGATCGATGGTCGATCAACACACTCACAATTGAGATTTAATCCCTCAGTGCATATATACATAACAGAATTGGAAGGGACATAATACAAAGACTCACAGAAAACCACAGAACACATATTTATTATACATATAAAAACTTCCATTACAGCCTAAAGCATTTCAACCTAAGAGCAGGAAGACACCATTAGAGCAGATGATGTGGAGGAGAGACTAGTTGACAGTCTCATGAATTCTTTTGAGAATTCAAAACAGCATACTGATGTGCTGATAGAGGAGAAAGAAATAGAGCAACAAACTGAATTGTTGCCAAAGGAAGATAAGGCACAAAAGTCTTATGTTTTTTATTTTAACAAATGTTTTGTGAATGCATTAGTTGCAGATTCTGGAGGAAATTTGGCACAGATGAGCAACCAAATAAAAATGGAAGAAGAAGATTCTGTGGAAGAATTCAATCCATGGAATAGAGATGCTCAATTGCTGGAGAGAATGTTGGAAAGTCATGATTTAGTGCAGACATAAATAATCATGAAAGAGGGTAAGGATGATAGGGAGGCAGTAAGCAAAGCAAAAGTTGGAACAAGAGAAAAAGAAGAAGAAAAAGTAAACCAGCAGCTACAAAGTGGAAGTAACCAGCAGAAATTTGAAGAATTAGTGGACAGCAGCAACAACCTGAAGCAAAGAGAAAGAGAAAGAAGTAAGTGGCAGAGTATGGACTAACCCAAAGATGTGTTAGAAAAAGAAATTGAAGAATTGTGGCAGTTGATGATGAAGTAGGCCAAAGGGAGTAAAATGATAGCAGTAGGAAGAATGATCAATTAGAGCATGAACTTGATTGACAAAGAGAAGAAGATGGAACAGAAGACAACAGAAGTACAACAGCAACAAAGGAACAAGACATTTGGACAGTTACAAAACAAAGTACGGGATCCGGGAAGACAAAGATCAGAAGACACATGATCAGGAGATCATGACTATTTTCTACTTTGGGAGTATGATGCAGGAGCATTCAACCCAAGGAAAATCATTGTAAATTAGTAGACATAGGGGGGTCATGTGTTTTAAGGAAGTTGGATTCCTAAGTGATGAATTAATGTAATATTTAGGCTTTTGAGTGCATAGAATAGGAATTAATTAGATAATGTGAGATGTTTTGTAAATGCTCTCGAATAAATGAGAACATGAGTGGTTAATAAAGACAAAAGAGTTAAAAGTCAATTAGGACTCCTAAAACAGTTCCATGATTTGAGGAACGAGAGAGAGCTCTTAGGAATTAAATGGAGATCTGAAGTGGACATAGAGGATAGAGGACATCTAGGAGTCATTTCAGTAGATTTAGGAATCAAACCAGAATGTTGCATCACAATCATCCAAGGGGAGGAATGAACCTTGGCCAAAAGAAAGGGCGATATGCGATTTGGTAGCCGGACCTGAAACCTGATCCAATGTAACCGATAATGTTATCGGGTCCGTAATGTAATCGGGGATCGGTGCATTCAAGTGGAAGAGCTCTGGCTGAAGGAAGTGCTGATTGCGATGGCCCGATACTCCGATGGCCGATATGCGATATATCGATACGCCGATAGCGATCAGAGCGATCACTAATCGGGGATCAGAGGTTTCGGAGGTCGGAGTGCTGCGGAAAAGTAACAAAGGTGCGGACCCGACGATTCATAGATTTGGGTTCATAATATTTAAGATCTGGCCCAAGGGTAAAGTGGGGTTTCCCCGTGTTTCTTGTGTAATTGCGTTAAAGTGGTGCGGTCCCGGTTTTAAAGGAAAATCCTGATAGTTAAATGGCCCGGGGTTTTAAAGGCTAAACACATATATAAATGCTCCCGATAGTGTAAAAGGTTCCAATAGTTGTATGGTCCGCTAGTATAAAGGCTTATGGACTAAGCGATTAAATAAAACGCTTTTGATAACGAAATGGGCTCATAACCCATAGGTCCTAGGATTGAAATATGTAAAGAAAAGAGGTTTTGGCCTTACCCTAAAATCTCTTTTCATCATTCCCAAAGGCCTAGGAATCCCTTGATCAATTTGGGTGGGGTAAACAATAAAGCCTAAGGGAGTTGTCTCAGTTTAGGGCCTAATGATCCGGGATTGGATTGCGGTAAAGCCTAAGAGACAAGGAGACAAAAATTTCCTCAAGGATAATGATGGATTCTGGATGGAATTCCAAATTCGATTCAATTTTGTGATCGAAACACCAATTTTGGAGTGATCACGATATGGTGAGGGTGGATGTGGTTTAGCCTCTAGAATCCCTTGGTTGTTTTTGGATTGGTTTATCCATGAGATCCCACATTCATGCTTGGAATATGGCACGTGGGTGATTGGATGAAATAAATATTTGGTTCAACCATGTCTACAGTTGATTGGGACATGGAAGTCCCAAACCTGGTCAGATTTTCCTATGTTTAATAAAAGTTAAGTTCTCTTTCTTTTGTACTTATTTATATGTGGATTTAGTGGCTGTTATCTCACTGTTATTTTCATGGTTTTATGTTGGTTATAAGCATCGTTAAGTGATTGGTTCATCTCATGATTATTTAATCTATTTACTTGTAATTGTTAAAATGATGGATGCAAGACCTAATTGATGTCATAAAAGTTCAAAAGGAAGGTGGTGATATTTCTTGTCATGTCTCGTAAGATTTTTCAGTGATTCATGCTCTGTCTTGTATCCTAGACTTGTAGATTTTATTGATGCCAAGTGTTTGACATAATTCCAGTCCCGATTGGGGATGGTCAAGCCTAGTCCTGGAGTTATTTTTTTGGTTTATTAGCCTTTTCATCATGTGTTTAATGGATTCTGGAAGTTACAACAAGTTCTGGGAAGTGGCCAGAATTCTGGACTTGAAAAGTGCCTTAAATCCCATGGTCTCTGGCACAGGTATGTTGGAAATAGTCCCTGAACGCAGGCATGCAGGCTTGTGGGAGCTTCTAGAGCTCTCTGGATGCTGGCATGCCCATAACATGGGAGCGTCCAAAGGTTTAATAACTTAAAAACTCAATGGGACCTAAGGGCATGATACCTGTGTGGTTGGGATGACTCTTGGGAGTGTTTTTGCTGATGTGGAAGGTATGTTTGATGTGTTTCTGTCGATTACACTTCCTTAAGGACACCTAGGAGGTTGAATCATATCATAGTAGCCTCTCGCCACATGTTTGCCATGGTTGGCTGGTTACTTGGATAGATATGGAAGGGGGGTGTATCCTCCTAAGAGCATCTTCCCACTAAGGGTATTTCCAACCCTGTTCTCTTTCCCCTTGATGTAACTGATCTCAAATTTGAACTCACTAATTGTAGCCAACCATCTAGATTGTCTGGAATTTAGATTCGGTTGGTAAAATAGATATCTCAATCTTGTTTTCTTGCCTATAAGATCCGATCCTTTAAGTCTGTCCCATAAGAACTCATAACTACTATATGATTCACCTGTATCCTCTCGCTAAGAGCATCTGCAACCCTGTTCTTTTTCCTCTTGACGTACCTGATCTCAAAGTCAATCTCATTAATTGTGGCCAACCATCTAGCTTGTTTGGAATTTAGATTTGATTGGCCAAATATATACCTTAATCGACTGTGATCACTCATCAGTACAAACCTCCTACCAAGAAGATAGTGTCTCCACATATTCAATGCATGGATGATAGCTGCCAACTCAAGATCATGAGTTAGATAACTCTGCTCATGCTCATTTAGTTTTCATGACTCATAGCACACTAACTGTCCTTCCTGCATAAGGACTCCACCTAGTCTCTCTTGTAGGCATTTGTACACACCACAAACTCTTTTTCTAGATTTGAAATCTTTAACATTGGAGCATTCATCAACAACTGCTTCAATTGCTCAAAACTTGTTACACATTCTGCTGTCCATTCAAATTTCTTACCTTGCCTCTATAGTGACATAATAGGATATGCAATGTGAGAGAATTTCCTGATGAACCTCCTATAATAACCTGCTAGCCACATGAATGATGTTACCTCATCCACATTTCTAGGAGTCTCCCACTCCATGATAGCCCTTATCTTTTCTGGATCCACTGCTATGCCTTCCTTGGAAACAACATGTCCTGAGTAATCTACCTCTATTTGATGGAAATTGCATTTACTGATCTTAGCATACAACTGATGTTCTCTCAATAATATCAAGACTGCTGCTAAGTGCTCGACACACTCTTCCTCATTTTTAGAATATATCAAGATTTCATCAATGAACACAATAACAAACTTGTCAAGATAAGGACACAACACACTATTCATCAAGCACATAAAGATATATGGAGCATTAGTCAAAACAAATGGAACTACAACAAACTCATAAGTCCCATACCTGGTCTGGAAAGTAGTCTTGTAGATGTCCTCTTCTTTAATGCATACCTAATGGTATCATGATCTCAGATCAATCTTTGAGAACACTGCTGCTCCCTTCAACTTGTTGAACAAGTCATCAATCCTCAACAATGGATACCTTTTCTTAATGGTCACCTTGTTCAACTACTTATAATCAATGCATAGCCTAAGAGTACCATAATTCTTCTTTATAAACAACACTAGTGCACCCCACAATGATACACTTGGCCTAATGTATCCCTTGTCAAGCATTCCTTCAACTGCAACTTCAATTCTACTAACTCTGGCTTGCTCATCCTGTAAGGTGCCTTTGATGCTGGTGCTGCCCCTTGTACCAACTCAATAGAGAATTCCACTTCTTTGTGTGGCAGAAACTCTAAAATATCTGTGGGAAATACATCTTGAAACTACTGCAATATCGGGTACCCGCTCAATACCTCCGCATCCTTAACATCCTTACCTTTAACACTAGAAATATGTACTGTAAATAACACACACCTTTTTGCGACTGCGTTGTGCTTGCATGGATGTCACCATCCTAACCGATTTTTCCTTCCTCTTACCCTGCAAGATCCTTTGTTCTCCATTGTTATCCAAACCCTCAATCACCTTATCATAACAATCCACCTTAGTCCTGTGAAGATATAACCAATCTGTGCCCAAAATCATATTGTATGATCCCAACGGAAATACTTTCAAATGTGCTGAGGTAGGCAAACCATTCAACTTGAATGCACAAGCTCTTACCCAATGATGTACTCTTTTCTTTGTACATGTGGCCAACTGCACTAACCAAGATTCTGCATGCACTTCTTTATTCAAACCACACTTATCCATTATGTTAGGACCAACATAACTATAATTAGATCTAGGGTTAATCAAAATAGAAACAACTTGATCACAAAGATTACCGTCCATCTCGATAATAGTTACCTGGTGATCCGCCTGCTTATTATCCAATGCTGCATATATATGAGGAATAGTTTTCCCAACATCCCCAATAGTATGCACCTCCTTTGCACTATAGATATGAGGCACACCACCCTGATACTGCGAAAAATCTCTCTTAAGATGCTCCTTGCCACGTATCCAACACTGCAAATGTCCCATACCATCACCTCTAGTCTGCTTCCTTCCAAGTTGTGACACATGTGCCTGTCTAACTACGTTGAACTTCTTATTAGGTGCAACATTTTCTTTCTCACCTACATCCTGAGGCCTTGTTCTTTTCGACTAACATTTTCCTTTAGTTTTGTATTTCCCTTTCCATCCCTGCTGCAATTCTTTCTTACGCTTTGACTGATCATAACAATACTTGAATTTACAAATAACTTCCTCAAGTGACTGAGGCTCATCATACTCATTCCGATCTCTAAATGCTAATGGAAATCCACTAACAAATATCTCAACTTTGGCCTTCTCATATTTAAGATACTATACATACCTCAATAGCTCTAGGAACTTGGTCATATACTCCTCATGTGTCATCGATCCAATCTTTAGTTCATAGAACTCCTTGGATTTACTATCATATTACCTCTTTAACAAGTATTTATTCCTAAAAGGTATCTTGAATTCATGCCAACTCAACTCTTCTGTCCTAATGGCTCAACCCGCTTCACATATTCCCACCAGATTTCTACTTTCCCTTTGAGGTTGAAGATAACTATTATGGCCTTCATATTCTTGGCGTATTCATGCAACTCAAATAATTTTTTCATCCCAAGTAGCCATGCCTCTACATCCACTGGCTTCTTCAAATCCCCGTCAAAGGTAGGTGGCTTTGCTTCCTTGAACTCATTTGGAAAATATCCCTTGGCACTCCTCCTGTAAGGATGATAACGATGATGATCACAGTGCCTGTCAGAACCATAACTAGAATAGAACATGTGTCCATGATCTCTCCTATCCGGAGTTTCCAAGAGCCTTCCATATTTGATCATGTCATCCCTATCTAACCTATGCCCACCATGGGATCTACTGCCATATGCCCCATTAGTCCTATCCTACTGCCCATGGATGATTCGAAGTGGTCCCTATCTCTGCAATTCTGACAAACTCTGAAGGATTACTGCACTGGCTTCTGCTTGTTTCTCATGTTCCTGAATGATTTTGTCATTATCTACTTTGCAACCTCTTATTTCTACCTTCAAACTTCTCAATGTGTTTGCTAAGTCAGAAGAGTTCCCAACACCACGCTGCTCATTTGATTCATAGGGAGAGTCTCATGAACTGTAATCTTCCATCTTTCTATTCATCTTTGATATTCTTCCTGCAAGTATACCATGTCAGTTTAAACCAAAGCATAATATAATCAACATAACTCAGTATAGTTCAAGGGAGGATATCTCGTCTACAAGATCACCCAGATTAGAAAAATACATGTATAGACATAATCATTTCAACCATTATCTAGTTATCATTGCATGACCATACTGACCACATACCATGACCTCATGCATGCCAACTATAACCATGTCAATGTATACATAACAACATATAAGCATTAACATGCATAACCAACATACAATCGCAACAAACACATCCAACAAAACATCATCATCTTTCACATGGTGACACGACTGCAACCATGAACAACACCATGCATACAAATCAAGCACATAGAACACAAGCATAAAGAACACATATGCAACAAATATGTATGCATGAAAAACACACCGCCCATTTAGTCCAAGGGGTGAACCATGATCTAATACCACTCTCATAACCCTCCTCCCACATTTACCAAAGTTAACCCGTCTGCTGGGGTAAACATGTGATGAGAGGCTACCATGATGTGGTTCAACTCCCCATGTGCAGTTAAGGAAGTGGAACTGACAAAACCAAACCAATCTAACCTTCCTTAGGAGCTATAGACCCTTCAGGAGGCAACCAACCCTTCAAGGTTCTTAACCCATGAGAAAACTTGAAATTTTACTGATATGGACCCTCAGCCACTCCCATGACAAGCCATGCATACAACCAAGGCCTTCCAGTTGCTCCCACAACAAGGCATGCCATCAACTATGGGCTTTTTCAGCCAGTTCAGAGCCAACGACCCCAAATTCTGAGCCACATTTTCGGGGCTAGGTCTCAGCCCACTGCCCAAAACTTCATGAAACCTTCAGAAATGGAAAATAACAATGGAATAAGGCTACTAATGCAATGACTGGTACAATTAATTGATCTAACCCCTGCTAGCCATGACATGCATTTCATAAAAAATGTCACAAAATCTACGGGTCATAACAACATAACTGAGCACAGGGTTCTCATACTTATCTGAGATTCATAAAGAAGCATTATTGCCTTATCACAATATCTGCATTATCATCTATCAAGAACTTATTTATTGTATATTCATTTGCTAATCAAAACATGATGAGAGTCATAAATCTAGTTTGTCATAAAACATACTCATAACCAACATATTACTAACATAAATAACAAGGATATAACAACCATAAGAATCACATATGAACCAATACATATACGCATGAAATACCAAGGATAAGGAGCTCTTATTAATGAATGCATAAGCTAACCAGGTCTGGGACTTCCACGAACCACCTGATCATAGATTGGGCTGAACCAAATCTCTCTTTCAACCAATCACCCCCATGCCATATTCCAAGCATGATTATGGGACTCACAATAAAACTAACCAGGGCTTCTCGAGGCCTGACCACCTCAACCCTCATCAATAGAACCAAGATTTATTGCAATCCCCACCAGATCATTAGGCCCTAAACAGGCATGGATGCCTCCAGATATCTCCATCTAAACTGTAAGGAATTTGTTTGTCTCAACCTCTTGGATTTACCGTGTATCCCGCCATTATCAGTTAAGGGATTCCTAATCCTATGCGGTCACCACCCTCTGGGATTTATAGTGTATCCCACCATTACCGGTTAAGGGATTCCTAAGCCTATGTGGTTACCACCTTCTGGGGTTTACCATGTACCCCGCCATTACCGGTCAAGGGATTTTTAGGCCTAATCAAGGGTATTCACCTCTGAGATTTACCATGTATCCCATCCTGAGATTCCTAGGCTGAATCGAGTTGTTCATAATCAGGCTTTACCATGTATCCCATCCTGAGATTCCTAGGCCTTGTCAATAATCCTGAGGCCACCCCACTCAGCTTTGGGTCCATCCGAAAATCCAGCTCAACCAAATAAAAGAGAACCCACCACACGATGGCTATCCAGAAATGGAAAGGAAAGGCTAAAGAACACTGTCACACCTGGAAATACCCATGCCAATGACAACAAGAGAACCAATAACACACATGCATGTACCGTGCATGCCAGATATAGAAAGGAAATCATACATGCAAATCGATACTTGCAATTAATCTTGCTCTGGCTACTTGATCAGGCTCTTCCTTGCTTGATCTTTGCTTCCCCTTTGCCTTCTTTATCCTTCCTTTACTTTCCTTGATCCAATTCTAGAGTAATCCAATAATGCTCCAAGTGTGCAAGAGTATGAGAGAGTAGAGAGAATAGAGAGAGTGCTCCAAAATTGAATTGACAAAAGGTACTAACTGATCCTCAAAGGCAACAACTTAGGCCTCTATTTTCTTCATTTTCCATTATTTTCCTTCATTTTCCTCACATTCAACCTATGACCTTTCACCTTCATTTTCTCCTAATTTCCATTATTTTTATAAATAAAATGCTAATTAATTCCTCATGCCTTTCCAAATCCTTTTCCATTTCCGTTACCAATTTCCTTTAGCCATAATAAACCAAATGAACAGCGCCCACACTAGGATGTTTTGCCCAACATTTATCTTGGAATATGTGTCCCATGACCTTGGTTATTATTTTTCCTTTATTAACTTTATTACATGGAATTTTGATCAGGGCTATTAGAGAAAGCACAAGGGAAAGATTGGATCAACATCTACAACGAGATTTCTTTGCAGGTATCAAGTTGCATGTATGATTTCCTTGCTAGTTTTTGCATGCATGCAGTTTCTTGGTTATGTGTTGTCATTGGCATAAAGGATTGCTTGGATTGAAAGTGGTTTCACCTAGCCTTACCATTTCCTGGATAGCCATGGTGTGGTGGGTTTTCCCATTTGTTTTCTGATTGGTGCTCATCTTCCTTATGGATGTGGGTTGAGTTACTAGTTCCTGGAGCCTTGGTTGGAAAAATGCTTTGGAAGCCTTGGAATAACTTGGGTTGAGTTACTAGTACTAGAAGCCTTAGTTGGAAAAATACTCTAGAGCCCTTGATGGGTTGAGTTACTTGTCCTGGAGCCTTGGTTGGACAAACACTCTAGATCCCTGTGACAACTATGGTTAGAGATACTAGTCTTGAAGTCAGGTTGGAACAAACACTTTGGAGCCCTGGAAAACTTGGGTAGAGACTGATATGGTGATGGTTAATGATGTACAAACCTGAGGTGGAAGAATTGGTTGATGGTTGAGGTGATTTGGCCTATGGAAGCCTTGGTTTGGTTTTGTTTTGGTTAATCCATGAGATCCCACATTCATGCTTGGAATATGGCAAGGGGGTGATTGGATGAAAGAAAAATTTGGTTCAACCCAATCTATGGTTGGATGGTACGTGGAATTCCTTGAATTGGTTAGCATTTTCATATTTTTAATAAGAGGTATTTTCTATTGCGATCTATGAGCATATGAATTGATTATGATGGTGATATTATGGCTAAGTTTCTCTGGTTTATATGTTGGTTATTGGTTGGTTTCTATGCTGGTTACTTGCTAGTTATATGCTGGTTATATGGTGTATAATGTTTATGGATCTTGGCATGTTTGATGAATATATGAATGGTTGATGAATGCATGGACTAAAAACTGTTATTACAACTATTATGGGAGGGCATTAGACCTTCTTGGTGAATCTCAAATAAGTTTCAGACCCCTATGTTCAAATATGCATTCATGACCTGTAGATTACATGTCTGCCATATGTTTGACGAAATGTATGTCATGGTTAGGCTTGGTTAGGTCAATTCCTTGATAAATTTTTGTGTTAGAGGATTTTTCTTTGTGTCATTTATTGTTTTATAAGGTCTCATCAAGTTTTGGGCAATGTTATGGAGTTTAGTCGTAAAAAGGTGGCACAAATTTCATGGTTGCAGGCACAAAACAGGGAAAATGAGACTACAATCGCTCCCTTGTAGGCTTATGCATGTGACTGGAGGCCTACAGTCACATGGATGCAGGCTTGTGCATGTGACTGGGAGTTAAGTTCAGTGAAAAAGAAAGTTAACTCAAGGTTTGGGCACCTAAAATGGTGGTTTAGCTCTTAGGGGTCTTGGAGCTCCTGAGGAAGGTCTTTAAAGTTTCACTTTGTCGATTCCACTTCCTTAATGATACTTAGGAGGTGAAATCATATCATAGTAACTCTTCGTCACATGTTTACCCTAGTAGATTAGTGAACTTGGGTAAATTTGGGAGGAGGGTGTTACAACAAGGGGTGCGTACTTGGGAAATATGTTAAGGCAACATTTCCAAGAAGTGATAGTATATCTGAGATGGTGTGTCGTAGCTTATACACTCAGAAATTTGCAGTCTTATGTCCATTAGATCTATCATAGGGTATGAATACTTTGTCACATTAATAAATGACTACTCCAGGAAAACCTAGATCTATTTCTTGAAGAACATGGATGAGGTTTCCAAGTGTTTAAAGCTCTAGTGGAAAATATGACAGGGAGGAATATTAAGGTGCTTCACACGAATACCAAAGGAGAGTACATAGATAGTGGCATCACGAGCTTCTTTGTGAAGGAGGGCATTAGGAGGGAGTGGAAAACTCCATACAATCCACAAGAGATGGAGTAGCAGAGGAGAAAAGCAAGTCTATCACTATGTTATATGACTAGGACATGCCCAAGTTTCTATGGGATGAGGCATGTGACACAAGAATGTACATACATAACATGGTTCCTCACAAGGCATTGGGGAAGATAAAACCAGAAGAGGTTTTCTTAGGAAAGAATCCAGAGGTTGGTCACTTCAAGATCTTTGGTAGTGTAGCCTACTGTCATTTACTAAATGAGAAACACACTAAGTTAGAGTAGACTATAGAGAAGGGGTTCTTTGTTGGGTATAACCATTATCACCCCAAGAAACTCTCCTAGGTTGTATCTCAGAGATGCTCGGGAACATTACAAACTCAACAAAATGTTGGAGATGGATGAATGGAAGGAATGATGCATATTCAAGCCAGATAACCACTTCTACTATGCTTAACTCTAGACATGGGTGAACACCCCCAGACTACAAGGCTTTAGACCACCAATTACTCACAGTTTGAGGATTAAGTGAACATGGAGAATACTGACCACACCAACAGATGCACAAGACCATGTGATAGCCGGCTGCAACCAGTAAAGAGGTCTGCGAATCTATTTCTTAATGCACAGATAGGATGACAGCTCTCTGGCACTAAGTAAACAGAAACATGCATAACACATTCAATGATACATACTAGACTTCAACACAAAGGTGGGATGACAGCCCCTCTAATGCTAAATATCAAGAGCGCATGAATAAATGCATAACAGGCACAACCTAGAACAGAGTAGAAATGGAAAGTGAGCAATTAACAACAAAAGAAGCTTGTATTAGCTGAAAATGAAGACCAGACGCTGCAAGTATCAAAGTATTTACAGTCTCCAGAAGTTGAACCTTACATCAAAACAACAACCACCAACCACTTTAACTATCTGATATGGGTCTCTGCTGTAATCTGACTGCTTCAATGAATGAATTTGACATTATCTGGTATTGTGTAGTCCTCTCAGGTAACTGGAGTGTCGTATGGGATAACATTCCATAATTGTTGATTGTGTTTACCTGCTCAAGGCTTATCTTTTCCTTTCTTTGCCATTTTGTCTCTTGAAAGTGGTTGTTGTGGAGTAAATGCGCCAAACACTGATAGATGGCCGCTTCTGTCCTTTGGGAGCATGGTACAGGTCAAGGACGGGAAAACTGCATGGCGGACAGATGATCTGGTCAGGAGGGCAATACTGGCTGTTGGATGGAACAGACGGACGGTGGAGATCGATTTGCAGGAGCTATCGGGAGACATGAGATCGGGATGGACGAGGGCTGTTGGATTAAACACGGGAAGATCCAACAGTGATCGGGGGCGGAAGCTGCGCGGGGACTTAACGGCCGGGAGTAATGGATGAAAACGGGAGGCGGACAGTCATGAGTTGTCGGATCTCGAGCAGACAGATCCAATGGTGATCGGGCGGAAGACATGCACGGGGTTTAACGCGCGGGGACAGATGAGTAGGCGGTAAGCGGTATGCATCGCACCACTTTTCGGAGGTGGGTGGTATTCGTACGTGGGCGAGCGATGCGAGTAATCGGCTGATGCGTGGCGGATGTGACAGGGAAGAAACCACTTTCCCCGCGAGTTAACGCGCGGGTGGTTTGCGGGGTCGGGAGGTGCGAATGCCATCCGATCATGTCAGAGATGATCGGACGGTGGAAGATCGGCGCACATGCTTTTTTGTCGGATGCGTCCGGGGACCATTAGATCGGGATGCGGCAAATCAACGGCTGAGATTGTGGCAGAGGGTTTATGAGGGCGTGCAAACATATGAGCACAGGGTCACGTGGTTATGGTGATATGGGACCTTAAATATAGCGCTTGGGGCTAAAAGGGGGCTTTTTTAGATTTAGGGGGTTTTAAACGGGAATGAAGAAGTTTTATGGAAGAAAACAGAGATAGCGGGGTTAAGGGAGTGTAAGGGAAATGAAGGTGGAGGGAGGAAAAGACTGCGATCTGCCTTCTGAGCGTAAACACACAGCGAAGCTAGTATTTGGTCCTCCAAATGCTAAAGTTTGTAGCAGAGCTAACAATAACAAAACCTCAAAGGCATATAGGATCTATGTCCCTAGCAACAGGAAGATTATCGTGAGACAATACGTGAAGTTCATGGAGGATAGAGCCTTCAAGATATCTTGTAATTTGCCAATAGGTGATCAGAGTGAGCCAACAAAAGCTCCATTGGTCCAACAACAGGGGTAGCCACAGGGATAACCATAGGGATAGCTGCAAGGATAGTCACAGGGATTAGTACAATTACCAGTATGAGCATGATTTCAAGTGTAGGACATCCAATGAGTTCATAACAGACAAAGGATCAGAGGTAGGATGAAGAGTTGGTTGAACCACCCACCACTAGTGGTTGAACCAACAGGGAAGTTCATCAGATGTTGAGGGATGCAGAGTGTAACAACCCCGGGTTAAAAGTTCATGTAATAAAGTTAATAAAGGCAAAGTAAGACCAAGTTCATGGGACACATATTCCAAGATGAATGTTGGGAAAAGCATCCTAGTGGGCATAACTTGTTGCTTATTATGGCTAAGGAAATTGGCAAAGGCTTTGGAAAGGCAAAGAGGTGAAAGGTCATAGGTTTCATGTGAGGAGGAAATTGAAGGAAAATAGAGGAGAAATGAAGAAATTAGAGGCATCAGTAATAAAAAGGCATCAGAGCATCAGTTTGGGGCCTTTTGTTAGGTCATTTTTGGAATTGGTTTCATAAAGGAGAAGAGTACCAAGAGGATAAAACAAGCAAGTAAGCAAAGGAAGGAAAAGGAAAGAAAATAAAGGACAAGAAAAGAAAAGGAAGGACAAGAAAGCAAAGGAAATCAAGGATCAAGCAAGGAAGAGTCAGATGAAGCGGATTC
This sequence comes from Pinus tabuliformis, assembly GCA_031772625.1. Classification (NCBI taxonomy): domain Eukaryota; kingdom Viridiplantae; phylum Streptophyta; class Pinopsida; order Pinales; family Pinaceae; genus Pinus; species Pinus tabuliformis. Next base: position 414,675,074 of record CM062805.1, on the reverse strand, counting down.
AATGAGAATACTTGTAGGTAATAGGTTGCATGTATGATTTCCTAGCTAGTTTTAGCATGCATGGTACATGCATGTGAGTATTTGGTTCATTTGCTTCCATTGACACGGGCTTTGCCTATTTTGACAGTGGTTTCAGCCTTTCCTTGCCAATTCCTGGATAGTCATGGAGTGATGGGATTCATTCTTGGTTGAGATTTGGACTGTGGGAAGGTTTTGGATCCGGGTGAGGTGGTATCAGGAAAATACCAAGGTTTGGGGGTGTAGATGGTTTTCTCTGAGAATTCCTCAACAAGTTTGTGGAGACAGGAAAATTCCTCAAAGGATGGTGAAGGAATTTCGAGGCATCCAAGCTTGGTTTGGTTTTGTGATCCCAGGACTGGTTTAGGTGAGATCATGATAGTGTGAGGGTGGAGGTCGTTTAAACTATGGATTCCCTTGGTTGTTAAGTATTGGTTTATCCCATGAGATCCCACGTTCATGATTGGAATATGGCATGAGGGTGATTGGATAAAAGAAAGATTCAGTTCAACCTAATCTATAGTTGGGTGGTATGCGGGAGTCGTTAACTTGCTTGGATTTTTCATATGTTAATAATAGATAATTTCCTCTTGTATTTTATGAGTAAATGTACTTTTTATGGTGTGGTTTTGATGGTTGTTCTATCATTGTTATTATTCTGGTTATATGCTGGTTATAAGCATGGTTTTATGATAGATTCTAGTTATGGTTCTTATGATGTTTTGATTGGTAAATGAATGGTTATTGAATGCATGATATAATAGATGTTATTATAGCTATAATGAGAGGGCATTAGACCTTGTTGATGATTCTCATATAAGTTTCAGATCTCTATGTTCAAATATGCATTCATGACCTACAGATTTCATGTTCACCATGTGTTTGACAAAATGACTATCATGGTTAGGTCTAGTTAGGTCAAGTTCTTGATTAAGTTTTGTTTTAGAGGCTTTGTCATTATGTCATTTATTGTTTTGGAAAGTCTCATCAAGTTCTGGGCAATGGTTTGGAGTCTATCCCTGTAAAGGTGGCACAGATCACTTTGTTACACGCTCAAAATTGAGAAATTGGGACTGCAGTCGCTACCTTGCAAGATTATGCATGCGACTAGAGGCCTACAGTCACATGGATGCATGCTTATGCACATGAATAGCAACATAGGTCAGTGAAAAAGTAGTCTAGATCAGGGTATGGGCACTTGGAGTGGTTGTTTAGCTCCTGCGGGTCCTGTAGCTCCTGAGGGAGGGCAATAATGTTTCATTTTGTCAAATCCACTTCCTTTATGAAGCTAAGAGGTCGAATCATATCATAGTAGCCCTCAACTCATGTTTACCCTGGCAGGTCAGTGAAAGTGGGTAAATGTGGGAGGGGCATTACAAATTGGTATCATAGCATGGTTCAAATACTTGGGTTGGATGGGCCAGATACACGTTGTTATGCATGCATTGTCATGGTTATGGTTTCCATGCATGAGGTCATGGTATGCAATTGGTATTTTCATGCATGATGTTTTCATATTGATATGATTATGTATATACATTTATAGTGATAATTTGGATTGATTTTGTAGATGAGATAGTCCCTTGAATGTCATTGAGGTATGATTTTGATTATGGTATCTATGTGGTTTATATGACATGGTATGCTTGCAGGAAGAAGAGGATCAGAGATTACAAGTAACATGGTGGACTACAATTCACATGACTCTCCCTATAGATCAGTTGGGTAGCAAGGAGATGAGTACTCTCTTGATATAGCAGATACATTGAGGAGTTTGAGGGCAGAGATAAGAAGTTGCAAGGCAGACAATGACAGGTTGGTTGAGGCTCAAGAATGACTTGAAAGGGCTCAGGAAAAGAAGGTAGAGGTTAATGCAGTGATCCTTAAGATTTTACCAGACTTCCAAAGACAAGGACAACTGAGGATTAGTCAAGAATAGGAAGAGAAGACTAATGGGGCATATGGTCGAAAAAAATGGTCAGGATACAGGTTAGATAGAGGGGACACAATCAAAGGTGGAAAATCATTGGGTACACTTGACAGGAGGAATTCTATGTGTGGGTTTCATTCTAGTTCCTAATCCATGAGACATCATCACCATCATCACTGCCATCATCCTTATAGGAGGAGTGAGCACTTTCCAAAGAAGTTCAAGAAATTCAGGTCCTCTACATTTGATGGAGAGATGAATAAGTCAGTAGATGTAGAGGCATGGTTGCTTGGGATGAAGAAATTATTTAGATTGCATAACTATCCAAAGCACATGAAAGCCAAGATAACTACATTCAATATTAAAGGGAAAGAAAATATCTGGTGGGGAGATGTGAAAAATCTCAGAGTAATTTTGGAAGAATATTTGATTTGGGATGAGTTTGAGAGACTCTTCAAGAATAAGTACCTATTTGAAAGGTATTGTGATGACAGATATAAGGAGTATTATGAGTTGTATATGGGTTCTATGACAGATGATGAGTATACTAGAAGGTTCCTGAAGCTGTTGAGATATGTGCTTTACCTCAAGGATGAGAAAGCAAAGATTCAAAGGTTCATCAGTGGGTTTCCTGCAACATATAGAGACCATATTGAGTTTGATGAGCCTTAGTCTCTAAGGGAATCCATTGGGAAACGTAAGCATTGTTATGAGGAACGGAAGCATAAAGCTGAGCCTAAACATGAATTGAAGGGAAATGTGAAAGTGTTGTAGTTGCTACAACACCCTCCGAAATTTTGTCTTACACTCAATTTCAAATCCTTCCTTGGTCTTGCACATTGTTGTCGCAAACACCGAAACAAATTTCATGTACTTTCTTGAGCTATTCTCCCGTTTTCAATTTGGGTAAACTATCATCTTTTCACATGATTGGTTGTTGTACAATGTGTAGAAATCTGTTTTGATCGTTTCAAGGGTCTATATTTGTGTAAATGATTTGGTCTAACCATGTAAACATCAGTCGCACTCATTCCCAAAGTTTTGAGCATTGTTGCACAAGTCTCGTCACGATCATCGCAAAGTCTACCTTTAGTGTCGCACTTGTCGTAAATTTGTTGCATTAAGGGAAATATGTTGTTAATGTGCTCCATATGATTTATGTTGTTTTTTCATCAAAGTGTTTCAAGTGTGTGATCACAGTCAAGTCATATCATTGTTCACAACAGTCTCTTTGGTCACACACTTAGCCAAATTTTGATAAATTCCTGACAACCCAGCCTCATCCAGCCCTCCAGGAATGTGTAGTTCGCAACCTCAGTACTCAAGCCCAGAATTGCGCATTTCACAACTTCAGTTCTCAAGCCCAAAACTGTTCATTTTAGAACTTCAGTGCTTAAGCTCTGCCCTTGACCTTCAGAATTGTTCAATCCTTTCTCCTAGCCTCGCCCTGACTACACACTATGCAATCACAAGCCACAAGCTCATTCCCTGAGCTGTTGAGTTGAAAATTTGAAAAATAGCCTAGCCTCCCTTGTATCCAAGAACTGTGTAGTGTGTTCACTCAATGTCCATCCCCTCAGCTTGTCTCACTGGCTCTTGGAACTGCGCAGTTTCTCCCTCAGCCCAACTTGGACTACGCAGTCTCAAGGCTCAATCCTAAGCCATCAGCTCTTGATCTGTGGAATTGTGCAGCCATATGGGCTCATATGTCCTCCATAACTGCATAGTAGGATAATCTAGTGCTTGTCCCCTCAGCTTATCATCCCAAGTTCCTAGAGTGCGCAATTTTATTCCTTATCCTAGCCTGTACTATGCATTGTGTAGTATCAAGGATCAAGCTACACCCCTGGCTACTTGAATTGCCAATCACTAAGCCCTCTCTCTCAACCTGTCACCTGGTTCCAGCTTAGTCAATAGATCAGAATGCACCATCTTAGACTAGGGGGTTTTTATACTGATGTCATATCGTCATGAGTGAATTGTAGATACAGGTACCTTACCATGCTATGACGATATGATGAAGAAAGAGATCAAGGGAAACATGCTGAAAGACACTCTCGTAGTTGAACATGCAAGTTAATCAATCACAATAAAGAAAAGGGACATTAATTTGCGATCACAACTCAAGACTTAAGATCATTGAAGATTCCTTATCACCAAGTCATACAGAGGTGAAAAGAAGAGCATTCTCAAGCAGAGACGCAACACACAGAAGCAGCAGTGGCTTGACACTGCCACATCATCAAGTAGTCCATGTCAGGAGTGTCATGTCATGTCATCTCATGAGTTGTCATATGGAACATTATCATTATGGATAATGTAAATGGTATTCAAAATGTATCGTAAAGTGGAAGTCCAAAGGACACACATGGAATGTAAAGAGTCATGTAAGTTGAAAAGTCATAGTCATGAGGGTAGTCAAAGACTCACAAGGAGGGGGAAACATCACCCCTTGGTTATATATACTCCCTAATTATATGAGCAAAGGTGTTTTCACCTTGACTCCTCTCGCAAGGCATTAGAGAGACATATCAGTTCTTTTGAGGAGCAAGAAGTGGCTCCAACGCTCCACTACTGGAGTTAGTGATGTTCATTGTATACATGTGTCTTGGAACTTTTACTTAATAACATAAGCCTTCAAGGCCAACACGTTCTACATGCATGGATTATGGATATTTGTAAGACTATTATGTGAATGTTTTTATTTCATGTTTGCTTTCATATGTGCTAAAGTAGTTGAACTATATCTGTTATTTTAGTACTTATCATATTGAGAATGTGTTTTAATTTTGATTATCGTTGTCACATCCTTGTGGACTATTCCACTGGATATTATATATATATTCTTCGTTATATTGGTTTTAATGGCCGTTGCATCTCTGTGGATTATTTTGCTTGATGTTGCACGGACCCTTCTTGTTCATGTGTGTCTCTACTAGGGTGGTAGTACTACCTCTCTCTTAGAGGCTCACTTATCCTCCCCTTCTCAGTGAAAGAACTTTGACACACATATGATCGAACACTCACCAGGCACATCCCCTTGATTTTCAAAGGCACATGTGCACTTTTCTCTCTTGTTGAGAGTTAGAGCCAAGACATATCTCTAAGGATAAATGGAAACTGAGCTGATATTGCGGATGGGGATCCTAATCCAAAAAGTGTGAGGTCTAATTGGGACTTCACATCAGGGAGACCCCTTAGTTGAAAGATTTCCAGCACTGTCAATAGTGGCGCTAGAAGGAGGGCTAGATGACAAGTTGAGCCTGTTGAATATGGTTTGAATCTCTTATCTAAAAATGGCTCATACTCAAATCTTACTCTCAGGGCGTTTCTCTAATTTTCACTTTATCAATTTTCAATCCCCGATGAGCCTCTCTATCATTTGTCCTAGTTAAATTTTGATGATGAGAATGGAACATCCATAACTGAGCACATTTTTTATGTTCTTAATTTTTGTGAATCTTACGAAATCAATGATGAAGAGTTTTCTTGTGTGCTTTTCTTCCTCACCCTTGAAAGTCATGTTAATCGATGGTGCCATACCTTGCCACCTACTTCCATCCATTCCCTTCATCATTTTCTCGGGGAGCTTCATCAAGTCTTTGATAGATATAATTACCGAGAAATTTGTAAAATAATCAATCTCTTTATAATGAAGCCTAATGAACCAGTTGAAGATTTTTCTGATCGATTCCTTCAACTTTGTTGTGAAATTTCCGAAGAAGACATGAATCAGGATTTCTTAAAACAAGAGTTTGAGCACTTGGTTCTTATCTTTTTACATGGTGAACTTAAACCCCTTGATTTTCCTACTTCCCAAACTCTTATCAATCATGAGACACCTCTTATTCCAGAGGAGGAATTTACGGCTCCTTTTGTTCTTTGTCCTCCTCCTTTTCCAGTTTTGATGAAGGCGCCTCAATGCGATGGTAATAAAATTGAAAAATTCATAAATCAAATTCCTAATCCATCTTCTCATTCTTCTTCTATTTCTCATGACTCAAATTCAATTGAGGAAACCCTAGAATGGCTCATGAAGCCCATGGGTAAGACTAACTTCCTTATTTTGCAACATGATGTTATCATTCATAAATCTAGCCTCCAATATGATCTAGATTTCTGTGATCCACTATCATTTACATGCCATGAATCTTTGTATCGTGATCCACCTGATCAATATGACCCACCATCTAGTCATTCACACTCTCTTGATTTTCGATTTGTTGGTTCAAATTTCGATAAGATACAAGGAAATCACATTACACAGGTAGAGGAGAAGGAAGGTGAAGATGCTTTCAATATTTCTTCTCTTTTTCAAAATCCTCCATGTCAAAACAATGTGCTTCCATTCTTGGAGGATTCTTAATTTGCTGATATCGATAGTGAATCAAATGTAACCAATTCTTTCGATCAATCTGAAGCCTCAAAAACTAATCATTCCAATGATAATGACTTTGTTGATGTATGTGATAACGATTTCCCATGTGCATCAAATGATCTTTTGGTTTCTCATGAATATTTTACTTTAGATCTAGAATATGATTTGGTCAAAGAAGATGTGCTTATTGAAAATTCCTCTTCATCTCACTATCCCTAGTGCTCTATCGTCTGTAATGCATCTACTTGCAACAAAGATACTCCATGCTCTTTAAGTTATTGATCCAATAAGTTATCTTCTCAGCTAACACAAGACAATGAGATTATCCATGATGCAAATGAAAACAATTAGATCATTGAGTACTCTTTCCACCCCTCATCATCTCTTCTCTTGCATAAAGACAACTCTTCAAATCAACTTTCTCATGAAATTTACCTGATTAATTCATCTTCAAATTTGTGATCAGAAGAACCTTTTGACTTAAGTAATCTGATTGTTGAAGTTGAAAAATCTTGTGAAATCAGTGGAAAAGAAGGCTACCATCCAATGAGTAGTGGCTTTGTTGAAACCATTGGTAGCAGCTATCCTCAAACCATGCATGCTCTGGTTCAATCTTCAAAATGCGATTTTACAATCCTGGAAAGTTTTGGGACTTGCTAGGGAGTCAAGGCACTTCAAATTCCGTTGATGGTTATGTCAGGATCTCACAACTCTGGTAAGCCCCTTGAACTAAGTTAGATCTAGTTTTTCCTGCATAGTCCTTCTCTTTGCATGGTTTCACTCGATGAAAATTTATTTTTAAAAAATATTTGGTATTTCGGGTATGATATTTCAAATTTTCAAGATTTTACTTCTGACTGGGTTCAAGAATATTTTTTATTTTATTCATCTTCATGCAAATCTCTCGCATCGAACTCAGGTTTGGAATGTGTGTCTCTCACAGAGTCATTGAGTTGCAAAGTTGATAATTTCAAAGACTATCTTTGGCTAAACGAATCATGCCTATCAGATTCATCTCTTAATAGTCAGCTCCTGTTTTTTCTTGCGAATGTTATATTGCAAATATTCTGCTTCATCGCACCTAAAGTCCTCTTGAGTAATAATGAATGCTTGGGTTATCGCAAAAATCAAGTTCTTCCCCATTCACGATGTCTTGACTGGTCTCATGTATTTGTTGTGTTGACATCCCTTTTAAATTCTTTTCATGATTACGATGCTTGCATAGTTTGTCACTAGTTACAAGAAAACGGTTTGTCACATTTGGCTTGCGAGGAACTTGGTTCGATTGTTCAGAGCATTTGTAGAACTATTCAAATTGATTTATCTTCATTTATTACAAACTAGGAATCTGATGCTTTAATCATCTATTCTGATCATTATTCTGTCTTTGACTACTGTCATTCATGTTATCACTTTCCACCAATATATCCAATGGTAGTTGTTTAACATCCTTCGATCTTCATAATTCAACATCTCACTATTCATATTTTTTTCGAGCGATTGAGGCACTTCAATCTCCACTGATGGTTATGTCAGGTCCTCACTATCTCGACATGACTGTTGAATATGATCAGATCTATTTTCCCTCACAAAATTCTCGTTATAATCCATTCCTCTAATTGAAAATCCATATTTCCAAAGACTTCGGGGTTTTCAAGAGGATCATCATGAAGTTTATGATCCAAACGTTGAATGGTTGGAGCAATCTTACTCAAAAATCTTATTTGGCATTTTCTCATTGGAGCAATCTTACTCGACAATCTTACTCGGCCTTTTCTCGTGCTTGCTAAGCAGGATGACATAGAAGAAGGTGCATTCATAAGAAGTCTTCGAGGTTTGTCTGATTATGGTTTTCGTCAAAGAGGTAATAATGTGAATTGGAGGAAAGTAGTGGTTGTGACAAATCTTTCTTCCCATAGGAAATACCTTCAGATTTTTGTGCAAATTATTCAAGCTCTCATATTTTCTCTTGTACACAACTTTATATCTATTTTAATCAATCATATCTTTGTGATTGGAGGTAGGGAACAATTACGGTGGCTACATTGGAAATTCCCATGACCCTGACCTTCTAGTGGTTAGGTTAGAGGTAGGATTAGCTGCATCTTAGTTTTCCTTCTCTTACACCCAGTCTGTCTTGTTCTCTTTAGTCTTTCTTGTATTTTATTACTTTTCTCTTGCATTATGATTTGGTTTAGCTTCTTTTGCTTGTGTTCTGGTTTTGTTTCCTTGTTGTGTGTTGTCTTTCATTTCATTTTGTTTCTTTTGTTTCCCTTTGTTGTTTTTTGTCTCCTTTTGTTTTCATCATGTGAATAAGTGTTGTGCTTGGACTTGTTATAGCTTCTTAAGTATGTGTGTAGCTGAAGTCTAAAGAGTCTCGTGACACTTCAACATTTAGCTAACCTCCATTCCATATTCCTTGTACCAGTTATATATTTTGGTCGATGAAATTCTAACGGAAAATATGATTCATCCATAAGGAGAGTTTTGTTTCAACCATGAACCTATGTCTATTCAGGAAAACTTATGCCTACAATTGGTTTTGTGTTTCAGCATTTTCAATCTTATCTAATCAGTAGATGAGGAGAAGGGGAAAAATATAAATGAGAAAACCTAAATCAAAGGTCTCTATATGCTTCTCTGAAGGAAAAACCTCTCTTCTTCTCTTAATAAGTCAAGATCCCTCTTTCGCCCAAAAATGAATAAGTACGAATGCATAGTCCTCTTTAAAATAAATAAATAAAGGCAAAAGAAGAGAAAGGCTTCCTTCAGAGAGAGGTTAAGTAAGTAACTCTGCTAGGGTACTGTCCAGGTTCACTAGAAGCACAACAATGTTTGTGTTCCTACATGATTCCATCCGGCTACTTTCTAGGCCTGCTGGCAGTGGAGCAACACCAGAGATGAAAGATTACACTCTGAAAATATTAAGCTCGCGAGCTACATTACCCTTCCCAACTCAAAACATGGTGATATCACTTAATATTATGTTGTGTTCAACCAAGAAGGCATAAAGGGGACCGTGTCTATTCATGGGGTAAGTGGGGAAATCAAAGTAATCTGCACGATGAATCAATACTCTCTGAAGAACCAAGGCCCTACACATAAGAGGTTAACCAAGACAGAGAAGTTGGAATTCTACCAGTGTCTCGCCAAGTGTTGTAGATGCTACAAAAACCTCAAATTTTTTTGTTTACACTCAATATCAGAGCCTTCATTAGTCTTGCACATTGTTGTTGCAAACACTGAAACTCATTTCATGTACTTTCTTGAAGTATTTTTTCCCCTTTACAAGTTGGGTAAATTGTTGTCTTTTCACATGATTGGATGTCGTACAATGTGTAGAAGAATGTTTTGATGGTTTCAAGGGTCTATATTTGTGTAAATGAGTTGTTATAACCATGTAAAGATCAGTTGCACTCATTCCAAAAGTTTTAAGAACTGTCACACAATTGTCGTCAAGGTCATCACAAAGTCTAGCTTTAGTGTCACACTTGTCGTAAAGTTGTCGCATTGAGGGAAATATGTTGGTAACATGCTTCAGATAATCTATGTTGTTGTGTCATAAAAGTATTTCAAGTGTGTGATCACAGTCAAGTCATATCACTGTTCACAACAGTCTCTTCGGTCCCACACTTAGCCAAATTTCGAAAAATTCCTGGCAACCTAGCCTCATCCAACTCTCCAGAACTATGCATTTCACAACCTCAGTGCTCAAGCTTAGAATTGCGTATTTTGAAACTTTAGTACTCAAGCCCAGAACTGTGCATTTTTCAACATCATTGCTCAAGCTCTGAACTTGACCTTTAGAATTGTACAATCCTTTCTCCCAGCCTGGCCCTAACTGCACATTGAGCAATGACAAGCCACAAGATCATTCCTTGAGCTTTTGAACTGTGCAATATACCAGCCTCCCTTGTCTCCTAAAATTGTGCAGTGTGTTCACTCAGTGTCCATCCCTTCAGTTTGCCTCATTGGCTCCCAGAACTGCACAATTTTCTCCCTTAGTCCAGCCTGGACTGCGCATTGTACAATCTCAAGGCTCAAGCCTCAGCACCGAGCTCTTGAATTGCACAATTGCATAGTCACCTGGGCTCATCTATCCTCTAGAACTGCGCAGTAGGCTGATCCAGTGTCTACCCCTCAACTTATCATCCTAAGTTTCCAGACTATGCAATTTTCTTCCTTACCCAACCTGAACTGCACATTGCACAGTCTCAAGGCTCAAGCTGCACCCTTGGCTGCTTGAACTACATAACTGCGCAGTCACTGAGCCCTCTTTCCTGATCTGTCACTTGGTTCCGACTCAGTCAATGGATCAGAATGCACCATATTAGACTAGGGGGTTTTCAGACTAACATCGTCTCGTCATGAGTGAATTATAGATACATCTACCTTACTGATCCAGATCTTGGGGGGAGGTCCCCAAGATCTAAAAGATTGAAGTGGATTTTGGGGGAGAGGCCCCCAAGATCTGAAAAATTGAAATGCCAGAAGAAAAAGAGGAGAATGCACAATAAACAAAACCACAAAGACTTTTTTTTTTTAAAAGAAGAATAACTGTAAAAACTACATTGTGGCGGACAAACTGTCCTTTTACAAAATGTGACTTGTTACTTATAGTATTTTTTGGTTACAATACCATAGGTAAATTCCATGGCTGAATGAATACCATAGGTGGATGTCACAATACCACGAGAAAATACCATGGGTGGATGTCACTTATGATACCATGGGTGGATGCCACTTACAATACCATGGGTAAATTCCAGGGGTGGATGAATAACATGGGTGTATGAATACCATGGGTTGATATCATTTTCCATTCGGATCATTCCTCCCTCCTTAAGAAGCAATGGTCCCCATTGCATGAGGTTCCCTCTTGCGAAGCCTTTGTTGAATATGAAGAGCCATTGAAGAGAAGGGTTTTATGTGGTTAACCCATAACCATGATCAACAAAGATCCGAGAGAGATACCCTGTAATGCTTGTGACCAACTGTGATACTGACAGTGTGCGGCCTAGAAAATGGACTTCGATGAAGTGTTGGTTTGTGGATGACCCATAACCATGATGAACGAAGATCCAAGGATAGAGATACCCTGTAATGCTTGTGACCAACTGTGATACTAACAATTTGCGCATAGCAAATGGACTTCAATGAAGTGTGGGTTTGTGGATGACCCATAACCATGACAAATGAATATCTAAGGATAGAGATACCTTGTAATGCTTGTGACCAACCGTGATACTAACAGTGTGCAACCTAGTAAATGGACTTCAATGACAAGGATTTTGTGCAGTTGACCCAAAACCATGATGTTGGTTGTTGATGAAGTAGCAGGTGCCTACATAGCCTAGGGTGGGAGGGCACGTATCCGAAGAACCCAAGTCAAATGCCGCTATGCTGAAACTGATGAATGTGAAGCAGGTGCTTACTAAAGCGGGGTGGGAGGGCACGTCTCCAAAGGGAACCCGCTCCGAATGCTGCTCTAGAATTAAAATGTACATAACTCAGACATCTTGACATCTTCCACATAATGAGGAAATCTTCACCTCCCCTGTAGGGGTGCCTCTACACTGTCAGGTCAAGCTCTGCATCGATCTGACCCCAGGTGTGCCGCTACCCAATGGACCAATCTATGGACGCTCCATTATGGAGAAAAACGAAATCAAGAGGCAGGTTCAGAAGCTATTGGAGAAAGGTTGCATTCAACTGAGTTCATCACCCTGTGGGATCCCAATCATGTTGGTACAGAAGAAAGATGGGACTTGGAGACTTTGTATTGACTATCGGGTACTGAACAAGATCACTGTCCAGAATAGGTACCCAATCCCACGGATTGATGACCTTCTTGACCAACTGAAGGGGGGAAAATATTTTAGCAAGATCGAATTAAAATCAGGATATCACTAGGTACCAATCAAACCCTCCGATGTGTGGAAGTCTACCTTCAAAGCCACGGAGGGCCTTTTCGAATGGTTGGTTATGTGTTTCGGGTTGACGAATGCTCCTGCAACCTTCATGAGGCTGATGGATGACATCTTACAGCCATTCACCAACTCATTTGTAGTGGTATACTTGGATGACATCCTGATCTTCAACCAAAGTTGGGAAGAGCACCTCCACCACATCCGACATGTTCTCCAAACACTGTGACAACACAAGCTATGTGCCAATTTGGAGAAATGCACTTTTGGCATGACCTAGGTTTAGTATTTTGGATACATTATAGATGAATGGGGGGTGCATGTGGATTCATTCAAGATCTAAGTCATTCGAGATTCACCAACTCCAATCACTCTGACGGAGCTCTGCCACTTTCTGGGTCTTGCCAATTTCTACCGCAAGTTCATGTTGGGATTCTCTCATATCACTTGGCCCTTGAGTCAAGTCACCAAGGGAGGAGTGAAAGCAAAATTATTTTTGTCTGAATCTCAATAGAAGGCATTCACAGATTTGAAAATCACCTCTGATCTGCACCAGTGTTCACATTACCAGACTTGCAACAACCATTTGAGAGCAAGATAGATGCCTCTGACTATGCTATTGGGGCAGTCCCTACTCAACAGGGGCATCCAGTGGCATATCATAGTGAGACACTTTCAGACACAGTACAAAAGTATCCCACTTATGACAAAGAGATGTATTCCATTGTGTAGGCCTACCAACAATGGAAGCATTACATTTTGGGGAAGGAAACGGTCATCCACACAGACCATCGGCCCTCGCAGTTCATACACATGCAAGGGAATTTGCAGAATGATCGCCATTAGAAGTGGTCCACATACCTGCAATAGTTCCATTTGAATATCAAACATAAGAATAGAAACACCAATAATGTTGCAGACTGCCTTAGCCGACCACCGATCATGGCGTTAACCACCGTGCTCAACTCTTATGGGCACAAGACTTCTGATTGACCGCTTCTCTACAAAAGCGACCCAGAATTCGGCCACACATACCAGATGCTCTTGGAGGGTCAACAAGTTCCATATTTTCACCTCCAGGATGCCTTTTTATGCCACTTGGGACACCTTTGTGTTCCTTCAAGCGAGCATGCCAAGATGATTTGGTAAGTGCACTACAGTCGGGCCGCTGGGCATTTTGGGGTTGAGAAAAAAGTGACAATACTGCAAAATTATTTCTATTAGCCAAATCTTTGACAGGATGTCGGGAAGTATATCAGATCTTGCATTGCCTGTGCCATTGCCAAATTGACCATCAAGAATGAAGGCCTTTATACTTCGCTGCCTACCCCTAGTCGACCTTGGGAATCCATCTCCATGGATTACATGTCAGGCCTTCCTTCTACCAAGCATGGAAATGACTGTGTTTTTGTGGTTGTTGACAAATTCTCGAAGATGGCCATTATGGCAGCCTGCAAGAAGAATATCACAACAGAAGCCACTGCTAAAATCTTCTTTGAACGAGTGCAGGTACACTTTGGGATCCCACAGTATATCATCTTAGATTGGGCCAATAGGTTCCTCAGTACATTTTGGTCCAGTCTCAAGTTGATGTTGGACACCAAGCTCACTAAGTCCACATCTTTCTATCCCCAAACTGATGGCCAGACAAAGGTCGTCAGCAGGATGATCGTACACATTATGCACATGTACAACTCAAAGCATCCATGCACATGGGATGAGAGCCTCCCCTATGTTCAACACAACTATAACCGGGCTCTCCACAACTCGACTGGCCACATTCCTTTTCAGGTGGGCTTGGGATTCCAGTCACTATGTCCCATTGATGTGGCCATGCCATTTGCAGCTACTCAGGCAGATTCGGCTCATGTCCAATCTGAAAATGATAAGAAAAATAACTTCATTGAGCACATCCAACATATCCGCCAGCAGGTCCATGACATTCTGGAGAAATCAAATGCCAAATACAAGTAGCAACATGATCAACATCGGGTGCCACACAAATTTCAGGTGGGCGACAAAGTCTGGTTGCATTTGCAAAAAGAACGCCTTATCGGAGCCTATTATAAACTCAGACCACTTCGATATGGTCATTACACCATTACCAAGGCTATGGGAGACAATGCATTTGAGCTCAACATTCCCCCATTCCTTGGCCTGCACCCAGTGTTCAATGTGGACTGCCTTCGACCATACTTCCCACCATTGCTAGACACATCAGACATTACATAACAACTCACACCTACAGAGTTAAATCCATATTACATGGAACAAGCCACAACTGATCGGATCATGGACACACAAATCAAGAACACCCGACAATAGAGGATCGAACTATATAAAATTGTCAAAGCAAGCCAACTCCTTCACCAGGGAAAGTAGCTCACCAGGGACCAAGTTCAGTAGAAGTTTCCTCATCTCATGGAGGAAATCAATGCAATGGGGACCATTGCTTCCTAAGGGGGGAGGAATGATCCAGGTGGATATTGGTGGCCATGCACCTATTCCACTTGGACCCCCACCATTTTTTCTTTCAGTTTTTCAGTTTCCTGATTTGTAGCACAATTTACTATTTTTGGGAGTTTTTCGGGTCCTGAACTTCCGGAGCTGTTTTGAGGCCCTAAACGATGTTTTTTCTTGGAAAACTGGGAGCAACATGGGTCATAGATCGATGTTTCTCACTCAAAAGCTATATTCCTTGGATAGATATTTCTAACAAGGTATTGTGCGTGTCAAACAAAGATTGTGTGCCAAATTTACAACCCCAGGAAGTTGATGTACCAATTTACCCAAACGGGGCCCATAGTTTGGTGCTTCATCTCCTAGGTTTAGGTTTTTGGATGTTTAGGGTTTTCCATTATTTCTCAATAATAAATAGGCATCAGAGCCTCATTGTAACACAGTTCAGAGGCATGCAACTACCACATCTCTTCTCAGAGATAAGCTACCATCGCCTGAGCTAGTCTTATTTCCATTATTTTTGTAAGCATATTCTGGTATTTGATATTAATGAAATGAAGTGTTATTTCTACTACATCTTTGTATTTATGGTTATATCTGTAATTTGTTGCATTTATGTTTAAATCCGAATCACTTACCATTCTATGGCGAGAGGATGAATAAATAGATGAAGGAGGGAAACATGATGAAAGACACTCTTGTAGGTGAACATGAAAGTTGATCAATCACAGGAAATAAAATGGACATCAGTTTGTGATCACAACTCAAGACTTAAGATCATTGAATATTCCTTATCACCAAGTCATACGAAGGTGAAAACAAGATAGTTATCAAGTAGACACTCAACACACAACAACAACAATGGCTTGACATTGTCACATCATTGAGCAATCCATGTCAGTAGTGTCATGTCATGAGTTGTCATATTCCACATTGTCATTATGGATCATGTAAATGGTACTCAAAATGTATTGAAAAGTGGAAGCCCAAAGGAAACACATGGAATGTAAAGGGTCATGTAAGTTGAAAAGTCATAGGAAGTCAAACAATCATGAGGGTATTCAAAGAGTCACAAGGAAGGGAGAAGCATCACGCCATGGTTATATATAATTCCTCATTATATGAGAAAAGGAATTTTCACCTTGGCTCCTCCCACAAGGCACTAAAGAGATATATCAGTTTGAGGAGCAAGGAGTGGCTCCAATGATCCACTACTGGAGTTAGTGATGTTCATTATATACACGTGTCTTATAGATTTTACTTAATAACAAAAGCCGTCAAGGCTAGCATGTTCTACATGCATGTATTATGGATATTTGTAAGACTATTCTGTGAATGTTTTTAATTCATGTTTGCTTTCATCTGTGCTAAAGTAGTTGAACTATTTTGGTTATTTTGGTACTTATCATATTAGGAATGTGCTGTAATTTCTATTATCGTTGTCACATCCTCATGGACTATTCCACTGAATATTAGACAAATCTTCCTTGTTATATTGGTTTCAATGACCGTCACATCTTTGTGGACTATTCCTCTTGATGTTGCACGAACACTTCTTGTCCATGTGTGTCTCTACCAGGGTGGTACTACTACCTCTCTCTTAGAGGCTCACTTCTCCTCCCCTCCTCAGTGAAAGAAATTTGACACACATATGGTCAAACACTCATTAGGAACATCCCATTTCTTTTTGAAAGCGCATGTGAACTTCTCTCTCTTGCTGACAACTAGAGCTAAGGCATATCTCTAAGGATATATGGAAATTGAGCCAATATTATGGATGGGGCTCCTACTACAAATGATATGAGGTCTAATTAGGACTTCACATCAGGGAGACCCCTTGGTTGACAAATTTCCAGCACCATCAAAAGAAATCTAAAGGGAAGTGGCCATCGAAGTGAGGAAGACCTCATGATGCAAGTGAGAAAGAGAATGTTTTTCCTTACAAAAAGTTTAATGCAATTGAGAAGGGGTAGGGGTCTCAGCTTGGAGAAAATCAAAATAGAGGTGATGGTAAGGGACCATTGTAGTGTTGGATTTGTGGGAAGGATCATTGTAAGAAGGATTTTCCATTGTACTAGGGAGGTAGGCCCTTGATCTACAGTGTTCAGGAGGCATAGATAGTTGGGGAAGTTGGGCATAAGATTCCTGGGATTTATGTAGTTGTAGAAAACAAGCAGGAAGATCATCAGGCATCCATTATTGAGATGGAAGGTAAGCTCTGTGATCAAGTTGTTTCTATTTTGATTGACCCTGGATCGATTTATAGTTATGTTAATCTTGACTTGGTGGATAAGTGTGGTTTGAGAAAAGAAGTGCATACAGAGTCTTGGTTGGTGCAGTTGGCTACATGTACTAAGAAGAGAGTTCATCATTGGGGAAGAGCTTGTGAATTTGAGTTGAATGTTATGCCTACATATGCACATATAAATGTGATTCCATTTGGATCATATAGTATGCTTTTGGGTATGAATTAGCTATATCTTCACAGGACTAGAGTAGATTGTTATGACAAGACTATTGAGTGCCTGGATGATAATGGGGAAAAGAGAATCTTGTAGGGAAAGAAGAAGCCTACATTGGTGAGGATGGTCACAACTATACAAGAAAAGCATAGCTACAGGAAGGGGTGTTACTGTTTTACGTCCATATTTCTAGTGACAAGGGTAAGGATGTTGAGGATGCATAAGTCTTCAAGAGGTACCATGTATTGCTACAATTTTAGGATGTATTTTCAACAAAATTGCCAAAGTTTCCTCCCCATAGGGAAGTGGAATTTTCTATCGAGTTTGTACTAGGAGCAACACCAACATCAATGGAACCTTACATGATGAGCATGCCAGAGTTGGTGGAATTGAAGTTGTAGTTGAAGTAAATGCTTGATAAGGGATGCATTAGACCAAGTGTATTGCCTTGGGGTGCACCGATATTGTTTGTGAAGAAGAAGGATGGTACTCTTAGATTGTGCATTGATTATAGGCAGCGAAATAAGGTGACAATCAAGAACATGTATCTATTGTCAAGGATCGATGACTTGTTTGACTAGTTGAAGGGAGCAACAATGTTCTCAAAGATAGACTTGAGATCAAGATACCATCAAGTGCGCATAAAAGAAGAGGATATCTACCGGACTTCTTTTTGGAGTAGGTATGGGCATTATGAGTCTCTTGTGGTTCCTTTCAGTTTGACTCATGCTGCAGCTAATTTCATGTGCTTGATGAATAATGTGTTGGGTCCTTATCTGGAAAAGTTCATGATTGTATTCATTGATGACATATTGATATATTATAAGAATGAGGAAGAACATGCAAAACACTTGGAAATAGTTTTAAGACTATTGAGAGAGCATCAGTTGTATGCCAAGCCTAGTAAATGCAACTTCTTTCAGATAAAGGTACATTACTTGGGACAAGTTGTCTCCAAGGAAGGCATAATAGTGGATCTGAAAAAGATAAGAGCTATCATGGAATGGGAAACTCGTAGGAATGTGGATGAGGTTAGATCATTCATGGGGTTAGCAGGCTACTACAAGTGATTCATCAGGAATTTCTCATAGATTTCCTATCCTATTACGTCAATGCAGAGGAAAGGATAGAAATTTGAATGAATAAAGGAATGTGCAACAAGTTTTTAGAGCAGTTGAATAAGTTATTGAGAAATGCTCCAGTTCTCAAGATTTTAGAACCAGAGAAAGAGTTTGTGGTGTGTACAAATTCTTGCAAGAGAGGACTTGGTGGATTCCTAATGTAGGAGGGATAGGTGGTATGCTACGAATCATGTAAACTAAATGATCATGAACATAAATATGTGACTCATGACTTTCAGTTGGCAACTATTATTCATGCCTTGAAGATGTGGAGGCACTACCTTCTTGGTAGGAGGTTTATTTTGATGAGTGACCATAATGAAATGAGGTATCTATTTCACCAACCTAATCTGAATGCTAGGAAAGCTAGATGGTTGGCTACCCTCAGTAAATTTAACTTTGAGATCAGATAGATTAAAGGAAAGTAGAATAGGGTTGCAAATGCTCTCAATACGAGAGTGTAGGTAAACCGTGTTGCAACTGTGAGCTCTTATGGGATAGATTTACAAGATCATATCTTACAGGAAGGACTGCAGGATGACAATTATAAGCAACTTAATCACAGGTTACAACATGGTATAGGTGAATAAGATGTGGATTATCATCTCACAACGTGATATATGGACTGTCAGTAGGTGAAAGATGAGTGTAAGCACCTAGCTGGTTTGTTACAACCTATTTTGATTCCAGAGTTGAAATGGGAGGTTATTTCCATGGATTTCATTACAAGTTTACCTAGGACATCGAAGCAACATGATTCCATCATGGTTATGGTTGACACCTATGGTAAGGTATCTCACTTTATTCTAGTAAATACTACTAATTCAACCAGCGAGGTAGCACAAATATTCATCAAGGAGATAGTTAGATTACAGATCATATCAGATAGAGATGCCAAGTTCACTTCTAGGTTTTGGAAGGAGATGTTTGCAGGTTTGGGTACAGATTTAGCCTTCAGTACAACTTATCATCCATAGATAGATGGACAGATAGAGAGGGTCAACAAGATACTGGAGGATATGTTGAGAATGTATGTCATGCATCAAAAAAGGAGGTGGGAGGAGTATCTTCCACTGGTGGAGTTTTCTTACAACAATGGACATCAAGAGTCACTGAGGATGAGTTTGTTTGAGGCACTCTATGGGCGAAGTTTTAATACTCCTGTAACACCCTCCTCCCACATCTACCCAAGAAATCGGCCAGCCGGGGTAAACATGCGACGGGAGGCCACTATGATATGGTTTGACCTCCTAAGTCACATTAAGGAAATGGACCTGACAAAAACAAACCATACAAACATTCAACATTAGCTTTAGGACCGTCAGGAACCAATCCAACAATTTAGGTAACTTTCCCTTGGGTCCCACTTAGCTTTTAGACAACTTAAGTCTTAGTCGCTCTCATGCTATTGGCATGGTAGTGTCTAGAAACCCAGAGTTGCTCTCACAAGATTTCCTACAAACGTCCAAAGACTCATTTAGTCAGTGCTATGCCAACGTCCTCGAGATTTGAGCCACTTTTTCAGGCCCAGAGCCCAGGTCTCTTCAGATAAGTAAAATAACATGGAAATGACAGTACTAAAGAAAATACTTGTTTAAGACCTTGACTAGACCCCTACTAGCCATGACAGACATTTCATCAAACATATCACGAATATGTAATCTACAGGTGTAAATAATAGATCTGAGCATAGGGGTCTCATACTTATCTGAGATTCACCATGAAGCATTGATGACTCAACACATTAACTTCCATTCCATCCATTAGACCATATATACATTATTCATTCATATACAAGGAGAAACATGATGAGAGCCATACATAGCTATTGTCATAAAACATATACATAACCAACATAATAGGGACATAAATACCAATGAACTCACCACCATATAAACCTCATATAATCCAATATAATGCTCATAGAAATACAAGGAGAAATAACCTCTTATTGATGATGCAAAATCCAACCCGGGATGGGACTTCCACATTCCACCTGACCGTAGAATGGCTGAGCCAAATCTCTCTTCATCCATTCACCCCCGTGCCATATTCCAAGCATGAATGTGAAAATCTCATAGAACACATCAATCAAAACTCATTTAGGGATTTTAGAGGCCATCCACCTCAACCCATCAAACAATGATTCCACCTCACGGTCGGACATCACAAAACCATCATCAGATTGGTCTCCATCAAAGCCTTCTAGGGCTTCCAGAGCGTTTGTTCCAACCAAGGCTTCCAGGACTAGTAACTCAACCCATAACTTATACAGGGCTTCCAGATCATTTTTCCAACCAAGGCTTCCAGAGCGTTTTTCCAACCAAGGCTTCTAGGACTAGTAACTCAACCCAAGCTGTTACAGGGCTTCCAAAGCGTTTTTCCAACCAGGGCTTCCAGGAACTAATAAATCAATCCAAGCTAAGGAAAAATGAGAACCAAACAAAACAAAATAATGAAAGTAAACCCACAATCACCATGGCTATCCAGGAAATGGCAAGGCTAGGAAATCCACTGTCAATCCCGACCATCCTCCATGCCAATGAAAGATCACAATCAATAATCCAAATGCATATGCCATGCATGCCAAAATAGTGAAGAAATCGTACATGCAATTTGATACCTGCAAGCAAATCTAATGTAGCTTCTGATCCCAGTGCCTTCTTTCACTTTCCCGCTCTTCCTTTTCCTTCTTGCTCCAAGAATCTAAGTAAGCCACACCCTACAAGAGTGCTGATGAGGCTCATCAATAGGCAAATTATATGGACCTTAATGCCACTCTCCAGCTTATTAAAATCAACTTTTCTCACATTTCTTTACATGCTTTGTTATATTTTGCTTAGTGAGAAGGGTAAAGATGAGATGCTATGTCATGTGGCCTAATGTGAAGTAATTGTAGGATTTGGAGCAATTTTGGCTAATTAAAGTGCAGGAAATAGAATTAGACAAGCAAGAGGGATTTCAAGAGATTGGATATCCCTCTTTAACTCCTCTCTCACTCAAAGATTCCTCCACTAGATCTCATCAGCTCGGAGTTACAAGCAGCCAAGCCATTGAGGTCATTAGCAGCCAAGCCAGTGATAGTTGAAGACAAGTTGATCTCGAGTTGGAAGCCAAGCCTCCCTAAATTTAAGGAAGTTGTTGGTAGCTTCAATTGTATAAATAAGAAGGCCTAGAGCCTCATTAGGATTCAAATTTTTTTGTTGTAGCCAAGAGGAATTTTCGAGCTAAGACATTGTGACTGATAACTCCTATGTATTTTTGATCTTTTAATGAAAAAGAAAAGTAGTACCTTGATCCAGCACTGAGTTGACTCAGAGGGCTGAAGATCTTGGGTTAGGGCCCAAACCTAGCAGCAAAGGTTCCTCTTTATGTACATGTATGCTTAGATTACATTCATAGTTAGTTGTTGAAGTGATTTTGGTTTTGTTTAATCTACAAGTATTTGGATGATTACTTAGTTTTCTTCCATTTGTGGATAGATAGATCAGTGGTATCATAGTGACAATAAACACTTTAGAAAATCTTGTGATAGTGGCCTTTACCTCATCTCCCTTATGGGATCATGATTTGAGGGTTCCGTTCACACAAACCAAAAACATATTTATTATTTGATTATTGCATAACCTAGGGTTTCTTGTTGAATAGATCACTGCCTCTAAACTTCTTAGAAGTATCTTCAATTGTAATTTTGATCTCTTGAGTTTTATATGGGTTAGAAGCATTTCCATTCATAAACTTAGCAATTATCTATTAATAACTCTGTTTTTCCTCCATTCAACTCAACTTTTCCATGTATAAATGAAATTGTGCATAAATGAAGAAAAGAGTGTATGTTTTTGCAAGAGCTTCTGATCTGCAGGGATACCTCATCTCATTTGCCTCATCCAAGTCTTCTCCATCTACGCTGCCAAAGTCCACCAAACCCTAATCCGAATCCTTGTTTTGTAAGCAAAGTGGGAATTTTCCTTGAGTAAATCTAACCATCTTGAAGCATTTTACTGAGCCTTGGATGGTGTGCACCTCCTTTATGCCTTATTTCCCCATCAGACATCTTTCCCACACTTCATTCTACCTTCCTACCTCCTTATAAGCTTTCAACCTACTTCTTGTAGTAAAACAGGGCATCCTGTAGTAGAACTAGGAAATCCTGTAGTACTACAGGAAACCCTATAGTAGCCTGTTTTAAGCCCGAATTGAGTAGAAATGGTAATATGAGCTTAGGTTAGGCATCCACTTGGCTTCCATACCCTTGAAACTACTCCATACATTTTCTCCCATACTTGTCTCCCCTGCCAAAGAAAAAATTGGTTAATTTGCTTTCATAAAAGTAAAAATCAAAAAGGCTTTTTCTGCAATTTCTAAGTTAGCACATGCATGCAACAATCACAATAGTTATTAGATAAAATTCCAGGCTCAGTTAGTCCAGATAACTAGATGTTATATACAAGGTTAAGTTAGGTCTCTTTTGTAAGAAAAATGTTTAGATTCTTAGCTAGATGATTTCATGTCACTTTATAACACCTTCCAATTCAACACTTTGATTTCCTGGAGTAGGAAACATTCCCTTTTTTCATTAAGAATAATTTTCCCTTTTCCATTTGGTAGTCAGACTCCTTCTAATCAATAGAAGATTGGTTTGAAAAACCCTAGTGATTTATCGCCCCAGTTGAAAAGTGAAAAAAGTAGACCATTGCATCTAATGTGTATACAACACTGTCACCTCCAAGTTTGTACGAACCACGAGTTGATGAAGTAAAGTTGGTAGCCCCACGAGTTGCAACATTCTTGTTGTAATATTGGCTCCAATAAAAATCTAAGTGTCTAAGAGTAAGAGAGAGTGAGAATAGAAGAGAGATCCACCAAAACCTATCAAAAGCTTGAGCTAAGAGCTTGCCAACTGATCCTCAGAAGCCTTTTTATTAATGAGGCATCTATTTTCTTCATTTTCCATTATTTTCCTTCATTTTCATCCTCAAATGCAACCTGTGACCTTTAACCTTCCTTTTCTCCTAATTTCCTTTATTTTCACAAATAAATGTGCCAAAAATTCCATTTTGCCTTTCCAAAGCCTTAGCCATTGCCTTTGCCAATTTCCGAAGCCATAATAAACCGAATCAACACCCATTAGAATGTTTCCCCCACCATTTAGCTTGGAATACATGTCCTATCATTCGTGGTATTTATAAATTTTACATGAGTTTTTAACTAGGGCTGTTACAGAACCCTCCTCCTTGGGGGAACACCGTCCTCAGTGTTCAACAGAACCTATAACCATAAGACTGCTATAAGCAAAACATACTACCCAAGGAGCTTTATAACACAGCTCATTGTAGTATTTAGAATGACCACTGCTAAAACATGACAAACATACCATTTGTTGGAGCTTTATAACATGACTCATTACGGTATTTACAATAACCACATATACACATACACATACACATTTGCTTCAACCAACAAATAACCATACTCTTTATGGAGCTTTATAAATCCAGCTCGATACAATATTTGCACATATGCACATTTTCTCAACCAGAAAATAAAAGGATATGATGCCCATACCAATAAAAAAGGGAATCCTGAGGGTCACACCTCCATCCTCAAAGTAATAACAGGATTCACCTCCTTCCCAAGAAGTCCAAAATCTATTGTCAAAGTCAAAGCTGCATCTGATGTCCAGCGCTACAATCTTGCGCCACTTGTCCTCTCAGTGAATAGTTACCAACTCATTGTTCTAGGGCACACTCCCAATGTGCATATGAGTCCATCTGGCAATGCTAATGACCAAAAAAAATCCATCCCCAATCTTCCCTTCTCTGCTACACAGTCCCTTGGGCAATCTGTTCAACCCCTTTCGTGTAGTCACTCACCTTCCAAGTTCCATTGGAACCCCCATCTCGGGAAGTCCATCCCTTGGCAAGGCTTCCTTGCATTGGAAGATACAAAGACAAGGCATATACCTGCGTCAAACCATCATACCAGTCTTAGCATGCCCATGTAAATCAATGAACATTATTGGGTACTGGTGTCCCACAATGGTCCTGCTCTTGAAGTTCTTTACCAGCATACTGCTACATTTTCCAATTCCTTTTGTTGACACTGCAAATTCTTGGAATCGATTTCAACCACCCAACCAGGCATGTTAATGCATTCCAGTACCAAGCACATAATTTCCATTGGATTCAAAATAAATTGAAATAACTTCAAATCATACCTCATTGATAGCTCGTCAATAAGGTATATTTGCAATTCTATTCGCTTCCTATCACAACAAGTCAAACTAACATCTTTGACCAAATCATCATGTATAACATATCACATCAGGTTAGCTCGAAACACAACCATCATAGATCAAAATCATAAATCACACGTAACCATCATAAACCAGAATCATAGATCACATGTAATCATCATTGTAGGTTTTAACCCCGTACAAAAATTACCTGCATACGAATTCTAAAACACAAAAAAATAAACAATGCGAGAGCATAACACATAAAACACATATACACAAAGATTTTCCCCTGGATCCAAAAAACGGGACTACCAACTTGATTTTTCATTATGTTCCTTTCAATGTTACAATACATATTTATACATGCCGAAGCATCCAATACCATGGACCGAAAACCATCGCGTCCAATACCATGGACCGAAAAACCATCACGTCCAAAAAACATGTGCGAAAATCATGCACAAAACCATAGGTGGGTCCGCCTAACCTAACATAGGGTCCAAAATCAAAATTTTTCGAGGTGCTGCCCTGGACCCCATAAAGTGGGGTTACGGGTACCCCTCAAACCCCCTGTTAACTACGTGGAAAGAATATAACACAATCCAACATTCTCCAACTTGTTGTTTTCTTTCCACAAGGGGCCACAAGAGAGCTTAGTCATTTTTCCAACCCTGGAACACCCATTGTTTCTCTACACCAGGAGAACTTCTCAGAGCTCACAGATTTTGTCGATGCATCTGCAGTATTCTTCAAAGTGTCCACCTTTACCAACAACACCTTTTTGTCTTCTATCATATCCCTCACAAAGTGATACTAAACATCAATGTGCTTTGTTTTTGAATGATATGCAGGGTTCTTTGCCAAGAAAATTGCACTTTGGCTATCACAATCTATCCTTATAGCTTCCTGTACTAACCCCATACTTGAACACAATCTCTGCAACCAAACTTCTTCCTTGCTTGCATGAGTGGCTGCCATGTATTCTGCCTCTGTAGTTGATAGTGCCACTACAGATTGTTTCTTACTCATCCAACTGACTGCACCTCCAAATAGGTTAAACACATATCGACTTGTATATCTTCTCTGATCGAGATCTCCAACCCAGTCTGCATCAACAAAACCATGAATATCCAACACTCTGTCCAATCCTGGTCTCCTTTGGTAGCACAAACCATAATCATTAGTGCCACGCAAATACCTGAAAACCCTCTTCACTGCTGTCCAATGCTCCTTCCTTGGTTTTGACATAAACCTACTCAATACTCCCACTGCATGTGGAATGTCTAGTCTAGTACAGACCATTGCATACATCAGGCTACTGACTGCACTTGCATATGGAACACGGGACATGTCCTCTTCCTCTTCTTGTGTCTTGGGACACTGTTCAGTAGATAACCTCACACCTACAGGAATAAGAACCTTCACCGGTTTACTATCCTGCATATTAAACCTCTGTAGTATTGTCTCGACATACTTCCTCTGGTCTAACCAGAGCTTCCTCTTTTCCTGATCTCTTTTAACTTCCATGCCCAAAATATAGTTTATAGCACCAATATCTTTCATGTTGAATTTGGAGGACAATTGGGTCTTCAAATCTTAGATAGTTTCTTTGTCATTTCCAACCAGCAACATATCATCCACATACAAGACCAGATAAACACCAATTAATTTAAAATACACAAATTGATATGCTTTGCTTTTGGTGAAGCCAAGTCCCCGTATAAATGTATCAAATTTCTGATACCACATCCTTGGTGACTGTTTTAACCCATACCGAGACTTCTTTAACTTGCATACCATTTCTTTCTTACCCTTCGCTGCAAAGCCTTCAGGTTGCTTCATGTAGATTTCCTCTTCCAGATCCCCGTGAAGAAATGCTGTCTTCACATCCATCTATTCTACCTCAAAATCAAAAGTAGTAGCAACATATAAAAGTAATCTAATAGAAGTTACCTTGGCAACAGGGGAAAAAATATCACCAAAATCAATTCCCGACACTTGGGAATAACCTTTTTCTACCAACCGAGCTTTGCATTTCTCCACCTTTCCTTCTGCATTTGTCTTCTTCTTGAACACCTATTTGCTACCAATGGGTTTCCTTCCAGCTATCAACTCCACCAGATTCGAAGCCTCATTTTTGTGCAAAGATGCCATTTCATCAACCATGGCCTCTTTCCATAGTTTTCCATCCTCTAAATCCACTGCTTCCTTCACAGTTCTGGGATCATCATCAGTAACAGACAAAGCAAAATTTGAACAGAAAGCAGATGGACTATACCTTTCTGGCTACCTTCTTTCTTGAATTGATCTTCTCACAACTGGATTTTGTCGCTCTTCATCTTCTAATTCCTCCTCTGTTGTAGAGTTTGATTCTTCCTCCTTTAGCTCAAACTCTATCTTCTCAGGTTCCTTGGTTGGACTTCATGTTTAATAACATCTTTCACCTCTCTGAACACCACATCTCAGCTGTACACAACCTTCCTTGTTACTGGGTTCCAAAGCTTATAACCCTTTAAACCATCCTTATACCCAATAAAGATGCACTTTTCAGATTTACTATCCAACTTGGTTCGTTTCTCCTTTGGAACATGTGCATATGCATCACATCCAAATACCCTCAGATGTGAAAGAAAGGGTTTCTTACCAGTCCATACCTCTTGTGGAGTCTTATCCTCCAACGCTGATGGAGGTGACTTATTAACCAGGTAACATGCTGTATCCATCGCCTTTGCCTAGAATTCCTGTCCTAACCTGGCACCACTGTGCATACTTCTTGCCCTTTCCATCAACGTCTTATTCATTATTTCCGCAACTCCATTTTTTTGAGGTGTGTATGGAGTAGTATTCTGCCATGCTATGCCACACTTCTTACAGAATTCTTCAAATTCCTTACTACAAAACTCTCCACCGTTATCTGTCCTCAGCACCTTTATCTTCTTCTCTGTCTGGTTTTCCACCAGAGCCTTAAATTCTTTAAACCTGTCAAATACTTCAGATTTCTTCTTAAGGAAATATATCCATGTATTCCTGGAGAAGTCATCTATAAATGATACATAGTACACAGACTTACCCAGTGATGGAACCTTCACAGGTCCAAACACATCACTGTGCACAAGTTCTAATATCTGTGTCGCCCTCTTACTACCAGAGGGGAAACCCACCCGATTCTGCTTTCCATATACACAATTTTCACATAAATCAAAATCTAGAGAGCTATTACTCATACCTTCTACCATACCTTTACCATGAAGTATTCGAAGGCCCTTCTCTCCAATACGTCCAAGCCTTTGATGCCACAACATGGTCTTCTCTCTAGAGACCACAAGATTTTCAGCTCCACTTTCAGGAACCACAAAGCTGTTGCACTCATCAACAACAGTGCTACCTTGTAGCTTGTACAGAGTTCCAATCCGAACTCCTCGCATCAATACCAGTGCTCCCGAACCATCTTGCAGGTATCCTTCTCGAACACTATTTTTACACCTGCATCATCCAGCTTGCTAACAGAAATCAGATTTTTGGCTAATGCAGGAATATGCAGAACACCCGGAAGTGTTCTAACCCTTCCACCTTGCAGCTTCAACTTTAGTTTTCCACGACCAATGATTCTAGCCTTCCTGTCATCCCCCAAGAAGACATCACCACCATCATATTTCTCATACTCACAGAACCACTCTCTATGGGGAGTGAAGTGAAAGGATGCACCTGAGTCAATCAACCATGCCTCATGATCTACATGTGTACTTGAAGAAGCAAAGTACACATCCCCACCTTCATCTGAGGTGGTTTTCGTCTCTGCAGAAGGAGCCTCATCAGATCCCTTTCCTTTTTCAGGAGCTTTAGATTTACAGTCCCTTTTGAAGCGGCCTTTCTTTCCGCATTTCCAGCACACCACCTTTACAGGTTTTCCTGGAGATTTATATCTCCCTCTAGATTTAGATCTCCCACTCGATGACTTATTTTTGTTTCTGTTCTGGGACTGTCCTTGTACAGACAAGACATCACCATTGTGGCTCTCCATATTTTTCCGTCTCATCTCCTCTGTCAGGCAATTGCATTGCTACCTATTGTAATAACCTGACTATCCCACGAATTTGGTAGAGAACACAACAAACATATGCACTTATCTTCATCTGAAATTTTAATATCAACAGATGCTAAATGACTTACCACAGTATTAAATGCATTCGGATGCTCTGTCACTGAGTCTCCATCTTTCATCTTCAGGCTATACAACTTTTTCCGTAGGAACAGTTTATTCACCAGAGACTTAGATTGGTACAAAGTCCCTAACTTGTCCCACAAAGCCTTCGCCGTAGCTTCCCCTGATACATTCAAAAATACTGAATCTGAGACACACAATCGTATTGTTCTCTTTGCCTTCCGATCCAACTTCTTCCATTCTTCATCAGACACTCCTGTTGGTTTAGTACCTGGATCTACCGTGATCCATTGATCTTTATCCACCAACAGATCCTCCATCTCGAGTTTCCACAACTCAAAATTCTGACCATTAAATTTCTCGATCTCTATCTTTCCACTGCTCACCATCTTCTTTCACCCCTAGAATCGATCTCACAGATCTCCCACTGAATAGGGTCTACCACAGGTCTGAGCGAAACCCCTCAGCTACAAAGGCGTCCCCTTGAAGCCAAAACAGCTTTGATACCAAATGTAGGTTTTAACCCTGTACAGAAATTACCTGCATACGAATTCTAAAACACAAAAAAATAAACAATGAGAGAGCATAACACAAAAACACATATACATAGAGATTTTCCCCTAGATCCCAAAACCGGGACTACCACCTTGATTTTTCATTATGTTCCTTTCAATGTTACAATACATATTTATACATGCTAAAGCATCCAATACCATGGACGAAAACCATCGCGTCCAATACCATGGACCGAAAAACCATCATGTCGAAAAAACATGTGTGAAAATCATGCACAAAACCATAGGTGGGACCGCCCAACCTAACATAGGGTCCAAAATCAAAATTTTCCGGGGTGCTGCCCTGGACCCCATAAAGTGGGGTTACGAGTACCCCTCAAACCCCCTGTTAACTACATGGAAAGAATATAACACAATCCAATAATCATAAACCATAATCATAAATCACATGCATAATAAAACTAAAATAAAATATTTATACTTATCCTTTAATCAATCCTTGGCTTTCACCTTTGTTCTTATTTTGTATGCACTTCGGATTGGTTGCCACACTCGACAAACACCCAGTGCCTTCTCCTCAACTATGTGCACACACACATAGTGTACATACCACACATATAACCACACATGACATACCACACCATGCAATACATGCATCTATACTTGACATACAACACATACACCTACACCCAGTGTACAACACAACACAATACATATGCCTACACCCGGTGTACAAAACAACACAACATGTATATGCACACAATGTACATCACAAGAAATGCATCCACACACAACGTGCGACACCACAAATGCATACACATACGCCCGATATAAAACACAACTCATACATCTATACCTAATGTACAATGCCACACAATACATGTACCTACACCTGACATACAACACAAAAAAATACATGTACTACATAGAGTACAACATAACGAGTACACATGTCACAATACCACAACTACACAATGCACAGACATAGTACCACATGTCAACAACACAACATGTACACCACACACACAATACCACATTTACACTAATACCATATGTACAACACATACACAATACCACCCATACAAAGCACCACTGCACAATGTGTGGTCAACATCACATGTACATGGCACCACCTGCACAACGTATACACAACGCCACATGTACATCGTATCACCTGTACAACATGTACACAATACCACATGCACAACATGTACAAAACACCAAATGCATGACATGTACATAGCACCAGCTGCACAAAGTGCCACTTGTACCACATGTACATGGCACCACATGCTCACAACATCACTTGTACAATCATGCACACAACACCATATGTACATAACACCATATGTACAACATGAACACAATGCCATATGTACATAGCAATGCATATACAACATGTACATAGCACCATACACATCACTGCATATCCAACATGTGCAAAACACCATATGCACACAACAACACATATCCATCATGTACATAGTGTTGAAAATGCAACAAGATGATGGAGCTTAGTGGAAAGGAGTCGCCTTCACTGAGTGTGCCCGCAGGCTATTTTTGGCGCAAAGTCTATTTTTAGACTATGTCTATTTTTAGACATATGGATCATGGTCTATGAGTTGCAGGATGCTATTTGTGGATGATTGGTCATGTTGGTGAAAATAGATGGTCTTCTATTTTTAGACATATGGGCGGAGTCTATTTTTAGACTGCCAGGCTAAAAATAGAACAGTCGAATATTATTAGCTCTTAATAATATTTGGACTCTAAACATTATCTTATCCTCTTGGAGCACTTCAGTTCGAGCTACGGATGTGGCACATGCAACTGTCAGAAGGAAATACGATTTTCTTATGGGTCAGTTGAGCTATTGCATGATGGACTTCAGTTAGAACTCAAGTGGTTGAGTTTGGTGGAGTTGATTGAGGAGTTGATGGAGTTGTGTTCAGTTTGACTTGGTTGAACTAATTGTATTTAGTCTAACTGCAGAATACACTAGTGATGAGTGATGTGAATTAATTATTAATTAATTCACTAATTATTAACTCATAAAGCAACTAAAGAATACATCAGTTAACTCAGTGCATGGACAGTTCAGTGGAGACAGGTGTTAGAGGTTGAGATTGCTATCAGTTGTGACTATAGTTGTGCATGAGATCTTGCACAATCAATGGGATTGAGTAATGCCAATGAGGATTTCGTGGTTCAGCCAAGGAAAAATGAGTTTGCTTCATCCATTCATCATTATTCTCATGCAGGATTACACAGTGGAGGCAGGCAAGCAGCGGAGGAGATTTGAACCAGTGATTGATTCAGATCTGAGCTAGTTTGTGTGTAACAGGTGGAGATAGTATTGAGTACTTGTGAGGAGTATTGTACTATGTATTGTTACATGTTCTCAATCATTATAATATACAGATAGTGTGGGGTTTTCAGCTGTATGCTTTCCCCGGGTTACATACTGTGTTAATGTGTGCATGTGATTGATGTTTCATTGTTTTTAATGTTGCTAAATTGATGATCAACGTAGAGGAGGTTATGTATTATGCATGTATTCCACAAGTGTATAATCGGGATAATCTCTGTGAATAAGTGTCATATTATTCAAAATTTCTACATAGAGCACTGTCTATACCCAAAACTGCATGTGCAACATTCACACAACACTACCGGTACCACCTTGTACATAATATTTTATAAACACCACGTACACACACTATATATACACAACACCGCATGTGCACAACATCGCAAATGCAACATGTACACCATATGCACAACAATGGTACCACACATCCAAAACCACTCTGTCTCTACCAAGCAACCCTGCTTCTAGTGTCTTATCCATGCTTGTCCCAGCAGCCACAGACCACACTGCATTCATTTTGCTAATGTATCCCTCAGTATAACCTTTCCATAATATAGACATAATATAATCACATAATATCAACTCATACCACATGATACTGACCTCGTATATTTGTCAGGACTACTCTTCCCACTTGATTCATCATAAACCAAGAACCTCTTCATGTCATTCGCCTGCTTATATATATAAACATTAGCATTAAACAATCATGATCTTTTTAGACAACAACATACATATATACATATATAAACATTAGCATAAAATAATCATGATCCATGATGACCTTGTTAGACATGATATAAATATACACCTACATTTATACATATATAAACAACAACATAATCATGATCATAACATAATTACCAGATATCAAGGTCAAGGTTAAGAGAACTTCCTTATCTGTGCACAACATGCACAACATTGAGAACAATCGTTCCCAACATAGCCAAGGCATCCAACACCTTAGATCCATTTACTTTACCTTTTCTAGTCACCTTTCTCATGTCTATACTGTCACCGTCCATTTACCACAATGGACCAACTAGTCCAACCAACTGTCATAGTCTTACCTTCCGCTGCACTTACTCATGCACAAAGCTTCATCCGAGTCTTATGTTACCTGTTGGATTTCGTTCAACTCTCCACGAGCTCGACTAACTTTCCTCTTTTCCCAACCAATTTCCAAGATACTCAAAACATAAAAGGAAAACCAAAAAACAACAAGAAAAGACCATGAAAACCAATATCACACACAAAGTGGCATGGCCATGCACAAGATGCAAACAAAACCACAATCAAGCACAAAAATTTACCAAAATACCAAAAGCAATCAACAGACACCATGACTCAATCCCCATAGTTCCTAGTGCTTCCAAGGGAAAGCTCAACTTGAGCCTTCTTCAAAATTTCATGGTAGTATCTTTTCCATGCAACTCCTTGCATCATGTTGCCATAAACACATAAATACGAGTGCATAAATAAACATAAAAACATACTTGTCACCTTACCTTGTTATGCCAATCATGTTTCCTTGTAACCAAGCATATCTATGCCATGTCTCAAGGGACTCCAATTCCCTTGACAGATCTAGCTATAACTAGAATCCAACTGTTGTACCTGTCAAATACATGTCCATGAACATAGCACATATCCACATAATTTAAGACAAATTAGGGTTAAGAAGACTTCCAGTATGCAAAGCACTCATTTGTTTGGAATTAGGGTTTCCAAACATAGCCAAAGGAATTCTTTCCCAATTCCTTTCTTCTACCTTTTTACTTTGTTGGAATCAAGGCTTACTACAGGTTGTCACATCATCCAACTGTTAGTTATATAAACACATCAAGTGTTACCTTGCCATGCTAATACCAAGCATGTTCCCTGCAACTGCTCACACATGTCAACCACATGTTCCAAATATCAAGACAACCATATCTATCATTTTGAAATCAACTTTTATAAACAATCATGTCATAAACCATAGTCAACTCATAGTCATTAGACATAATGCTACAACTGTCAACTACATTCAAGTACATATCAACTGTCTCAACACATATGTGTTAGTACAATCATCTTAAAACAAGATCATTGGAACACATACTCATATTATGAAATTCATCAAACATTCAACTAACTTGCAAACATACCATGTTAAATAAATCAACTAGACACCAAACACTCAAACACCAAATAGATGTCATAATCAAACAGTCAAGCACAAGGTAGATGAAATAAACAAGTTCATAACTTAATTTATCTTAGGGGAGGCAATCTTGTTTGCACAATCAATATAGTTAGCATGATATAACTTCTCAACACACCAACTTAAACATAAATAAGATCATGATATCCATAATAGTCACTAAAACTCGTAAACAATTATCATTCATACATAATAATATCATCTGCACAGTCAGTCTAGATTAGTATGACATAATATCAGAACATATTAAATCATACCTGAATGTCATAAGCCTAACTATTTGCATAGACCAATCCAACTTAGTATGATACATATAACATCAATTTACTAATGTAATAACCCTAATCACCAAGTTACTAGCATATAACAACAGTAAACTATATATCATGCTCATCAACAACATATAATCTAATCATCAAGTTATCTAACATAAAATAATAATAACAATGCATACAACCACAGGTTACTATCATTCATGAGTATTCAACACATGTGCATATGACTACACTAATCAACTATCATCTATCATGTACGTAACCACAACATCAAAAGACATGTACCTAAACTGAATGTATATAAACCTAATGCATATAACAATCCTTAAATTACTTACCTGCATGCCCAAAATGAAAACCTGTATAACGATTTGCTCTTATCCTAAAGTCTAATGCTGCAACCTCATTATGATGATCTGCATCTCTTGCTCTATCTCAGCCAACACATTAGCATCATAACAACCAATAACATCATGATGACCTAAATTGCATACAATGGCTTCACAAGGCATGTTTGACCTACATTTCATGCATAAATATAACCAATACCATGCATGCATAACAACTGCATATAGATATATAACACATGAGTACAAAACCATATACACATCATTCTAGCTAGGTTCTAGTCATTAATGCATGACCATATCAACTACAAAAACCATGACCTCATGCAAGACAACAACAACCACATCACGTGGACTTAAAAACATGTGAACACTAACATGCCTAACATTGCATACTCAACCATACACACATGAAGACATACTCCATGACAACACCTTCAACCTTCACATGGCGACATCACTACGACCATGATCAACAACATGAAAATGCAACAAGCACATGAACCACAAGCATAAGAAACAAATATGAAACCAACGTGAATGCATGACCAACACACAACCAATCCAGTCTGAGGGGTGAACTATGCTCTGATACCACTCTGTAACACCCTCCTCCCACTTCTACCCAAGCAACTGGCCAACCGGGGTAAACCTGCGACGAGAGGCCACTATGATATGATTCGACCTCCTAAGTCACATTAAGGAATTGGAACTGATGGAAACACACCATACATACATTCAACTTCAACTTTAGGACCCTCAAGAACCAATCCAACACTTTAGACAACTTGCCCTTGGGTCCCACTGAGCTTTTGGACACCTTAATCCTCAGTCGCTCTCATGCTATAAGCATGCCAATGTTTAGAAACCTAGAGTCACTCTCACATTCTTTCCTTCCAGCGTCCAGAGACTCATTTAGTCAGTGCTATGCAGGGTCCCCAAGATTTGAGCCACTTTTTCAGGCCCAGAGCCCAGGTCATTGCCCAGAATTGAACCATCTTTTCATATAATTAAAATAACATGGAAATGACAGTACTAAAGAAAATACTTGTTTTAGACCTTGATGGGACCCCTACTAGCCACGACAAGCATTTCGTCAAACATATCACAAATATGTAATATACAGGTGTAAATAACAGATCTGAGCATAGGGGTCTCATACTTATCTGAGATTCACCATGAAGCATTGATGCCTCAACACATTAACTGCCATTGCATCCATTAGACCATATATACATTGTTCATTCATATACAAGGAGAAACATGATGAGAGCCATACATAGCTACTGTCCTAAAAGATATACATAACCAATATAATAGGGACTTAAATACCAATGAACTCACCGCCATATAAACCTCATATAATATAGTATAATGCTCATAGAAATACAAGGAGAAATAACCTCTTATTGATGATGCAAATCCAACCCGGGATGGGACTTTCACAATCCACCCGACCATAGAATGGCTGAGCCAAATCTCTCTTCATCCATTCACCCCCGTGCCATATTCCAAGCATGAATGTGAAAATCTCATAGAAAACATCAATCAAAACTCATCCAGGGTTTTTAGAGGCCATCAACCTCAACCCATCAAACAATGATTCCACCTCACGGTCGGACATCACAAAACCATCATCAGATTGGTCTCCATCAAAGCCTTCTAGGGCTTCCAGAACGTTTGTTCCAACCAAGGCTTCTAGGACTAGTAACTCAACCCACAGTTGCCGCCGGGATTCCAGAGCGTTTGTTCAACCAGGGCTTCCAGGACTATTAACTCAACCCACCAAGGGATTCCAGAGCATTTTTCCAACCAAGGGTTACAGGACTAGTAACTCAACCCAAGCTATTACAGGGCTTCCAGAGCGTTTTTCCAACTAGGGCTTCTAGGAACTCATAACTCAACCCAAGCTAAAGGAATAATGAGAACGAACCAAAACAAAACAAGGAAATAAACCCACAATCTCCATGGCTATCCAGGAAATGGAAAGCCTAGGCAATCCACTGTCAATCCAGGAAATCCTCCATGCCAATGACAGATCATGACCAATAATCCACATGCATATGCTATGCATGTCAAAACTAGTGAGGAAAATATACATGCAACTCAGCACCTGCAAGCCAAATCCACTGTAGCGACTGATCCCGATGTCCTCTTGCGCTTTCCTGCTCTTCCTTTGCATTCTTGCCCCAAAATTCCAAGTATGCCATAATCCCCAAGAGTGCTCCAAGAAAATTCTTAGTAATCCAAGAGTATGAGAGAGAGAGAATAACGAGAGCTCCAAAACTAAACTAACCAAAGTCTATGTACTGATCCTCATAAGAAATTTTATGAATGAGGCCTCTATTTTCTTCATTTTCCTCCTCACATGCAACCTGTGACCTTTCAACTCCGTTTTCCCCTAATTTCCATTATTTCCATAAATAAATGTGCCAAAAATGCTATTTTTCCTTTCCAAAGCCTTAGCCATTACCTTTGCCAATTTCCTTAGCCATATTAACCGAAATGAACACCCAAACTAGGATGTCTTGCCCAAGATTCAACTTGGAATAAGTGTCCCATCAACCTTGGTTATTATTTTTCCTTTATTACTTTTATTCAAGGATAATTTTAGGGGCGAATGTGCGCCCTTTGGCTAAATTAAGGGGTTTTAAATTTTTAGTGGGCGAATATTTTGTATCATAGTACATTTTTACAAATCACCTCAAATAGCCCACCTTATTTTAAGGGAGAGGGTAAAAAAGGTAAATTTAGCCCTTGAAATTAGGACTTACAACCTTCCATTCGCCCATTTTCAAGAATAGGTTTTATTTAAGTGAATCCATTCGCCCATTTTCAAGAATAGGTTTTATTTAAGTGAATCTTATGGGCCAAATACCATATTTATAAAAGAGGTATGGTAAATTAATAAAAATATAAATAAATGAGAGGTATGGTAAATAAATAAAACATTTTTTATATTTACTCCATAAGTCACCTTATATACATGTAACGGTGTAAACAAATAAAAATATAAGTAAAGTGGAGGTATGGTAAATAAATAAAACATCTTTTTATACTTACTCAAAAGGTATGGTAAATAAATAAAAATATAAATAAACTAGACATATCGTAAATAAATAAAACCTCTTTTTATATTTAGTCCATAACCCTCGTTCTATTTATGAAGGCTCAAGAAAGAGGTTTTATTTAAGTGATTCCTATGGGCCAAATACCATATTTGTGAAAGAGGTATGGTAAATTAATAAAAATATAAATAAATGAGAGGCATGGTTAACAAATAAACCATTTTTTTATATTTACTCCATAAGTCACCTTATATTTACGAACACTCAAAAAATGGGTTATATTTAGGTGAAACCTATGGCCAAAATACTATGGGACAAATACCATGGACTAGATTGTTATTAATACCATGCAAAAAACCATTATTAACCCTAATATTAGAATTAATAAAAATAAAAATGGCACATGGTATTGACCCATGGTATTCACCAAAAGGGCACATGGTATTGACCCATGGTATTCACCTAGAATGTAGCCTATTTAAATGGGGGAATTAAACCAGCATGTAGCCTATGCTAAGATTCACTAGGACTTTACAAAGTTTTATTATTTAGTGAAAGACTCGCCAAGATCTTACAAGATTTTATAATTGAGTAAAATATTCGCCATGCCTGGTGAGAGATTCGCCAAAAAATTATATATACATATTATATTATTGATAAAATCGCCTTCCATTTTTCCTATATACCATGGAGATTCTCCCATTTATTATATTTATAAATTTAGGGGGGGTTCTTAAAATTTTCCCTGCTTTTATTACATGGAATTTTCACCAGGGCTGTTACACCAAGAAATCATAAACAAAAGTTTTGGGATTGAGATTGTAAATCCTTCCAATCACTCTTCTCGCAAGAGAGGTGATAGGGAAGTCTACAATCAAAAGTTTGTATCGCTTAACATCTACTACAACAAAATAAATACACGAAATTATTGGAAACAAGAACAAACAAAAATACCGAAGAGGGACTAAATCCTCTACGTTGGGCCTAAACCTAAGGGTTTCGGCCCTCTAGAACTAGCTCAGATGCAACTCAATAACAAACTTCCCATTAGTAGAAAATATTAGTCTCATACATCACATGAAAGTTAACAATAACAAGTTCAAGCCCTAGGCTCAATAGCTACTCTTAGCTGAATAAAAAATTTGAATCCTAATGAGCCTTTCAGTTGGCTTATTTATACAAAAAGGTATATGATGGAAGCTCTTTTGAAAATAGGAATGATCCCCTCCAAGATGTCGAAAATTATGGATTTGGTCCTTCTTGAGCTTCACTTTCACTTGGAGTTACTCAACTGTCAGTGAATTCGAGCTGAGTTAGAGAGTTAAGGAGGTGGGCAAGCCTCCCTAGATTCTTTACTAGTTGTCTCCATCAAGGCCCTGCATCATAAATGCCTAAAAAATGCTTCTTTTTCCTACAATTTAATCACATTAGGCCACATACTATGAAAAACACCTTTTACTCTTCTTGCTAAGCATATTATGACTAGAAATGGGAATTAATGTGAGAAAAGGACAATTCTAAGGGCTGGAGGATAACATAATGAACCTCAAAATATACCTATCAATGGGACCCATCATCACCCCCTGCTGAAGGTGTTGCTCATCCTATGAGAAACTTAGTCATCCATATGAAGCTCATTCATGGCCTTGGTCGCCTCTCTGACATCCCAAGGCACCCCAGATGGTATGCCCTCCTCTGGATACAAACCTGCATTTGCCTCTATCTCTGTTCATGCCTTTTGTTCCTTTGCCTAGTTTCTTTCATCTTGTAAGCACAACAGTAAAGGTGGACTAAGTTTGTGTCTTATTCATTTGATCTTCAGTCTTTTCATGATTCTTTTGTATAATGGGGTTCTTTCCAAGGCATTCCTTAGCCTTTTAGGAGAGTGATACTCTCTGATTTGTAGACTATGGGGTAAGACATGCCACCTTCTCTAACAAGCTTGTAGACTCTCTATTCCTAACATCCTAAAAGTGTCCTCAAAATGTAGAATGGATTTCTCTTGGGTTGCTATGTACTTAGGTGCTAAATCAGAATCAAAGGAGATGAGGTTGTGATTGCTGATGACACATGTAGGGCTTACCAATTCTACTCTGATGTATAAGGGATCTTTCTCTTCCTTTGCCATCACCTTCTTTACCTCTTTAGCCATTATCTCCTCATGTGTTAAACAAGATGATAATTCCATGAGTTGCATGTCTCCCAATCTTGATTTGGGGTCCCAAAAATAAAGATATGTTAGGATCAGATTATGCATATAAAACTCAGCTAGTTTTGCACTCTCCTCCATACATACCTTTTTGCAAAACTCAATAAATTTCCTGTAATAGTGGAAAGGAAAAGACCCATACTATTCTAGGGTCTTAATTTTAAATTTCATCCACTTCTCCTTGAGGAAAAGAGCATAGGATTTGGATGGCTGCCAGCATTGTATGGCTTCCATAGAGAGACTTACCATAGTGGCAAGTTGTGTTTGCTTCTCTTGCAACTATTCTTTTAGTATTGTATTTTTTGCTTGTAGCTGCTCCCTTATGGTTGACTGCCTTAGTTTTAGGTCACTTAATTCATTTCCAATTTCATTGGTATTTTCAACCATTAGGCCCACATATTCTATGTTTTTGGATTTGGTAATCTACATCCATTTATGTGTCCTTCCTCTTTCCTTTTCTAATTCAAAGAAGAGTGGGATGGCGAATTTCTAGGGTATAATCCTACCTCCCTCAATAAAATTGTAGAATCATTCTAGTTTGGGATGTGGATCAGGCTCTTGAAGCTCTTGGAGGCATTTTTCGTCTTCTTTTGAGGTGGATTCTCCTTCATGTATCTCCTTTTTATTCCCCTGTAGCATCCCTTATTTCTCCTGTGGTAGCCCCTGTTTCTCCTATAGATTTTCCTTTTCTGCTTGCTCAAGGGAAGTTTGTGTCTTGGGTTTCTTGAAGGTCACTTCCCTGGTGGTGGGCCTTCTCACATATGTCACATGTGGTTTGGTTTTGCCTTTAGGAGAGGTAATCTCCTCAATTTTTCCTTCACTAGGCCCAACTTCTTCCTTTTTACTAGGTGACTCCTCAATAGTGATAGGGACCTCTGAAGGAGGCTATGGTTTCCCCTGCCTGATCCTGGTGCTCTTCCTTGTTTTGAAATATAGGGGACCTTGCCTTGGATTCCTCCTTTTGGGCTTGATAAGTGTGCTCAATGTAGTTAATGTAGCATCCACTTCTTGTGCAGTATTCCTTGGAGAGAGACTTGTGTGATGTCCTTGCTTCTCTGTTTCTTGGGGCTCAGAAGTCTCCTTAGGGCTTGTTTTTTCTGCTACTTGTTTCTCTCCTTCTCCTTCCTTAGCCTCTGCTTCTTCTTCCTCTATTTTTCCTACTACCTCTTATTCCTATTTTTTTCTCCCCTACCTCCAGTGCTAGAAGATGGTGTTTCTCCAGGTGTGATGGCTTGGGTTTCAAAGAAGACATCCTTGTCCATGTCCACAAAATTAGTCCATAGGAAAAGGTTCATTATGTGGCCTAAGTCATCCATCACAATTAACTTAATGAGGCCATGGTGGGCTATGTGTTGATTCTTTCCTTCCCTCACCTTTTGCCGCATTTCAATGATTGATTGCATGAGGAAATGAGGAACACTAAGTATTTGATGGAGAGGCAATTCTGCCTTGAATCTTAACTCATGGAGCAGCTTGAAATAGTAGGCATATACCGCACTCAATATCCCTTCAAAAGATATATATTTGAGGATGCGATAAGGCACCTCATCCCAAGGTTAAGGTAGGCTCTCCCTTATCACTCCATTCTTATCTTCTACAGGTTTTTCTTTTAGAATGAAGAAGTTTTCTTAGCTGTGACACTCATTGCTTTGTCTTCCTTCCTCCATCGAGTTCCCAAGAGTAAGGTTATCACTCTTCTTATAGTTTCAGGGCTTAAA
The DNA here is from genome assembly GCA_031772625.1 of Pinus tabuliformis. Lineage (NCBI taxonomy): Eukaryota > Viridiplantae > Streptophyta > Pinopsida > Pinales > Pinaceae > Pinus > Pinus tabuliformis. Next base: position 414,633,669 of record CM062805.1, on the reverse strand, counting down.
GAGATGGCAAATCCTCTAACAATGGTGGTGGCACTATCTTCTCATTGAGAATGAAATTCCATGGAAAATTCACGAGTGATATCATCATCATACCCTTTTAAAAATTCAAAGAAACCCAACCATTGATGCCTTCTAAAAATGTTCACTACAGGAGGGTGTTGGTGAATTCTCTTGGTGTCTGTGGCTTCTCTTCTTTTAAATCCTCCCCTCGTTTCTTATATTGCCCCTTCTTGGTGTTACGTAGGTGTGAAATTCAATTTTCTTCACAACAATCTCAGTGGTAGAAACAATGTTAAACCTCCTTTTTATCAATGAGGGAGAAGGATGCTAGAATTTATATCAAAACAAATTCTTTTTCTTTGCCCCCATATTTCTTTTACACACAACAATTTCCAAAAGACCTACTGCTCAATTTTATATTACAAATTACCAACTTCAAGCAAAATTTCTCATGTAATTGTATGGAAATCAAGGAGGGAGGAAGCCACTTAGTCCTTTTCAAAATAACTTTGTATGTGCATGAGTGTTGAAGACAATTTAGGGTCACTGTGGCTCTATTTTGTTGGGTGGTGTTATATTCTTTCCACGACTAGCCCATGTAGTTAATCAGGGGGTTAGAGTGGGGGCATAGGCCCCCTTCATTGTGTCGATTGCGCAACGAGGGGTTTGAGGGGGGCGGGTAGCCCCCCTCTACGGGGTCCGGGCAACGCCCCTGGAAATTTTTTTTTGGACCCTATATTAAGTTGGGCGGACCTACCTATGGTTTTGTGCATGGTTTTTGCACATGGTTTTGGACATTATGGTTTTCAGTCCATGGTTTTGGACGCGATGGTTTTCGGCCCATGGTATTGGATGCTTCGACATGTATAAATATGTATTGTAACACTGAAAGGAATATAATGAAAAATCAAGTTGGTAGTCCTGGTTTTGGGATCCAGGGGAAAATCTCTATGTATATGTGTTTTACGTGTTATGCCCTCGCATTGTTTATTTTCTGTGTTTTAAAATTCGTATGCAGGTAATTTCTGTACGGGGTTAAAACCTACTTTTGATATTGGAGCTATTTTGGCATCAAGGGGATGCCTTTGTTACTGAGGGGTTTCGCTCGGGCCTGTGGTAGACCCTGTTCAGTGGGAGATCTGTGGGATCGATTCTGGGGGTGAAAGAAGATGGCGAGCAGTGGAAAGATAGAGATTGAGAAATTTAATGGTCAAAGTTTTGAGTTGTGGAAACTCAAGATGGAGGATCTGTTGGTGGATAAGATCAGTGGATCGCGGTAGATCCAGGTACTAAACCAACGAGAGTGTCAGATGAAGAATGGAAGAAGTTGGCTCGAAAGGCAAAGAGCACAATATGATTGTGTGTCTCAGATTCAATATTGCTGAATGTATCAGGGGAAGATAAAGCTAAGGCTTTGTGGGACAAGTTAGGGACTTTGTACCAATCTAAGTCTCCGGTGAATAAACTGTTCCTATGGAAAAAGCTGTATAACTTGCGGATGGAGGATGGAGAATCGGTGGCAGAGAATCTAAATGCATTTAATATTGTGGCAAGTCAGCTATTATCTGTTGATATTAAATTTCAGATGAAGATAAGTGCATCAGTTTGTTGTGTTCTCTACCAGATTCATGGGGTAGTCTGGTTATTGCAATAGGTAGCAATGCAACTGCCTTGCAGTTTGATGAAATAGTCTCATCCTTGCTAACGGAGGAGATGAGACAAAAAAATATGGAGAGCCAGAATGGTGATGCCTTGTATATACGAGGACGGTCCCAGAATAGAAACAAAAATAAGTCATCTAGTGGGAGATCTAAATCTAGAGGGAGATCTAAATCTCTAGAAAACCTGTAAAGGTGGTGTGCTGGAAATGCGGAAAGGAAGGGCACTACAAAAGGGACTATAAATCTAAAGCTCCTAACAAAGGAAAGGGATCTGATGATGTTCCTTTTGCAGAGGCGAAAACCATCTTAGATGATGGTGGGGATGTGTACTTGGCTTCTTCAAGTACACATGTAGATCATGAGGCATGGTTGATTGACTCAGGTGCATCCTTTCACTTCACTCCCCACAGAGAGTGGTTCTGCGAGTATGAGAAATATGATGGTCGTGATGTCTTCTTGGGGGATGACAGGAAGGCTAGAATCATTGGTCACGAAAAAGTAAAGTTGAAGTTGCAAGGTGGAAGGGTTAGAATAATTCCAAGTGTTCTGCATATTCTTGCATTGGCCAGAAATCTGATTTTCGTAAGCAAGCTGGATGATGCAGGTGTAAAAATAGTGTTCGAGAAGGATACCTGCAAGATGGTTCGGGGAGCACTGGTATTGATGCGGGGAGTTTGGATTGGAACTCTATACAAGCTGCAAGGTAGCACTGTTGTTGATGGGTGCAACAGTTCTGTGGTTCCTGAAAGTGGATCATAAAATCTAGTGGTCTCTGGAGAGAAGAGCATGCTGTGGCATCAAAGGCTTCGACATATTGGAGAGAAGGGCCTTTGAATACTTCATGGTAAAGGTATGGTAGAAGGTATGAGTAATAGATCTCTGGATTTTCATTTCTGTGAAAATTGTGTATATGGGAAGCAGAATCAGGTGAGTTTCCAATCTGTTCATAAGAGGGCACAAGATATATTAGAAATTGTGCACAGTGATGTGTTTGGACCTGTGAAGGTTCCATCACTGGGTAAGTCTGTGTACTATGTATCATTTGTAGATGACTTCTCAAAGAATACATCGATATGTTTCCTTAAGAAGAAATCTGAAGCCTTTGACAGGTTTAAAGAATTTAAGGCTCTAGTGGAAAACCAGACAGAGAAGAAGATAAAGGTGTTGAGGACAGATAACAGTGGAGAGTTTGTAGTAAGGAATTTGAAGAATTCTGTAAGAAGTGTGGTATATCACGACAAAAGACTACTCCATACACACCTGAGCAAAATGGAGTTGCAGAAAGAATGAACAAGACGTTGATGCAAAGGGAAAGAAGCATGCACAGTGGTGCCGGGTTAGCACATGAATTCTAGGCAGAGGCAGTGGAGACAGCATGTTACCTGGTCTACATGGTCAACATATCACCTTCATCAATGTTGGAGGATAAGACTCCACAAGAGGTATGGACTGGTGAGAAACCCTCCCTTTCACATCTAAGGGTATTTGGATATGATGCATATGTACATGTTCCAAAGGAGAAAAGAACCAAGTTGGATAGTAAATCTGAAAAGTGCATATTTATTGGGTATAAGGATGGTTTAAAGGGTTATAAGCTTTGGAATCCAGGAACAAGGAAGGTTGTCTATAGCTGAGATGTGGTGTTCAGAGAGGTGAAAGATGTTATTAAACATGAAGTCCAACCAAGGGAACCTGAGAAGATAGAGTTTGAGCTTAAGGAGGAAGAATCAGACTCTACAACAGAGGAGGAATCAGAAGATGAAGAGCTACAAACTCCGGGTGTGAGAAGATCAATTCGAGAAAGAAGGAAGCTAGAAAGGTATAGTCCATCTGATTTCTGTTCAAATTTTGCTTTATCTATTACTGATGATGATCCCATAACTGTGAAGGAAGCAGTATATTCAAAGGATGGAAAACTCTGGAAAGAGGCCATGGTTGATGAAATGGCATCTTTGCACAAAAATGAGGCTTGGGATCTGGTGGAGTTGCCAGCTGGAAAGAAACCCATTGGCAGCAAATGGGTGTTCAAGAAGAAGACAAATGCAGAAGGAAAGGTGGAGAAATATAAAGCTCGGTTGGTAGCAAAAGGTTATTCCCAGGTGCAGGGAATTGATTTTGGTGATATTTTTTCTTCTGTTGCCAAGGTAGCTTCTATTAGATTATTTTTATCTGTTTCCACTGCTTTTGATTTTGAGGTAGAACAGATGGATGTGAAGACAACATTTCTTCATGGGGATCTGGAAGAGGAGATCTACATGAAGCAACCTGAAGGCTTTGCGGTGAAGGGTAAGAAAGAACTGGTATGCAAGTTAAACAAGTCTCTGTATGGGTTAAAATAGTCACCAAGGATGTGGTATCAGAAATTTGATACATTTATACAGGGACTTGGCTTCACCAGAAGCAAAGCATATCACTATGTGTATTTTAAATTAATTGGTGAGTGTGTTATTTATCTGGTCTTGTATGTGGATGATATGTTGCTGGTTGGAAATGACAAAGAAATTATCCAGGATTTGAAGACCCAATTGTCCTCCAAATTCGACATGAAAGATCTTGGTGTTGCAAACTATATTTTGGGCATGGAAATTAAAAGAGATCGGGCAAAGAGGAAGCTCTAGTTAAACCAGAGGAAGTATGTTGAGACAATATTGTAGAGGTTTAATATGTAGGATAGTAAACTGGTGAAGGTTCCTATTCCTGTAGGTGTAAATTTATTTGCTGAACAGTGTCCCAAGACACAAGAAGAGGAAGAGGACATGTCCTGTGTTCCATATGAAAGTGCAGTTGGTAGTCTGATGTATGCAATGGTTTGTACTAGACCAAACATTGCACATGAAGTGGGAGTATTGAGCAGGTTTATGTCAAAACCAGGGAAGGAGCATTGGACAACAGTGAAGTGGGTTTTTAGGTATTTGCGTGGCCTAGTGATTATGGTTTGTGCTACCAAGGAAGACCAGGATTAGACAAAGTGTTGGATATTCGTGGAATTTTTGATGCAGATTGGGCTAGAGATTTGGATCAGAGAAGATCTACAAGTGGGTATGTGTTTAACCTATTTGGAGGTGCAGTTAGTTGGATGAGTAAAAAACAATCTGTAGTGGCACTATCAACTATAGAGGCAGAATACATCGCAGCCACTCATGCAAGCAAGGAAGCAATTTGGTTGCAGAGATTGTGTTCAAGTATGGGGTTAGGACAGGGAGCTATAAGGATAGACTGTGACAACCAAAGTGAAATTTTCTTGGCAAAGAACCCTGCTTACCATTCAAAGACAAAGCACATCGATGTTCATTATCACTTTGTGAGGGATATGATAGAAGACATAAAGGTGTTGCTAGTAAAAGTGGACACTTTGAAGAATACTGCAGATGCATTGACAAAATCTGTGAGCTCTGATAAGTTCTCTTGGTGTAGAGAAACAATGGGTGTTGTAGGGCTATATAAATGAATAAGCTCTCTTGTGGCCCGTTGTGGAAAGAAAACAACAAGTGGGAGAATGTTGGGTGGTGTTATAGTCTTTCCACGACTAGCCCACGTAGTTAATCGAGGGGTTAGTTTACCCCCCCTTCGTTGCACCGATTGCATAGCGGGGGGGTCATAGGGGGGGCAGAAGCCCCCCCTTTCCGGGGGGTTTTAGGGGGGCGGGTACCCCCCCTCTACAGGGTCTGGGGCAGTGCCCCGAGAAATTTTTGGACCATATATTAGGTTGGGTGGACCTACCTATGGTTTTGTGCATGGTTTTCGGTCCATGGTTTTGGACGCGATGGTTTTCGGTCCATGGTTTTGGACGCGATGGTTTTCGGTCCATGGTTTTGGACGCGATGGTTTTCGGTCCATGGTATTGGATGCTTCGACATGTATAAATATGTATTGTAACATTGAAAGGAATATAATGAAAAATCAAGCTGGTAGTCCCATTTTTGGGATCTAGGGGAAAATCTCTGTGTATATGTGTTTTATGTGTTATGCCCTTGCATTGTTTATTTTCTGTGTTTTGGAATTTGTATGCAAGTAATTTCTGTACGGGGTTAAAATCTACATATTTCACCCCTAAATTCCCTCCTATAGCTCCTTCTTGACCCTCCTGTAGCAGTTCAAACCCTCATGTATCTTCCTCCTGTAGCACCTGCAAACAAAGTTTGAAACAACTCGGTGGCACCCTAGGCAGTCTGATAGCAATAGCTCGACCTTCCTATAACTGTTTTTTTTTTAAAAGAGTGATGGTGCCAATGGATTCAATTCTAGTAAATAACATTCACTTTGTGGTAAAGTCTTTGGTGACATATCACATACACGAGTTTCCTTTTTTGAACCGTTGTCCCCACTCCTTACAATCATCACCCCTCTCCACGTGATTATCACCTCACTCTGCGTAAACACCACCCCATTTGATTTGAAATCTCCAAGTTGCATGGGTGACTTAATATGAACTTTAGTTAACTACCTGAGGGTGGCCAAGTTCATTGGCCACCTACAGCCTATTAAAACTCCTTTCTCGACCATTAACATATTTTAGCATTTTATGCATAGGGAAGAGATGAGAGTTGTCATACTTGAAGCTACCTATGGATCAAATTGCTGGAGATATTTGCATGCTAGAGCTAGGCCTCATAATATCATGATCTTGAGGGAGTTGATTTTCTTGGCTTGTTTTTGTTCAGGTCCTTATAACTTGATGATCTTCTGAATGATAACCTTGCTGTGTGTGTAGGTGACTTCCCTATTTCCAAGCTACTACTGGTGGAGTATATGGATTTTTTCCTAATGATAATGTGCCTCCTCTCTGTTGCAGAAATGGCTCCATGATGCTCTCTATGGATGAAAAAAATAATTTTAGGGATTTCTGTTGTGAATGTACATGCTGCTACAGGAGGAGTCTCCTTCTTGTAGCAGTCATTCAATCCTTCCTTCAAGTCTTCATTTTGCATTCCAAGTTGAGGGAAAGTTATGAAAGGCATGAGAATAGGATTAGGATCATCATGAAGTGGTGTAGTTGATAGAAGAATAGAAAACAAGGATTTTCTATGTTTTTTTAGATGCATGACATAGTGGAATTTTTGAGCAAATTTTAACTAGATGAAGTGGATGGGTGATGGGGTTGACATTGGAGGACCCATCTTAGAATTTCCTAGAGACATCATAGCCTTCTAGTCTCTTTTTCCCATTGGATCCTCCTCCTATAGCCTTATAGGCTCCTCCTGTAGCATTACAGGTTCCTCCTGTAGCATCACAACGAGGAGGTAAAATTGGAGTCTTTTGTTGATTGGATGATGGAGAGAGGTGGGTATGTGAGTGGAGAGTGTGGAAATGAAATGTATAGGTGGAAGAATGGAGAAATACACTTGTAGATTATGCTATGTAAACATTATTCTGTCACTGTTTGGAGTCCCGCAAAAAGAAAATGTTAGCAGAAGTGGTGTAAGAGCTCTTTCCTTGTATTTCTCTCTTTTTTTTTTTAGACAAGCAAGCTGCCTCTCAAGAATTTTTCAACCTGCATGCTTGCCCTAGGTGCCTCAGACGAGGTTTTCACTTGGGGATATTTTATTTTTATTTTTTCCTTCTTTTTTCTCCTAGTCTCCCTCAGAGAGGTTTTAAACTGAGGAGTTGGCCTTAGATGCCTCATGGAGGTTTTCATCTAGGCCCCCTTATTACTATTTTTTTAGAAATTTGGTGGACTAAGCTATGAGGCTCCCAATCACATTTAACTCTTTGCTAACTGAACTGAAAAATTCTTCATTGGACAAAGGTTTCTTGTACAAATTCAACCTATGACCATTGACAAGTAATGGAATCCCTTCCTCATCAATTGTTCTGATTTGGACAGACACATTCTAATGACACTTCTATACTAGATAGGGACCCATCCATATTGTCATTCACTTCCCCTTGAAATCCTTGAATCTAGAGTCATACATCAGGGCCCAATCTCCTTCTTGAAAAGTCCTTTCCCTGATGTTCTTATCATGCCAAATCTTCCTTTGTAGCCGGATTACCTAAGTGTGTAGGAGAGATTGCATTCTGAATTCATCTATAACATTGAGTTGGAGTAGCCTTTCCTGTTGTGCTATAGTGAGATCCAAGTCTAACTGGGCTACCATCCTCAAGGTGTCGTACTCAAATTCAATAGACAACAAGGCCTTCTTCCCATAGACCATCTCAAATCAAGTGAATCCAATGGTTGTCTTGCAAGTGGTGTTGCAGTTCCCAATTGGCTTCCACAAGTCTATCTACCTAATTTTTTCGGTTGCTACCAATAACCTTGGTAAGAATGTTCTCTAATGCTCTGTTTATGACTTTCACATGCTCATTTTCTTGAGGGTGATAGGAAGTAGATGTCCTGTGCTTGATTCATAGAATCTTCAATCAAACTTGATGTAAATTGTGCTCTTGATCAACGAATATTTACCTTGGAAAACCAAATCTGTAGAAGCTGTTATCCCTCAGAAATTTAGCCACCTTCTACTAGTTTGCTACCTTTACTACTTTAATTTCATCCTATTTAGTCAAGTAATTAGTGCATACACTGATATACCTTTTTTTTCCTGATGGGGGACTAATAGGTCCAATGAAATCCATGCCTCACTTTTCAAATGGATCTAGAGTGTCTTGAGGTTGTAGGGGAATTTCATCCTTGGGTGTTGGCTTACACATTATTTGACACTGATCACACCTAGTGGTGTACCTCCTTGCATCCTGATGTAATTGGGCCAATAATAACATGGTTGTAAAACTTTGAAGGCTGTCCTCTTAGGAGAAAAATGGTCCCCACCGGGTCCATCGGGACATACTGAGAGGATGTCAAAGACCTCTTATTCCCTCACACATCTTCTCAGGATATGATATGGCCCCAATCTGAAAAGATTTCCCCCAATCTAAGTGAATGGGGCACTCTTCCTGAGAATCTTGCTTTTCTCCCTAGAGGATAGGTTAGGAGGGAACCTCCCAACAATCAAATAGTTAGCTATATCAACAAACCAAGGAGAAAGCACATATATGGCAAATATATGTTCATCTAGAAGTTGATCATCTATCATTTCTTCCTTTCCTATAGGTAGGGTTAGTCTTGATAAGAAATCTGCAACCACATTCTCTTTCCCTAGTTTATCAAAAATAGTCAAATAAAATTGCTGCAATAATAACAACCATCTAATTATCCTAGCATTGACATCAGGTTTATTGATTATTTGCATGATCAGTGTGAACCAAAGTTTGATAACGAGTGATATAATGCCAGAACTTGATCAAAGAATACACCACAACAAAGAGTTCCTTTTGAGTGACAATATAATTTAACTTAGCTTTAGAAAGGTTCTTACTAATGAAATAGATAACATAAGGAAATTTTTCTTCCACTTGTTCTAAGGCAGCCCCTACATCTTTGTCTGAGGCATATTTGTGTATATGGAAAGGTAATGCCCAGTTAGGACCCCTAAGGATGGATTTAGTGGTCAAATTTTCTTTTAATATTTCAAAGGCTTCTTGACAATTGTTTTTCCCACAAAAATTTGAATCTTTGGCTAGCAGTCTAAACAAGGGTGAAGCCAGTTTGCTAAAATATTTAATGAACCTTCTATAATACCCAGCTAAACCAAGGAACTCCTACATCTCTTTTCTTTTGAGGGATAGGGACCCTTTTGACGATAGAAATATTAAGGAATTTAGACTTCTGTGATCCATAACATTGTTTAGATAATCTTCGGTGAAATCACATAACCAATCTTTTGTCGACACGTTTCGAACCAACCAGTGTGGTTCATCGTTAGGACAAGTTGAAGACCAATCCGGCTTAGCTTGTTTAAATAGAGTGTGCAGAGACGGATAGGATTGCGAGGATTCTGAGGAAGTACGATGTGCCCGCAACTTTTAGACCTCTCAACACTATCCGTGGCTCCCTCAGGTCTGTGAAAGACCCTATTGACCCTAAGGACATGAAGGGCGTCTATGTCATTCCTTGTTCCTATGGGACCCCTTATATTGGTGAGACTGGTCGCTCTATCAATCAATGGATTAGCGAGTATTCGGCTGACTTAAGGCATGGTAGGACCAAGTCCTCAGCCCTGGCTGAGCATGCGGGGAAGACTATGCATCATGTATGTATAGAAGAGGTTCAAGTCATTGCCAAAGTTGCGCAGTTTCACCATCGCAAATTTAGAGAGGCCCTGGAGATTGAGAAAAGGCCGAACAATCTTAATAGGGATGATGGCTAGAAGATTAGCAGTTGCTGGGTCCCAACCTTGTCTTCCTAGCCTCCTCATTCCCCTTTTGTTAGGTCTTAGGGTTTCTGTCTTCCCTCTCCTTAGGATTGGAATAATAGTAAATGTAGATTATTTAATAAATATGAATAATTTATTAATTTAATTTCAATGACCATTATATTTAAATAATAAATATGGATTATATAGATATTATATATTATTCATTTTTAGATATACATATACCTTTATTATTAAACGAATACATTTAGTTAAATTAACTAATGAATTCTTTTAATATATAAGTTACCTGATTTAGCTAATTTCTAAAAATAATAAATTATATATTATTTGTTTTTAGTTATACATATACAATTATTTAAATTAACAAATGAATTCTTTTAATTTATTTACCTGATTTAGCTATTTTCTAAGAATAATAATAATTAAATATAACAAGAATATTAGTGGTTTGACTAGGGTCATTAGGTCAAAATTAGCCGTTGGCAATATAGCCGTTGGAGTCTCTGCACACTCTATTTAAACAAGCTAAGCCGGATTGGTTCTTCAACTTGTCCTGACGATGAACCACACTGGTTGGTTCGAAATGCGTCGACAAAAGATTGGTTATGTGATTTCGCCAAAGATTATCTAAACGATAGAAATATTGTTTGGGTCAACCTGTATTTATTCCTTGGATATGGAATGCCCAAGGACAGTCCCTGCATTGATAAGAAAATCACATTTATCATGGCTCAATGAGAGATTCATTTCAATACATTTCTTCAAGGCTTTGCACAGATTAGAAAGAGATTCTTGGAAGTCACATCCATAAGGAGTGAAATCATCCATGTGTATCTCAACATAGTAATGGAAAAGTTTAGCACAAATACTCAGAACTGACCTCTCAAAAGTAGCAGGGGCATTGAATAGATCGAATGGAAGAACTCTATAGGAAAAGGTACCCCAAGGACATGTAAATGTGGTCTTATCATGATCTTGAGGGCTGATATGGATTTGGTTGTATCCACTGAATCCATCCAGGAAGGAGAAGAATTTATTTCCTGCAAGGCCATATAGGACTTTGTCAATGAAGGGAAAAGGAAAATGGTCCTTTTTTGTATCCTTGTTAAGTTCTTGGTAATCAACACAGATTCTCCACTTCCCATTCTTCTTTGGAAATAAAACAAGAGGTGACACCAACTCACTATCTAAAATGGGGTATATGAACCCTACATCGAGTAGCTTTTATAATCTTCTTTCACAATGTCCTTAAGAGATGGGTTCATCCTTCTCTGGGATTAGCGCACATGATTGTATCCCTATTTGATGTAAATATGATGAGTACAAACTGAGGGATGCACACCTTTCATTTCCTTATAATCCCAAGAAAAATCATCTAGGCGTTGCCTTAGTACATTGCACAATTGTTCTTCTTGTTTGGCCAAGAGATAAGGGTTGAGATTTAGATTTCTAGATGGGCAAACTCTACAATATTGACATGTTCTAGGCTAGAGTCAGCAGAGCACACATCACTCTAGGGACTATTCTCAAATTCTTTGAGAAATTCATCAACTGGCATGGCAGTGGGAGGCTGGTTCTATAAGATATGGTCAATAAGGTCATCTTCACCAAGCCGTTCCCCTCCTATAATAGTATATAGAGTTCAAAATGGGTAGGGGGTTGTGCGATACAATTCATCCTCTTCCTCATCCTTTAACCATATGGGTAAATCATGTTCAATAGAAGGTTGAGAAGGAGGATACAACACAAGTTGTCTTGATAAATGTCCATTCTTGATAGTCATGTTCCTAGCCATACAACTAATGAAGGCATCAAGTATGGCCAACCAAGGTATTCCTAAGATGAGAGGATAGCCATTAAACTTGGTTTTAGGTTGGAGGAACAGGAAATCAGTAGGATACTCCCAGGAGTTAATGGAGACCATGACATCCTAAATAATTCCCTCAGGAGCTACTGTGGATCTGTTTGCAAGATTCAACACTGTGGTGGTATTTCTCAAAGCCCCTTGGAGATTGAGCTTCAACATGGTTTCCATAGTAATCACATTGATTGCAACCCCAAGATAGATCAGGGTATTAGGGACCATAATTCCATGGATATGTAAATCCACTATTGGGCTGCCAAGGTCTAGGTATTTTGGGGAGATCACCCTCCCAAGAATCAGATCAGATAGTTGTCCAACAACGTTGATGGTGGCGGTATCTTTTCTTCTTCTCCCAGGCCTTTTGAAACATTTTTCCTTAATACTATTGTTGTTGATGGGAGAGCATCTTTAATGGCCTAGAGAAGGGGTATCTTGACACACAAATTATTCAATTCTCCCAAAATTTCAACCTCTTTTGGGGTGTGCTGGTTAGGGTAGACCAACCTTTCAAGATATGGGGGTGTATTGACTTGAGGGGAACTCTCTTCCTTCTCTTCTTCAAGATCTTCAAGTGGAGAAGGTGGGTGATTATCTAGGAGAACCCTCCTAGACCAAAGGTTGATCTCTTGGATTTCCACAACATAAGCATGATAGAATGTCTCTCCATTGTAGACCTGTTGTGCCTGCTTATTATTTGGGTTTAGATTGGGTTGAGCAGGCATTTGAGGTTGCTTAGGTGGGGTATGATGAGTTAGTTATGGTTGAGGTTGGGGTGGAGGTAGTAAAGCAGGAGGCTGGTTTTTTTGAGGCCTCCACTCTTGTGAGGGGTTTCCCCATTAGGAAGATTGGGGTGGATATGGCTGAAAAAGATGGTTAACAGGCTGAGGAGGATATGGAGGAGCATAAGGCCAAGGAAGAGGTGTGGACCATGATGGATGAGTGGAAGGGTACCAAGACTGGAAATGTCCATTCTGATTTAGATTTTAGTGAGGATAACGTGCACCTTGCATGCCTTGTTGATATGGTCGAGGTTATGGGGGTTTCCTTTGGTTAATGTAGGACAACTATTCTGACCCACTCTCTACTCCTTCCTGCTATACAACCTTTAGGCCTGGTAGAAAGGGGAATTTTTCTATTGCATGATTTTCTTCACATACTAGGTAAAGTTCTATGACATTTAATGGGAATTCATTCCTAGGATGTCTTTTAGTACATCTAGGGAAGAAAATAGCTAGTTCCGTTTCTGCTTCCTCCTCTTTTGTTTTGTTTTGCATAGTATCCATTTACAAGGAAAAAATATGCAACATTTCACTCTTGAAATCCTCCAACAAATTCCCTATCTCATACTTGATGGATGTTGTGGAGGGAGAGGAACTGACTAAGCTTTGGCTAGACCTATCCTTCTTCCTAACAACCCTATAGTAATTACTGAATAGAGTTTTAATGTCATCATAAGGAAATTGGTAGATATCTCCTCCATATAACATGTTTATGGTTTCCATTACATCTTCCCTGAGTCCTCAAAGAAGAAATATCTTGAGTGACTCAGTATCAAGGGTACAATTGGCCCTCTTATAATTGAGTTGCAACCTCTCCTCATAGTCCTCCAAATATTCATAAGGTCAAAGGGTCATCCTAAATATTTCCTCCTTTATTTCTTTGGACCTAAAATAATCCCAATATTTATCATTGAAGGTTTGTTGCATTTGGGCCCAGGTAGTGGTGCTGCCTTCAGGTAGACTCATAAACCAACACAAGGCTGCATCTTTGAGGGTAGAAGGAAAAAAAATTACTTTTTCTCATCAAAGGGATAGTCATAGGTCCTACAAACAACAAAAAACTCAAACATGAAGGTGTCAAGATCTTTAGAGGTTAGGCCATGGAAATGTGGAAGGGTAACAAGGCTTATACTTTTCATTCTATCCCCTCCATTGGTCTCTTTGATGGGGAAAATCTCATTGTTCCTGTTTTCATCCATGGTTTGGGTAGGCGAGGTGGGTTCTTCTTCTTCCCCAATAGGTTCTTCAAGAATTGAAGGTTGCGCACTTAGAGGTTCTTCTAACTCTCCTGTAGTTAGAGAGGGAAGTTCACAACCACAAAAGAAGGATGAAGGCTGACTACTTGAGGGTGTGGGGATTTTTGGTTAGAATTTTCCTTGGTTATCCCTACTCCTACGAGGCATGAAAGAACATTTTTTTTTTTTTTCAAGAAATAGGAATAATGCAAAAATGGGAAAAAATAATGCTTAAGAAGAAACAACACCTACTTAGACACCTCCCTGGAAACAACGCCAAAAATTGGTGAGCCCCGTATTGTACCAAGAGTTTTGCAACTCCCAAGGGATCCTAAACTTAAATTATGAATCCAAGATTCATAAAAACTTATAGGTGACAATGCTTTATGCATAGTAGGTTGGGTTCTACTCATGACATCCTCAGTCTTGACATCATATCAAGGTGTTCAAAGACCTTTCCTCCAACTTAACTATAGTAAAAACTCCCGATGGAACCGATTTTAACCATGAAAGTAAAAGTTCCATTCATTCAACTTGTAGATGCTAATTAACATTACATGATAGGGAAAGGGCTAGTCTACTTGCAGAAGTGAAGCTAATATATTTTTCACATTTCATCAAACCAATAACTTGCTTGCATGTATCATTGATCTACTTTACATTTTCTTGAAAATCAGAAATCTAACTTGTAGGATGCTTGTGAATAAAAACACCATTTCTACTCTATTTTTTAGTGAGGAAAAGAGGAGGTTGGAGTGGTATAAGAGCTTATATTAACCATAAAATCACAAGTTAGGGGTCATTATTCATCTTAACCAAGCTAAGGTTGAAGTGGGTAGCCAAACAAGTGGAGGAAAATGGTGCTACAGGTGTTGCTACAGGAGGTCCTCTATTGCTACAGGGGGCCCTATATTGCTACTGGAGGGGTTCCAAGAGCCTTTTGAGGGTGGATATGGTGTTTTGAGTGGAAGATAATATGGATGAAGGTAGGACAGAGTGAATTAAGGTTAGGTAAGCCTCCTAGCCAAGCCTAAAACCTCTGAGAGGTCTGTCTTACATCAAGGTGGATGCCCACAGTGTCTTTAATTGTCTAAACATAATGACTATGGAAACAGAGTTTGAGAGCACTGTGAAGGGTAAAGGGAGAATATTGAGAATTCCAAGGGATATGAAAAGATATGCCTACCTCTGCAGATCAATCACAACCTCACAACTGACCAAATGCACGCATCAAATGATCAATAACATAGTGAGATAAATTGTCATGGAAAAGATGAGTTGAATTTGACTAACATCTATTCTATTTCACAACACTACTCTGATCACTAAACTAACTCCTAAGTTGCAAAAAGTAATCATGCAAAAGGATAACTAACATCTATCTATTTCCAAGAAATCATAAACAAATGTTTTTGGACTGAGATTGTAAATCCTTCCAATCACTCTTCCCATAAGAGAGGTGATAGGGAAGCCTACAATCACAAGTTTTTATAGCTTAACATATACTACAACAAAATAAATACATGAAATGATTGGAAACAAGAACAAGACAAAAATACAGAAGAGGGACTAAAGCCTCTGGGTTGGGCCCAAACCCAAGGGTTTCAACCCTCTAGAACTAGCTCAGATGCAACTCAATAACAAACTTCTCATTAGCAGAAAATAGTAGTCTCATACATCACATGAAAGTTAAAAATAACAAGGTCAAGCCCTAGGCTCAATAACTACTCTTAGCTGAATCAAAAATTTAAATCCTAATGAGCCTTTCAGCTGGCTTATTTATACAAAAATCTAGATGACGTAAACTCCCTTGAAAATAGGAATGATTCCCTCCAAGATCTCGAAAATTATGGATTTGGTTATTCTTGAGCTTTAGTTGCACTTGGAGTTACATGACTATTAGTGAGTTTGAGCTTGTGAGTGAGGATTTGATGATCTCAAGCTGAGTTATAGAGTTAAGGAGGTGAACAAGTCTCCCTAGATTCTCTCCTGGTTGTCTCCATCAAGCCTCTGCATAGTAAATGACTAAAAAATGCTTCCTTTTCCTGCAATTTAATCATATTAGGCCACATACTAGGAAAATCGCCTTTTACGCTTCTTGCTATGCATATTATGACTAGAAATGTGAATTAATGTGAGAAACAGACAATTCTAAGGGCTAGAGGATAACATAATGAACCTAAAAATATACTTATTAATGGGACCCATCAGAATTCTCATAAGAAGAGTCAGATTGGTAAGCCAAAGCATCTCATCATACCAACTAACATTGTCACACAGAAAGTCCTTGACTAAAAAATATATCTCTCCTCAAGATTATAACACAATGTTGGCGAGACCAGTGACTAATAGACATCATCATCATTGTCTCTCAAGGCACATAACCTACTTGGGTGTTCACAGGATATGTCATTTTAGAAAAATTCCTATCTTGGAATAGCACATCCTCAAGGAATTTCCTCTTCGACTACTCTTATCTTGAATTCCCTACCTCATCCTCAAGGAGTATCGAAATTGATCTCAGACGCTTACCCAATCCTCCATTATTTCTTCACAATATGAAGACAAGAATGATGTATCTATCTCTCCCTCCAAACTAGGGAAGATATATGGAATGTACCAAAGCTCCCTCTTATCTAGGGACTTGTCTAAGTTCCCTCTTAACTAGGGACTTGTTACCAATAATAGGTTTCAACTTTTTGGTGGAGATCATGGGACTATCAATTGCTTGTAGGGCTCCTCCTTTTGATGTAATGAACTACATCTTCTTCATTATGGAGACTTCATCTATTGTAGGGCATTGACTATCCCTCACTTTCCTTCATGAATCATATTAGTCATGTCATACTTTTCTTAATCGGAAAGTGATCTTCTAGTCCACATCTGGCTTTTCCTCATACCGCTACATTTTCCAAGTCATGTTTCCTTTAGGATCTTCCATCCAATTACATGAGTGCTAATTGTAGGTGACATATACAACTTTCTTTTGGTAGCCCTATATCAACATCTAGATGTTGTTCAAAAATAAAAAATGAATATCAAATAAAAGTTACCTTTTGTGATGGCCTTTCATCATGAGATCTGCTTGCCACATCAACATCCTACACATTTATAAACACATCTCCAAGACTTTATATGTCAATGATCTCCTTTCTTTACAGACCTTATCAGGGCCTTCATTTATTCTCTATGGAGATGTCATGGCCAATTCTTCTAGTCATCGGATTTTGTGACCATAGTTGCATCTTTCATGATCTCTTCTTTCTTTCTTCACATATTTCTCCCCAAGAAATTTCATCCATGGTTCCTTCATCTCTGTCAACTACCTCATATTCCATATGAGGACATATTATGTTGATTTTATCTTGGAAATATGTGAACCATGCCTTCATGAATCTTTCCGAAAGAAGAGATTAATTTATTTGATCATGCCCATGAGGTAGAACATTTACCCATGTTGTTTGCAACTATATGATGACATGACTTAATCTATCAAATATACGCACACCTCTTTTTCTTTTTAGGTTATCTAGACTTCCTTCAACAACTTCCTTTCCTTGATTGAAATTACTTCAATCATCTTGACATGCTACACTCCTTTGTCACCATATCATCACCATTCTAAACAATGGATCCCACACAAGGTGGAATGATTAGTGATACACTTGATTCTTCCAAGTAGAGGTGAACCTTCTAATGAAGTTTCCAACATATGATCTTGATTATCCTCATCCTGCAAATGTTCCTTCTTACTGATGATGATGCATGATGAACTCTTTATATCCTCTATCATTATAGATGACTTTCTTCTACCCATAAGTACTACTTATGCTTTCAATGAGGTTTCCAAGAGCTACTTCCTTTCTATGATGACTTCTACATCCATGTATACTTCTACTTGAGCTATCTTTCAAGATTCTATAATGATGTTATGAGCTCTTGCTTCAATCATATACTTCTAATATGATGCCATATCCTAATATGATGCATCCTATCTTACTTATAATGCTTTCTTCCATGATAGCTATCTTTCATAAAACTAAAAGGAACTAGGTAAAGGATATTATCTCAATCATAATAGAGATCTTTCACTTCCTCCTTCTTTGATTTCTTCTTTTCAGGTTCTTCCACTCTTCGGTGATATGTGCTTCAATCCTTTTCTTATTGTCTTTTTTGAGTTTAGGACAATTTCTCTTGTAGTGCCCATAATCCTGACAACTATAACATTATATCTTTGGAATATTGATTTTCTTCATTTTCCCAAACTTTCTTTTTCTCTTAGACATGGTAACAAATGCTTGAACTTGTTCATTTGTTCACACATCACTTTTTGCCTTCAACCTGGTTTCTTCAATCTTACATAATGACCAAAGTTCACTGAATGGGGTGGCTTCCTTCTTTCCATAGATTCTTGATATAGAGTTTCCCCATTCATCAGGTAGTGTATTGAACACCACGGTGGTCATTTATTTATCAGACATTATTTCCCCAACTCTTGCAGTTGGTCTCTTATTTCTGAAATCCTCATAAGATATGAAGCTATCCCTTATTCCTTTGATACCTTCATATTATATATCTCGGTATTCAAAGATATGACTTCTCCAACGATGCTTATAGAGAACAATTCGACTAATTTCTTGTAGATTTCTTTTGATGTCTCCAACTTTGATACATAAGGTATGAGGGAATCCTTGAGGGATTCTATAAGGATCATTTGAGCCCTTATTTTTCCTTTCATATACTTAGCTAAATCTTGATTTTCTTCCTTTGGAGGTTTAGTGATTGAACCCTTAACATGTCCAATGAATTTATTTTCTATGAGGATCAAATTTGTCCTCTTTTTCCATGCAAGAAAGTTTGATGACCCAACCAATTTTTTGCTCTGCTTGCAAAATGTAGTCATTTGGATAGATTTAGACATATATACAAATATACTTACTTATTAAGTGAAGATACTCCTAGATGATGAAATCTTCAACTTAATGCATTTCTTGATGATGTTGATGATAAAAGATGTCTTCCTTCAAAAGTGATCCTTGACTCAAGACGAGGGAGATCACTTTGATTCCTTGATGATGATGGTAGTGCTTCTTCCTGCTTCCCTTGGATATAGATACTTCAATATGATTAAAGTGTAGTTCTTCTTGGTGGAGGTAGTGTTATTGAGATCCTTTCTTTGTGATGACGATGTGAGCTTCTCAAGAATGCTTCAGGTGTATAACCCTTATTCGGATGAGCTAGGGTTTTGAGGTCTTATTCTCTTTGAGATGTGATGATCCTTGCGATTAATAGTCCTTATTTATGCTCCTTATATTGTTTGGCCCTTATGTATGATGTATTGACCTTTCTTGTTACTCATTTTGATGGTCCTTCTTCAAGCTTCCTTTCCTTGTCTTGTCACCTTAGCTATGATACCATGTTGATAAATCTAGACGTAGCAAGTTAGGTTTTTTCCCTTTCTTTGATAAATTCTTGTGATGTATTTTTAACTTAGTTTGATTAACTTCTCCTTGCACTTGACATAAACTAAATACCAAACAATAAAGTGAATGAGACAATAACACAATATGTAGGCTATTAGCTAGGGCCAAAGCCTCTCCTTTTGAGAGGAAAACCCACAAGAATTATTCTCTTCTTACAGAACTTCAATTGAAAAATTCCAAGACCTATGCCCCTTAACCAAGGCCCCTCCAAGACAAATTCAAATCTTCCTAGACAATATTTCATTCTAGCAACTATGACCTCAACAACTTCTGCAATTTCGACCCCCAGTAGATTCTTTTATAATTTCGTCCTCCAACCATTTTTCTGCAAAACCCTAGATCTTGCATGAGAGAAAAATTATGGTATACTCTTCCTTCTTTCCTCTTCAATTGATTTTATTCTCTCTGATAGATAAATCGATTTGCAAAGTGTACTTCTTTCTGCCCTAATTCAAATTCTGCAAGTTGGTCTTTTTTGGTGCAATAGGTGCCCTGATTTCTTTGCACTTGTGAAGAGTAATAGCCCAAGAACAACCCAAAATTCTTGCTCTTCTTCTCTTCTTCTCACCTTTTCTTTTTCCTTGATCGAACTTGTGTGAAGTGAGCGAGTGCTCCAAGTGAGGTTGAAGTCTCCCTTATATATAGGTCTCTTACTAGGTCGAATTACTTCTTTTAGGCCGACTTGTTGACTTGTGAAGACTGACTTGATTTTTGCACCATGACGAGGTCTTGGGGTGTCTTTTGACTCTACTTTGACTCAAATATATTTTCTTTTCAATATGTAACATACTCAAATGGGTCTTCAATACATGATAATGACTTAATTGACTTGTAGACTAAATGACAAGCCCTAGAAGTACTCAATGGGCGCTTGACCTAAAAATAAAATTTTCCTTGAGCATGAAACCCATGCCTCAACAAGAACAATAATAAATTTATTTTCTCTTTACATAAAATAATGATTACAGATGTCGTTATGAATACCAAAACCTAGTTACATATTTCAACAATGTTTACTATCTTAACTTCACACTAATGTAAAACACATAATATATGTATATATATATGTATATATATATATGTATAAATATATGTATAAATATATGTATATGTATATATATATGTATATATATATATATATATATATATATATATATATATATATATATATAGATATATATATATATATATTGTAAGCTTGGAAAGACTACATATTCATCATGTCCAATATATCACCCCAATCAGGGCAGAGAATTGAACTGGTGACTTCACATCAAGGAGCGCCTCAAAATATCACCTGATCACTGTCTATCCAAGACCCAATGGATGTATTAGAGTTAATATTAATATTTGAGTAAAAATATTTTAATTTACATTCAAATTTGATTCAAAAGTTTATATATATATATGTATAATTATATAATTTTTAAACTATCAATATATTTATGTTTTAATTTATTGGTTATTTTTTTTGTAGTTAATAGATAAGAAGTTATTACTAGGCTCGTTGGTGGAGGGAAGTTCATCATTCGTACAAAAGGAGGAATAGGAAAATTGTTTGTTATGGATCTCATATCTTTCGTAATAATTAAGAATGTACTATTGTGAGAGAATTTGGTTTCTTAATAATTAAGAAGAAGCATATGCATTATTGAAAGGATAAAAAAAAAAAAAAATTAGAGAATTAGGTATACAATATTTGATTGTGGTTGGTAATTGCAAGAATACTTCTCCAAAATCTCATGTTATCATGTATTATGACCAATTTACTAACATTACGCCATCTTTAAAAGTGGGTTTCCTCAATGTTAATAGCATTATTAACCATCATGGCTTCTAAAATCGAGCTTCAAACTCAACATTGGGAAAATTATGTGATGAGACATCTATTCCCTCATCACATGCTTGGAGTTATGTTTTTGCATGCACTTGAATCCTTGGTCAGAGATTTCCTTGGCCAAGGTGAGAATAGGGTGGTTCTAATGGGAAATCGTTTGGATGCGTTTGAAAAGCAACGTAGCAAAAACTAGTAATATCTCTTACTTGTTTGGTAGTGATTGTATATGCTTCTTTGTTTTTGGGTTTGTATGGTAGTGATTATATATGTTTCTCTATTTTTGAGTTTGTTTGGTCCACAGGGATGCATTCCCCTTTGATATGATTTTGTGTAGGAAGGGCTGTTGAACCTCCAAGCTATTTTTAGCCTAAATTCTAAAGGACCAACCAACAATTTTTCCTAGTCGTCAATTATTTTTTCTACAACATTCATTCTACAATTTTAAATTGACCCTTTATTTCTCTGGAGCATTGGAATACCTAGGGTAACCTAGGCCTAGAAAGCATGGCAAAGGATTTCCAAATGTGGTGGTTATAAGAATATGAACATAGTTGGGGACTTTGGACTCATTATAAGTAAATTGATGAGCTTAGGAGAGTCCCCATAAGCCACGAGGATCAAATTCAATGCAAAAAATAATATATACTCTATCACCTCTAATGGACATGAGAATGGAAACCAAACCATTTCTCAAATTGCAATGATTACAAATACTCTTATGGAATAAAAGAAAAATATTGTAGTTCTTGAAGCATAGTGTAATATTTTGAAGAATATTGTGATAGCTTTGAGCAAGGGATTGTTAAAAATTTAATAACAGAGTAATGAAACATAGAAAAACATAAATCCAGAGAGCCACAAATATACGTGGTTCACCCAATCTAGGTTACATCTACAGAGAAACAATAAATTATTCCTTTTATATTATCTAGCAAAATGAAGGTATACAACCTACATCACACAATCTCCTATTATTTTTCTTCTTTTTTCATAGAATAATACACAGCCACAATACAATTCTATCACATAAATCGAGATATTCCTTATAGAGGAAAACAGCCCTAAATTAACATAACTTCTACAATCAGATCTTCCACCTAATAAATGATATAGATTGACTACAAAATTACAATATTTTTCAAGGCAATTTTCTCAATTTTTTTGCTTTTGGGGCCACTTTCCCTGAACCCTTTCTAGGGGGGTCTCAAAGGTGACCCCCTTGCAAGAAAAGTGGGGGGAAAATCCCCCCATACCCCCCCATCAGGGAATAGGATCCAAACATGGCCGAAAAGATACCTCTTAATCAGGAAGATATTTAGGTTCCACACCCGATAGGGGGATCAATTAAGAGCATCTAATCAAAGCATGTTGGTTAACTCAATCTTGGGGGGACCAAAGGAAGTGGAAACTATGCACTAGCTCACTAATGATATGGACACAATTGAGAGCATGACTCCACCTCTGTAAATGCCAGTCAAGATGAAGATGTCAGTTGCTATGCATTTTTCTAAGTACATTGCTTTTCAAGGTTATTATAATATTAAATATGTATTCTCGAAAATATAGCATAAAAATAACTACAAAATTTTGTATAATAATATAGATAATCTCCATTCTTATGTGAATGTAGTTTGTTAAGCTTTTTGTTTGAGAATTTCAAATTAGAATTATGATATACTCTTGTTATTTGCATCAAAAAAATTCTAACAAGATTTTATCATAAGTCTAATTTGAAATTCTTAAACAAAAAGCTTAACATATTGCATTTACATAAGAACATAAATTATCTATATTATTACACAAAGTTATCTAGTTACACCAATAGGTGTGTCTCTTTCATAATAGTCTTTCTAGATTTTTAATTTAATTTTTAGTAATTATTAGGTGAATGGTAGATATTTGATCTCCATGGAATATGTCAGAATAATCATCATAGTATTCATAGATCAATGGTTAAAATTTATATACAAGTTAGTTATACCCTTTTAATTAATTTATCTCAAATTAATTAATTAAAGAAAATTTCATATCAACATCTGTCATACTAGGCATGTGATAGTGATAAGCCATGGTATTGTAACAAAGACTATTTATAATTTAAGAATTTATATGATAAAGTAAGGGTAAATCTCCATGGTTAAGAAAATTGTCAAATGTTTTTTAAAATGTATATATGTTTAATTCATATGTTAATTCCTTTTAAAATTAATAATACTAATAATTTAAATTAAAGTTGTAATTTAGTTACTTTTATGATTTTTTTAATCTAGATAATGTGAGATGTTTCATGGCGTAAGTGTTTTGATGCTTATCATGGATTAATGTCTATGGACATTTACCAACCATTTAATTTATATAGCTAAACTAGTTTTATAATAATAATATAATAATGATTTAAAAATATAAATGGAAACTTAATTTTAATGATGGAGTATTATAATTTTTATATAAAAAAATTATACTTATTTTTTGCATTTATTATTTTTGCTATTTTTATAATATGTTTTCCTTTTTTTTAATTGTAATTCTAAAAATTCTATTAATCAATCAGAAATGAATTACATCACATTTTCTAGCCCAGTGTGCTATATACTCACAGTAACAAAGCTAAGATGTATGATACTAGGAATAACAAAGTAGACTTAAAGGGACTGAACAACAATTAGAGAGGAGAATCACCCAAGTTGAGGTTGATCCTCAAGACGACCTTTCTTTCCTTTATTTTCTGGAACCTTGACCCAACCTTTCGAAAATGGGTTGATTAAATCGATCTATAGATTATTTTCATTGCGCACTAAATGATAATCCTTATCAAAGTCCGAAGAAGCTGACCCATGAGCTCATTTCAATACAGCTGAAGAAGCATTACTATTCAATATCTCTGTGTTTGCTGAAGGAGCATGGTTCACACCAGGAGCCTTAGGAGATGTTTGAGGCCCTAAGTCTTGGACCTTGTCCCCCAGATGGATTTCATCATCATATTATTCATCGTCTTTGACCAACGTAGAGGAGACCTTTCCCCCATAGGAGGAGGGTTGCGAGGCTTCCAAATTTTAGATATGGAATTATGGATGTTTTGATTCTATTGACAATTAAATATTGGGAAATAATTCTGTAAATGGCTTGTTTGATGATGGAAGCGATAATGAAAAGTAGTATTCTCATAGTCCAAAGCCCGCGTTTAGTGGAAATCACCAATTTTCAAATTGATTTGGTATGGCAACCCTTTATTGATATCGTTTTCAACACAAATTTTTCCATAGGTGTATAGACCAAGCTACCCACGGGAGGAATCAATAGTAAGATAATGGCTCAGAGAGACTCCAATGCCTTAAAATATTGCGTAGCGCCATAGGTTTGCAAGCAGATTAGGAAGCTTAACCCGTATAGGAAACTTGGTAATTCCAGTTATGGAAGGGTAAAAATTTGGGAACCAAGGGGTTAAAAACAATCCAACATTGCCCCTATCAGACATGCCTGGAATAAACTCCACAAAGATGAATGATAATTTATTGATCAGACACATGAAATTTATACAAATGAAAAAAAAGGAGACAATTATGTTTGAATAACTTCTCCATATGGGAAAAAATGAAAACTATCTAGTCCTAGTAATGTACAAAATCCTGAAGGATTATTTTAACAATTCCCCCTTAATACGAAGGGATATCTAACATGCAAAGTAAAGATCTGAGCTTTTCAAAATTTTCATGTCCCAATGCTTTGGTAAAAATATCTGCAATATGTCCTAAAGTAGGACAATATATCGATGAATTGTTTTGGCCTCTACATGATGTCAAATCAAATGATACTTAGTGTTGATATGCTTGGTTCGATCATGAAATTTAGGATTCTTGGCCAATTGAATTGCAAAAGTATTATCAATCAGAAGAGGCATTGAAGTATTTTGTTTCTCTTGCAAGTCTTCAAGTATTTTTCAAAGCCAAATGATTTCTTTTGTAGCTTGAGATGTTGCAACATATTCGGCTTCAGTGGTAGAATCAACATGGATATATTGTTTTCGTGATCTCCAAGTGATAGCTGCATATCCAAATGTCATCAAATAACTAGAAGTAGACACTCCATTCTCTTTATCACCATCAAAATCAACATTTGAATAACCAGTGAGGTGGAAGTCTGAAACTTTGGAATATTTGATGCCATATGTTTGAGTCCCTTTAAGATATTTGAGCACTCTTTTTGCTGCTACCCAATGACCTTCACAAGGTTGATGCATAAATCTAGAAAGTATCCCTACAACAAAAGTTATGCTAGGACGAGTAGTAGAGAGATAAATCAAACTTCCAACAAGTTGCTTGTACTTTGTTGGATTTTGAATGGATTGCCTTCATTTGAAGTGAGTTTTAGATTTTGTTCCATTTGAGTAGAAACAAGATTACAATCCATCATTCCATATCTATTCAATAAATTTTCAACATATTTCCTTTGAGATATAAAAATATGTTGAGGTTTTTGATTAACTTCAATCCCTAGATAATAATGAAGTAACCTAAATCTGTCATATCAAAAACCTTTTGTAGTTCCTTCTTAACAAAGATATATAGTCATCATTGTTCCCTATAATCATCAAATCATCAACATAGACAACTAGATATACAACTTATCTTCCAACTTTCTTAACAAAAAGAGTTGCATCATCTAGGTCAAAATGCTTATAATTCAACTTAAGAATATGCTCGGTTAGTTTTTCATACCATGCATGAGGTGCTTGTTTCAAACCATATAAAGACTTCACCAATTTGCATACCTTTTGTTCTTTACCTTTGACAGAAAAACCCTCTGGTTGAAACATGTAAACATCTTCCTTCAAATCTCCATTTAGGAATGTTGTTTTAACATCCATATGATGAATTTTCCATCCTTTCTATGCCGCAATAACAAACAAGGTTCTAATAGTGCCCCATTTAGCTGTAGGAGCAAATGTCTCTATATAGTCAACACCCTCTTTTTGTGCATACCCCTTTTCTACAAGCCTTGCCTTGTGCTTATCAAGTGAACCATTAGCTTTATACTTGGTTTTATAAACCCACTTGCAACCAATGGGTTTGATGCCATTAGGAAGATCCACCAACTTCCAAGTACCATTTTTAATGAGTGCATCATATTCCCTTTGCATTGCATTTTCCATTCATTACGACTAACAACTTCTTCAAAACAAGTAGGCTCACTATCAACAGAGAAATTATATTCAGAATCATGAGAATAGTTACTTGAAGAACTTCCTGTTTCAAAATCACCATATTTTCTTGGAACTGTTCTGATACGAGTTGATCTTCGTAGTGGTTTCTCAACTTGTGGAGAAGAATCTTCTGAAACAAAAGCATTTTCTGTCCATACAGAAACACTTCTATCATCCAACTTTTCTTCAGTGGAACCATTATCATCATTGAGAGGCAAATTTATTGAAGGAAAACCCACAAACTAATCTAGAATGGGAATCTCCCCTTCAGGATGTGGAATATTATTATCAGATTCATAATAAAACTTCTTGGACATAAACTTTTCTAAATGATTGAGTTGTCTATCAACAATGGATGTATCTTTATTTGATTCAAGAAAAACTACATCTCTTGATAAAATAAACTTCTTATTTTCTTCATCATATAGCCTGTATGCCTTAGAAGTATTGGAATATCCCAAAAATATGCATTTTCTGCTTCTTGCACTCAACTTGTTTCTTTGTTGTTTAGGAATCAAAGCATAACATTGAGAACCAAAAATTATGAAATGTTGAACAATAGGAAGATGATTATACCACATCTCATATGGAGTTTTATTGTTGATGACAGAATAAGGACAACGATTTCTAATATAAGTAGCACAAAGCATAGCTTCTCCCCAAAACATCAACTTTACATTCTTAAAGAACATCATTGACCTAACCATATTAAGCAACATTCTGTTCATTCATTCTACAACACCATTTTTTTTTTATGGATTATAAGGGTTTGTTGTTTAATGTTTGATTCTATTCTCTTGCAAATAAATTTCAAAAGCATGTAAAGTATACTTGCCAGCATTATTAGTTCTTAGAGTTCCTATATTAAGTTGAGTTTCATTTGTAATCAAGAGATGATTTTTTTTTAAACACATCAAAAACTTGTGACTTTTCTTTCAGAAGATAAACCCAACCCATCCTCAAATAATCATCAATAAATGTTATCATATATTTATTACCATTATCAATTACAATAGGCATAGGTCCACATAAATCTGAATGTATGAGACCTAATTTTCTTGAAGCTCTAGAAGTAGAACTTTGAAAAGACTGTTTACTGTGCTTCCCCAAAATACAAGCATTACATGGAGTAAGTTTTCTTGGAATTTTTGGAAGCCCCTTAATTCCCCGTTGTCTCATAATTCTTATATTGTCATAATTGATATGACCAAAACGAGCATGCCATAATAAACTTGAAGACAAAGTATCATTTTGCTGGACCAAATGAGTAGTATTCAATGCAATGGATGACATACCTTTCAATTTTAAGAGTTTGTCTTCTTCCACACCAGTCATAACAATCTCATTATCAGCTGCTCTTCGAATATCCACTTTTCCATCAAATATGTGTATTGAATGTCCTTGTTGTCTGATCTGTATAAGAGACAATAAATTCCTTTGAAATTGTGGAATGTAAAGAACATCATTTAGAATATAATCTGCAAGTTCTGACATCTTTAATCGAATAGATCTGATCCTTGATGGTTTAATTTGAGATTTATCAGCAAAATAGACTACTCCATCAATGTTATCACTGAATTCTTCAAACAAATATCTCCTAAAGGTCATATGACAAGTGGCACCTGTGTCTAAGATCCAATTGTCATGCCATGAAGAAAATGAAGTACTAAAGACATCAGCGATATTGAAATTACAATGTGCAACAACATAATGTGCATTCTCAAATGATTTTCCTTTATCTGGAGGTGGTTGGTCTTTCTTTTCATTCATTTGTTCTCTCCTTTCATTGACTTTCTCCTAAGGAATTGTAAGATTAGTAGTAGTATGACCAATTTTTCCACATATAAACATTTGAAAACTGGTTTATCACTAAAATTCCTTTGTTATCTATCACTTTATTGCCTACCTCCTTGATTATTCCCCCCTACCTCTATAATTCCTCCTATCCTGACCTTTGGCACCCTTATTATTTCTAGATTCTTCTTGATATGTTAATCTTTTTGAGAAATACATAAAGTTTCATCATTAGTATTCGGTATGGGTTCTTTATTGCCAAAATCCTTCTCTCTTTCTGTAATTTTTCCTACTAATTTGTCAAAGTCCAATTCTTTTAATTGTCCACTAGCTTGGAGAGATTCCAAGTAGTGTGAATAACTAGGGTAAAGAGATTTTATAAAGGCAGTAAGTTGTAAATCAACCTTAACACCAGTAGATTCAATTTCATGATTGATAACTTTAATTTTAGAAGCCAGTTTCAAAGGATCATTATATTTCATCTTCAGATTAAATAACTTCAATAATAATTGAATGATCTCCAATTCTGAATGTGAATCATAAAGTTCTTTTAATTTTGCTAATGCTTCATATGTTTATTTACTTTGAATAATATATCTGCTTACCTCTTCTGTCATTGAAGCTGAAATCAACACATAAGCCTTTTTATCCTTACTCTTTCAAATCGCTAGCTATTTTTCCTCTTCAGGCTACTCTGGTGCATCACCTCCTTTTCCTTCACAAATTTGTTCCTACAGATCATTAAAAACAAGTGCATTTTTGAATTTTTTGAACCATTCTTGATATTTTTCCTTACCACTAAGGACAACATCAACTAATGATACTAGATAATTCATGTTTGCAAATAAAAATAGGCCAAATGATAGTAAAAAACACCAATTTTTCTCCAGATAGAATCAATTATAAAATTTTTCTGTTTACCCATATCTCAAAAAACTTGAAAACACCTCTATCAACAAAATCTGTAATGCAATAAACAACAATAAGCATAAAAACCAACATAGCAATCGGGATTTCCAAAAAAAGCATTGATTTGAATGCCTGATCTCCAAAATAATTCAAAAGAGTCATCCAAAATATCACACTTAGTGACTCAAAAGAATTAACATAATCGAGTCTAGATATGACCTGTTCATTATATACTTTATTTATTAAGTGAGGGGCATGAATTATAACAATCAAGCCTCATTGCAACCCTGATCACCATAAGTAGTTGATTTGTTTTCAAACCACAATTGAAATATCTACAAAATTCAAACTTGCAGGGACTCAATCAATCATCAACAATTAAAATTCAGCCATAAAAAGTGACGATTAAGAATGTGAAATTAATGTGCCGTTGCTGACGAGCACTCTCAAGGGCTTCAACAGACTTCGTCGGTTCGAGGTCCAATTGACCATGCTTCCTTTGCAGGAAAAATCAGCTCTTTATCTGTGGTAACCTTCAACTTTCTACACACAATCGGGTGGACGTCTTTGTCGACTTCGTATATGGGTCCTTTAACAGTTTCCATGGTTTGGACTATGCACAGTCTTCTTCTGTGTACAATAATTCAATACACAGGACCGTCCACCAGACCACAATTCAATCGACTCCTTGACAAACGACTCCAATTTTTGGTTCGGCCTCCCTTGATGGACGACTTCAATTTTTGGTTCAACCTTCACTTCCGCGGACTTCTTATCACTTGTTACTCAATCATTGAACCATGTTGTTTTGGTGGTGTTGTAATGACAACTAGCAGAGATTGAACAGGGGCCAGAGAAAACAAAATTCTTCAATGAATGCGCTGATGTCTCCTCAGCCAAACAATCATGGAGTTTATAAATCCGTCGGCACTCTGATACCACTTTCAGACAGGACAAGAATAAACTCCAAAAATATGAATGATAATTTTATTGATCAAACACATGAAATTTATACAAATGAAAAATAGGAGACTGTTATGTTTGAATAAATTCTCCATATGGAAAAAATAGGAAAAATAACTAATCCTAGTAATGTACAAAATCTTGAAGGATTATTTTAACAAACCCAAAACTAGGGCCCATGTTGGCTTGACGAGGCCTGACCCAGGTTCAGTGTTAATTAGCCAAATAAATCCCTACACTACTGGCCATTTCAGCAACAGCCTGTGGAGCGCGAACTGAGGTCTCACCTGAAGCAGTATGGGGGGATGTTGGAACCAAGTTTCCACACCCTTGAGATGTTTGAGGGGTCGATTTATTCCAACTGTGAATAGCTTCACACAGGTCACTTTGCACACTAACCTTGTTATCACTCCAAAATTTCTTCAAAGTTGTCAGAAAAATAAATAATAGAGGTAACCACAAACCACTTTTGGAGATCAGGACCTAGCCTTCCTGATGCTCAGAGAGGGCTCTCTCTTTATAATTTAACTTTGTTTTAGTTACGATGATTTTAGGCTAGTTACTATTTGCACTTTGGTTTTGTTTTGAATTTGGGTCGTGGGATCACTTTACTTAGATGAACAGAAGTTTGCTTCTACCATTGGGCTATGGGGTCGAATGTCAGACAAACAAGACTAGATTCAGTTCTAGAAATAGTTTCTACAGGGAAAGATAGGTGAGTTACTGCAGATCTCAAAGGCTTAATGGTGAAAATGTTTCAAATAGGATCCATGGAGAAATTAAGGGTTCCTTAGGCCGGACTCTGGAAGGAATGAAAGAAGTCAATTGCGATGGAAGAGTAATTAAGGGTTCTTAAATCCGGGTATCAGAGGAAAACATGTAAATGACTAATTGTGCAAAACAGAGTGTACTTAAACAATTTTTGAGTGATATCTCCAGTTAATTCATTCAAATTTAGAACACATTTAAGATTATGAAACACATAAGAAGGTAACAAAATCAAACAAAGAAGATACTTCACTGCAAATGGCTCATCTCATGAATCCTATAGCGAAATGATTTTATTACTTGCTCTAGTCTGTTGACTTGAAAATGGTACAATCACCATTAGGTTTTAAGATCAAAATAACTCTACAAATGTTAAATAATCCACACAAAATACTTCAAATGAAGAAGTATTTATACAAAATATAAACTGAAATATCTTGAAAAAATATCAAGATTGTTTTTACAAATATCTCAAACTGTTTTATATTAATAGAAATTAAATAAAGGACACTAAAAAATAATGAATCTATTTGGAACTATATTTATGGATTGATGGTGAAAAAGAAGAGAAATTCGAATTTGATAGCAACTCTTAATTGATGATGAGGCTTCCAAGTCACTAACTGCCTCCTTCCTTTGTGCATTTTGCCCCAGAAATTCTGCAAAATTAGGGTCCAGTGATACCTTTGTATATCTCAATCCGAGATAGATATGTAAAAAGTGAAAGAGGTTATTGTATATAATTATGTTATTGAGATAAACCTCTTTCAGTTTCCCAAAATTCGGATTCAGCTATTCATTATATTCTTTGAAAAATGATGTAAAAAACATGACTTTGCACAATCCGAAAAATAGGCGGCGAAGATATGCATTTATCTCCATTTTTGTAATACCTGTGTAAAAAGTGAGATAGGTTTTTGTAGATTGGCCTTTTAGGAACACAAATTTCCTCCAGTTTCTCAAAATGAATCTTGGATTGGCCACAATAGTTTCTTCAAAATTATGACTTAAATAGGAAATTTCTAGAAAATGTACCATTCCTGCTCTGATTTCATCTTTTAACCTTAATTTTCTTTTAACTGTTTTTACCTTTACTTTGGATAATTTTCATTGTTGCTGCTGAAAGTGTTTTCATCTCTTTTTAACCCTTACTACCTCCATGTTTACTTTTACTGTTTACCTTGATTACTTTGTTTTTTCATCTATCTTCACTTTGACATGAATTTATTTTATCTGTATGCTTTGTAACTGTCTTTCATGCTATTTGTCTTCCCGTTGGCTGCTTTTATTCACTTTGATTTTTCAATTTGATACACTTTTACTGATACTCCTTCATCTAGATGATTTATCTTTTTCCTTTTACTGTGCTTTTTTGACTTTTACTATACATTTTCAAATGAGAGGGTTGTTCTGGTTTTTTATCAAAATACCTGGAAATTGGTGAATTGGCTTGCAAATTGGTTTGAATGGTGATTGCAGAGGGTGCAGTGGATGCAGGCGTGAATTGGATGCTCAAATTAGGTGTCCAAAGCTTCTTCGGGTGGTAGACGGTAGTGAATTTTTGTCGCAGAGGCTCAAGGTGTCGCAAACGTATTGTTGAGGTTTTACAGAAAAAATGAGCGAAAAAAGATGAAATGGGGCTTCTCGGCCTTTTAAAGAGCAATGATTATATTTTGGCAGGGAAAGTATTTTATTAATAGTGGATGGTTTTCGCGTTGGGCAGGGAGGCGGTTTTGGAGGGCATCGCACTGCTTTTGGTATGCGGGCGGTATTTCCCCAAGGGAACGTGATCTATGTCGGAGGCTGACACGTAGCAAAATTAGGCTCGAGAAAAACCGCGAATCTTGCGTGCTCTCAGGCTGATAAAGGTCAAAGAGGGAGTGAGCATGATATGGATGTGCATCGTCAGATCTAGGGGTGAGAGATTTAACGGCTGTCGTGTAGTGAAGTTGCATGGAGGGAAATCAGGGTGAAGATTTGCAGGGTTTTCTTTAACGGCACCAAGGGTTGGTGGGTTAATAGGTTTATGTTATGGAAATATGAAGCGGGCAGCTAATTTAAAAAATGCGAGGGATGAAACTATAGTTTATAATTAAATCTGGGTTTGGATATTATATATGAAGGAGTTATTTAATATGGGAATAAGGTATATCGGGGAGCTAATACATTAGGTTAGTACGTTAATATGAAATGAATGTGCGGAATGTAATATATAGTAAGCATAATGTAAAATATGATGTTTGGCTTGAATTTCTTCACTGTGGTGGCCCAATATCAACATTTAACACTTATACTTAAGATAAAAGCATTTTTTGTGGGTTTTTGAGTATTTTGAATGAGAGGGGAATTAGTTAAGGGGGTTTTATCTTTCCTAGGTAAAATGTGTTTTAAACTTAGGAAAAGGGGATTTTGTAGGGTAAAATGAGTGATGTAAAGGGAAAAGGGTGTTTTCATGAATGAGAAGGGTTTCAATAAGGTGGAATCTAATACTTGATGTCCATGGGTCATTAAGCCAAGGGCCCAGTCCCACCAAAAGTCAGAGAAATGCTCTAAGCCTTTATGAATAAAGGATTTTAGTACTAGAGCACATTGTGGGGAGGGAAATTAGTAATATGCCAAATGATGTTTATCCATGATTGCAAAAATTACTTGTACCTACCCATATGATATTTTAACATTTTATTCCTTATTTACATGGGTGCATTTGAGCTTGCAAACCCTTATTCATTTTTTTTTGAAACAGGAAACTAACTAATTCTAACCTTTTTTCATCCAAGAGATCAGGTTAAACTGTTGAGCTCCCTATCATTCTCTATTTTAACTATTGATCTGCTACGATTAAATTGTTTGGCTAGATCTTTATTCTCTATCTATCAACATTAAATTTAAAGCATGAAAAGTCAAGATTAAGCTGTTTGACTTATCATGGATTATGGTATTTTAAACAAGCTACACATAATCATTATTTGTAGAAAAAGTAAAATAGTAGTGGCATTTTAATTTGCACACTTTCATGCTCTATTTTTATCTCTTTTTGCGGGGTTCATATTTTTCACTTTTTTGATCTTTGTTTATTTTTTTCCCTTTGATTGTTCTTTTAGGACATACCCTCTTTACATTTTTTAATTTGGGAATACATTTACATAAAGCAAAGGTATGTACAATATTACAATACTGACCATAGTCAATTCAAAATTATGAATCCTATTATTATAAGACCCTAACAGACCTGACTTGCGAGACCTTCGCGACCTGTTATAATCGCCTTCGCATCGCCCTCACCAGGGGATGAGGTGATTTCACGCTTCCCTAGTACACCACATATCTTACTTATATTCTTATAATAGTTAGTTGTCTTCGCGTAAGCATATACTTTATCTTATATTCACTTTATCAACACATTCATATAAGTTCGCGCATCATATAACAATAGAAATGCAATTTATATCCGATACATTCAATGCAAAAAAGAGGAAAAAGATACACAAAAATGATATAAAACTTCTCTTTATTACTTCTCCAAAGGTTACAGACTCGACTCGCCCTGCGCACTCAGCCGCAAACTACTAGGCCTCTGCGCACTCAGCTGCAGAGCATTCTCCTACTCTACGACCCAAAGACTCGACTCGACACTTAGATAAGACTCAATTCTTCATCATTCATTCATGACTATCATTCAGTTATTTACAACTTAGAGCCTTGCTCTATTTATACAATCCCAGGGTCTGCGGACCATAGGTATATTTCTAAAGCCGACATTACATTACAAAAATGAGGGTGGAAAACCCTATGACTCATTTACATTCTTCGTGCTCTATGCCCATAAAACGTAGAGTCTTTACATCGGATTTGGTCAAAATCTGGGCTTTAAGCCCAAAAACTGGCCTTGGGGGATCCCGCGCCCAACAGGCCCCCAAAACAAACATTGTGACTCGCCCTCAAGTCACTTTGTTGGTGCAGAGATCTTCTCGTGGAGACCACCCAACTCTGCCAAGACCGTTACAAGGTCGGCAGTGCACTGAGAAGCTGCTTGCTGTATTTCCTGGATGCGTTGTTCAGAGACTGCTGAACTGCTTCCTTGCATCTACTCCTACGTTCCCTACATCTGCGCGAGCTTGGCTTTGATCGAGGCTATAATGACGAATGCCTCATTGATCCAAGGATGGAAGCGCACCTTCAAAACCGCTTCTTTATGTCACACTGCATTTAACTGCTCCTTAAGCATTTTGGCCTGTTGCATCCACGCAAGCCTCTGTGTAAGGGCCACTATCTGCGCAGTCCCTTTTCTATCATCATACTTTTGCTGCATCTCGTGCACCTTTGTTTCTAAGCGCTGTATGTTTAGGTCCTCCTCCAGAGTGGTGAAGACCTCGAATGACTCTTCCAACATTTTGGTGCAGTCCTTCACTACACTGCTGATCTCCTCCATCCCAGATGTAATGGCGCTGGTGCACTGTTCCCTCACCTCTGGAGGAGTTGAAGGCTACGCCTACAACTGCAACTTTGCTATCTGAAGGATCAGATCTAGCTAAACCTTAACCATCTCTTCTCACACCTCGCGCACCCCTAATGCTAACCTTTGGATGCACGCCTCTGCTGGGATGGCCAACTCAGGGACCATCTGGCAGGCCTCCTCGACCACTTGCATCATTTGTCGGTTCTATGCCACTGCCTCATTGTGCTGCAGGCTCAATTGTTCCCTATTAAGTTTCTACTCGCTCAACACCTGTAGTGCGCAGCCCTCCCTAGCCCGCAGTTATATAGTCACTTTGTCCTGTAGGACATAGAGTGTCTCTCGAGGGAGTGCAACCATGTTGATCCCTAATCCCTTCAACACACTGACTGTAGGCCTATCGGTCTCATTCTCTGCAACCAGTTCCCCCTCTAGGAGCACTATGGTGTTGGTCATGTGGGTGTGCAACATTTCCTCATCCGCAACCATTCCTACTGCAAGGTTGGTCAAGAAAGTACCAGCCTGAGGAGTGTGCACATGCAACTCCTGTATCTATACCCGGAGGGCCCCTAACACAATGTGATTCTCCTTAGAGCTGCTATAGGGCCTCTGCGGTGACATCGTGCATCGTCTCCCCTATATCACGGAGATCTCCTTCAGTGAGGGTGATTGGGTCGAAAGAAGTCTTAGAAGCTTTCAACTTCTTTCGTGGCCCCACCTGCTCTCTCGGGCACTGGCACTTCGACTATGTAGATTTTGTTTCTGGGTCTGCGTTACCTTCCTTTGTTTCTGGCTCTTCCTTGGGTGAGGGCGACTTATGGCCCTCGTGCTCCTTCTCTGCTACCTGTTGCTACTCAATTGCTGCTTTCTGCTCTTTGACTGCTACCTTCGTGGTTTCCCACGTCTCCTATGCCTTTGCTGCTGTTGCCTATTTTCTTCTCTTCTCTGCCAATTGCACCATCCATAGTTTTGCCTCCTCCTTCTTTCATTGTGCAGCAAAATTTTCTGTTTCTGTCGTGGAGATGGCTGGAGCTCGCCACTCCAGCAGCCATGACTGAAGCACAATGAATATAACATTGTCAGTGGTTAGGTACAACATTTCATTCCACTTCTTCACGGGGTCCTTGTGCGCCCTGATGTACACGTGATGGAAGTCCACCTTCAACTCTGCGAAGCTTTGTAGGCTATTGTAGATAGTGGGCGATAACCGTGGCTTACGGTTAATCCTTATTCTGATGTTCATCTCTATGAACACCCAAAATATCTTACTGTCTTGGATCCTTTGCACATCTTTAGTGGCCCACAACGAAGTGTACTTTGCTGCCTCCAGAAGATCCTGCGCATTTTTGGGGAACTGGCTATCCTTAAGAAATTCCGAAGCTACCAGCACTATGGATAGCATAAGCCATGCATAGTGGAAGGTATTCCCCTGTTCCTATGCCTCGCGGAAATTCTCCAGGAACTCCTTCCATAGGTACTCCAACCAGTTAAACTGGATGCCCTCTGCACATTGCGTGGCAAGTGCTACCACTGGTGCGGGCACCTCATCTGTGTGACACTTCCGCATAACCTTGCCAACCAATATTTGGGTCGCAAATTTGACTGCCTTATTATTGATATTGGAGATCGCGTACCCTCTCTTCTTATTTTCCAGCTTGAATTTTTCCTTCATGGCCTCAGCGATGGCCAAGTCGTTGCTCTTACCTTCCGAAATATCCACTAGGTCATCCCCTTTGCAAGGAAGTCAGGTAATTCTATGAATCAAGTTATCCGTGATGGGGATGGGCTCCTCTAGCCACAAACACCCATCATGCACCAGGCAGAGTAGCTGCCTGATGACAAAGATAGTTATTGGGGCGCGATGGTAATGTGGCACCCAGAGCAGTTTCAAAAACCCTACTTTCTCTACTCTGTGCAACCACTTGTGCGACTCCAACTCTATGGATCCCGCCGCAGTGTTTTTCTTCGGCTTCATGAGCTGTGTGGTTGCCAAGTGTGGGAACTTCTCATGGTTTGCAAGATCCCAGTCTTCATACTTTAGACTCGACACCTGTCCCAAGCGTGCTCCTTCAAAAATGATATTGTTAGGTAGCAGTAGAGTCTGTAGACAACTCTTTCTCTCATCTAGGTCCTTGGGCACCCTTGCCTTTCCCTTCCACGAAGGAACATATTCAGGAAGCCTAGTTAGAGGTTTTGCACCCTCGGTTTGCACCCTCGGTTTCCACCTCTATGTATTCTTCCTCCTCCTCTTCGACAAGGATTTCCTCAAGGTCTTCCTCCTCCTCATCAGTTTCCAGATTAACCGCTTTCCCCTTTTCTTCCATGGTCAATTTATTTCACAACAAGTTTCGAGGGGACACACAAATCGGAACCATGGCCTATTTATCTTTCTTGGGTCTTGGCATGCGCGGTGATTTATGGATTTCTGTGACTATTCTGGCGCTCTCAGGGGCATCTCCTACAGTCATGGCCCGCGCGTCCTCTTCAGCGGTCATCTCTTCGATTTCCCTGGCTTCTTCAGACACTGCCATCTTGCTCTTCTAGAAATATCTCAACTGCTCAAATAGGTGCCTAAACAAGGCCTTCAAATCTAACAGGTTAGGGTTCAGAAATATTTGGGTGCACAACAACTGAATTCTTAAATGGCCAAGTGTTATTTGCTAGGCATCCCTTTGCAATTTATAGCGCCTTTTGAATTTTAATTTGACCGTTCCCCCCAAATCCGGTCCATTAATTCTCCCTTGGCGACAAATTTTCCCAAATCTAACCCATAAATCCTGCCTTAAATGCCTACCACCTGCTCCATTTGGTCTCAAACCAAGAATCACATCGTGAATAGTGACTATAAAGGTCATTTTCCAGCCAACCCAGTGGTAGCGCAACTACCCTTGCACTGTCGCGGACCTTGTGACACTTCGCTCCTACGCATAGTCTTGTCATCACGCAGCTCTTGGGTAGAGTGGTTTATAGTCCCGTGCCTCCTTTCAACCGCCTGGAGTGCTAAGACTGTGCTTCCCATGGCTAGTCAGGTGGCCGCGCCACCTGTATATGGCTTCAACCGTCTATCGTTTACTTCTCCTGGGATGATCTCTCCATTTGACATCACCAACTACATCACGCCACCATTTGCAATCCCCTTAGTAACATACGGCCCAATCCAAGGAATCAAATTGATTAACTCTCAATGGTAGTCCCCAAATTTGTCAATGTAATCGAGCGCATCCTGTTTTATCACCACAATTTTCTTATCAAGAAAGTCCTTCTTTATTCCTTCCTCAAGCTTCTTGAATTCTTCTTCTGCCATGGCACTTTTCTCCCTCAACCAAACTCTTTCATTCATGAGTTCTTGGAGCCTAAGATCACCCTACTGAATCTCTTCATCAGGTCCCAAGCGTTCTTCTTCGAGTTCTTCCAACTGCGTGATCCCGTCTTCCAAGGCTCCGCGATCCGTCATATCCATGGGTGCTGCTACGCACAGACTAGGCATGATATACTCCATCGGTATTACAACGTTCGCTCCATAGGCTAGCCTAGAAGGTACCTGTCTCATCAGTTTCTTGCAAGTTGTCCTATAAGTCCATAAAACCGCTGGTACGCACAGGTCCCAATCAGTTCGCTGTGCACTACATACCTTATTCAGTGCTTCGTACACCTCGTTAAATGCTTCTGCATGGATAACCTTCTATGTGATCATTCTCTCCATATTTTATCATTCCAACTTAAGGAGCCACTTGCGCAATTGACCCCACAACACCTGCTTATAGACTGTATCTCCCAACGTGAAGTTCAAGTACATCCGCATAGGTTGTTTCCCATATGTCGGCATCCACCTAGCTAGATGTGTGCGTGGTTTATCCTGCCCGTTGCATTTAGCTATCAATCGTACTCTAGGCTTCCCAAACCGCATGTGCATCATTCATATGCATTCGCACCAGTCCTCAAAGCTCCCTTTGTGCATATCCCACCACGTTGCGGGCATAGTGCTTAGTACCCAATTCAAGGCTTGGAAACGTTGCTTTTCTGGCACCTCCCTTTCAAACTTATCTAGGAAAGTATGTACCTCACTTAACCCATAATAAGTAGGCAGATCCCTCACTTCTGTTGATATGCAACACAACAATATTGTCATCATATTACAGTTCAATGTGGTTACCTCGTGTAACCGATTTTTCCATCGCTCTATCTCCTCATCAGAATCCAACATACAGGAGCTTTCACGCTCCCATGATATCCGTTCGTCTGTAGTGGGATTTACCCAGTCTTTCTCTTGCACAGTTATCTTGTAGATGTAGTCCAAATCGTCGTCACTTTCATATTCACGCACTAGCTCAGTGTAGTGCGATCCCTCAACAGGGTCCAAGGGTATAACTACACGGAGAGACTTCTTCTCAAAAATCATCTGTTGCTTCTTCAGATTAATCACCTTGTTCATGTCAGTGGCCTAATCAATTCCTAAGAGCGCGGGGTAGGGATTGCTGTCATCAACAATCTCTATTACTTCAAAGTCTACTAGCGTGCTCACTCCCTCAATATCCACGGTAATTCCCTGTAATCGCCCCATGGGTATTATCTTTTGCTGATTCACCATTCGCAGCTAGATAGGAGACCATTGCAGCGTAGGCCTCCCCATGCGCTCCCATGTCTGCTTCGGCAGAACGTTTGCATCCGATCGTAAGTCCAGAATTACTTGGTCCATCTCATATTCTCCAATCTGCGCGGTTAGCCTCATTTCTCTCCTTGTCCTAGTCTTGTGTTTTCCAATCTTCCAGACTACACGCAGTTCTCCTGGCGCAATCCCAGTGCATCTGTTAATGAGTTCCTGCAATCCTTTTACAGCCTTATTGTCGCATAGTAGCTTCATGCATGTTTCTAGGAATGTCGTAAGCATATATGGGTCCATTTTTGGTTCTGGTCGATCTTTTCTTCCTGAAGTGGAGGCATGAGCGAAGCTCTTCTTAGCTTCCATGAAGGTTTCCTTAGCGCGCTCCAAATCAAACTCTGCCTCTTTGTCGGAGCCTTGCGAACCCAAGTACTATCTTCAATATGTTTGCCTTTATCATCTCCCATCATAATTTCACTTTGGAGCACAATGTTCACATTTGGATCTTCCTTGTGTGACTCAGACCTCATCATCTGTAGGTTTTGAGTCGGGGGAGGCAGTAGCACTCCCTTGTTGCGTATCCTAGCTATCAGTGTAAGACAATCCTCCGTCTCATGATCAAACAAGGAACAATACAGACATGATGGACGTGTTGCATTTGTACAATCATAGGCATAATGTCTTGGCCCTCCACAATTGTAGCATATAAACTGTCTGCGACCTCGTCCAGGTCCTCCTCCACCTCAGCCTTGTCCACACGCCTGATATTAGGTTTGCACCACTCTTGCATTTGGGTCTAGGGGCCGCGTTTCTGCCTGAACCCTGTAGGTGGGAGTTCTATCCATCATCAGCTCATAGCTTCTACAAGTGCGTTCATCATGTCCAACCGATCTAAAAAAATTACAAAAAACCTGTTGCGAATTCTGCGTGTACTTCTATAACAAATGGCAGTTATTTGTAGCATGCTTTCCTCCTATTTGAAAAATCACACACCACAAAGCAGGTGCCGCGCTAGGTCCTGCTTGCGCTTCTGGCCTTAACGGAATCGTTCCTCCTCTTGCGAAGTAATTCACAAACACAGGGTAGTGGTCCTTATCATGACCCTAACCTTTTCATTTTATGCACCACACTTCTTCGCACAGTTTTGGTTAGGCTGTCCTGTCTTGTTTCAGACTCTGCATCTCAAGGCATAAGTTTTTCAACTACGCATGGATCTACTGAACTCCCAAGTTAGGATTTTGCATCGGGGTTTCATGTATCCTCATCACGATCTCTAAGGCCTCTGCCTGAGTCATTAACCTCTATTGTGACAACACATTCCTCAAATGCGGAGTTAGCGATGCTACAAACCATTCGTGGTACTGTCCATCTGTCAAAGTCATATTAGCTTTGCAAATCGTACACTTTAGCCTCTAATCCATCTCCCAAGGTGTCTTGCCTGGCAGCATTGTGATCTCTTTGAATCTAATGATCGACTGCACTTTTGACTTCGACCTGCTAAATTCCTTATTTAGCGCAATTTGGATATCCACGGTTCCTACATTTGGATTGTCATTAGAATGCTTAATATACCAGGTCAGCGCGCGGTCTTGCAAGGCACTGACCAACGTTACTTTCTTTATATTATCATTTGTAACTCCGTGCACTTCCCATACGGATCTTATCACAAACCAAAACTAGTCCGGATCTTCATTTCCTACTCCCTTGAACACAGGCAACTTTATCGCGCTTGCCATATTGACTCGCAGTGGTGGTGGAGGTGGTATGGGTGAAGATGGAGGTGATGGCGGTGAAGCTAGTGGTCGTGTGGGTGGGGGTGGTATGCGTGGAATTATCCACCTTATTAAATGGATCACACTTCACGGAGATACCTTCATGAGCTCTTCCTCGTCCCCTCGCAGAGGTGAAATCAAAGGGCTATTATCTAGTCACTTACTTCCTTTGTTTCTGTAGGTTTTTCCACTTTGCGTAGCTATGGACATCAAAGTAACCGCATAACCCTCTTTTCACACAATAGAATTTTAATCCAAGTGTTCAAAGACTTTACGTACTTACCTCGCGGTCCTTTGAGAAAGAGTCGCTCTGCTCGCTATAGTTGACTGAAGTATCTACCACGAACTCAGTAATGAATCCTCCTATAATCCGATCGAGCCAGTGATCAACAACGTGTGCCATCTTACCCTCTGATGCTTCAAATCTGCGCACCAATTCTGGGGTCCACACAATAGGATTGTCGAGTTTCCACCTTCCTTGGCTATCTGCTAACTTTGCGATCCACTCGTACAACTCAGTAGGGAAATATGCGAAGAAGATTTCATGGATCTCTGTGTACAGGTAGCAATCTAACCACTCTTCTTTTTACAGTCACGAATTCTTGTTTTCTTGTGCTACAAAATCATGAATCCTTTTGTCCAACCAACCTTCAATTTCCTTCTTAGTTGGATTCCAATGATACGACATCAGACATCTCTATGCAGATTTCGGTCCCGGCAACAAAACCATTTGTTGGCTTGAGGGGGCCTGACCCAGGTTCGAAGTTAATTATCCAAACAAATCCCTACACTATTGGCCCTTTTGGCAACAGCCTGCGGCGCGCAGACTGAGGTCTCACACGAAGCAGTATGGGGGGATGCTGGAACCAAGTTTCTGCACCTTTGAGATGTCTGAGGGGTCGACTTGGTCCAAATGTGAATAGCTTCGCGTAGGTCACTTCGTGCACTGACCTGAACTGTGATACCTTCGTGATCTGTTATAATCGCCTTCGCACCACCCTCACCAAGGGCTGAGGTGATTTCACGCCGCCCTAGCAGTGATCTGCGCTACTTCCCCAAGTTACACCGCGTATCTTACTTATCTTCTTATAACAGTTAGTTATCTTCACGTAAACAGATACTTTATCTTATATTCACTTTATCAACACATTCATATAAGTTTGTGCATCATATAATAATAGAAATGCAATTTGTATCCAATGCATTCAATGCACAAAACAGGAAAAAGATACACAAAAATGATGTAAAACTTCTCTTTATTACTTCTCCAAAGGTTACAAACTCAAATCACCCTGCGCACTCAGCTACAGGGGTCTGCACACTCAGCTGCAGACTACTAGGTCTTTGCGCACTTAGCTGCAGAGCCTTCTCCTACTCTATGACCCAAAGACTCGACTCGAAACTTATATAAGACTCAATTCTTAATCCTTCATTCA
Source organism: Pinus tabuliformis (assembly GCA_031772625.1). NCBI lineage: Eukaryota > Viridiplantae > Streptophyta > Pinopsida > Pinales > Pinaceae > Pinus > Pinus tabuliformis. The sequence continues at coordinate 414,590,699 of CM062805.1, read as the reverse complement.
TGACTATCATTTGGTTATTTACAACTTAGAGCCTCACTCTATTTATACAATCCCATGGTCCGCGAACCATGGGTAGATTTCTAAAGCCGACATTACATTACAAAAATGAGGGTGGACAACCCTATGACTCATTTACAATATTTGCGCTCCGCGCCCACAAAACGCAGAGTCTTTACATTAGATTTGGTCAAAATCTGGGCTTTAAGCCCCAAAAATTGCCTTGGGGGATCCCGCGCCCAACAACCCATTAGATAAATCTTTCTGATGATCTCCTGATTACCCAAATAACACAATGAAGAAGCCTTTTGAGCAGAAAATAACCTTGCAATTCTTAGTCCATAAAGAATGGATCCATTGGTAGAGATCACCCATGTGGGGCTAGAACCTATTAAAATGATATATTAGGGTTTTCTTAGAATACAATGATGGAGATGCTCCATATTTGAGTGAGAGATTTCTAGGGAGGGAAATTCCTCAACTTTTCCACAAAAAAATCCTAGGAGCTGCCTAGGTATGATCTTCCTTAGGGGTGTTAAGCATGGACAACATATTCATAAGAAAGGGTCTAAGAGGATGAAGGCTTAACCCAATCCCCCTTCATAAACTTAGAAACATAAAAATAGTGGCATCTTTACCAATTTTGTAGGATGAGATTGGAGAATCATCGTACACCTGCTTACCTTCAAAAAGAAGGCGTTGCATGACTAAGGGAATACTCACTCAGAGCTCTAAGTAAAAATTCAGGTATCGAACTACATATGAGGAGAAAAACCTAATGAGTAGTGAATTCCCATAGGGGAGCTTGATTAAAATATAATAACAAGCTGGTGAATCCGACACTTGGTTTCCTATCAACATATAAGCAAGGAACAACGTGAGGGTTCATAGGCCCACCATTCTACGAGAACCTCTAGTTTCCTTTTAATGAAGATGTGGATCACCATAATTTCCAACTACGGGATTAAGGTCCTCTAACCTCGCTGATCTATATGGATATTGGTGGCCACCCACCTATTCCAATTGGATCCCCAACACTGTTTTCTACTAGTTTCCTATTTTTCAGCACTGTTTCCTATTTCAACAATTTTCTATTTTGGCAGTTTTCGAGTCATGAACTTTCGAAGCTATTTTGAGGCCCTAAATGATATTTTTGGGGAAACAGGAAAACATGAATCAAATATTAATGTTTACAGTAGAATTTTTTTTTCCTTGGATAGACCTTGTTAAGGAACAATATTGCCCTATTGGGAGCTATGAATAAAACTACATAAAATGGACCATGCTACGACAACAAAGGGATGAAGATGTGTTAGAGTTCACGTATATATTTTATACCTTACGCACGAGGATGGGTATCAAGGACTCGAAGTGACATTTGGTGGTTAAGTATTGTGGTTATTTACACAAATACATCCACGTAGAAATAGAGTTCATGGAGATCCCCTTGCTTGGTGCAACATACTGATATGTTGTCAAGATCGAGTAGAAACTTAAACACAAGAAGCGAGACTTTGGATCAGTGAATATGAAGTAGGGTAGGGGCACCTCCAAACCATAGAATAAAGGACAAAGCCAAGATGGAATGACCAAGGACAACCAATCAAAGGCTCAAGCAAATAATAACAATGGAAAGACGAAGAAAGACACAAGAAAGTGTTGTGAGTTCCATAAGAACCTGTTGATGCCCCGAAAATCGTTGTATCAACATTGGGGGATAACCACCCGGTCCGGAACTTAATACAACTCCTTTTCCGTTTGGAATGGTGGCTCTGACTGGGGATAATGGGACCAGTTTCCCAACAATGAATAAACGAGATGAATGAATGATTGATTGACTAATCTAATGATAGGCGAATAACTTAATTTATCAGCGAAATAAAAAGAATTACTACTAATCCCGGGAACTATTTTACTTTGAAGTGCAGCGCTTGATGATCTATGTTTATTAACAGGCATGTAGATGACTCCATCTAATAAACATGGACATTTACTCATTCTAGGATTACTTTGTTTAAATAGTTAAACAAGGTGATTAACGCAATATTGCTACACTCATCATTTATATCATCAATACATATATGATTAAAAGAAAAGCATTACCATAAACATCCAATAGTGGAGGGAATAAAGAAATGCTGTTAAAACACATACATATATTCGATAATAGCAAAGGCGATCATATAACAATTCATATAAAAAGAATGGATTCAGACATAGATAATAGTACCATATGAGCTGCGAGTCACTCTCCAATATCAATCGCTATTTGAAATTCTTCCTTTAACGCAGAAATACTTTCAAACAAAGACAGTAGTGCACATTTGCATAAAAGCTTCTTTGCCAAAATCAGAATGATTGGTCCAGTTTTATAAAAGAATAAGCCTGAAGTACAGTAGTGCAACTTCAGGTTTTAAGTCAAGTACAAAACTTTACGACCCTTTCCAAAATAATGAAAGGGTCTATAAATACTAAATTAAACTAACTATCTATGAAACTGAAATCCTACTTAATTGGTATCAAATGATCTTGAATACATTCTTCTCAGCAACCTGGCAGTTGGCAGCATGAATCATCAAGTAGGCTGTTTGCCTTTAAACTTGAGCTGACTTATCGCAAGCATTGGCTCCACTTCGGGCGGTCTGTTGAGGCGAGAGTTAAGCTGGGCGGCATAGGTGGCATCCTGAATATCGGGGATAATATACCCGATTGCATCTGTAAGGCATTTGAGGGCGGCTCTTTGACTGTGTGGTTTTACCAAGAAGAACCAATAGGCGTCCCATGTTAAACTGTTAATTCCAGCAATTAATCTCCCCTTTTCCTCTAGGTCTGGATAACATGACTGCTCCAATGTTTTCACAGCTGTCAATGTACCTGGAGTGCATTGGAAATCATATTTGACAAGTAGAGAGTATTATTAACCAATTCAACCAAATTACTTGTGGTTGATTTGCATCTTGAAATTGCCCTCTCTGCTTTCATTAATTGGGACTGCCATTCTGTAAACAATATTTCTTTATGCGACTCTAAAATTCTTGGTAAATTTTCTGCTTGTCCCTGATCGGTATCTTGCCAGTCAAGAAATTCGGTTAATGTTTCTTCAGCTTGATCCAATTCTGTTCTAGCCTTTTCGGTTTGTTTACTTATTGATGCTGTCAATTCGCATAGTGGTTCCGCCTGGGCGATTTGTTGACATAGAAGCTTGATTTGGGCTATTAATGCCTTATTTACCTGTAATGCTTCTAATTTGAATTCGGTTATTTGTGGGACGCCCTTTGTCTTCTCAAGCTGTGCTGATAGTTGAGCAATCTGCTCATCTTTTGTCTTCAACATTTGTTCATTTGCTGCCCTCAGTTGTGCCAAGGCTTCAGACAACTCTTTCTGCTTCTGGATTGCGCTATGATCAATCCTTTGTTTCTCTGCCTGCAATTGTTGAGTTAATTGATTATTTATTTGCTGTTGTGTTAACAATTGCTGTTCTGCCTGCTTCGCTTTCTGCTGTGCTTCTGTTAGCTGTGCCTGCAATAAAAAGATTTCCTGGTCTTTTGTTTTTAATAAAAGACTCACTTCTGATGCTTTGTCTATTGTTGCTGCCGAATAGGCTCCAGCATATTGTGATAGTTTTGTTAGGTCATCAGAGGGGTCAAATTCCTCCTTCCAAACCACATTGCTCGTGACCGTCTATTTTGGGAAAAGGGAAGGTTGATCAGTCCTTCTTCTCTTCCTCTGTCGTTTTACTACAGCTTTGTGCCTTGGGCTATAGAAGACATCCAAGTGAGGAATCTCTTCTACCTGCAAAATGATTTGATCAGAGGGGTCCTTTGGTATTATTTCTACTTCCTTTGAACTGGGTAGGTCGCTGGTTCCACTTGGAACCTGTTGTGAAGCGGTTTCCTGTGTATCTGCTACTTTCGAAGTTTCGGTGTCCTTTGAACATTCCAGACTACTGATAATAGAATCAAATTGCTGCCATTCCTGGAGAAATTTTGGATCAATATGAGTATCCACATTTACTTCTATGTTGCTCTGTTTCTGCTCTTTAGTCTGGGTCTCCTCCCACACTTTCTCCTGTTCTTTAGTCTGGGTTTCCTCCTGCGCTTTCTCTTGTTCTTTTGTTGTAACCGGAGGTTCCTTTGAATGTTGCTGTTCAAGCTCGCTTGGTTTTGTTGCTGGGGTTGTTGCTAACAGATCTAGAGGCAGAGTTTGCAACCTCTATTCTCTAAGTCTGTTGAATTCAGTTAACCCTTCATCTTTGTATTGCATTATGGCCAGCGATCTAACCTGATACATTGATTTAGCTGGAGAGAACAGGTCGTCAAATTGGTCTTCTACATGATCAAACTTTGTTAATTTGGCCTGTTCAAGTGCATTATAGGCGACTTTGTTGGGATCAAATCGCCTACTTGGGAGATTTGCCAGAGTTAATGATTTGATTTTTGTAGCTTCTTTTTCTGCATGTTTGAAATCATGCAAAGTGTAGACACCACATCTCAGAGGAAAGGAGGGCCAGACCTGCTTCTTATTTTTCTTGAGAGTCTGTGTAACTCCCTCGGCAATGATCTGATAGGCTATCTCCCTTGCCAGCAGTTTGTCAGGTATGTACAAAGGAAGGACATGAGGTTCGGCTTGGCTGCCGAAAATTCTTACATAAGTAAATTTCTCCTCTTCGAACCATCTTCCTATTGATGTTAAATCAATCCCTCCTTGGTAAGAAATTTTGGGAGCAGGTTTATTAAAAATAGAATAATGAATGGGTAACATGAAGCCGTTACAGACTTGGTACAAATGGTGCTTGTAGGAAGTCTTCCACAATTTCTGATGGTATATGTGAATAGGCGTGGGGTCTTGTGGAGTCCACCTCCAGCCGAGTACAGGAAACTCAGAATTAAAACACAGGGTATCTAGAATATAAGCACTGTAGTAGAATGGGGGAATAAACCTTTCTGAGACGAAAGTTTTAGTTCTAAAACTAAGAATTGCTGTCGCTAGCTTATCTGACAGTATGGTTGCCCAATCCATAATCTCACTATTACATGCCGCTTCCATCAAGGGAACCATTTCTATGGTGAAATTAGAAGAATCGTGCAACCCCCACAATCTACACATCATTATCCCAGCATAACAATACGGAGAACATAGAGAATCAACAGAGTACTTACTGGAAGTTTCATGCTTGTGTTTTGCCGGATTTTGCCTCCATTCCCGAATGGGTTCGGATTCAGTTTCGTTCTCACTTCGGAATTTCTCCAGAAATGCCTTGTTGTACTTCTTTTCTGGCTCAGGCAAATGATACATTTGCCTCAAATCATTAGCCTTGAATGAACCGAAGATCCTCCCATCTCTGGTGCAGAAAGTTCTGTCAGTGATTGGGATTTCCTTAATTGCCCATTTTACTACATCCATATATGGGAGAATTTGTTCCCGAGCCGCTATCCGATGAAGGAAAGAGTCGGCCAAGTCTTTCAAAGTACCATCAGATTTTCTACTAGAACCCGCTGTAGCTTGTACTGCCGTCACCTTTGGTTCTTCGGCTTTGATCAAATTATAGGTACTTTGCCAAGTGGTCTTGCCAAGTCTTGAACATGTAGTATCAGATATTAATCCTTTCTTTTTAGTTGCTGGATCAGCGACGGCTTGTCCTATGGCTGGTGCAGTGGAAGCGATTGCAGTTTTCTTAGACTTCTTCCCCATTCTGCTTGAATCTGTTACTTCGGAAAACTTCTGCACAGTAGTGGAAATAAGCGTAACACAGAGAATTGGTAGTGAAAACCAAATACGAGTGAGCTATATTGATCAATGCATGATGAGGGATTAACTTAAAGTGGTCGCGGATACAATCTATGAGAAGATTTTTTCAAGCTTACTATTTCATTAAATGGCCATTAAAACCTGCCAATCCTTTAAATGCTCATCATATTTCTTATCGGCCGCATGATTTGTTTAAGCGTGCCTTGGACGTTTTGGCGGTTGAGCACAGGTGAATCACTGTTTGAAATATAAGGCCTTAAATATGAATTAATCGTAATACCTCTGCTTTAACGGCTTTTTGAAGTTTGCGCTTTTGACTTTATCGCAATCGGGTGTCGGGGAAAACTTAAATCTTTGTATTGACACCTTTTGAAATCCCTGATCGCCGATAGCGATATCGCATCACATTGGGAGTATGGGCACTTTAAAAAGCATGCATGGTATATTGCTGATCGCCGATAGCGATATCACATCGCATCAGATCGAAATGCACTTTAATTATGGGAACTTATGATTGCCGATGTCCGATAGGCTATTGCACGTTATCGCGTCGGAGTAAGCCAATGGTTTTTTTTTAAGTTATGCCTCCTTTGCCATTGCGATATGCGATCTTGTGATCGCTTTATCGCAATGGTAAAAGATTGATTATTTATATTATAAGACCAAAATTGGTTTGTCAAAAAGGGTTTTTTTGTAATGTTTTCATTTTGTTTTCGAACCTATTTGAATAATACAAAGTTGATACCAATCAAAACTAAAAGGGACCCATTTCTTATGATAGTTTTGTGAATAAAAATGATATGAAATGGGGGGTTGTTGTAGAGCACAACAGAACCCCACTCACAACACAAATGAATGTCGTGCAAAGCAGTCACCAGTGGTCGAGATGAAAGATTTAGAGTCAGATGCATGTTCCAACTCTGAACCAAAACATGAAAAGGGGAAATAAATCATCGATGCAGAACCCAATGCCACTGTTACCACCTCTAAGGTTAAGAAAAGTGGGCTCGAAGATCTGGAGGAGGGTGAGTGTCTCTTCAACTCACAAATGTGGGTGAAGGGCGCTCCATTGCAGTTCATTATTGATAGTGGGAGTAAAAAGAAACTCATATCAACAAAGTCCATTAAGTGGTTGGGCCTACCGACAACACCATACCCACAACCATACACCATCGGGTGGCTCCACCAATAGTGTGATCTTATGGAAAACGAGGAAATCAAGTGGCAAATGTAGGAGTTGCTACAAAAAGGGAACAACTGAAAAAGTTCCTCACCTTGTGGGATCCCAATTGTACTTGTAAAGAAGAAATATGGGACCAAGAGACTCTGCATTGATTATCAATCACTGAACAAAATAAAATTCAAGAACAGATACACGATCCCACGAATTGATGACCATATTGACTAGCTCAAGGGGGTTAAGTACTTCAACTAGATTAATTTGAAGTCTTGCTATCACCAAGTTCCAATAGAACCCATCAATGTATGGAAGACTGCCTTCAAGTCCAAGGAATGTCTCTTTGAGTGGTTGTTCATGCCCTTAGAGCTGACAAATGCCCCGACAACTTTTATGAGGCTGATGGATAACATCTTGTGGACTTTCACTGACTTGTTCATGGTTATATGTCAGGATGATATCCTCATCTTCATCAAGAGATGGGCAGAGCACTTTCAACATATTCACTAGGTCATTCAAACCTTGAGGCAACACAAGCTACGTGCCAACTTGGTTAAATTATCCTTTGGCATGGACTAGGTCCAATAACTGGGCTACATAATTGATGAGCAAGGTGTGCATGTGAATCCAGCTAATATCCAAGTCATTCCAAATTGGCTAGCCCCGACGACTCTGGAAGAGCTTTGTAGATTCTTGGGACTTGCTAATTTTTATTAGAGATTCATGATGGGATTCTCTCATATCACTTTCTCGTTAAGTCAAGTTACTAAGGGCGAAGAAAAATAAAAGTTTGTTTTGTCTTAGTCATAACAGAAGGAATTCATTGAATTAAAACACTGTCTTTGCTCTACACCAATCATGACCTTGCCATATCTACATGATCCATTTGAGATTGAGACAGATGCCTATGATTATGCTATTGGTGCAATCCTCACTCAACAAGGGTATCTAGTGGCCTATCACAATGGGACATTCTCTAATATTGTTCAAACGTACCCCACCTATAATAAGTAAATGTATTATATCATGCAAGCTTGTCGGAAATGGAAACATTATATTATGGGGAAGGAGACAACCATCCACACATATCACTGACCTATTCAATTTATACAGACACAAGGGAAGTTGTAGAATGATAACAATTTGAAATGGTCCATATATTTGCAACAATTCCATTTGAACATTAAATACAAGAATGGTAGCACCAATCACATCGCAGACCACCTCAGCCAACCTTTGATTATGGCACTGAGCACAATTATCTACTCTTGTGGGAACAAGACCACTGGATGGTCATAACTATACAAAAATGATCCATAATTTTCCACCACATTCTAAATGCGGATGGATGAAAAACAAATTCCATATTTTCACCTCCATAATGCATTGTTGTGCTACCTAGGACACCTTTGTTTTCCTTCAAGCGAGCATTCCAAGCTAATTTGGGAGGCACGTTATAGTCGTGTAACAGGGCACTTTGGTGTGGAGAAAATGGTGGAAGTACTACAAAAGGTATTTTATTGGCCATAACTCCAATAGGATATTAGAAGATATAGTATATTCTACAATGCATGTGCCATCGCCAAGCCAACCATACACCCCTCTGCCTAATCCTAGCCAACCTTGGGAATCCATCTCTGTAGACTATATGTCTGGCCTTCCTTCTACCAATCATGGTAATGACTGTGTGTTTTTGGTCATTGATAGATTTTTTAAGATGACCATATTGGCTACCTACAACAAGAGTTTTGCAACAAAAGACACTACTAAGCTCTTCTTCAAATGAGCATAGGTACATTTTAGGATCTCGTAGACCATTATATCAGATTAGGATAGTAGGTTTCTAAGTGCATTTTGTTTGAGCCTCTAGTCATTTTTGGACAACAATCTCACCAAGTCGATTGCATTCCACCCCCAAACTGATGGCTAGATAGAGGCCATCAACATGATGATAGTTCACATACTATAGATGTACAACCCTAAGCATCCACGAACAAGGATGAGAGTCTCCCATATGTGAAATAAAACTACAACAAAGCTCTCCATAGTTCAACTGGACACAATCCATTTTAGGTGGGCTTGGGATTTCAACCATTGTGTCCCATTGATGTTACAATGCCTCTTAAAACTACACAAACATAATATGCACATGCCCAATTCGAAGCTAACAAATCCATCAAGTTTATTGAATGCATTCAACACATATTCCAACAAGTTCATGATATCCTATATAAAACCAATACTAAGTACAAACAATGTCATGATCAACATCGGGTGCCACATAAGTTTCAAGTGAGTGACAAGGTTTGGTTGCATTTGTAGAAGGAACACCTTTTCGAATCCCATTAGAAGCTTCGACCACTTCGATATGGGTCCTTACACCATCAACAAGGCTGTGAGTGGCAACACTATAGAGTTAAGTATCCCTCTATTCCTTGGCTTGCACCTAATTTTCAATGTGGACTACCTTCGGCCATACTTTCCACCATTGTTGGACACATCAGACATTGCTGAGCAAATGACACGAACAAAGATCAACCCAAACTACATTGAACATGCCATAATTGATCAAATCATGGACACACAAATTAAGAACACTCACAAATAAAGTATTGAAATGTATTGGGTTGTCAAAGCTGACCAATTCCGGCACCAAGGCAAGTGGCTCACTATGGACCAAGTTCAACATAAGTTTCCTCACCTCATGGAGACACTCAATGCAATGGGTACCATTTCTTCCTAATGGGGGAGGGATGATCCAGGTGGATATTGGTAGCCACCCACCTATTCCACTTGGACCCCAACACTATTTTCTGTCAGTTTCCTATTTTTCTGCACAATCTACTATTTTGTCATTTTTTTTTGGTAAATTTTGATGTCCTGAACTTCTAGAGTTGTTTTGAGGCCCTAAACTGTGTTTTTTGGGGAAAGGAGAAAACATGGATCAAAGTCAAATGCTTGTAGTTGAAATTTGTTTTCCTCAAATAGACATTTCTTACGGGCTATCTTGCATTCCAAACATAGATATATGCCAAAGTTATGACCTCGAGAAGTTGACGTTCCAACTAACCCCATGGGAGCCCATAACTTTTGGCGCTTCATCTTCCAGGGTTATGTTTTTGGATGTTTAGAGTTTCTCATTGTTTCTTCATGATAAAAATGCCTTTGAGCCTCATTGTAATGGATTTAAGAAGGCATGCATCTCTCACATATCTTCTTAGAGATAAGCTACCATCACCCGAGCTAGTTTGCTTTCATCCTGCATGTAAACAATTTTCAAAATTTTCTATTTATTAATTGAAGTTCAATTTCCCTATATCTATAAGTTTCTAGTTTAAATCTATATTTCATTTCATTCCTTCATAAATTCATATCAATATTATTATGGAATCTTTCTTTTTCTCTATTTTTCTTTGCATGTCCCTAATGAGGTCATGGTATAAGGAGATGGGACTCAAACTACTTGAGCCTTGCAACGCTGACCTCGTTGACCCTGATGGACTCCCATGGTGTAAGAAAAGGTAAAGAAGGGAGTAGGAGATCCTATCAAATAGTTTCTTAAAGAAGACCTCGAGTGATAAAGGAACGAGATGATGGATAATTTTTCCCAGGTCCTTCGACGAATACCAATGGGTGACACATATTAGTTTAGTTGTCACTTTAGAGGCGCCACCCCCTTTAAGGTACAAATTAATTTTTACATTCATATATTTGAAGGCCATATAGACACATTTTCTCTAGATAAATGGTTAAATTTGTTGGAAGGATATTTCTCAGTCCATAATTTTTCTAACAGAGATTACTTTTGCACTCTTCAAGGTCATCCTCGACGTCAAGGACTGGTGGGAAACCTACTGTGAGCAAAGGGTTGAGGAGGAATCCTCAATATTTTCAGTCACACCCTCTTAGGACTCTTTTCAAGATGTTGTTAAGCAATAATATTACCCTGTTGGGAGATATGAATACAAGTACATAAAGTGGACCATGCTACGATAGGAAAGGGACCAAGAAGTGCCAAAGTTCACAAATATCTTTCATAGCCTACACATGAAGTTGGGTATCAAGGACTCTGAGCAACATTTGGCACTCAAGTATTGTGGTTTTCTGCACAAATACATCTGGGCAGAAATGGAGTTCCTATACATCCCCTCACTCGGTGAAACATATCGATATGCTGTCAAGATCGGGTAGAAATTTAAATAGAAGAAGCGAGACTTTGGATCGACAAATCCAAAGTAGGGCAAGGGAACCCAAAAACCACAAAAGAAAGGACATATCCAAGATGGAATGACTCAGGAAAACCCATCAAAGACACAAGCAAATAATAGAAATGGAAAGATGAAGAAAGACACATGAAAGTGCTGTGAGTTCCACAAGAGCCCCATTAACAACAAAAGTGAATGTCATGCAAATAAGTCACTAGTGGCTGAGCTGAAACCTTTAGAGTTAGACACATGTTCCAACTCTAAACTATAACCTATAAATGGGAAACAATTCATTGATGCATAACCCAGTGCCACTTTTGCCACCACCAAGGTCAAGAAAAGTGAGCCCAAAGATTTGAAGGAGGGTGGGCATCTCTTCAACTCACATATGTGGGTGATGGGTGCTCCTCTGTAGTTCATTGTTGATAATGGGAGTCAAAAGAACCTCTTCTCAACTGATATCGTTAAGAGGTTGGGTCTGTCGACAACACCATACCCAAAACCATACACCATCTGGTGACTCCTTCAAGGGCAAGATCTATGCGTCAGTTAGCAGTGCCGCCTTCCCTACAACATCAAGCCTTTCATAGAAGAGGTATTGTGTGATGTTATTCCCCTTGAAGTTTGTGATGTTTTATGAGGTCAACAATACTCATGGAAGCGTCATGTTGTGTATGATTCCAAACTCGCACTGTTAATATTACTTTGGGTAGAAAACTATAAGATACCAGAGGTAGCTTCGCCCGCCATTTCTTTGATATTTTCCAAACAATGCAATAAGATCATCTCCTAGACTGGGTAATTTGTTTTATTCTTGATTCAGTCTGAAAGTAAGGGGAAGAATGTGGCTACATCCATGGCCTCTAGAAAGGGCTCCTCTATGCAAAAAAATCAAGTGGATAAGGTCGTGAAAGAGTATAGGGACATCTTCTCCTCACCCACATGGGTACCTTTCCACTCTCAGGTCAAGCATTTGATCGATCTAACCACTAGTGCACCTCTACCTAATGGGCCAATCTACCACCACTCTCTTTTAGAAAATGAAAAAATTGAGTAGTAGATCTAGGAGATGCTACAAAAAGGGCACATCTAACTAAGTTCCTCACCTTGTGGGAGCCCAATTGTACTTGTACAAAATAAATATGGGACCTAGAGACTCTGCATTTATTATTGGGCACTGAATAAAATCACAGTCAAGAACAGATATTCGATCCCATGAATTGATGACCTTCTTGACCAACTCAAGGGTGCTAAGTTCTTTAGTAATATTGATTTGAAGACTGGCTATCGCCAAGTTCCAATAGAACCCAGATATGTATGGAAGTTTGCCTTCAATTCCAAGGAAGGTCCCTTTGATTCGTTGGTTGTGCCCTTTGGGTTGAAAAATGCCCCCGCAACATTTATGAGGTTGATGGATGACATCTTGCGACCTTTCACCAACTCGTTTGTGGTTTTATATATGGATGATATCCTCATATTAACAAGGGTTGGGAAAACACTTGCAACATATTCAACATGTCTTTCAATGCCTGCAAAAGCACAAGCTATTTTCCAACCTGGAGAAATGATCCTTTGGCATGGACCAAGTCTAATACCTAAGCTACATAATTGATGAGAAAGGCATGCACGTGGATTTAGCTAAGATCCAAGTAATTCGGGATTGGCTAACCCCAACGAATTTGAAAGAGCTTCACAGATTCTTGGACCTTGATAATTTCTCTCATAAATTTAGGATGGGGTTATCTCATATCACTTGGCCCTTAAGTTAAGTTGCCAAGGGAAGAGCAGAATATTTCTTTTTTGGTTCGGGTCACAACATAAAGTATTCATTTAATTGAAGCACCACCTCTGCTCTGCACCAGTTCTCACCTTGCTAGATATGTAATAGCCTTTTGATGTTGAGAAAAATGCCTTTGATTATGCTATTGGTGCAGTGCTCACTCAACAAGGGCATCTAGTGGCCTATCATTCTGAGACACTCTATGATACTGTTCGAAGATACTCCACTTATGATAAGAAAATGTATTCTATCATGCAGGCCTGCCGACAATGGAAACATTATATTATGAGGAAGAGATGATCATCCACACATATCACTGACCTCTTCAATTTATGCAGGCACAAAGGAAGTTACAAAAAAATGGCCATCAGAAATGGTCCACATATCTACAATAATTCTATTTGAACATTAAATACAAGAAGCTTAGCACCAATCACATCACAAAATACCTCAGTCAACCCTCAGTTTTTGCACTGAGCATAGTTCTCAACTCTTGTGGCCTCAAGGCCTATGGATGGACACAACTGTACAAAAATGATTCAAAATTTACCACCACATACTAGATGCTGATGGACGACAAGCAAGTTCCAGACTTCCACCTCCAAAATGTAATGTTTTGTTACTTGGGACACCTTTGTGTTCCTTAAAGAGAGCATGCAAGTTGATTTAGGAGGCGCATTACAGTCGGGAAGAAGGGGAATTTGGTGTGGAGAAGACAGTGGCAATACTGCAAAAGAATTTTTATTGTCAAAAACTCCTATAGGATGTTAGCAAATATATCAAATCCTACACTGCCTATGCCATTGCTAATCCAACCATTAAGAAGCAAGGCTTGTACACCTCTCTACCTACTCCTATCAAGTCTTGGGAATCCATATCCATGGACTATACGTATGAACTTCCTTCTACCAAGCATGGTAATGATTGTGTGTTTGTGGTCGTTGATATATTTTCTAAGATGACCATATTGGATGCCTACAAGAAGAGTATCACAACAAAATCCACTGCCAAGATCTTCTTCGAACGAGTGTAGGTTCATTTTGGGATCCCATAGACCATTATATTAGATCAATATAGTAGGTTCCTAAGCACATTCTGGTTGAGCCTTTGGTAATTCTTGGACACCAAGTTCACCAAGTCGACATCATTCCACCCCTAGACTGATGGCCAGATATAGGTCATCAACGAGATGATAATGCACATACTACACATGTACAACTCTAAGCATCCGCGAACATGGGATGAGAGTCTCCCCTATGTGAAACATTGCTACAAAAGAGATCTCCATAGCTCAAATAGTGATAACCCCTTTTAGGTGGGCTTATGATTTTCAACCCTTGTGTCCCATTGATGTTGCAATTCCTCTTGCAACTACACGACATAATCTACATATGTTAAATCTGAAGTTGATAAAGCCATCAATTTTATTAAACACATTCAACACATCTTCCAAAAAGTTCACGATATTTTGGATAAATCCAATACTAAGTATAAACAACATCATGATCAATATCATGTGCCACATAAATTTCAAGTGGGCGACAAGGTTTGGTTTCATTTGCAGAAGGAACGCCTTGGCGAAGCCCATTAAAAGCTTCAACCACTCTAATACGAGCCTTACACTATGACCATGGTTATGGGTGATAATGGTTTTGAGCTAACCATCCTCCCATTCCTTGGCTTGCACCCAATATTAAATGTAGACCATCTTCGGCCATACTTTCCACCATTATTGGACACATCAAACATTGCAGAGTAGTTAACACCAAAAAAGTTCAACCCAAATATCATTGAACAGGTCACAAATGATTAGATATTTGACATGAAAATTAAGAACACTCTCTAATGGAGGATCCAACTGTATTGAGTTGTCAAGGCCTACCAACTCCTGCACCAAGGAAAGTGGCTAACCAGGGACCAAGTTCAGTATAATTTTCCTCACCTCATGGAGGCACTTAACACAATGGGGACCAGTGCTTCCTAAGGGGGGAGGACTAATCCAGGTGGATATTGGTGGACACCTGGCTATTCCACTTATACCCCTAGTACAATTTTCTACTAGTTTCCTTTTTCTCAACACAGTTTCCTATTTTGGCAATTTTCTATTTTTAGAAGTTTTAGGGACCTAAACTTTTGAAGCTGTTTTGAGACCATAAATGACATTTTTGGGGAAATGGGAAATCATGGATCAAGTATTGACATTTTCAATTGAATTTTTTTTTCCTCATAGATCTTTATAAAGGGCTATCATGTGTGCCAAATGAAGATCATATGCCAAATTTACAACCTCTGGGAAGCTGACGTTCCAACTAAGCCCATTGGGGTCCATAATTTTTGGCGCTTCATCTCCTAGGGTTAGGTTTTTGGATGTTTATGGTTTCTTATTGTTTCTTCATGATAAAAACGCTTCATAGCCTCATTGTAATAGAGTTCATAAGGCATGTAGTCATCACATCTCTTCTTAGAGATAAGCTACCATTGCCCTAGCTAGTTTTCTTTCATTCCTCATGCAAACAATTTTCAACATTTGTTATTTGTTAATTGAAGTTGAGTTTAAATGTATCTATATGTTTTTGTTTTAAATCTATATTTCATTTTGTTACTTCATAAATCCATATCAGTGGTATCAGAGTGACTTGTTCTTTCTATTTTGTCTGTGCATGTCCCCAACAATGTTGGGGTATAAGGAGTTGGAACTCAAATTGCTTGAGCCCTTGTAAGACTGGCCTTGCCAAAATCAAAGGTCTCCCCTGGAAGAAGAAAAGAAATACGAGGGAGAAAGAGATCCTATCAAATTGTTGTTTGAATTAGAAAGCCTCAAGCGACAAATGAACAATATTATGGATAATTTTTCCTAGATCCTTTGACGGTTACCAATGGGTGACACATATACATCTAGAATTCACTTCAGATGTAATATCCATGAATTTTATGAGTGTGGGAAATTACTGAGGAGTTGCCCAGTTTTGTTGACATTATATGAAAGGGTCAATTATAATTAATAAAAAGAGGCAAAATTATTTTATTAGAGATTGGCGATAAAACAATATTTTATTAGAGAATGGTGACAAAACAATATTTTATTGGAGAATGGCGACAAAATAGTATTTTATTGACGAATGGTGAAAAAAATTATTTCATTAAAAAAGGGCGAAAAAATATTTTTTTATTAAAATCCTGGAAAAAATGAATTCAATGGAAAATGGCCTCCACCAGTAAAATAATATTAAAAAGAATTTTAGAAGCATGGGGAGAAATTATAAAAGGAGGATGGACTTATTTGTTGATCATTCTATTCTTATCACATTTCATTAACATTAAAAAGAAACTCAAGTGAGTTTCAGATTTAAGGGTTTCAAGCGAAACTCTAAGTTGATTTGAGTGGACTCTAAGTGCCACCCTAGTTAGCTCTTGGGGATCTGAAGCTTGAAGAGGGGTTGTATTGCATAATCTAAAATTGTCTTTAAGCAAGGTTTATGAACAACTAGAAGGTGCCGAGTTTAATATCAAGAAGGGATGGGTTATTGCTTCATTTCTCCAAGGGACAAATAGATCATCACACTCAAAATTTATAGTGCCAAAGACTTGTTATTTGCAAAGATCAAATTAATTGTTTATGCGCAAGGGTAGAGGAGGTCATTCAGTGGAGTAAGGCTGATTTTGTTGTGCACCAGGAGGGCCGAACTATTCAAGATTGGCATCCAATCCGTCCTTATCTCAAGGGCCAAGTAGTTCACCTTCAGAATTCCTGTGACTAAGAGGAATATGATTAATCATTATTGGGTGCCTAAAGGTTGTCATGGAGAGGGAAAAAATATTCTTAAAGGGAGACCAATTTTACATGGTACAACACTGATTTTTCCAAGGCTGATGGGCAGTGAAAAAAATTGTTTTCATCACAGGTTTGAGCCGTTTTCTATATAAATTACGGTAATTTCTAGATATGATTTTCCTATCATATAAATTACAGTAATTTCCAGATATGATTTTCCTATCATATTCTTGAATAGAAAATTATAATTGTATTCAAGGGTATCATCAAATTATCTATTATGATTTTCCTCCCAGTTTGGAGCTTTTCCCAGGTGTTGTCCTTCCATGGCATTGTAAACCTTGAAATTTGGATTTCAATAAAATATGAGTGTTTGCCTCAGAAAATGATTAAATGTTCTTTCAAGTTTGCTCACAATTTTATTGACAAGGATCAAGTGTAATTTAATTTTAATATGAAAGTTGTGCTAATTTTTTTTCCCAAGGAAAAATCGTAATTTTATTAATGAAAATAAAATTACATGTTGTAGATGCTATGATGCATTTGATCGGCAAGTCAAAGGCTGCTGATCATAATTTCAATGAAATCAAGTAATAATGTACACTAGGTGAGATAATCATGCTTTTATCCATTTTTTCTTTTCAACCTTACACAACTCCCCTTGAGTCAGCATCAAAGATACCAGTGTAAGGGAAGTGTCAGCCTCAGGTCGAGGGTTGTCTTTATAAGAGTCTGAATTGTCTGATGTATGTAGTCGTTTGGATCCACTGATATCCATTGTGCTTCTTGTGTGTTTCTGTATTTTTTGTTGAGCTGCTCCCAATGCCTCCTCCTATATTATTTGTTTTACTGTAGTTTTTTGCACTGCCTCTCAACCTCAGATTGGGTATTATGGTGGACACATGTAATATATTGTAGTCCTCAAGGGGCTTGGGGTCTTGGAGTGCTCTGCCCCCAAAAATTTGATGTTGTAAGCCGACAGGATATCCAACATGATGGGAGATGACATTTTTCAAATGCAACACACAGTTTGTTGCATGTACCCAAAACAGAAGAGACATCTCGGAAGGGGTTTTAATAAAAATTTGAAATCGAAGAGGATTTACTAGAGGTCCGGGTTCTGTTTCCATTTGTGGATTTCTAGTCTGAGCAACATTAGATGCGTCGCACTGGATGAAGGTCTCTGTGTTCTCCTTCAGGGTTCTGTTACCTAGAATCCGCTGGTCGGTCTCCCTGTTATGATCAGTAGACCACCCAATAATAGGTATCCTGCCCAGCACTGAAGACCAAGTTGGAAGTGTGTTAATGGGGAGCATTATTTTTTCCCCCACATATAGTCCATGAGGTAGATCCGGCCAGGGCACGGGAGTACCCTTGTTCTTGCCTCGTAGATAGGGTGGGCGATCTTTGTAGCTAATGATTACAGAGAGCCTCCCTCTGTATGGTCTGGCTTCCCCCATGGTGATGCGCTTCCAGTATTCCCTCCGCCGATTCACACCCTTGGTTGTTCGATGCCCCCTTGCATCATCCACAGTCATAGGCAGGCCACAGCTGAGGAGCATTTCACCAATCTGATGATGTTCAGTTGCTTTGCGCTTGAGTAGATATACAAACCCTAAGCAACAATACAACCATGATTATTCCCATCGAGATGGTTCCTCGGATGATTCCCAACCGGGGGACTGGATCCGCCGTCCACTCTATGCTTCGTCTTCCCTGTAGCCCATTAAGCTATCCACGAGATAGAGAATGGCATCGACGCCACAAACCCCATTGTTGTGCAGAGTAACCCTAAACTTGTATTCCATTTTTGCACTCGGAGAGGAGTTCGATGAATGCTAACTGATCAAGTTGTGGTCATGTTTTAACTTATTTGGGTATTAACTTTATATCAACAACATATTCATTCATATGCAAAATAAAAATTAGTATATGATGTTTCCATTATGGAAAGTATTGGTTTTGTGCATGATTAATTGAGAGTTAATGTAAAAAAGGTTACTTACGGTAGTTCCCTGGTAACTGTTTTACAAAATCTCACTAAGGCCCGACTAGAAAAAAAACTCATAAATTTTTTGTGAGATTTAAGGTATTTGCAATGAGGAATATTACAATGATATCAAAGCATGATCTTGGCCACTTGTGAGGAATCCAACAAGATCATGGAATATTTGGGCATGCATGCACAGTTATTGGTGGGACTATGTACATTATAGTGACTCAAGGAAGGAGTACACATGGGATCATGAATGAGATGTTTATAAATAATGGGAAACTAATAGAAATGTTGGTTTAGTTGAGTAGTGGTAAGAGGGTAAACCATAATCTTCCTCATTTTTATGACAAAGACCCTAGAGATGCACATGCCACTAGGGTTAAGCCATCTAAACCATATAGGGGAGGTTAGCCGAATCACTACATACATATGATAGTGGGAAAGATAACCCTCCCTAGCTTTGATGGTTCAGTTAGGAGCTCTTTTAGAGAGTGGGTGCAAAAACTGGACACATACATTTGGCTAAACCCCATGAGAGAGGTAGATTCCATTAAGTATGCCACTTTGAATTTGGATGGAGATGCATAGGAGTGGTGGTATCATGGCATGATCAGTTTGGGTCATGTATGCATCACATCATACACATAGTTCACACATAGGCTTGTAGAGAGATTCAACTGGGAGGACACCATAACCCCTCAAAGGGAGTGCATAGGATGGGGATAGTTAGATGATGAGATTAAGAGAGACCTATAGAGGAGGAAATTTTGCTTCACAGGTTGGGAGCTGTGGACCCCAAGGTGTAGGTACACTGAGCACAAGGCCCACTACATGGAGGTGATTCCTGACATCAAGCATGAGGAGGAGATTGTGCATGAGGCAGATAACCATGGTGGTTGTGGTGAGGACTTGGATCAACCTAGTGTGGATTAACATCACTATTGGGGAGCCCATTGTCAGCTTAGGTTGATATGTTTGCAGAGAGAGTAGAGAATTCACCCATAGGACCATCCATTTACAAGGTGCTAGTAGGCACAAAGGTACCCAAAGTCATGATATAGTTAAAAAAAAAACCATGTACAACAACATGGAGAGCACATAGAGGGTCATGAACTAGATGAGGATGTTATGCATTATGATCCATCTATGGAGGGGAAACTAGTGAGTCATGTTGAGCCCATGGTGGAAGAAGATGAGCAATCATATTTTGGGCTTGCCATCGATGGGGAGAAGACAAATGTGTAGAAAATCAACAAAGTTGTAGTACTTATAGATAGTAGCTCTCTTTAGGCCTATATAAATGGGGCTTGCAACACTGTTAGGTTACCTCTGCACGTTGGAGATAACGCTACACAGTAATTTGTCACTGTCCTCATCTTAGCCCCTCTACTGTGTCATGTATCAAATGCACATGTCCATATCTTCCAACTTATGCAAAAAGATTAAACAATGCTCTCTGATGCTGAAGAACTGACCTTTTTTCCTAAGTTTCTGCATCGTCACTAGTAAGCCATTAAAATGTGCGACGAACCTTTGTCATGAATAGTTGAGTCGTGACACCGTCGCAGGTGTACAAATGTTTCCTGACACGGTCAAATTTTAGGGCTCGACGCAAGGCTCCCAGCTATTTATCACGACGATTGGCCTGCATGCAATGCCTCCTTGCGATGTCGTCGCTGAGCCTTAGTTCATGATCTTCGACGATCCATAATTGGCGAATTTGTTCAAACAGTGAGCCTTCTGGATGTCTCGAGAACTGGTTGTTGGGTCAGTTTTGGTCGCTTTTCCTCCTCTGGGATGGTGGTTCCACCTCTGGTGCAACCTCCCTTAAGGATAAGCTCCCTCTCCCTCATTTCATGGAGACTCCTTCTCCTATAAAATCACTCACCATTGCTATGATTTGCTAGTTCTTTAGTTGGGCACTGTTGGTTAGTTCTTTTGAGTTTGCTTTGAAACTAAGTAGATAGCTTTGGTGTGAGTGTAACAAGTGTGGGATTGCTAATAGATTGGTAAGAGGTTGTGGAGTGCCTTAACCTTGTATTAGAGCTTGTGAGTGAGAGAGACATTGTCTATTCGGGAGACCCATTCTTGAGAGTGAATGCTTGAAGAAACATACTGGATGGACCCTTCGAGAAGGATTGCAACGTCAAGAGTTGGTTGTAAGCTTTTCTTTTGATTCATTTTAATACAATCAATGATGATTTCCCATATCTTGTGCACAATTTACTTGATAGCTTATGATTTCTTGACTTTATAAGTAAAAAGATCATTATTGTTCTTGGTTACATGTTCTGTTGTTTTCTTGTGGTGTTTTAGGTTGATTGCTCATTAAGGAGAAAGAAATAGAAGCTGGAGCAGTGCAACAAAAACTCCATCAACTGTCGGTTTGAGGTAGGCCTCCAATAATGAATATTTAAGGGAATCGATTGTTGTTTTGTCTTTGCTGTGACTAGACCCACTCTAAGGCTAGAGGGGTTGCCTCTCTCCGTAGAGGGAACACTTTCCTTTATCACAAGTTGGCGACTCCACTGGATTATTGAAATTCTTCCTTACACCACACCTTCAGGCACAACCAGACTTGCTCGAGTTGCTGATCTGTTCCTGGAACCCGACAGAGGGAAAGTTCGTCATTTATGGTCAGGACATCGAGTTTGACATGACAGACATATATTTCTTGACAGGTTTGTCTCGTCGTGGTGAGAGACCAATCATGGAGGGTGTACGAGCTGCCAGCGAGACTCTTGATATGTTGATAGCGCGGGTGTGCCTAGGGGCATGCAAATCATCCACTAGTGGGAAACTGCAGATCCCGACAGTGGGGGATTTGACCCTTCGTTCAGTACTGTTTATGGTTACGAGAGCAACGAGCTCTCAAGCACAACATGAGGCAATGAAGACCCAACTACGGTTAGCCCTTGACTGCCTCACTCTGACCATGTACAACTGGGCCGATGCAGTGTCTCTTAGCATGAAGAGGCAACTGACTAAGTGCCGACGAGGGGAGACCAAACAGTTTGGATATGGATCCATTCTCATACCGCTCATGCTGGAGCAGGTACCATCACTTCAACTACTGGATATGGACCTGTATGTGTCGGGACCACAAGAGGCTCACATCATGTGATGGGCACATGTGATGCCATGAGGAGGTGGTGGTCGGCCAATATCATGGGGAGTACTGTTTCGAGAGTGGCTGGATCGTCAGAAGATCAACATCGAGGATTGGCCTTACGCGGGCACAGACTTCCGAGGAGATCCTGACATGCTGCTCCCACCTGGCGAGCAGTGGGATGAGGGAGGTAAAACACTTGGTCAAACATCAGACTATTTATGTGTTTTGTTTTTCATAATTTTTTTGGATTTTCACATGCATATGTCTTAATTATCGTTTCTATGTTATTTGCAGATGTGGGACTGGAGAGACCCATGGGATTGGCTCCTGCGGCACGGAGGGAGGGCAACAGAGAGCTGGCTCTGGCTCGTCTGGGCGGTAATGCGGAGGAGGAGATTGCCCATAACCTTGAGGGCCTGACTAATGGGATCCCAAATTACAGGGGGATCGAGGAGGTCCCAGTGGAGTATCAGAGACATACTATCGGTGTGACACCTAGGATACATAGACTCTTGAGACAAGTAGTGCGAGCGGTGGTGTTCCAGTTCGGTCATGGTTTTGTAAAGCATTTCACCCCTCCCACTCTCTCGGGCTTCATGCTTCAGGGGGCATATGTTACATAGTAATTTCTCACTGTCCTCATCTCAGTCCCTCTGCTGTGTCATGTATCAAATACACATGTCCATATCTTCCCACTTATGCAAAAATATTAAACAGTGCTTTCTGATGCTGAAGAACTGACCCTTTTTCCTAAGTTTTTGCATCGCCACTAGTAAGCCATTAAAGTGTGTGATGATCCTTTGTCATGAACAGTCGATTCGCGACACCGTCATAGGTGTACACGTGTTTCCTATGATGGTCCAATTTTAGTGCTCGGCACAAGGCTCCCAGCTATTTATCACGACGATTGGTCTGCATGCAATGCCTCCTTGCAATGTCATCGCTGAGCCTTAGTTCATGACTTGCGACGATCCAGAATTGGTGAATTTGTTCAAACAGTTGGCCTTCTGGATGTTTCTAGAGCTGGTTGTTGGGTCAGTTTGGGTCGCTTTTCCTCCTTTGGGATGGTGGTTCCACCTCTGGTGCAACCTCCCTTAAGGATAAGCTCACTCTCCCTCATTTCATGGAGACTCCTTCTCCTATAAAATCACTCACCATTGCTATGATCTGCTAGTTCTTTAGTTGGGCACTGCTGGTTAGTTCTTTTGAGTTTGCTTTGAAACTAAGTAGATAGCTTTGGTGTGAGTGTAACAAGTGTGGGATTGCTAATAGTTTGGTAAGATGTTGTGGAGTGCCTTAACCTTGTATTAGAGCTTGTGAGTGAGAGAGACATTGTCTATTTGGGAGACCCATTCTTGAGAGTGAATGCTTGAAGAAACATACTGGCTAGACCCTCCGAGAAGGCTTGCGATGTCAAGACTTAGTTGTAAGCTTTTCTTTTGATTCAATTTAATACAATCAATGATGATTTCCTATATCTTGTGCACAATTTACTTGATAGCTTATGATTTCTTAACTTTATAAGTAAATAGATCATTGTTGTTCTCGGTTACGTGTTCTGTTGTTTTCTTATGGTGTTTCAGGTTGATATCTCATTGAGGAGAAAGAAATGGAAGCTGGAGCAGTGCAACGGAAACTCCATCAACCGCCGGTTTGAGGTAGGTCTCCAACGATGACTATTTAAGGGAATCGATTGTTGTTTTGTCTTTGCTGTGACTAGACCCACTCTAGGGCTAAAGGGGTTGTCTCTGTCCGCAGAGGGAACACTTTCCTTTATCACATATAGGGAGGCAAAGTTACCTAAATAGTTATTATGCATTGATCAGGCTGGTTGGATGAGGAGACATGAGTTGTGCAGGATGCAATATTCACATGATGGAGTTGTTAGGTGTACAAGTGTTCTTGAATCCGGTCCCTCTCACGGGGTTGGGTAGTGAGAAGTATTGAATTGGTATCTGATGGAGCGGGCTAGGTGTCTAGATATATCCATGGCTATAGTTCAAAAATGGATGTGGATTACCAAAGGGGTTCAAGGGCCATACTATTGTTGGGATCCAAGTGGGATTACCCATTGCATCATGGATTCGATAGGTGATGGTAGTAGTTGCGCAATGGAACCTATGGTTGGGTGCACACTCACTTTCATATCTCCATTAGAGTCTTGAAAAACACTAGTGACAAGATGGATTGACAGGGGAGCAAGAATATTTCGTGAGATATCATGGTATGCTGACCGTACATGGGGTAGTAGGATGAATAACATACTCTGATAGGAGCTTCTTGGAGGAGGTGGCATTGGTAAACCACCAGACAGGGCATTGTATGGAGATGATGCTCTTCCATTGATGTATTGGGCATATGAGTCACTAAGGATCGACGCAGTAGTGTTATTCCCATTAGCATGTGAGGAGTTAGGCCACTTAGGTCTACCAATATAGATGACAAGATATGACTCACAACATGGTGGTTTCACTATCCAAGTGGCACATGCGAGATACCAGGTGTTATATCGTAGTGCGATAGTAGGAAGTGGTATCTAATGGTGCAAAAAGATATGTCATAGAATCCAATGCCATGCAGAGGAGTTTGGGGATACATGTGTGAGTGCATTAGTGTGTGATGTTTCACAACAGGATTTTGGGGCATTTCCTCTAGATAGATCTCTAGGAGGGAACATCAGGCATACCATTGGGTTTATCTTACCTTGGATCGATGATGATCATCTCTTGATCATACCCCTTGAGACTCACACACCTACCTCTCCTTCGTATTGATTAAAATCACAAAGGATGTGGTTATCCTTCATTGATGCTCTCAACACAAGCATAGGGACACGGGAGGCTCATGGGAGATAGTTGGATGGGATACAATGTATCATGAGAGAGACTACCCAACTGTGGCATATGCTTAGAACATGAGTTGGAAGATTCAAGCTTGAAGATGGCCCGATCCACTGTAGAGGTAGCATATGCTCCGTCCTTGAGATCACACTTAGGGATATGCATGACACACCCTGGGTAGGAAATCCCGTGGTGTTATAGGAGCATATACAATGGGTGATGGACCTTTCTTACTAGAGGATGTTTAGACTCCATATAGTATTAGGGTGCATCATTAAGAGACATGATATTAGAACTCACTGTGTTATGGTAGGTGTAGGGAAGTGTAGCATGCATTGTATTGATTTATGATATATGGAGTCTATATATTGATTGTATGCAGGGACTAGAGACGAGGCACAAGTGGATTCCATCAATTTTCAAAACTATGCCACAATAGATCTAGCTATGGGATCCGAGGATTCAGTTGGATGATAGGTCACTTAGTTTAGTGATGAGTGGATTCGTGGCAGAGAGTGATCTAGATCACTCGTGGGTTGATATGTGGAGGATCATTGAGGCCTTAATTGTATGGCGAGGTAGGTTTTCCCTGTTGTTTCTTAGGATCAAGATTAGCTTTGGATGGGTAGGCTTTGACATCATGGAGATGCCTGTGATGGATGTGTTTGGATTTTACATATACTTTGTCATCAGGTTCCAGGACAAGAGGATACAATATGATACAATGGACAATCAATCATAGTTAGAGTGGCATAACATTAGCATGGTGGTATCCTTTTCAGAGTAGTAAGGGACCCTGAAATTACAGGGCTTGGAATTTTAGCTACCTTTACAGATGAGCTGATATCTACAGGGGGAGTTCATGCAGATATTTCATTGGGTTTTAGTTCTACGAAGAATATTCCACCCTCTATTGATTTGCTGATGACTTGGGGAACCACACTAGTATGGAAAGATGATCAACCAGAGGGGACCATGGAGAGCACATGAAGATGA
Organism: Pinus tabuliformis; assembly: GCA_031772625.1. Lineage (NCBI taxonomy): Eukaryota > Viridiplantae > Streptophyta > Pinopsida > Pinales > Pinaceae > Pinus > Pinus tabuliformis. Next base: position 414,565,076 of record CM062805.1, on the reverse strand, counting down.
GGGTTCCTATCCACATAGGTTGGATAGCATCTTAAGGAGTCCTCCCTTGCAAGACATGGGATTGGATTCTCTATAGAGGAACTTCTTGAAGAGTTGATCAAGATTCTACATTATCAAGGTTCTCTACTTATTGGTGATATGTAGAGTGTTTTCGGTGTCTATATCTTGTTGGACCACAAGTGGAGAGAGGGGTGCTTCACATTGAGCAGGATGACTCAATATCCTGGTATCAAAGGATCCTTTGTGACAGGGTATTGAACATAATTGGGGTGAGTCAGTTGCACATTTCAAACCCTGGTATTGTTTGTGGTGATAGTTTGGGTCAATAGAGAGAGAACACTTGTTCATGCATTTCTTGAGGACAAGTAATTTTTGGCAGGGAGGAATATAATATCCCTAAATTTTACGAGCGTGGGAAATTACTAAGGAGTTGCTCAATTTTGTTGACAATATATAAAAGGGTCAATTGTAATTAATAAAAGGGAAAATATTATTACTATTAGAAAGTGGCGGAAAAATAATATTTTATTAGAGAATGGCGGAAAAATAGTATTTTATTGGAGATTGGCAGCAAAATAGTATTTTATTGAAGAATGGTGGAAAAACATTATTTTATTAGAAAAGGGTGGAAACACATTATTTTATTAAAACGGTAGCAAAAAGTCATTTAGTGGAAAAAATATTCCGAATGGAAAATGACATCAACCCATGGTATTCATCCACCCATGTTATTCATCTACCCATAGAATTTACCCATGGTATTGTAAGTGGCATCCACCCATGGCATTTATCCACCCATGGAATTTACCCATGGTATTGTAAGTGGCATCCACCCATGGTATTTGACCGTGGTATTGTGACATCCACCCATGGTATTCATTCACCCATGGAATTTACCCGTGGTATTGTAACAAAAAAATACTGTAAGTAACAAGTCACATTTTGTAAAAGGACAGTTTGTCCGCCACAATGTAGTTTTTACAGTGATTCTTCATTTTAATAAATTCCATTGGTGGATGAATAACATAGGTGGATGAATACCATGGGTTGATGTCATTTTCCATTCGGATCAAAAAGCCCCCCCACCAATAAAAATAATATTAAAAAGAAGTCTAGAAGCATGGGGAGAAATTATAAAAGTAGGATGGACTCATTTGTTGAGAATTCTATTTGTATCACATCTCATTGATATTGAAAAGGAAGTCAAGTGAGTTTCAAATTTAAAGGTTTCAAGTGAAAATCTAAGGTTATTTCAGTGGACTTCGAGTGCTAGCCTAGTTAGCTCTTGGGGAAGTTCACTTCAGGTCTCCCATTTGTGTTTATGGAAGGGTTATATAAATTTCCAAATATACCATTCTAGATTTGAAGCTTGTGATGAGCCTCATCATTTGGTAACTATATGGATTAATACACCTCCTAGCTTATTCAAGTCAACTCTTCTCATAATTTATTACATATTTTGATTGTATTTTTCTTAATGAGATGAGTCAAAGTGAGATATTATGCCTAGTGGACTAATGTGCATTGATTGTAGGTTTTTGAGAGAAAATCATGGAAATTTTGGCTAATTAAGGGCTGAAACTCAAATGAGACAAGGAGGAGAGATTGTAGGAGGTAGATCCTCCTCATTTACTCCTCACTCATTCAAATATTCCTCCATCAATCACACTAGCTCAGAGTACAAGCAACCAAGTCATGGAGATCAAAAGGCAGCTGAGCAAGTGACAGTTAAAGAGTCAGTTTATCTCGAGTTTGGGAGCCGAGCCTCCCTAGATTTAAGGAAGTTGTTGGAGACTTTAATTGTATAAATAAAGAGGCCTAGAGACTCATTAGGATTTGAATTTTTGTTGTAAAAACACTAGTAATTTTCGAGTTCAAGACTTGTGGAAGACAATGTTATGTAATTTTCTTATTTGATAATGAGAATGAGCATTTCCTTGATCTAGCACTAAGTTGACTCAGAGGGCTAAAGCTCTTGGGTTAGGGCCCAAAACTAGCAGCAAAGGCTCATCTTCTTGTATTTGTATGTGTTGGTGCACTAAGATGTCTTTTTACAAGCAATCTTAATTCCTACATTAATTGTTAACCCAAGGTAAGCCTTTTTATCTCAAGAGTGTCAGCACAATCTATGCAGTGAATTCAGAGGTTAGTTAAAGGTAAATCGTTGCAATCACTAATAACTATCTCTTCAACTCAAATCACACAACTCTTAAAGAAATAACTAAGGATGAAATGACTCTAAAAGAGCTCTTAACACATTCTGCAATTCCGTCTACTTATTCCAAAATCAAATGAATCTGAATGCAAATACAAAGAATCACGCTTGGCAATCTTCAAATAGAATTAAAAATAACTCACTCAATCAAGAAAGAGAACTGTAACAACTGAATAATAATGTTAATCTATCCCAAATCAGAATTCAATGGAAAATCCTAATTGAACAACAATCTCAATTGAATGACAATTCCCAATTGAACACCAATCTCGATTGAACGACAATTCTTAATTGAATGAAAATCAAGCAAATACGATAAATGATTTCTAAACAACAATTGTTCTCTGTAAGAAGATTATGGAAATCAATTAACACTATCTCTAGGATCTATGATATCATAACTTAGAATGAACAACAATCTACTACTGAAACTAATATAACCAATCAGATCAAAGCATTACTCGACTAAGTATCAACCGAAATGAACAGAAATATGAATTGGAATCGTTAATCCTCATAATAAGCGAAATAATATTAACTGAAAATTAACAATCAATAAAGATTCAAATGGAAAGATTATAACACAAGAAAGCAGTAGAACTTCTCTTGACCGGGCTTAGATTCCCCAGAAGTCTCCGCTAAGGAATATTCAGAATATAAGTGAAGATCAAACACAATATTTCAATAGTATAAGTAACCAGATTACAATGTCACTGAGATAACAGTATTATATGTCTCAAAAATAATAATTATAAATTACACAAGTCTGAACTAAACTTCGTTTGCCTTTCGGCCTTATATATAATAGTAAAAGAGTAAACTAGATAAAAGCGAATCCTTAGGATCAGGGGATCCTGAGGATTTCACAATACATAATCTGATTCTGTCATGAAATAGTATTGGTATGCCTAGTCTCTTGTTGCCTTTCCTGCTTCGGACGTTGTCTTTCCCTTTTACGGCCTGGTGCTACTCTGTCAAGTGAACAACTATTGACCAATCCACGTCTTCTGCACACAAGGATAGTAAAAAGTTAGTTTCCTGTGTTATATTTATCTAATTTGTTACCAAGTGCTTTCATCCAATATTTAACTGTAATTTCCTTTATTTCAATTGATAAACAGAGATAATCGTGTAAGGATAAATACAAAATAAATTACTCACGAGAAAATATATCTTTTTCTTGACCCAACATACTCGCTAGCTTACCTTGTTGCATGTCCTCATGCAATTAAATAGTTGATGTGTAGATGAGTTAGGGAGTAGGCAGAATATACCTCCTCCTTATAATGTTTGAATCCATTTTTCTTCTTTAATATAGCAAAAGCCCGGGTAACATCTTGATCCTTCAAGGTGTAATCACAATGATACTTATATGGAGGATACCATATGATTGGAGTCCTATACCTATATCCTATCCATTCAGGTCCCATAGTCAAAATCATGTTACTGTATTTATAAAAACGAGAGGAGGCGGCTTTGAAGTTCTGACATCCAAATGGTTCTCGATTTATAATAGTAATGATGGAGGCTTCCCACCTTTATCTAGTTTTAGACAAGGCTTCCTCTTAATATCTTGGAAGTACTCCTTTCCATCTTGTATAATATGTGTATGAAATGGCCCCTATTGGCCTATAACATCGTCTCGCTTCATGAATTTCTTGTGTTTACTCAAGAGCTGCAGGGGTTTGGTTGGTTCCCCTCTCACCCATAGGTCAATTCCTTCTTCACACCTCCTAAAAGTATTGTGGGCCTTGGCCCACTTGAGTTGATTAGTAGCGAAAGAGAGAAATGCCTGGAGTTGTACATCCCCTATAAAGGGGCCAGGGTTGTTGTCCCTGTCGTCTTCCAGAAAGAAATTGTGCATATAAAGCTCACAAAGGAGGCACTGTACCTGCTCGTTATGTTCTCTAAATCATTTGACAAAATCCGGGGTGGTTTTGATTTCCACAGGCTTACCAGCCTTAGCAGCTTTGATTTTCAGCAGGAGGAACCTTTCCAGGAGGTATAGGGCATAATTTGTAGCAAGGGATCTACATGAAAAGGTGTCGGAATAAAGAGAGCACACAGTTTCCAACTGCTCTTTAGCCTTTTGTAATTTCTCCCATGCTTTCTCAACATTTTTCTGTTTAGCCCTAAACTGAGCAAAGGTTTCATCCTCAGTTATAGTTAGTGTCGAAAACTTTTTCTTTAATTCTTGATGTACCTTCGGGGGCACTACCTCTTCCTTGTACTGGGATAATTCCTGATGCACCTTCAGTAATTCATTCTGCAATCTACTAATAAATTCTTCCCTGATTAGGGGAATATAAGCAGGTGTTTCTTCTGTTTGGGTTTCTGCTTCCTGGGTTTCCATGGGATCAATCTGAACAGCAGCTTCAGCTGCCTCTTGAATCATCCAATGACCAATCAGAATGTCCTCTTTAGCATCTATTTGAAGAACAATATCCATGGTAGGGTGGTCTGTTTGAGTCTCCCATTTAGAAAACACAAGGGTCCTCGGTTTGCATTTCAGTGTCTTCTACAAGGCACAAGTTTGTCTGATTTTCCTTTGGATAGGCCAAAAGATCCTCAGTTTGGGTCTAGTACCCCTTCCAGAATAGTGTTCTATCTATGTGCCTGTGGTCCGTTTTTCTACTTTCAAATTCTTGGCTCTAATGGCCTCCTTTAACCACTGCCTTAGTTGCCCAATTATTCACTTCTATTTCCTATACTTCTTAAGCACTTTTTTGAGCCTATCCCTGTAGGACTTCTTTATCCTGGGACTTCCAACTAGTGATGGGTTAACTGCATTATCCTTTGGTTCCTGTATAGGTGGTAATGTGTCAGCATCAGGGAGGGTTCCATCTGGAACTGTATCTCTTGATGGAGCTTCACCTTCTAGCTCCGCTTTATCATGGATTTCTCTTTCAGGAGATCCCAATACAATGGTGTCTCCTGAACAATTGTCATTCTTCAGGTTTTCTTTTAGGTAGGCCTTGTCCTTAGTGGAATTAGAAAAAATAGTGTTACTTGGTTGATTTTTATCTACTAGGGTTTCATCTACAAAGTTTTCTTCAGCTAGAAGGTCCATTGGACCAATGTTTGCTACCCGATTTCCTTCTCTAGTGACATCTTCTTCATGTACCTCTGCTTTAAGGGGTTTTTCCATAGAAGGAATTGGTTTAGTCTATTCTTCCACATAATCAGTGCATGGTAGGTTTTGCTCAAGACCAAGGCTATGAGCAGGGGTAGACTGGTTGGGGGTGCAATTCTATTCTTCAGCATTCCCGGATTGTTCTTTACCTTCTCCAAGTATTCCCATGTTTTCCAATACCTTGGCCACTTCCTCCTCATAGTATTGCAAAGGGGAATTTTGCGGACTTGCAGGCGGTGTGCAGGATGGTCCAACCTCATCTTCTTGAATTGGGATGCTTGACTGGGATCTCACTCACACAGAGCGCCTACATTTTGCTGGGTTCAAGGGAACGAAGGAATTCTTTATTTTTAGTGTCCTTCTCGGACCTCGGGTTCTTGGCCCTTATTGCTTGTTACTGTGTTTTCTGGGGATGGAGCCAAAGTAGGATTTAAAACATTATCCCAAGTTAACTGCTGCCAGGCCAGTCCATTGATAATAATTAATTTAATTAGTCAGTGATGACTGATTACTTTGTGTGGGACCTTGGTTGTCCTAACTCGCCAGGTGACATCATGTAATAGGGAATTCAAATAAAATGGAAAAATAATTGAAATTTTCTCTTTTAAAATGGTTATAAGTTTAAGTTGGCAGGGCTTTACCACATCGTGTCGACTGTTGTAGGTAATGTATCTTTGCACGATGAAATCTAATTCTTGCCACACTTCCTTAACGCCAAAGGATGGATCCCTTTTCCTATTCACACTAGTTGCTCTCCTGGATCGTGGAATACTTCAATCGCATTGTGTAGAAGGACATGTTTTTCTGTCGATTTCTTTCCTTTAGCCGAAAGTCTATTGACTTTGGCTGTGACTGCTTCAGAAAATATTATACTTTTGCCTTTGACTATGGTGCTACCATTTTGCAAATTCTGTAGAAATACCAATGTTAGCTCCTCATGAAAACCCTGCAACGTATTCAGATATTGTAGCCATCCTACATGCTCAAGAATTGTAGGAGCTTGATCTGATACCATAAGCACTAGCGATTCATTTCGGATAGCTCTTCCTCCCATGGCTGTTATACCTATAACTGGTTCACTTGTATGCAATTGTTTTACACTTCCACAATCCAAAACAACAACATAAAACATTACAACAATTAACAGAGAAATGACCATGTTTTGGGAATTAATATCATATTTAGTTAAGTCATTGGTATTTTCAACCATAATTAACGTAGGATCATGAGTCTACATGCCATCCATAATGGTTTTTGTCCTTTTCCTAATCAGAAATACTTGCTAAGTATTACTCATTGATAATCATCATTCAGTCCTTCCTCAAAAGTTAATTCAAATGATTATCACACAATTGTTCATAACTCACACATGTCGTGCGTAGGCAGGCCATCCCCCCTTTGACGAGAAAAGGGCAACCATGTCCTTTCAACATGTGAAAAGCAAGCGAAAGCATTAAAAATACATAAATGTTGGTAACCAATTCCAAAAACATTGTGTTAATCAATAAAGCAATTAAAGCAATACATGTCATTGTATGTGAAATGGCTGAAAAGAAAGAAACAAAGATTTTAATGCATTATGTCAAAAGATTTTCACCGTAAGTGGTATTAATGACAAAGGCATAATCAACGATATATATTAATGACAAATGTAAAATGATTGGAAAATTTGGAATATAATGAATATATGATAGAATTTACCATGCAGATGAGCTTGTAAGAGTGCTATTCAAAGGGAAACTCCCTTTAGAAACAAATCCATAGGTGATAAGAGCTTAGAGAACATTTGGCAGTGTAAGATGATACCTCAATACCATAAGCAGATCCGCTGCATAGCCTCGACAAGGTTGCTTTTTAACCCCACAAATGAGCCAGAGTCCTCGTTTTTGGATGTATATGGTTCTTCTTTTTCTTGTCATAAAGAGACCACTATGCTGGCATGGTGACCAGAGGACCATAGTGCAATTCACCAGGATATAACAAAGTGATCAGGCTGGATTGTGATGAGACCCCCTGCCCTTCTGACAGTTTTAAGAATTAAGAAGGTCATTACCTTGGTTGGGTAGCCAATTGGAATGTCACTTGTTAGATCCATATGATCATGGTAGGCTAGCTCGTGATGAGATCCCCTATCCTTTTTAAGACAATATTTGATTCTTTTTCACATCTCATTATGTCCATTTTTCTAGTGGAATTTTTATTTGTTAAAAAGAGGGAGGCTCATTTGCTCCTTAAGAGTCATGGATGGTGTAAGAAGTAAGAAGATGCTAATGAAATTTTATACTCTTACCCCCATATCATCATGTTAATGGGATTTATCTAGTTGACAATGTAAAATATAGGGCATCATGGTTTGAAAATAATGAATCATTTTATGATGTGTCCAAATAAGAGATGTTTAGTCAGTCACTATAAATATACACCGTATCAACTTTTGAACAAAGATAACCATCAAAAGGCTTCATGAGTCATAATGGTATTGTCATTACTGTTTTTTTATTATATCAAGCACAAATCCATTCAAATGGTGTTTATTCACAATACAAAGGAGAAAAGAAAGAAAAGATGGCATCATGACCGTTAAGAAAAATTAACAATTTATTCTATTAAAAAGACAAAAAGAGTTTTTCAATCGATTTAATAGCAATCGTTCAATCATTTGAACAACACAGATTGCAAACAAAATTGTTGTTCAATCGATTGAACAACAATCATTCAATTGTTTGAACAACAAAAATCGAAAACAGAAGTGTTGTTCAATCGATTGAACAACAATCGTTCAATCGTTTGAACAACAAAAAATAAAAATACGAAAGTTATTTTCAATCGATTGAACAACAAAATCAAAATGAAAAAGTGTTGTTCAATTGATTGAACAACAATCATTCAATCGTTTGAACAACAAATTCAAAAAGCAAAAATGTTTCGTTCAATTGATTGAACGACAATCGTTCAATCATTTGAACGACAAAATCAAAAAACAGAAATGTGTTCCGTTCAACCATTTGAACGAAAAAATAAAAAAATGAAAATGTTCTGTTCAATCGATTAAACGAAAATCGTTCAATCGATTGAATGACAATCGTTCAATTGTTTGAACAACAAAATAAAAAAACGAAAATGTGTTGTTCAATCGATTGAACGGAAGTCGTTCAATCGTTTGAACAACAAAATCAAAAAATGAAAATGTGTTGTTCCATTTATTGAACGAAAATCGTTCAATCATTTGAACAACACTTATCAAGCACACAAAGCAATAAAAATTCTCATATTTACATGGTACTGGCTATTCTTAATTGCAACCAATAAAAAAGAGTATATACATTATTTACAATTTCTAACAAAATCTCAATTTTTTGAAAGAAAAGTTGTTGGGTCATCACTTCCTGTAGCTAAAATTTGCATGGAGGGGTCCTCGTGTACCTACTCACAGAAAGACTCCTTGGTGAGTGGTTTGTGATAGAGGCATACTCGATGTCCGTTCACCTTAAAAGAATGGCCAGATCCATCAATGGTAGCCAAGGTAAGAGTACCATTGTTATGCACTTCTTGAATCTCATAAGGGCTGAGCCATCTTGTTTGCAACTTGCCCGGGAAATCTTGGAATCTAGAATCGTAAAGCAGTGCCCAATCCCCTTTTTGAAACGTTTTCTTCTTGATAAGGCTGTCATGCCATTTTTCCCTTTGTTGTTGAATAATTGCAGTTCATTGCAAAGCAAGAAGTCAAGCCTCGTTTAGTTCGTTAATCTACTGGAGTCGCTTGGTTTGGGCTTCTGTTAGATCTAGCCCTACTTCCTGGGCCGTCCTTAGAGTCTTTATTTCGAATTCAATCGAAAAAATAGGTTCTTTGCCAAACACGAGTTGGTATGGAGAGTATCTAGTAGTATTCCTCCAAGTCATACGATAGGCCCACAAGGCCTCTGGAAGTCTAGCAACCCAGTCTCGTCGGTGTGTTGAGACTGTCTTGGTCAGAATCGCTTCAATGACCTTATTGGTGATTTCGACCTGCCCGTTCACCTATGGGTGATATGGGGAAGTGATCCTATGCGTAATATGATGATTCCTAAGAGTGGCAGTAATCTTATGTCCTATAAATTTCCCTCCCCCACTTGTGATCACTTCTCGCGGTAACCCATACCACACAAATAGTCCAAAAATGGAGTTAATCACAACTTCCTTTGTGGCTCTTAGTAAATCTATTGTTTCCACCCATTTCGTCACATAATTTGTGGCAACTAGTATGTAGGCCTTCTGATTGGATGGCAGATGGAATGGGACAACAAAGTCTAAAGCCCACCTTTCGAAGGGTTCTATGACTAGCTGGGGTTGTAGAGGCATTTCATCAAATTGGCCAGGCCTGCCCATCCTTTGACAGCTATCGCAAGCCTGGGCATATTTCTTAGCATTCTTAAAAATAGTGGGCCAATAATATCCCATATGTAATACCTTATGTCTTGTCCTTCGATCTGCAAAATGTCCCTCGCAGGGCTCGTCATGGAAATATTTCAGGATGTCATGAATCTCATCCTTGCGAATGCATCTACGTATACATATTTCGGTGCCTGTGTGAAAAATATATCTGCCTATCCAAGAGAATCGACGCTGCGTTGAACGATCAACTTCCTTTCTCTTGCTGTCAAAAGCCTAGAGAGCTTCCCGACTACCAGATAATTTTCCACATCTACGTACCATGGCATCTTGATTGCCACGACAAATAGATGTTCATTCAGAAATTGGTTGTCTACTTCCAGTGGATCATTCACCTTCGGGATTCATGATATAAAGTCAACAACCAGGTTTTCCTTCCCCAGAAAATCCTTGATAGTAATATTGAACCCCTGCAAAAGCAATAGCCATCATGTTACTTGACCATTTGTGATAGTTTTATTAGCTAGATACCGAATGGCAGAGTGATGAGTGTACAAAAAGACTTGGTAGCCAGTTATATAGTGTCTAAATTTTTTTATTGCATAGATAACAACTAAGAATTATTTTTCTGTCACTGTATAATTAAGTTCTGCAGAAGTGATATTTTTGCTAATATAATATATAGCATAAGGTTTCTTGTCCTCCTCCTGGCCAAGGACAACGCCTATAGCTACATTTGATGTGTCTGTGGATATGTGAAAAGGCAACTCCCAGTTTGGTCCACGTAATACTGGTGCTGTTGAGACTAGTTTCTTTAAACCTGTAAAAGTTGTGTCACATTTGTCAGACCAACTGAAATCAACATTTCTAGTCAAAGCATATAGAGGTGCAACAATTTGTGAAAAGTTTTTAATAAACCTACGATAATAGCCTGCATATCCTAGGAAGCTATGTACCTCTGTCTGAGTGCAGGGGGTAGGCAGTAAAAGAATTACCTGAATTTTGTTGGGTCTACCTGTATTCCTGCTGTAGAGATATAGTGTCCCAATATTATGCCCTCGGTCATCATCATGTGGCACTTGACATTGCTTAAACATAACCTGGTAGCAATGCATCGTTCTAAGACTTTTTCTAATGTTTGAAATGCTTGGTCGAAGTCATCCCCATATGGAGTAAAATCATCCATATACACCTCAAGTCCTTCATTTATTAAATCAGCAAAGATGCTAAGTATATCCCTCTGGAATGTAGTTGGGGCATTACACAAGCCAAATGGTAATACTCTGTACGTGAATGTACCCCAGGGATAGGTGAAGGTTGTTTTGTCCTGGTCTTCAAGGGCGATCTGAATTTGATTGTAGCCGTTGAAACCGTCTAAGAAGGAAAAGAACTGCTTCCCTGCCAAAGTATCAAGGACCTGATCGATGAATGGGAGGGGGAAATGATCTTTCTGTGTCACCTTGTTCAACTCCCTGTAGTCTACACAGATATGCCACTTCCCATTTTTCTTAGGGATGACCACCAATGGAGAGACCCATTTACTGTCTGAGATAGGATAAATAAAGTTTACATCCAACAACTTCTGTAACTCTTCTTTCACAACGTCCTTGAGATGCGGATTCAATCTCCGTTGAGGCTACTGGATGGGTTGAGCATCCTTCTCAGTATAGATGTGGTGTGTACATAGCTATGGGTCTATTCCTTTCATATCAGGATAATCCCATGCAAAAGCCCCTTTATATTTCTGTAGGACCTGTATGAGCTTTTGCTGCTGATCGCTATCCAGACCATCATTAATATTTAGAATTTTGTGAGGTTCGATCTTTATCGGTTTGCTATTATGAACGACAGTCGTTTGAATATGCTGATCATAGGTATCCTTCAGAGGATCCTCCATGGCTTCATTATCTAGGATTTCTTTCAGCATTTGAAACTTTACATTGCTCACATTAGCAAGCCGATTTATAAAATTATTAATAACATCATCTTCAATCTGACCTTTAAATTCCAGTGCCTCTGCTACTGTGGAAGGTGAACGGATGCTTTCCTCCAGGTACACTGGTGGTTGTTTACATATTTTTATAATGGGTAGACTTGGCTTGGCAGGAGGATACAACACAATATTTTTTATAGCATCCCCCTTTGAAATAGTCATGCTACCTTCTCGGCAGCCAATATAACCATTAGATGTCGCAAGCCAAGATCATCCTAGAATCAAAGGGTGCCCATCTAATCTATTCTTTGGGTTTATGACAAGAAAATATATTGGATATTCCCACGAATCAACAGAAACTATGATATCCTGTAAGGTTCATTTTGGCCTTACCACTTAACGACCAACAAGTTCTAATAAAGTGGTGGTTGGTTCCAGGGTTGTAATACCAAGTGCTTGACAGGTTTTTGTTGTTAAAATATTAATGGCTGCACCCAGATTAACTAGAGTATTGGGAAAATAGCGGCCATATATCTGAACTGTCACTATAGGATTTCCAGGATCTTCATACTTTATTGGAGTTTCTCCTCCCAGGAGTAAATCAGATAAGGTCCCTACAACGTGAATGGTGGGTGAAATTTTTGCTTTCCTCGCAGGCTTCTTTACACATAGCTCTTTAATTGTTTTAGCATAGATGGGTATGTCTTGAATGACCTAGAGGAGAGGGATTTTAATACAAAGATTTTTTAGTTCCCCTACAAGATTGAAATCTAGATAAACAATAGGTTTGTATATTGTTAACGTTTTGGGGAATGGGGGAGAAGAAACTGTAAGTTTTTTCAGGTTCTTTATGTTGATTTGTCTCTTCTCCTTGTTTTAGTTCGGTATTAATTACAGGTGGTGGTATATGTATAGGTGGGGTTTCAATTTCGATTGAAGGTTGATCCCTAATTTCCTCAGGGGTGATGATACGGCCTGACCTCAATCTAGGTTCATTACATTCTTTCTGCTCAACCTCATAATCTGAGATTTCAATAATCTACACCAACAAGACCGATCTGTTATTAGGATTTGGATTCGGTTGAGTTGGCGATTGAGGCCGCAGAAGAGGTTGGGGATTTTTCTGTAATGTATACGTGTTGATAGTGTAGGTTGAGGCTGAGGACCTACCCCCATAGGTGCATTATATATCCCCAGAGGTCGCTGCCAATTTGTAGGCCAATTCAGATTTTAAGAGGTGGAGGCAGGCCACTGGGATTGATATGGATTGCCCTACCAAATAGGAGTAAAAGGAGAATTTGGCCAACCATTACCCGGAAAAGATTGCGTTGGACAGGATGTCATAGTGAATGGTTGGGTTTGCCAATAAGGGTAGGGTGATTGGCCCTGCCATGATGTCCAAAGTTTCTGTTGCTGATTAAACTGTGAAGAAGGAAAGAACTGGGATGCATCTTGTGACATACCGTAGGTTTAGTCTGACACTGTCGATGCTGGTTCATCTGATATACCGACTCTATTTCTTCTTCTTCTTCCTTGAATATTGCTTTTAGCCCCGACAATGATGGACATTGTTTAGGTGGCTCTTTAGTACAGATAGTGCATGTCTGCACCATGTCTAATGGGCATTCCCATTGGCTATGCTTCTTTCGACAACGTGGCCAAGTTTTGTTTTGCTAAGGCTTGTTTTTATTTAGCCTGTAATATGTCTAGCTACGTTGTGAGAGTGCCCAGGATGTCTGTCTTAAAATCTTCCAGGAGGTTACCGATTTCCATCCCCGTTACGCCTCCACTGTGTGGTTTTCTTCCCCTGCTCATGGGATCTCGGCTTCCTGTTCTTGTACGTGTGCTTCCTCACGAACACTTGATACATAAGTAGATTATTTCATCATAATCTTCCTAAGAAATATCTCATTTTCCCATTAAATTTAGAGTTTCTACCCATTCCTATTTCATTCCTTTAATTAAGATAGCTCTTAGGACTTCTTTCAATAAGGCAATGTGTGGAGACCTATGCAAATTATAATTAAACCGTTCTACATATTCTTCTAGTGTTTCATTATCTTTTGCAATCATCTTAAAAATTTCATCTTTCAGTTCCCTAGTCTTACAAAAGTAGTAGTATCTTTTGAGGAAGGAGGTTTTCATCTTGTCCCAACAATTAATAGTTCGCCCACCTAGACCCATGAACCACCTTAAGGCTGCTCCTTTCAGAGTGGAAGGGAACAACTTTAGCTTTTGGGGGTCAATGGTGTAGTCATACCCTCTACAGAGGACATCAAACTCAAACAGGAAAGTATCAGGATCCTCTGTGATCATCCCATGGAAAGTTGGGATTCTCTGTAGAGGAATAGCCTTCATGTGGGCATTGGCCACTTGGTTGACTATGGGATAATCTAATGTTGTGGGTTGACCTTGGGGTGGTTGATCTGCCATTTGGTCAAAGACGTGCCAATAACCTTTGGGGATTTTAGGGGGTGATTTTTGAGTAAGCGGAGGATTAGCAACCTGAGCTGGCTTTGCAGCACTACCTAGATCTGGGATCATAGGAGATCCCTGTTCAGACAACTGTGGTTCTGCCTTAGCAGTTCCACTGGTTTCTCCTTCTCCTTCTCTTAAGTTACAATATTTTTCCTCTTGTAGAGGATCAGAATGTAAACTTATTGTAGCTTGAAGACTTTGTTCTGATCCTCCAACTTGGATTTGAATGTTAGTGTAAGCTACAGATGGCGAGCCTGCTACTTGAGGGATAATAGTAGAACTTTTTCTAGGTACTTCCTGGAATCCTACTGACACTTGAGATTCTGCTTTTATTATGATTTCTTCGATAAAGGTCATTCTCCCAAGGTTCACCGATCCTTTGGGTTTTGCGGATTTAGGTGGGGGGTTATACTCTTTTTCTATCTTTCTATTCCTAGTCATTAATAAAAACCAATTCCTATTCAACCTCTAAGCTTTTGCTAAAAAGTAGGCTGGTAAGCAAGCACCTTACTTTCTAGGTACGTAGGTTCTTACCTTTCGTTTTTAAAACCCAATTATTTCACAACAAGGTAAAAGGAAATCACTTGAAACACTCTCCCCGGCAACAATGCCAAAATGTTGGTGCACTAAGATGTCTTTTTATAGGCAATCTTAATTCCTACATTAATTGTCAGCCCAAGGTAAGTCTTTTTATCTCAAGAGTGTCAACACAATCTATGCAATGAATTAACAGGTTAGGTAAAGGTAAATTGCTGCAATCACTAATAACTATCTCTTCAACTCAATTCACACAACTCTTAAAGAAATAACTAAGGAAGAAATGACTCTGAAAGAGCTCTTAACACATTCTGCAATTCCGTTTGCTGGTTACCCTCTCATTCTTGGGAGGCCCTGGTTAGCCGATGTCAATGCCTACATTAGCTGCAGGGCTAGAAATATGACTATAAAAAATGGGCATATGTCCAAGCAGTTAGTCCTATACCCTCCTTCTCAACCATCTCTATAGCATGACTTACCTTTATGGCTGGAAGAGGAGGAAGAAGATGAAGTCTACTCAACCCAAATCTATACCTTAGAAATAGCCATGGGAGGAGGACCACCAGATGAACATGATTTGATTGAACGCATACTCCAAAGTCCAACTCTCAACACATTGTCCTTAGAGGAAGTAGTAAAGGAAACCTAGAACAACCATCAGATTGATCTATGCTTAGTTAATTCAAACCCTACTCGTGTCAAAACCATAGAATTCAGCCCTGAGAGAACTTTGAAAATCAACCCATCTCTTTCTGTACACCAAGAAGAAAAGTTGTGCAACATGCTAAAGGAACATTTGGATGCCTTTGCTTGGAGTTACAAGGAAATGAAGGGAGTGCACCCCTCGGTGTGTACTCACCACATTTATATCAAAGAAGGTTGCAAACCAGTTTGACAACCCCAAAGGAGAATGAATCCATCTCTCAAGGATATAGTCAAAGAAGAACTGCAAAAGCTACTAGATGCAAGATTCATTTACCCTATCTCAGATAATGAGTGGGTCTCTCCTTTGTTGTTGGTTCCAAAGAAAAATGGTAAGTGGAGGATTTGTGTCGATTACAGAGAGTTAAACAAAGCAACAAAGAAGGACCATTTCCCTCTACCTTTCATTGACCAAGTGCTAGATGGCCTGGCAGGGAAAAAGTTTTTCTCTTTCCTAGATGGGTTCAGTGGGTACAATCAAATCCAGATCAGCCCGAAAGACCAGGATAAAACCACCTTCACTTGTCCTTGGGGTACTTTCTCCTATAGGGTCCTTCCTTTTGGCCTATGCAATGCCCCTTCCACTTTCTAGAGAGCAGTCATGAGTATCTTTGCTGTGCTAGTCCATGATGTAGTAGAAATTTATATGGATGACTTCACACCCTATGGGTGCGATTTCTAGGAGGCTCTGTCCAACTTAGGTAAAGTGCTGAACAAATGCATTCAAATGAACTTGTCCCTTAGTCTCGAAAAATGTGAGTTCTTAGTGACTGCAGGGACTGTTCAAGGTCATTCAATATCCCAGGAAGGACTGTAGGTGGACCCAAATAAGATAACCATCATAAAAAAGGTCCCACCTCCGCAAAAAAAAAGAGATGTTAGAAGTTTTCTAGGATTAGTTGGATACTATCAGAGGTTTATAAAAGACTTCAACAATTTAGTTTCACCTTTATTTGGGTTGTTGGCCAAAGACTCTAAATTTGTATGGTCAAAAAGTTGTCAAGAGGCCCTGGACACCCTGACGGACAAATTGACCACTGCACCTATTCTCCGAGGCCCAAATTGGGCCCTTCCTTTTCACATACATGCTGATGCCTCACAAAAATCCATAGGAGTAGATCTAGGCCAAATAGATGACAAGTTACATTATGCCATTTACTTCATCAGTAAAAATCTATCAAAGGCCGAACTAAACTACACAGTGATCGAAAAGGAGCTCCTATCTATTGTGCATTCATTGAACAAATTTAGGCATTACATTACATGTTACCAAACATTTGTACATACTAACCTTGATGGAATTAAATATTTGATGAATAAACCTGATGTGAATGCCTGGATTATTATATGGTTACTTTTATTACAGCAGTTTGATCTAACTATTATTGATAAGCCTGGCAAGGAGAATGTTGTTGCAGATTTTTTTGTCTAGATTAACTTTGCCTACAGGGGAGGAAGGAATGGTTGACGATTAGTTACTGTATGAACACTTATTCTCCATTTCAGTTCTCTCTCCATGGTTTGATGACATAACAAACTACTTGAGTGTGTCTGCACAGTTCCCACAGAATTTGTCCTCCAAAGAGAAAAGCAAGATTGTGAGGAAGAGCGCCCCATTCACTTGGATTGGGGACAACCTATTCAAAATAGGCCCGTACTAAATTCTAAGAAGATGTGTCAGGGAGGAGGAAGTCTTTGACATCCTTCTGACCTGTCATGATGGGCCTTGTGAAGGTCACTTTGCAACCAAGAGGACAACATTCAAGGTGTTACAAGCTGGTTATTATTGGCCCACTCTTCATCAGGATGTGAGAAAGTATACTAGTCATTGTCGTCGGTGCCAAAGGATGGGAAAGCCTACTCCAAGGGATGAAATGCCTCTACAACCTCAAGTGACTTTCGAGCCATTTGACAAGTGGGTCATGTATTTCATTGGACCTATTGACCCTCCATCCAAGAAAAAGCAGTACATCATTGTGTGCACTGACTATTTAACCAAGTGGGTTGAAACCAAGGAAATCAAAGAAACAAAAAAGGAGAAAGTGGCTGAGTTCTTAAAGGAAAATGTATTTTATAAGTTTTGGTACCCTAGAGAACTGGTCACTAAACAAGGCAGCTGGTTTACATCTAACATGATTGAAGACTTGTTAATCCAACACAAGATAAAGCATAGAAAATCCACTCCTTATCACCCACACGATAACGGGCAAGTGGAGGTGACCAATCGAGCGTTGGAGGGCATTCTTACCAAAGTGGTTAGTAGTAACAGAAAAGATTGGGTAGATAGATTAGTTGAGGCCACTTGGGCCTACAACACCACCTGAAAGACCACCGCTGGATTCACTCCCTATGAGTTGGTCTGTGGGAAGAAGGCACTGATGTCCATTGAATTTGAGTACAATACATTGAGGATGGCATCCCAAATAGATCTAGATCTCAGTAGTGCACAAAAAGAGAGATTGCTCTAACTGAATGGGTTAGATGAGTTTATAATGCAGGCCCTCCTACACACAGAGGTGACTCAAATTCAGAGGAAGATCTGGCATGACAAGAACATCAAGGACAAATAATTTCAAGAAGGTGATTGAACTTTGTTGTATGATGCCAGATATAAAGATTTTAAAGGAAAGTTAAGGACTAGATGGTTAGGGCCTTATGTCATGGTAATGGTTTAGTGTAGATTAGAACCATTGATGCAGAGGCTATTCATTTACTTGTTAATGGGCACAGATTGAAGGTTTACAAGAATCCCTTGTCAAAGAAAGAATTCATTGAAAGTATCAGCAAGACAGTGATGGTGGTGGAGCAAGTCTCAACTTCTACCTCATCAAGTCATTGCAAAAGAAAAAAAGAAAAAAAGAGAGAAAAAAATAAGGAGACTCAGGTGAAAAACTCCATGAAGCACCCGAGTCCCACTGTTGGGTTGAAAACCTCTTGAGGCGGCCCAATGGTGTCAAAAAAAAAAGAGAAATAAAAAGATCTCTGGGTGAAAACCTCTTTTGAGGCACCCAGGGCAAGCAGCTAGGATGAAAACCTATTGGAGGCAGACTAGTTGCTTTCAAAAACAGAAAAGAAAAGAAAAAAATATATATAAAAAAATAAAAAAGAGAAGAAAAATTTTGTTTGTAGGTCAGCAGGAGGAGGATCAGAGCAACAAGAGAGGATCAAAAGGGACCTGTCCAGTTCATGTTTTTTATTTCTCCATTCATTATCCTTCATCATTCCATCATTCCCTCCATTTTTCTACTCATTTAGCTCAGTTTGCAAGGGTTTTGTGTTTTCTACAAGATTCCCTGTAAACCTACAGGATTCCCTGAAAACCTACAGGATGATCTTGTAGGAATTATAGTGACTTGGGAATCCCAAAGGAAGTGACCCTAGAGCAAGGGGATGACCTGCTTATGTCAAAAAAATAAATTTCTACTTCACCATCTCATCACCATGCTTCTCTCCACCATGATCACCCCTGCATTCATCCAATAAAGTTAGTTTCAAAAAAAATTATTACAGTTTTTAGAAAAAGACACAAATAAAAGAGGATGAAGATAGAGAACAAGGGGACAACACTTGAAAGCTATACCTCTCATTCATCAATCCCTAGACCCCTTCTCTACCCATGCCAACCATCCTCATGCTCCAGAAGTGAAGAATGATTATAAATTTGAGGGAGAGGCAGCTACAGGGCATACTGTAGTAGCCTATCCCACAAAACAAAAAATCATAGGTTGTAGTCAGCACCAGCATGGATCAAAGAATCTCCTCCAGAGCTTAGCAACAGCATCAGGATCATCAACATCACCATCCAGTACCTGCACATCAAAGAAAAACATCATAGGACAATAAAAAAAAGAAGGAGAAACACATGCAACAAATACACAACAAGGACTTCACTCTTTAAACAAACAACATCAAGGCATCATTACCACAGGTATGTATCTTGCTTCCACTCTCTCGTTAGCATGATATGATCAAACATGTAAAAGTTGTGAAAGAGTTGGTTTTATAAGCAAAAGGTGGCCAGTTAACTTGGCCACCTTCGCTCAGTCAATGAGGAGAAGACAGTTAGTCCTTACACACGTGGCAACAGTCAAGTTAAGGAAAAGGAGAGATGAGGTCTAGATGAGTGGGAGTTGATTACAAGGTAAGGAGAATGATGATGTGGTAGTGGGACCAATGATCCAAAAATGGATACTCGTACTTCAGTTGCCAACACAACATCCCACTCAAATCACCCATATGAGGAAATAAAACGTTGATTCTCATGCATAGAGGCATTCGCATTCTCGAGGCTACACACTAGCAAAGTTTCTCTCGACCCTGAAGCAGTCTATAGGAAAGGCAGTGATCATTTTTTCTAGCGTAGGAGCACCTACAGGATATTATAAGAAATCCTACAGGATCCTATAGGCAATCCTATAGGATCCTACAGGATATCCTATAGGATACAAAACAACACCTACAGGATTGGCAGTGAGCAGTTTTAAAAGGGAAAAATAGAGGTTGGATTCATTAGAGAGTGATAAGGAGGCAGGAGTTGAACTTTCCCACATTTTTCCAAGTGAAAAGAATATAGAAAATCCTTCTATTTTGTTGAAAAAGATTGCAGTCTAGAGGAATTGTATACACATAATTTTCATTTAAAATTCCTCATCCATTAAATTTGGTATCAGACATATACAACCCTCCATCCATCAGAGAAAACTGATCGGGGTATTTAATAAGAGGGAACCCATCAACGCAATGAGGATTCATCAACACCCTTCTGTACTAAAGATATTCACAAGGCACAATTGGATGGGTTTCTTTGAAAAATTTAGGGGATATGATGATGACGTGGCTAGAGACTTTTCTCTCTCCCCCATTCCACTGACTAGGACCCATGCCATTGTTGTGGTGAAAGGCCTCTCTATAGCACTCGCCCCTGAAACTATAGGCATAATCACCACACTTCCTTTAGGGTTGCCTTGGAGAAAGGAGGATAAGGGAAATAACCAAACTGCAAAGAAGAAATTCTTTTTAGAAGGAGAGGAGGCCATGGAAGACAAAAATGGGGTCAGAAGAACAAGCCTACCATATCCTTGGAATGAAATTAGCTACCACCTTATTAAGTATATATCATGTGAAGATAGGTATAGTGTGGTATATGGATACCACTTTAGGCTTCTTCAAGAGTTGAGGTTTGGAGCAGACACATCTCCTCAAAACATACTCAACATACCCTATTTCCTTCTTTAATCAGTGATAGATATGAGTATTAAGCTGCAGGAAGGAAACCATCAATAGCTAGCCCATCATGGGTTAATTAGACTTATCATAGAAGATTCCCTCCAAAACCTAAGACTCCCTATCACATCAGAAACTTTCAGAGACATGCAGATAGAGGAAGACATAAAAGCCCTAGAGTATGACAAGAGCCCCACTGTCAGTGAAAGGATGAAGAAGAAACAAAGAAGGAGGAAGAATAAAAAGATATGGATGAAGAGGAAATAGAGGAGGAAGAAGAGGAAGAAAAGGAGAAGGAAAGTGGTGAAGAGATGGAAGAAGATGCAAGGATACTGATGAACAGAGTGAGGAACTAGAGGGAGAAGAAGAGGAGAAAGACAAGAGTGAAAAGGAAAATGGAAAAGGGGAGGCAGAAGACAAGGAAGAACATAGGTCTACAATGTAAGGCAAATAAGCGGAGGAATCACCCAGGGTATCTCCAGAACCCACTGAGAAAGAGGCAGCAACTGCCCTCACTGTCCTTAGTACCCCTATAAAGAAAAAAGAGAAGAGACAGAGACAAACTCCATTGTACTTTAGGACAATAAAAAGTACAATAATAAGGCAAGGAAAACGTTAAACTTCCACCAAGGTTCTTATTTTAATTGAAGACTAACCAAAACAATAGGAAAAGATTGCTCCTTTCATGAAAAGTCAAGGAGAAGGATCATCAGGACAAGGCTCTCCCAAGTCTCCCATCACTTATGTTAGGAGGTGTGTCACTAGATCTGCCTCATCCAAAGGAAAAGGCCTCCTACAGGAGACACAAAAGGACCTATAGGAAGCAGAGGCAATCGTACAGGAAACTTTGCTAAACCTACAAGAAACTCAGAAATTGGACAAAGAAGGGAGTAAGCAACAAGAAACAAAGAAGGAGGATCCAGAGCTGAGGGAACCTAGTCATCAACCAACCTTGACTCCTACTACAAATTTATTGAAGGGGGTAGGGTCATTCCACTGAAATTTTCCATCCCCTTATTCTTTGGGCTTGAGAAAGAAAGGGCAAGAACACATAGGTGGCTGCAAATTGACAAATCTAAAGGAGTGGAGGACATATTTCACATGGAGGAAAAAGTTAAAGAGATGGGAAGATAACTGAGCATCCCGAGAGACAGAGAGGCAATGATGAAAGCTTATTTGGAGGCAAAAATGCATGGTTAAGGGGACATATACAAGAGAGAGAGAATCAATTGGCATCCATGGTGAGTTTGTACTTAGAGGCAATCTAGTGCATGATGCCAGCTAAGTCCTATGCATTGTATCTTAAGGAACAATGGCTATAGTTCCAAATCAAGACTTTAGCACAAAGAGGCACTATGTCATTCCAAGATTATAGACAATTCATTGATCTCTGTGATCAAATCACATCGGAGACTTCAGTTGTATAAATAAAGAGGCCTAGAGCCTCATTAGGATTCAAATTTTTGCTGTAAAAACACTTGTCATTTTTGAGTTCAATACTTGTGGAAGACATAGTTATGTAATTTTATGATTTGATAATGATAATGTGCATTTCCTTGATCCAGCACTGAGTTGAATCAGAGGGATGAAGCTCTTGGGTTAGGGCCCAACCCTAGCAACAAAGGCTCAGCTTCTTGTATTTGTATGTTTAGTTGATTTCATAGTTGAATTGTATTTAACATTATCTCATTGTAAGTAGTTGTTGATTTAATTAGTTTGCTTCCATTTGTGCCTTACTTCAGCAGTGGTTTAGAAGAGATAAAGGAATATCAAAAAGCTGTCAATATAGGCCGAGTTATTGCTCCATTTCTCCAAGGGATAACTAGATGATCACACTTAGAATTTATAGTGCCAAAGAATTGTTATTTGCAGAGATCAATTTGATTGTTTATTCCCAAGACTATAGGAGGTCATTCAGTGGAGTAAGTCTGGATTTTTTGTGTAGTGGGATGACCAAACTGTTCAAGCTTGGCATCCAATCCATCCTTTGCTCAAGGGATGAGTATTTCACCTTAATAATTATTGTGCCTAATAGGAATTCAATTACTCATTATTGGGTTCCCAAAGGTTGTTATGGAGAGGGCCAAATTATTATTAAAATGAGGCCAAGCTTACATGGTACTGCCACTCTGATTTTTCCAAGGTTGGTGGGTAGTGAACACAATTATAACAACCTCCTCCCACATTTACCTACTTTCACCAGTTTGCCCAGGGTAAACATGATCTGAGGGTCACTATGATAAGAATCAACCTCCTATATGAACTTAAGGAAATGGAGTCTAAAACTTAAGACTTTACTGACTTCCCTCAGGTGTTACAGGGCCTCCAGGAGCTACACAACCCCTCCATGTGTCCAACCCTTGATCTAACTCTCTTTTTGATTGACCTAGGCTCCGAATCGCTCAATTGACAAGGCCTCCAAGTGACTGTATGCATCCAGTTTCTCCCATATTCCTTCTTCCCAGCGACTATGGACTTTTCCAGTCAGTTTTGTGCCAGTGACCCCAAATTTTGAGCCACTTCTTAGGGACAGGAGTCAGGCCTCTGCCCAAAACTCAATGAAACTTCTAGAAATGATGAATAACATAGAAACAAAGCTTCTAAACCAAGAACTTGAATAAGGACTTGACTAGATCCCTCCCAACCAGGACATGCATTCTATCAAACACATGGTAGACATGCAACCTACAAGTCATGAACACATATATGAACATAGGGATCTGAAACTTATCTAATGTTTAACAAGAAGGACCAATGCCTTCTCACAATAGCTATCATAACACCAATTAGGTCATGCATTCCGTAACTAGACATTCATTAATTAAAATTTGATAAGAGCCATACCTAAAGTTGTCATATAACCATGCTTATAACCAACATATAACTAGGTATATAAAAATGATAAAACAACCATTAAAGCCACATAATAACAAGTATAATTACTCATCAAATGCAAGAAACTTATCTCTTATTAACCATATGCAAAAGCCAACCAAGTCATGGATTTCCACGTACCACTGACCATAGATTGGGTTGAAACAAATCTTTCTTTCAGCCAATCACCCCCGTGCCATATTCCAAGCATGAATGTGGGAACTCATGGGATAAACCAACCCATAAGCAACCAAGGGAATCCATAGGTTAAAACACCTCCACCCTCACCATACCATGATCTCACCTAAACCGGTCCCCAGATCACAAAACCAAACCGAGCTTGGATACCTCAGAATTCCTTCACCATCCCTTGAGGAATTTTCCCATCTCCAACCACCTGTTGAGGGCTTCCCAGAGAAAACTATATCCACCCCCAACCCTTGGTATTTTTTTGAGACCACCTCACCCAGATCCACCTTTGGGAAATCCAAAGCTCAACCAAGAAAGAATCCCATCACACCATGGATATCCAGAAATGGCAAGGAAAGGCTAAAACCACTGTCGAAGCCCGACAAAATCCATGCCAATGACAAAAAATGAACCAAATACACACATGCACATACCATGCTTGTCAAAACCATCTTGGAAATCATACATGCAATCTTTTGCTTGCAAGTATTCCAACTAAAGCTGCTTGATCCAACCTTTCCTTGCTTGATCCTTGCTTTCCTTTGCTTTCCTTGTCCTTCCATTGCTTGCTTTCTTTCCTTCTCCTCTTGGTGCTCTTCTACTCTCTGAGACTAATTCCAAAACAAAATTGAAAAAATGCCCCACACTGATGCTCTGATGTCTTTTTATTATTGATGCCTATAATTTCTTCATTTTCCTTCAATTTCTTCCTCACATGCAACTTGTGACCTTTCACCTCCCCTTTATCTTATTTTCATTTATTTTCATAAATAAAATACCAATAATGCCTTTTTTCCTTTTAAAAGCCTTTGCAATTGCCTTTGCCAATTACTGATTAGCCATAATACACAACAAGTGATGTGCACTAGGATGTTTTTCCCCACATTTAGCTTGGAATATGTGTCCCATCACCTTGGTCTTATTTTTTCCTTTATTAACTTTATTACTTTAATCCAAGGATGTTATAAACCCCTCCCCTTAGGGGAACACTATCCTGAGTGTTCTATGACACCTACAACCAGCAAAACCACTGAAAAACAAAACATATTGCCCATGGAGATTTATAACCTTGCTCATTGCAATATTTACAATGAACAACCTACTCAAAATAAAAGCCATCATGACAAACATGACAACCTAACAAACATAACACTTATTGGAGCTTTCTCTAAAAACTCATTGCAGTATTTACAATAGAAACTATACATAAATATGTACAAATACCAGAAACTCATTTGCCTCCACCAAAAAAAAATGAAGGATACATAGCCTGCATCTGATCAACAATCTCCCATGTAGCTTCATTGAGACCAAAGTGCTTCCACTACACTTTAACCTCCTCAATTTCTCTGT
The DNA here is from genome assembly GCA_031772625.1 of Pinus tabuliformis. Lineage (NCBI taxonomy): Eukaryota > Viridiplantae > Streptophyta > Pinopsida > Pinales > Pinaceae > Pinus > Pinus tabuliformis. The sequence goes on along the minus strand of CM062805.1, from coordinate 414,540,071 downwards.
TCCGCAGCATGTGTTGTTTCTGCTGCAATATGCACTAAGTTTCCGGGGAATTATCCTTATGGTTCCACTTGTAATATACACTAATAAATAACATGATCAACGTGTTTCACATATATTTTAAGCAATGAAATAGGGAAAAAATCATGGAATTTCATTTTCGGAGGTAGTGCAAGTCTGTAGGCCACTAGTCTAATCCTCTCAAGGATCTTGAAAGGCTCGCAATACCGTGGTACCAACTTGGCACATGATCCAATCCTCAAGGAGCTCTTCTTGGGATTGATGTGCAAATACACATGCTCCCCAGCTTGAAACTCCTTAAATGCATTGTGATGGTATGCAAAACTCTTCTGCCAGTCATGTGTTGCCTTTAGATTCTTCTTTATATCTTGCATTTCCTGTTCCATTTCTGCTAACATATCCAGTCCAATAAGTACCCTATTCACTAGTCACTCTAGCTAATGAGAGTATTACAACTCTGCACATGCAATGACTCAAACAAAATCATCTTTAGTGACTCTTGATAACCATTATTGTAAGAAAACTCGACCAATGGAAGGTACTCCTGCCATCTCCTCTTCTGGTGCATGACATACATCCTCAACATATCCTCTAGAATCTTGTTGACCCTCTCTGTCTGTCCATCTATCTACAAATGATAAGTTGTATTGAAAGCCAACTTTGTCCCCAAACATACAAACAACTCCTTCCAAAACTTGGAAGTGAACTTAGCATCCTTGTCCATCACAATCTTCTTTCGAACACCTTGCAATCTCATGATCTCCCTGATGAATATTTGTGCCACCTCACTAGTTGAATAAGTAGTCTTCATTAGAATGAAGTGAGTTACCTTTCTCAACCTATTGACCATAACCATGTTAAAATCATGCTACCTCAATGTCCTTGGAATACCTGTAATTAAATCCATGGAAATAGCCCCCCATTTCCGTTTTGGAACCAGAATAGGATGAAGCAACCCACTTGCATACTTACACTCTACTTTCACTTGCTAACAATCCAAAAATATAGCCAAAAAATCTGCCACTTCCTTCTTCAGATTTGGCCAATAGTAGAAATTCTTCACTATTTTCAAGATATTCTGATATCCTGGGTGACGTGAATATGGATTGACATGAAACTCCCTCAAGATAAGCTTCTTGAGACCACTGTCATCGAGCACATAGATCATATATCTGAATCTCAGCAAACCATATGCCGTGAGATGATAGTCCACATCCTAATCACCTGTAGTATGCTGTAACCTATGCCTAAGATCCCTGTACCTGTCATCCTATGGTCCTGCTTGTAAGATCCAATCCTGTAAATCTGTCCCATATGATCTCATTGCTACAACATGGTTTATCTTCACTCTCCTACTAAGAGAATATGCAACCCCGTTATCCTTATCCTTAACGTATTTGATCTTGACGTCAAACTCACTAAGGGTAGCCAAACATCTAGCTTGCCTAACATTTATATTAGGCTGGTCAAATAGGTACCTCAACCCACTGTGATCGCTCATTAATACAAACCTCATGCCAAGAAGATAATGCCTCCACATGTTCAAGGCATGAATAATAGCTTCCAACTGAAGATAACGAGTCACATAGTTCCTCTCGTGCTCATTTAGTTTTCTGGACTCATAGCACACCACCTGTCCCTCCTACATCAGGACTCCACCAAATCCTATTTTGAAAACATATGTACACACCAACAAATCTTTATGCAGATCTGCAATCTTAAGAACTTGAGCATTTGTCAACAACTGCTTCAATTGCTCAAAACTAGGTACACATTCCTCTATCCATTCAAATTTCTTACCTTTTCTTTGCAATGGTGTAATAGGATATGCAATGTGTGAGAAGTTCCCGATGAACCTCCTATACTAACCTGCTAACCCCATGAATGATATGACCTCATCCACATTCTTAGGAGCTGCCCACTCCATGATAGCCGATTTTTTTTTGGATCCACTGCTATGCCTTCCTTGGAAACAACATTTCCCAAGTAATGTACCTATGTTTGAAAGAAACTACACTTGCTAGGCTTGGCACATAACTGATGCCTTCTAAAAAATCTCAATACTGCTGCTAAATGTTCAACATGCTCTCCCTCATTCTTAGAATATAACAATATATCATCAATGAATACAATAAAAAACTTGTCCATATAAGGAAAAAATACAATATTCATCAAGAACATAAAAGTAGTTGGGGCATTAGTCAAACCAAAAGGAATCATATCAAATTCATAATGCCTATACCTGGTCCTGAAAGCAGTCTTGTAGATGTCCTCCTCTTTGATGCGTACATGATAGTATCCTGATCTTAGATCAATCTTTGAGAACACTACTACTACCTTCAACTGATTGAACAAGTCATCAATCCTCGACAACGGATACATGTTCTTGATCGTCACCTTGTTCGGTTGCCTGTAATCAATGCACAATCTGAGAGTACAATCCTTCTTCTTCACGAACATTCCTGGTGCACCCCAAGGTGATACACTTGGACTAATATATCCCTTATCAAGCATTTCCTTCAACGGAAATTTCAACTCTACTAACTCTGGTGCCTTTGATGCCGGTGTTTCTCCTAGTACCAACTCAATAGAAAAGTCCACTTCCCTATGGGGAGGAAAATTTGGAATATCTATTGGAAACACATCTTCAAACTACTATAATACATGTCACCTCTTGAATATTTCTGCATCCTCAACATCCTTACCCTTGTCACTGGAAATATGAACTGCAAACATTAGACACCCTTTCCTGCAACTGAGCTTAGCCTACATGATGTGACGATCCTAACTGATGTAGGCTTCCTCTTTCCCTGCAAGATTCTCTTTTCCCCATTATCATCCAGGCACTCAATGTGCTTTTCATAAAAATATACTTTGATCATGTGAAGGTAAAACCAATCCATACCCAAAATCATACCATATGATCCCAATGGTTGTAAATTTAGATGTTCTACTGTAGGTATACCATTAAGCTCAAATGAACAAGCTCTTACCCAGTGATGAACTCTCTTCTTAGTACTTGTAGCCAACTACACCAACCAAGACTCTGCATGAACTTATTTTCTCAAGCCACACTTATCCAGTAGGTCAGTATTAACATAACTATAATTAGTTCCAGAATCAATCAAAATAGAAATAATTCGACCACAAAGATTACCTTCCATCTCAATAATGGATGCTTGGTCATCTGCCTTCTTGTTGTCCACAACCGCATAAATTCGAGGAATGCTAAGACCAAAATCTCCAACTGTCTGCGCCTCCTGAGAGCTATAGATATGAAGCATTCCACCTTGGTACAGTGGACAATCCTTCTTGTGATGATCTTTGCCACATATCCAACACTGCAATGGTTCCATACCATCACCTTTATTCTACTTCCCTCTAGGCTGTGACCCATGTCCCTTCTCAACTGCATTGAACTTCTTGTAACGAACGACATTTTCTTTCTCACCTGCATCCTGAGGTATTCCCTGTTTCAGTGACCACTTCCCATTAACTTTCTCATTCCCCTTCAAATAATGCTTAGGCTCATCATTGTGATTTGACTACTCATGAAAATGCTTCAACTTCCAGATGGCCTCCTCCAATGATCTAGGCTCATCAAACTCAATCTGGTCTCTATGTGTTGCTAGAAATCCATTGATGAACCTCTGAATCTTAGCCTTCTCATCCTTGAGGTAAGGAACATACCTAAACAGCTCTAGGAACCTTCTAGTATACTCATCATCAGTTATAGAAGCCATCTGTGGCACATAAAATTCCTTAGCACTGTCATCATAACACCTCTTCGGTAGGTGCTTCTTCTTGAAGAGTCTCTTGAACTCTTCCAAGTCAACACTTATTCTCAAATACCTTTGACATTCTTCACATCTTCCCACCAAATTTATGCATTCCCTTTAAGACTGAAGGTGGCTATTTTGGCTTTAATGTCCTTTGAGTAGTTATGCAATCTGAAGAATTTCTTCATCCCAAGCAACCATGCCTCTACATATTATGACTTTTTAATCTCTCCATAAAATGTAGGAGGATTGAATTTCTTGAACTCCTCAGGCAAGTACTCACTCCTCCTATAACGATGATGACGACGATGATGGTGATAGTTTCTCTTGAATGAGGAACTAGAATGATGCCCATTCCTACTAGTCCTCTTGTTAAGTGTATCCTATGATATGCCGCCTCTGACTGTATCCCCTTTATCCAACCTATATCCTGACTAAGACCTACTACCATAGGCTCCATTGGTTTTCTCTTCTTACTCTTGACTGATCCTTGACCTTCCATACCTTTGCAAATCTGACAATCTCTTAAGAATCACTGCGTTGACTTCTGCCTGCTTTTCCTGAGCCCTTGCAAGTCATTCCCGTGCCTCAACCAACCTATCATTGTCTTATTTACAACTTTTGATCTCTGCCCTAAAACTCCTCAATGTATCTACTATACTAGGAGAATACTCATATCCTTGTTGCCCAATTGATCTGTAGGGAGAGTCACGAGACTTGTAGTCTACCATTTTGCTTGTCATCTCTGATTCTTTTCTTCCTACAAGTAGGCATTTTCAGATAAACCATATAGACACCAAAATCAAAACCATACCTCAATGACGTTTAGGGGAGGCTTATGTCATTTGCAAAATCAATCCACATTAGCATGATACATATATAATCATAATCATATCAATATAATGACATCATGCATAACCATGCCAACTGTATACCATGACCCCATGCATGAAAACCATAACCTTGACAACATTATATTTTTCCCAAAGAGAGTGCAACCTCACTGTCATACCACCCTGTAACGCCTCCTCTCACATTTACCCACTTTCACCAGTTTACCCGGGGTAAACATGAGCTAAGGGTCACTATGATAAGACTCAACCTCCTATATGACCTTAAGGAAATGGATTTGAGAACTTAAGACTTTACTGACTTCTGTCAGGTGTTACAGGACCTCTAGGAGCTGCCTAACCCATCAAGGTGTCCAACCTTTGACCTATCTGTCTTTTTCACTGACCTGAGCTTCCAGTCGCTACCTTGAATAGGTCTCCAAGCAACTGTGAGCCTCTAGTCACTCCCATAGGCCTGCTTCCCAACGACTATGGACTTTTATAGTTAGTTCTGTGCCAATGAACCCAAATTTTGAGCCACTTTTTCAAGGCTAAGACTCAGGTTTCTACCCATAACTCAATGAAACCTCTAGAAATGATGAATAACATAGAAACAAATCTTCTAAACCAATAAATTGAACATGGAATTTACCTGAACCCTCCCAACCAGGAAAAAAATTCCGTCAAACACATGGTAAACATGCAACCTATGGGTCATGAATGCATATAAAAACATAGGGATTTCAAACTTATTTGAGGTTAACAAGAAGGACCAATGCCTTCTCATAATAGCTGTCATAACACCAATTAGGCCATGCATTCATTAACCAAACATTGATTAATTAAAATGTGATAAGAGCCATACTTAGATCTGTTAATAACCATGATTATAACCAACATATAACCAGGTAGATAACAATGATAGAACAACCATTAAAGCCACATAATAAAAAGTATAATTACTCATCAAAGACAAGAGAAACTTAGCTCTTATTAACCATATGCCAAAGCCAACCAAGTTAGGGACATCCACGTACCATCCTACCATCGATTGGGTTGAGCCAAATCTTTCTTTTAGCCAATCGTCCTCATGCCATATTCCAATCATGAATGTGGGCTCTCAAGGGATAAACCAATCCATAAGTAACCAAGGGAATCCATAGGTTAAACCACCTCCACCCTCACCATACCATGATCTCACCTAAACCAGTCCCTAGATCACAAAACCAAACCGAGCTTGGATGCCTCAGAATTCCTTCACCATCCCTTGAAGAATTTTCTAAACCATCTCCACCCCCAACCCTTGTGATTTTCCTGAGACCACCTCACCCGAATCCAAAACCTTTCGACAATCCAAAGTGCAACCAAGAAAGAATCCCATCACACCATGGCTATCTGGAAATGGAAAGATAAGGCTAAAAACACTATCGAAACCCGACAAAACCCATGAAAATGACAACAAATGAACCAAATGAACCAAATACACACATGCACATACTATGCATGCCAAAAAAACTAGGAAATCATACATGCAACCTGTTACCTACAAGTATTCCCGCTAAAGCTTCTTGATCCAACCTTTCCTTGCTTGATCCTTGCTTTCCTTTGCTGCCTTGTTCTTCCTTTTCTTTCCTCTGTTGGAAATAATACTGAGAGGGGGGGTGAATCAGTATTATCAGGTCAATTATTTTTCATTTCACAATCAGATTTTCATACGCTACTTCCGTTAGTAAAAACCACTTATGTATGCAACTGCAGTTAAGGAAACTAGCATATAACCAACAAACTTGAAATTTAAAATATTCTTTAGATGTTGTTCATTAATCTGTGCATCAAACCATATAAACAGTAACCAGGAACAATAAACCAAAACAGGCAGTCACACATAAGAACACAAGATATAAGGTGGAAACCCAATGTGGGTGAAAACCACCTGCTACAATTCGTCTCTATCTTCTTTTAATTAGAAACTTCTTTTTACAATGATTCTGTGCTGGTGCAGTCTTATACCAGTACGCAGGCTGCTACCTGCAGAAGGCTATAACCTTCTCTTGTTCTCCAGCTTCTCCTGGAAGGGAGCTACAACCCCTTTAGCTCTTGTACTAGCTGAGGTACTAGTACGTAGGTGCTGACCTACAAAAGGCTACAACCTTCTTTCAGGGACCACGTTTCATAAATTTTTAGACTGGATCCATGAATAACATCAATCAAACATCAAGTATATCTGCATCAACCAGTCTCCTTTGCACCAAAAAGAACTGAATCAAATAGTTACTTCTCTGAATGTTGTACCCAGAAAATAGTAACAGTAACCAAACACCAATTCTAAACCCAAAACATTGCAACAATAAACAGAAGTAGCTAAAACATATTTCAAGAGACGTACACTACTTCAATGTGTACAACCTGTGTGCATACGTTGCTGAATTAAGGCCAACTTGCGTATACGCTATTTTGAATATAGAACCAGCGTGTATACGCGCCTTTGCTTCGCTGAACCTACGTACAGATCTATAAAAGATAATTTCTCCTTTTCACTTATTCAGACATCAGTTATACCCAGATTATCAGATTTATAGATCAACTCATGCGCCAAAAATAATAGATCAAAATCACACAAAGATATTACTATTCAAGCCTTAAGATCTTGACTCATCAATGGTACTTATCCTTCTTCTTGCGCTCAGGTTCCTCCTTCATCCAGATCCAGCTATGCACCATAACCCAATAACCAGTATTCCAGATCTAGCTCTTCATAAGATATTCAATGCTTGAGTCAATACTTTTGTCTAATGATCTCCTTCCCCTTTTATAGTCTTAGGCCTTACACAATACCATGATCCAAAACCATAAAGAATCAATACCTTGGACCAAATACTTGGGTTCAACACTTTAGACGAGATAACATGGTCCAAAACCATAGGTCCAAATACCAAGGACTAAATACCATGGACCAAAAATAAGTTTTCCCACACGCATGCACTTTTTCGTCCATGAAAGTGTGTGCATATGCATACGTGACTTTTGGTTGGCAATTCCGTGTGTATACGCGACTTAGTCAAAGGGAACTTGCGTATACCTCTTTTTCTTTCATTCTAAGAGCCTGAACAGTGATCTGCCATCTGAGTGAGTTGCCATCAAGGACAACACCTGTGTCATAGTGCCAAACCTGTGTCATAATGCCAACAATCTCCCCCTTTGGACTTGATGGCAACCCCAAGTCACTCAAAGTCATTCTCCCCCTTTGACGTCAAGGGCAAAGGGTTATGCTCCCCCTGAGTTCATGCTAAAATCTCTGCTCTGCTGTGTTGTCCATGCTCCCCCTTACTGTAGGCAAGGTCTGCAAGAAGATGTTTTACAAGAAGATACATAACTTTATACATCATAAATGACCTTCCTACCACCAAAGACTTATACATACATCCATCTCCCAACCAAGTGGGGATTGACTCATCCAACCAACCAAGTGGGGATACACCAAAATTTTACACAAGATAAAACAAGAACATTACATTATCCATCCCAGGCATAGTGGGGAAACCAAAGTAGGCCATTACATGACCTTGATAAGAAAAGAAATACATGACATAGAGATGAAATATCTACAACAAGAATATGATAGTTATCAACAACTATCATCAGTAGCATCTGTCAATCATCATTCAGACCAGCAACCATGATCTCCTTCTACACTTGTTCCACCTGAAACCAAAAACACTGTGAACTTCAAGCAATATCTTTTAAGATAATGCCAACAATGCATTATTAGAAGAATATTTATGCTCCCCTTGAACCTGTGCCAGATGGTCTTTGACAGACCCATCTCAAACTCTTTTCATCCTGAGCCTGGCCCACTGTTTGTCTGCAAATCAACATATACGCGACTGTATCCACATAAACCGACGTATGTACATGGATTATCCTCATTAAACCCACGTACAACCACTGTTCTCTGAAACAGATAATTTCAATAGCAAGATGATGCATCAACTACTCCCAACTTCTGTCTGAGGTATTCAAATGTCTCCCTAGGTAGTGGTTTGGTGAGTATATCAGCAACTTGTTCTTTGGAGGGGACATACTCCAATTTTACCTTTTGCTCAAGCACTTGTTCCCAGAGAAAATGATATTTGATAGGTATGTGCTTGGTCGTCAAATGTATGACTGGATTATTTGAAATACTGATTGCACTTGTATTATCACAAAAAATGGAGATAGGTGGAGTACAAGTGACTTGAATGTCTTGCAATGTTTGCATCATCCAAAGAAGTTGTGTGCAACAAGAAACAACAGCCACATATTCTGCTTCATCTGTAGATAAAGCAATTGAACTTTGTTTCTTGCTGAACCAAGATACTAGTCTGGAACCCATAAAGAATGCACCACCACTAGTGCTTTTTCTGTCATCCACGCTTCCTGCCCAATCTACATCTGTATATGCATGAAGTGTGAGATCTGTATCTCTAGGATACCATAAGCCATAGTTTTGAGTTCCTTGAAGATACTTGAAAATTCTCTTAACTGCCTGAAGATGAGTTTCCTTTGGATTTGCCTGAAATCTTCCAACTATTCCCACTACATGCATTATGTCTGGTCGGGTACCTGTTAGATAGAGCAGAGTACCAATCATGGATCTATAGGTTGGTTGATGTACTGCTGCTGATTCATCATTTGCGTTGAGGTTGCATCCTATTACCATAAGGGTACATACTGGTTTCGAATCCTCCATCCATATTTCTTCAAGATCTGCTTGAGGTACTTGGTTTGTGATAGAAAAATATCGTCTTTGTTTTGTTGGGCTTGTAAGCAAGAAATTATGTGAGCTCACCAAGCAGGACATTTCAAATTCTTTTTGCATCACCAAGGCAAAGTTTTGACTCATGTATTCTTCATTGCTACCAATGTTGATATCATCAACATACACAACAAGTATTAGCAACTTATCATTGTCAATTTTTATATATAGATTGTTATCTGTTGATCCTTTTGTAAAACCTTGTTGATGGAGGTACTTATCCAAACGATAATACTAAGCCCTTGGAGCCTGTTTAAAGCCATAGAGAGCCTTTTTGTTTTTTCATACAAGATTTGGATAATTTCCAATGATAAGCCCATCTGGTTGCTCAATATACACTTCTTCTTCCAAGTCTCCATTCAGAAAGGCAGATTTGACGTCCATTTGATATACTTTGAACTTCTGAAAGCTAGAAAGAGCAAGAAACATTCTTATCACTTCAAGTCTAGCAACTGGTGCAAAAGTTTCTTCAAAGTCTATACCTTCTTGTTGAGCATACCCTTTACAAACAAGTCTGGCCTTGTTTCTAATAACATCTCCATTTTCATTCAACTTGTTTTTGAATATCCATTTTGTCCCTATGACATTCTTATCATTTGGTCTAGGAACTAACTCCCAAGTGTTATTCTTTTAAATCTGATCAAGTTCTTCATTCATGGCCTTGACCAAACATTCATCTTTGCATGCTTCACTTACATTTCGTGGTTTAGTGGAGGAGAGAAATGCTAGATATGAAGCTTCTGAGATAGTTCTTCTTGTTTGTACACCTGCCTCTTTCTGCCCCAAAATTTGAGTTTCTGGATGATTCTTCTGAACGTACCTAGATGGAGTCTTTTCTTCTATCCTTATCTGTTCTTTTGGTGCCTCATGGGTTTCTTCTTCATCATAAGTCTGATTTGATGTTGAAGGATAGTCCTCATCATCTTCGAAATCTTCGGATTTTACCTGCCTAGGAATGTTTCCTTCTTCATCAACCACTACATAAATACTTTCAACAATTTTTCCAAGTATTTTATTGTAACATTTATATCCTTTGCTGTGGGGAGAGTAACCAAGGAGAATGCCTTCATCTGCTCTAGGTTCAAACTTGCCAAGGTTTTCATCAGTCCTTTTGATGTAACATTTGCTTCCAAAAATTTTGAAGTATTTTACCGTGGGAGTCTTACCATACCAAAGTTCATGAGGAGTTTGAGTGCTATTCACCCAGACGTTTGTCTTGTTGAGAATAGTAACTGCAGCAAATGCAACTTCACCCCAGAAGGTTGCGGGAGTTCCATACTCATCAAGCATAGCATGAGCCATTTGTTGAACCGTTCTGTTCATCCTTTCCACTACTCCATTTTGCTGAGGAGTCCTTGTAGTAGAAAATTCCCTTCTTATTCCATGTTCTTCACAAAAATCGAAAAATTCATCCGAGGTAAATTCCCCTCCTCGATCAGACCTGAGGCATTTGATTCTGCGATCTGATTCGTTTTCAACCAAGGCTTTGAATGCTTTGAACTTTTCGAAGGCTTTGTCTTTATGATTCAGAAGTCTTATCCAACACATCCTAGAAAAGTCGTCAATGAACAATATGAAGTATTCTTCTCCTCGAGGTGACCTTTTCCTAGATGGACCACATACATCAGTATGGACAAGTTCAAGTGGCCTACTAGATAATCCTTCCTTCTCAGGGAAATTAGTTCTGGTTTTCTTACCAAACTAACATGATTTGCATATTGTATTGTTTGGAATTCTGATGTCAGGGAGATCACGAACCGCCTGATATTTGCATGCTTTCCTTATCTGAGAGAAGCTTAGATGCCCCAATCTTCTGTGCCATAGCCAGTGTTCATCATTCTTGCTTAGATAGCATTGTTGTTGTCCTCCCTTGAGTATGTATAAATTATTTGGAGTTCTTATGCCTTTGATCACTGTTTCTCCTGTATCAAGCTCACGAACAATACATCCATTTGATCGAAATATTACCTCATTTCCTTGATCACACATTTGACTGACACTCAATAGATTATGCTTTAAGCCATCAACATACATAACATTTCCAGCTTTGACCTTTTCTTTCAAAAGAACAAAACCTTTACCTTTTATGAATGCAGGGGTGTCATTTCCAAATGAGACCTTCTTTTCTTTTTCTAAGGCACTATATGACTGAAGTTTTTCTTTATCACCTGTCATATGTTTCGAGCATCCACTGTCGATGTACCACTAATTTTCCTGCCCTTCCGCATATAAGGCTATACCACATCTTTTTGGTTGCGGTTCTTTCTTTCTCCATGTTTTGGGACTCAATGAAGCTTTCTCCTTCTGAGTTGTTTTCCGAAACCTCTCCTGCATTCAGAATCTTCATGACCGAAGTTGTTACAAATAAAACATTATATTTCATTTTCAAGAGCAGAAAAGTTATTGTAGGTCCTTTTCATGATCCTAGTCATACTCCTTTGTTTTTGAGCTTCTCTAGTCATGATGGTCTTGTAGGCAACACATTGAGTAGCTTTGTGTCCAAAGTTATGACAAGAGAAACATTGGCCATTGAAGAAATTCCTGCGATTATCAAACCTACCAACCAAATGATTGTAGTTTCCATTGACATCCATTCTTGAGGCAAATTGAGAATGATTTACTTGTGGTTGGTTGTAGCTTCTGTTCATCCTTGAAGTAGATTGCCCCCGATTTACTTGGTGATCTCTGTTCATTCTTGAAGTAAATTGTCCCTGATTTACCTGGTGATCTGCATTATGCCTTTGTTGTCGATTGTCAACCTGTTCACTTCTCCTTGCTGCATCAAGATAAATTTTGGAGGTGGATGGCTTCTGTGCTTGAGATGCTTCTTCAGTATATCCAAGACCTGTCTTGATTAGAGGAGAACGCTGCACTTTAATAATCTCATATAAAGTTTCAGATCCTTTAGAAAATCTAAGATTAAGAGCTTTTGATTTCTCAATATCTTTTCTAAGTCCCACAATTTCACATTCTAACTTTTCATTGTGTTTTTCCCTTTCAAAAAGTTGGAATGTCAGAGTATCTATAATCATATTCTTTTCTTCTAAACAAATTTTGAGTTTAGAAATTTCTTCATAAAGACCTTCTTCATCTATAGCATCCAAGAAACCATCATCTTCAAAAGCCATCAAAAGTCTATAATCATTACATTGTTCATCTTCCTCACTATTTGAAAATCCATCACTATCTTCATTTGTATAATAGCTCTTCTTACTTACATTCTGTTTTCTATTCCATCTAACTAGTTCTTTGTCAAGCTTATCTTTATGAGGACACTTGGCAGCATAGTGACTGACTCTTCCACAAGCAAAACATTTGAAAGGTAGCTTACCTCTGAATCTTCCAGAACCTCGTTGAAGGTTCTTGACAAAGTTTGATTCTTCCTCTCCTTCTGACATATGTCCTAACTCATTGTAATCTCCTTTTCCTGAGGCTTTGAATGCGGCTTCTCTCCTGTCTGATGGTCCCCCTTTTCTCATTTCGAAAGCAGTTAGGATTCCGTGCAGCTGTGACATGGTAATGCTCTGTAGATTCTGCTTTTCTTCTATGGCAGAAACTTTTGATTCAAACTTAGAAGACAAAGATCTTAGAACCTTTTCAACCAAAGTAACTTCTTTTATTTCTTCACCCAAGTTTTTCATACAATTAACAATCTCATCTATACGTAAGAAATAGTTAGCCACACTTTCATCATTGTGCATTCTGAGATTTTCATACTGAATTCTGAGAGTTTGTAGTTTTTCCCGTTTTACCTGATCATCTCCTTCATAGCTCAGAATGATCTTGTCCCATATTTCTTTCGCGGTTTTGAGCTGCATAACCTTGACGAATTCTGATTGAGATAAACTCCCTAATAGAGTATTGACAGCCTTTGCATTTGTTTCATACTGCTTCTTACCAGCCGTATCTGTAGGAGTTGCTGATGGAAATATGTAACCTGTTTCCACGATATCCAAAACTTTTGTACCAAGAGATTGAAGATAGGCTGTGATTCTTACCTTCCAATAGATGAAGTTGCTCCCATAAAAAATTGGTGGCCTGATAAATGCCCCTTTTTTGTAGTTGCTCATGATGATAGATCTTCCTTTAAACGATCAAGCTTCTTCTGAAGGACCTGCTCTGATACCAATTGTTGGAAATAATACTAAGAGGGGGGTGAATCAGTATTATCAGGTCAATTATTTTTCATTTCACAATCATATTTTCATACACTACTTCAGTTAGTAAAAACCGCATATGTACGCAACTGCAGTTAAGGAAACTAGCGTATAACCAGCAGACTTGTAATTTAAAATATTCTTCAGATGTTGTTCATTAATCTGTGCATCAAACCATATAAACAGTAACCAGGAACAATAAACCAGAACAGGCAGTCACACATAAGAACACAAGATATAAGGTGGAAACCCAATGTGGGTGAAAACCACCTGCTGCAATTCGTCTCTATCTTCTTTTAATTAGAAACTTCTTTTTACAATGATTTTGTACTGGTGCAGTCTTATAGCAGTACACAGGTTGCCACCTGCAGAAGGCTACAACCTTCTCTCATTCTCCAGCTTCTCCTGGAGGGAGCTACAACCCCCTTAGCTCTTGTACTAGCTGAGGTACTAGTACGTAGGTGCTGACCTACAGAAGGCTACAACCTTCTTTCAGGGACCACGTTTCATAAATTTTCAGACTGGATCCATGAATAACATCAATCAAACATCAAGTATATCTGCATCAACCAATCTCCTTTGCACCAAACAAAACTGAATCAAATAGTTACTTCTCTGAATGCTGTACCCAGAAAATAGTAACAGTAACCAAACACCAATTCTGAACCCAGAACACTGTAGCAATAAACAGAAGTAGCTAAAACATATTTTAAGAGATGTACGCTACTTCAATGTGTACAATCTGCATGCATACGCTGCTGAATTAAGGCCAACCTGCATATACGCTATTTTGAATATAGAACCAGCGTGTATACGCACCTTTGCTTTGCTGAACCTACGTACAGATCTATAAAAGATAATTTCTCCTTTTCACTTATTCAGAAATCAGTTATACCCAGATTATCAGATTTATAGATCAAGTCATTCGCCAAAAATAACAGATCAAAATCACACAAAGATACTACTATTCAAGCCTTAAGATCTTGACCCATCAATGGTACTTATCCTTCTTCTTGTGCTCAGGTTCCTCCTTCATTTAGATCTAGCTATGCACCATAACCCAATAACCAGTATTCCAGATCTAGCTCTTCATAAGATATTCAATGCTTGAGTCAATACTTTTGTCTAATGATCTCCTTCCCCTTTTATAGTCTTAGGTCTTACACAATACCATGATCCAAAACCATAAAGAATCAATACCTTGGACCAAATACCTGGGTTCAACACTTCAGACGAGATACCATGGTCCAAAACCATAGGTCCAAATACCAAGGACTAAATACCATGGACCAAAAATACGTTTTCCCACACGCACGTGCTTTTTCGTCCATGAAAGTGCGTGCATACACATACGCGACTTTTGGTCGGCAATTCCACATGTATACGCGACTTAGTCAAAGGGAACCTGCGTATACCTCTTTTTCTTTCATTCTAAGAGCCTGAACAGTGATCTGCCATCTGAGTGAGTTGCCATCAAAGACAACACCTGTGTCATAGTGCCAAACCTGTGTCATAATGCCAACATCCTCACCCTTCATTTGCTTGGTTTCTTTCCTTCTCCTCTTGGTTCTCTTATACCCTCTAAGACCAATTCCAAAAAAAAATTGACAAAAGGACCCAAATCGATGCTTTGATGTATTTTTATTATTGATGCCTCTAATTTGTTCATTTTCCTTAAATTTCCTTCAATTTCCTTCTCACATGCACCCTGTGACCTTTCACCTCCCTTTTCTTCTATTTTCCTTTATTTTCATAAATAAAATATCAATAATGCCTTTTTCCTTTTCAAAGCCTTTGCCATTTCCTTTGCCAATTTCCCCTTACCCATAATACATAATAAGTGATCCCCACTAGGATGTTTTTCCCAACATTCAACTTGGAATACATGTCCCATGAACTTGGTCTTTTTTTTTTCCTTTATTAACTTTATTACATGAAATTTTAACTCAATGCTGTTACCATTTTTTTCATCATAGGTTTGATCCATTTGCTAAATATATTACATTAATTTCCAAATATGATATGTACCCTTGGACAAAGATAATAGGAGCAACGATTCACTCATAGAGGAGATTGATTTCTGCAATGTAAAAGGGTCGAGCCATTCATTAAAAGGAGGTCGATTTCAACATGCAATACCAACACCTAATTTCCAAGGCCAAGCGGTTTATGGGAGTAGTTTTCATGGAATACATGGCACAAATTTTTAGAATATTTATCAATAGAAGGAAGGGACAAATTCTCTTCAAATTTTGATTGTGTTTTTGTGACTAGAATTGAAGGAAAGGACCATCTATCAGTTCCATAATCAAGTCTTTCCTTGGGCAGAGTTCATCCCTGTCTTGTAGCAGTTTGTAAAGTGTTCCAATATATTCAAGGGAATTATCATATTTCTATAATAGCCTATCAATTAACAAGGCCTCATTGTATTCGAGGGAATCAACAAATTATATATTTTGATTTTTCTATTAGTTTGGAGATATTCCCAGGCGTTGTTATTCTATGGCATTGTAAACCTTGAAATTTAGCTCTCAATAAAACAACAATCTTTGCCTTAGAAAATGATTAGGTGTTCTTTCAAGTTTTTTCACAAATTGTTTGACAATGATCATGTGTAATTTAATTTAAATATGAAAGGTGTGCTCATGTTTGAACATATTTGGGTATTAACTTTATATCAACATCAATTCATTCCTGAGCAATATAGCAGTCTATGATGTTTCCATTATGGAATGTATTGTTTATGTGCATGTTTACTTGATAGTTAATATAAAAATGTTACCTACAATAGTTCCCTACCAATTTTTTGACGAAATATCACTAAGGCCAAACTAGACAAAAACTTAGATTTTTTTTGTGAGCTTTAGGGTGTTTGTAGTGAGGAATATTACATTAGAGGCATCTCCCCCTTTAAGGTACAAGTTAATTTTGACATTCCTATATTTTAAGGCTATATAGATGCATATGCTCTAGATAAATGTTTAAATTTGCTGGAAATAATTCTTGGCCCATCATTTTTCCAACAAAGAAAATATTACTTTTTCACTCCTCAAGGCCACTCCCCATGTCAAGGACTGGTGGGAAACTTAATATGACCAAAAGATCGAGGAAGAATCCTCACTATTTTCATTCTCACACTCTTAGGACTCTTTCTGAGATACTATTAAGGAATAATATTACCTTGATGGGAGATATGAAGACAAGTGAATAGACCACACTATCGCAGGAAAGGGACCAAGAAGTGTTGGAGTTCACGAATATCTTTGATACCCTACGTATGAATATAGGGTATCAAGGAATTTGAGTGAGATTTGGTTCTTAAGTATAATGGCTATCTGCACAAATATATAAATGAATAAATGGATTTCATATACATCCCCTAGCTTGGTGAAACATATCGATATGTAGTCAAGATTGAGACTTTGAATTTGAAAATCCAAAGTAGCGTAAGGGAACCCCAAACTGAAAAACAAAGGATAGATCCAATGTGGAATGACCCAAGACAACTCGTCAAACCCACAAGCAAAGAATTGCAATAGGAAGATGAAGAAAGACACTAAAAAGTGGTGTGAGTTCTACAAGAACCCCACTCACAAAACAAATGAATGTTCTACAAATGAGTCATTGGTAGCCGAGTTGAAAGCTTAAAAGTCAAACACATGTTCTTACTCTAAACCAAAACCTGACAAGGGGAAACAAATAATTGATGCATACTTCAACACCACTATGGCCACCACCAAGGTCAACAAAAGTGGGCCCGAAGATATGGAGGAGGATGAGCATCTCTTCAACTCATAAATGTGAGTGAAGAGTCCTCCACTGTATTTCATTGTGTATAGTGGGAGTCAAAAGAACCTCATCTCAGTAGAGGTCATTAAGTGGTTGGGTCTTCCAACAACACCACACTCGTAGCCATACACCATCATGTGGCTCCACCAAGGGCAAGATCTCCGTGTCAGCCAACAATGTCACCTACCATTAGAGAAATTTTGAAGTCTAAAATATGCCTCAAAACAAAAATGTACAACCAAAATCAAATATATAAGAACCAATAGGATTCAAGATGATGATCTCAACCATGGGGGATGATTCACTATTTTTGGAGTAAAAAAGTAAAAAGATTAAAAAAAAGAAAAAAGAACTACTTTTCAACTCATGTTTTTAACTTATCTCCCTACAGTTTTACTCAAATTTCAAGTGGAATCACTTGTTGGATGCATAATTTACTCATCCAAGGAGTACCCATGTTTCATACTTTCGATGGACCCTGCTACATAAAAAAATAGAAATACATGAAAAATGTGATTACATTCATGTTTTTCCATGTATTTATCTTTTTTCATGTCGTTGGGTCCATTGAAATTATGCAACATGTATACTCCTTGGATGAGGAATTAGATTCCACATCCAATGAGTTCTTTCGCTTGAAATTTGAATAAAATCATAGGGAGATAAGTTGAAAAAATGAGTTGAAAAAGTAGTTTTTTATTTTTTCCCTCTAGAACTTGATGATGTAATCTAATCTTATTTTATTATTTCCACTATTATTTTATAATATTCCTTAGTAGGCCCATTTTAGACCTTAAAATTTCTCTAATGCATAAAACATCAAGTCTTTCATGGACAAAGTATTGTGTGATGTTTCTCCCATTGAAGTTTGTGATGTTTTATTAGGCCAACCATACTTGTGGAAGCATCATGATGTGTATGAGTTGAGATCTCTTACTATTATTATTTAGTATTACTTTGGGCAGGGAATTATACAAGATACTAGAGGTAGCCCTACTTATTGACATTTCTTTGATCTCAGCTAAGCAATGTAGTAAGATCATCTCCTCGATTGGGAAATTTATTTTCTTCCTAATTCTTTCTCAAAGTAATGGGAAGATCATGGCCACATCCATGGCCTTTAGAAAGGGCTCCTTCATGCAACATAAGCAAGTGAATAAGTTCATGGAAGAGTACAAGGACTTCTTCTCCTCACCCATAGGGGTACCTTTGCATTGTCAGGTCAAGCATTGAATCGATTTGACCCTCGGTGCACCTCTACCTAATGGGCCAATCTAGCACCACTCTCTCCTAGAAAATGGGGAAATTAAGCGGCAAATATAGGAGATGCTACAAAAAGGGAACATATGACCAAGTTCCTCACCTTTTGGGAGCCCAATTGTACTCAGATATAAGAAATACAGGACTTGGAGAATTTAAATTAATTATCAGGCACTGAACAAAATCATGGTCAAGAACAAATACCTGATCCCACAAATTGACTACTTTCTTGACTAGCTCAAGAGGGCCAAGTAATTCAAAAAGATTGATTTAAAGTATGTCTATTACCAAGTTCCGATAAAACCTACGAATGTATGGAAGACCACCTTCAAGCCTAAGGAAGGTCTCTTTGAGTGGTTGGTAATGCCCTTCTGGTTGACAAATGCCCCCACAACTTTAATGAGGCTGATGGATGACTCTTGTATCTTGTCACCAACTCATTCGTGTTTTTATATCTAGATGATATACTCATCTTTAGAAAGAGTTATGCAGAAGACTTGCAACATATTCAACATGTCCGTCAAACCTTGCGACAACACAAGATATGTGCCAACCTGAAGAAATTCTCCTTTGGCATGGAATAAGTCCAAACCTGGGCTACATAATTAATGAGAAAGATGTGCATGTGGGTCCAACTAAGATCCAAGTAATTTGGGATTGGCCGACCCCAAAGACTCTAACAGAGCTTCACAACTTCTTGATACTTACTAATTTATATCAAATATTTGTGTTGGGGTTCTCTCATATCACTTGGCCCTTAAGTCAAGTTACCAAGGTCAAAGTGAAATCATTTTTTTCTGGGTTTGAGTAACAACAAGACATTCATTGAACTGAAACACTACCTTTTCTCTGCACTATTCCTCACCTTGCTATACCTACAACAACCATTTGAGATTAAGACAAATTCCTTTGATTATGCTATTGGTGCAGTTCTCACTCAACAAGGGCATCCAATGGCCTATCATAGTGAGGCACTCTCTGATATTGTTCAAAGATATCCCAATTATGATAAGGAAATGTATTCTATCGTGTAGGCTTGCCAACAATGGAAACGTTATAATATGGGGGAGGATATACGCATCCACACATATCATCAACATCTTCAATTTATAAATACACAAGGGAAGTTTCAGAACGATCACCATAAAAATGGTCCACATATCTGCAACAATTCCATTTGAGCATTAAATACAAGAAGGGTAGCACCAATCATGTTGCAGAATTCCTCAACTGGCCCCCAATTGTGGCACTGAGCAACGTTCTCAACTCTTGTGAAAATGAGACCTCTAGATGGCCACAAATAAATAAAAATGATCAAGAATTTTCCACCACATACCAAATGTTGATGGACAACAAGAAAGTTCTTGACTTCCACCTCTAGAATGCATTGTTGTGATACTTGAGACACATTTGTGTTCCTTCAAGTGAGCATGCCAAGATGATTTGGGGGGCATATTACAATCATATAACATGGCAATTTGGTGTGAAGAAGAAAGTGGTAGTACTGCAGAAGTTTTTTTTTGGCAAAAAACTCAGACATGATGTTTGCAAATATATTAGATCCTGCACTGCTTGTGCCTTTTCCAAGCTAACCATTAAGAAGTAAGGCCTATACACCCCTATGCCTACTCCTAGTCAGCCTTGGGAATCCATGTCCATGGACTATATTTCCAACCTTACTTCTACAAAGAATGGTAATGAGTGTGTGTTTTTGGTCGTTGATAGATTTTCTAAGATGACCATATTGGCAGCGTGTAAGAATAGTATTATAGTAGAAGCCATTGCCAAGCTCTTCTTCGAATGAGTGTGGGTACATTTTGGGATCCATAGACCATTATATCAGATCGGGATAGTAGGTTCCTAAGTGCGTTTTAAGCGAACATCCGGTCATTGCTGGACACAAAGCTCACCAAGTCGAATACATTACACCCCCATATTGATGGCCAAACAGAGGCCATCAACAAGATGATAGTGCACATACTACACATATAAAACTCTAAGCATCCATGAACATGGGATGAGAGTCCCCTCTATGTGCAACACAACTACAACATAGCTCTCCATAGCTCAATTGGCCACAACCCCTTTAAATTGGGTTTGGGATTTCAACCATTATGTGCCATTGATGTTTCAATGCCTCTTGCAACTACACAAACAAAATATACACATGTTCAATCTAAAACTGATCAACCCTTCTGTTAGAGTCGGTCTGGTCAGCCCTCCGTCAGAGATCAAATCTCTTTGTGCATTTCAATTTTAGGTGTCCCGCTCCATCCACTCAGCTGCATTTCGCTAGGGACATGTCATGATCTGATGGAGATAGTCATGCTGGTCATTTTCTCTCATCTCTGGCCCCTACTGGTTCAGGTCTTGGTCCATAGTCACCGAAGTTCATGATAGTCAAGGTCTGGTCATATTACAAGACAAAGTCATTTTTATGGTTGGGTCTAGGAAATCATCAATGTGGTCCTTGAAAAACATGTCCAGAACAAGCCATGCAGGCCAGAGGGAGACCTTATACACCTACAGTTCAGAAAGCTTCATCATCACCTGAAAAAACATCGACTCTTCTTCAAAACTCTGTTTTGAAGAAAAGTCAAACAAGGTCAACTATGACAAAACTTTCCAAAAATTGACAGTTGACATTTTCAGATGCAGTCATGGATTTCAAAGCCAGAGGTTCAGTCACACAGTCCCCGCAAAGAAATGCCGAAAATTTTATCATGAGAGCCAAAATTTCAAAGAAAAAGGGAAAAAGCAGAGTGTTTCAAAGTCAATAAAAAGTGCAAAACATAAACATTATAAAGTGGGTTTGCAAAGAAGAAAAAATCAAACTCACCTCTCCCTAGCCTATATATACATGTTATGGCCCAAAACAAAAATCATTGGTGCTTTGGCAAGCTTGAAGAGAAATTAGAAAAGTGAGAAAGCAGTCAAGAACCGATCTGCGCACACAAGAGAAAGGTTTGCATCCACCAAGAGAAAGCGAAACAGCAAAACTAGAGTGTTTCATACAACACCCACAAAACACGCTGTCACAAAAACAAGAAGGGCAGCAAAATGTTTCAAAATGAAAAGCAAACACCTGAAGAACCCAATCAATCTTTCATTTGGCCATCAGGTTCAGACATCACATGAGTAAGGCATTTGCTAAAGCCTTGGCAATGAATGTCGGGCTTGAGAGAGCCAAAAGCAGCAAAGACAAGGATCATATTAGTGATGCCTATCAACACATGCCTTCACCAGGTGGCAAAACACATAAAACGCATGGGGATTCAACAGACAAAAAATCAAATTATATCAATGCCTCTTGGGCGCAACATCAGGCATCCACTCAGAACATGGATCTGATTAGGCTGCATTTGGCAAGGTCTTGACACCGAAATGATAGTCAAAGACAAAGCACTAGGAAAGCAAAAACATTCCAGAACAATGCAGGGTTTTCAGATGCAGTCATGGATTTGGAGGTTCAGCACTCTTTCACCAAGGTTTCCACATACACCAGAGGGGCGCGACGCACTAGTAGCCAGCCCACAGTGCAAAATCCACAAGGGCGCGACACACTCAGGGCGCACGACGCACTGGGCTTAGCACGCGACGCACACAGCCAGGTGCCTAAAAAACATTGCAATTCATCTCAAATCTCGGTGAAGTCAGCGAATCAAGAGGTAGGCCATGATCGACACCTCTTCTCCATCACTTTTGTCATTAATATGAGGTTTGTAAGATGTCTAATGGTACACAAAAGCACAATGGCCATCCATGGAAAATCACCAAGGAAAACGAAAAATGGGGTCGCAAAAAGTGATAATGAGCATCAAGGTTTTTCTCCCCTCCCCTTGTTCCCTCATCCCTCATCATTTTCATCTCCATTCCATCATGTTCCCTAAAGAAACCACCCTAAAATCACCCTAAAACCCTCTCCCCTATTTTTCAAACAAAAATGGCGTGAATTGACAGTGTGCGGCACACACATAAGGTGGCGCGGCGCACTCAGGGCGCGCGGTGCAGTGGGAGCCCGACCACAGTGTTAACACTGCACTGGCGCGGCGCATACCCTGCGCGCGACGCACTGGGCAAAGCGCGTGACGCACATGCCTTTGAGCCTAAAAAAGCACCGAAGTCACCCAAATTTTTGTAAATGGCTCTCAAATTTGCAGAGGTGGCCATAGATCCTTTCAACATTGATCCTTAAATTCAAAGAAAAATATGTTTTGGTGACTATGAAATCAAAGGAAAAATTTTATTAAGCAAACACAAAAATGACACAAAGAAGGGCAATGAGCTAGGGTTTTGCTACAGTAACTTGATTGCTAAATATGCTCCTACCCTACCTCTATCAGCTAATCCCCCTGGAGCATTTTCCCCTAATAGTTACCCTAGCTACATTGCAATCATATCCCTTTGTCCCCTTTACTCCTATAGCTCAAAATGTCCTTAACCCTACCCCATCAAAACCATACCCCAAACACTCCCAAGTCCCTGATAAATTTCTCCTTTAAACCCCTATTCCCCTTTTCATCATTCCTCTCCTAACACTCCCCTGTTTTATTGTCCCCTTGGTAACAGATTTTCAGAGCATTCATCAGTGTCATTGGATTCAAAGGGCAGCATTAAACTCAGAGTACAAGCAGCAGTGATGGCATCAGAAAATTCATCAGATTATGAGGGGGATACACACAGTGACACATCTTCAGGAGAGAGGGCCCATAGGAGACATCACCGGAGTGGCAGACATCTCAGAGACGAGCCCAACACCCTCACAGAGCTACAGGCATGCCCACTTGCTATGTCTTGTTTCCAGCACTTGGCATGTTATGAATTTTGTCAAAGGGTGTCGAATGTCAAAGTCCATCATGAGTTGGCCCACCTTTTTGCACTTCATCTACAGGGAGGCCAATCTGTCCTGGCTGGGGTCACTTTCACCTTGACACCGGAGGCTATATCAGTGGAAACAGGGATACCAAACATTGGGGAGCAGTGGCATAAGAAAAAGAAGGTGGAGAGGCATCACTATGAGCCC
Organism: Pinus tabuliformis; assembly: GCA_031772625.1. Taxonomy (NCBI): domain Eukaryota; kingdom Viridiplantae; phylum Streptophyta; class Pinopsida; order Pinales; family Pinaceae; genus Pinus; species Pinus tabuliformis. Next base: position 414,516,420 of record CM062805.1, on the reverse strand, counting down.
TACATCAAGAACAGCTGCTTGAGCCAGCTCACCAGAGTTTTTCCATTCAGGTTTTTGAGGGATGAGTATGCCCCACTCATGAGGTTGATCATGAAATATTTTAGTTGCGAGGGGAGGTTTTCTCACCTTTATGCCTATCACATCCTCCTACACATGCGCTTCACCAGGGTGCAGATGATGAGCCTCCCATTCTTCATCTGCAACAACATTGAGAAGATGAAAAACTTCATGCAGCGCAAGACCCCACAACAGCAGCTAAACAGTGTCTATCATTTTGCTCTCATCCGGATTTTAGTGGACCATCAGTTGGGATTGCAGGGTATTGCTTGGGAGGACTTCATCTCCCGTGATTTCTTCAGCGCTCCACCGGTGATATCAGAGGCAGAACATGAGGTGGGAGGTCCTTCATATCAGTTTGAGCATGATATAGGAGGTCCGTCACATCAGTTTGAGAGTCATGAGACTGCCACCATGCCAGTTTTCATCACATATCAGAGAGGCTATCCGAAAGGCACCAGACCATTGTTTGCAGCAGCAAAGCGAGTGTTACCTCCACCCGGGGTGGAAGGGGCCTCGCTTCCGACATTAGCACCGCAGGAGCAGGGTAAGAGCAAGGAACCAGTGCAGGAAGAAGGGCCATCAGGTGAGAAAGAGACCGAGTTTGCTCTCCTCCAGGATGATAAGACAGATGCATAATCTACAAATGCTGAGTTGGGAGAGATCATTCAGGAGCAGCAGTCTGTGATTGAGAAACTATCCCTGGACTTGGATAGGGCTAAGTGGAACGTGCAGTATCTGGAGCAGAGGAACAAGCAACTTGAGGATCGGCTAGCTGAGATAGAGTTGCAAATGATCAAGGAAAACCGGCGACACATCCTGGCAGCACAAGGCAGACCTATGGAGCAAAGGGACGAAGACCGGGAGTATGTGCTAGAGAAAGTGAACGTTCACTTGGAGCAGTGGTTGGACAAAGCAAATAGGGAGAAAGACATGCTGAGGTGCATGATTCATCACTACCAGGCCCGCAACATGAGTTCCAAAGCAAGAATCAGGAGCCTAAAGGCAAAATTGAGCAAAGCGAGAAAAGAGGCAAAAGAGGCAAAGGAGGCAAAGGAGCAAGATCGGCTTCGAATCTTGGCTGAGGCTTCCTTGGCACAACAAAGCACTTCATAGGGAACCTCCAGCCCAAATTTCAAAAAATTTGGGCAAATTTTGGTCACAGGCAAATTTTTTGGGCACAAAACAGGAAATTCCTCCCTGTGCGCCGCGCCACTGGCGCGACGCTAAAAATCTAGGACTCTAATCGAGGAACAGCTTGCATATTTGGATTCAGCATCGAAAAATACGTCTACTAGTGTCCAGGAAAGAAATTTTGACAAGTTTTGGGTCTCCTAAAGGTCAAAAAACACCCAAAAATGGCCTCTCTGCTACTTTTTCGACACACAGAAAGCAGCCTTGGGAGAATGAAGATTTGGAGGGGCAAATGAGCATCAAATTGAGAAATTCCAGTGGGGTTAGAAAGTAGACAGGACAGGCTTTCCAACAAGCCCACTGGGGCACATTTTGGACACCTGCAAGTGCCCCAAAAAGGCTCCAAAGTGGCGTGACGCACAGGCAATTGGCGCGGCGCACAGGGGAAAAAACTGCCAAATTGCTCCCGTTTCGCGAAATTTCGGGTCACGACTTCTCCAAGTGGGCCCGGTCATCTACTCTTTGGTTTTTTGGCACCAAGGGTGGCTTTTAAAGACTTTTCTCTCCAGGTGGGCATCTATCCAAGTGGCAAAAGAATGCAAAGGGTCACCACAGCCAAATGTCATGCTTGAGAGTGCTGCACCTGTAGCTGATGGTTGGCTCTCCATCTCCTTTTCGAAATGATTTGAGTAACTTCCCAACCCCTGGGCATTCCATCTCTTCTCTACACTTTCTATATATTGTATGCAAGTTATTTGCAAAGGGTTGGCTGGCTTGTAACTTCTGGGAGACTGTGGGAAAGAAACTCTGTTTCTGCACTGTGTATTTTTGACAGAGAGTTAATGAAAGGTAGCGGCTCTGTTTCATGAGATTCTTGTGGTTGTGAGTGTAGCAAATGTGTTCTTATGTTCCATATGTATCTTGTTATGTTTCATATTTCATTTCATGCTCCATTTCAGTGAAATTTTCTAAGTGAGATTAGGTAGAATTCAATTTATATTGCTTTGCCTGTGGGAAAATTTCATGTGTAGTGTTATTCTTCTGTTGAAAAGGATTCATGCGACCATGCCCTTTTCACCATCTTCAGTAATCTTTCCATTCCGTGTCACCTTAAGTATAAATTGCTGCGCTTCCCGCCTACCTTGCCTCACGGAATAATCTGTGCCTTCATTCTCAATTCTCTGTTCATTTCTAAGCGCCAGTCCCATATACATCCCAGAAGCTCGGTCACTTCAAAAATCTTTCCCAAAATACCTTTTCACTTACTAGCCTAAGGTAAATATCGCATTGTAAGTCATGTCAGACCATTTTTCCTATCCATTTGCTCAGTTTGACTCGGAGAGAGCTCTCTCCTGCTCTGGTAGGGCTAGCTACCAGACTGAGCATGGTTTGTGGTTACCCTAATTTTTGCCTTCCTTCAGCCTAAGGCAGATTTAGGTGCTAACACCTTCAAGTTTATTGAACATATTCAGAAAATATGCCAGCAAGTTTGTGATATTTTGGATAAAGCCAATACTAAGTACAAACAACATCATGATCAACATCTGGTGCCACATAAGTCTCAAGTGGGCGACAAGGTTTGGTTGCATTTGTAGAAGGAATGCTTTACCAGAGCCCATGAGAAGCTTCAACCACTCCAATACGAACCTTACACCATCACCAAGGATATGGTTGGAAATGATTTCAAGCTAAGTATCCCCCCATTCCTTGGCCTACACCCAATTTTAAATGTGGACCATCTTTGACCATACTTTCCACCATTGTTGGACACATCAAACATTGCCGAGCAATTGACACCAATAGAGATCAAACCAAATTGCAGTGAACAAGCCACAACTAATCGAATCATGGACACACAAATTAAGAACACTCGCCAACAAAGGATCCAACTGTATCAAGTTGTTAATGAGGACCAACTTCTGCACCAAGGTAAGTGACTCACCAAGTATCAAGTTCAGTAGAAGTCTCCTCACCTCATGCAGGCACTCACCATAATGGGGACCACTGCTTCCTATGGGAGGAGCACTGATCCGGGTGGATATTGGTGGCCACCATCCTATTCCACTTGGACTCTTGACATTGTTTTCTACCAGTTTCCTATTTTTCAACACATTTTCCTATTTCGACAATTTTCTATTTTAAACATTTTTTGGTCGTGAATTTTGGAGCCGTTTTGATGCCATAAACAATGTTTTTTTGGTGAAACGAGTAGTCGAAAGCTGTTGTCCTCAAATATACCTTTCTAATAGGCTATTGTTCGCACCAAATAGAGATTGTATGCCAAATTTATGACTCCAAGAAGTTGACATTCCAATAAACCCCATTGGGGCCCATAACTTTTAGCGCTTTACTCCTAAGGTTAGGTTTTTGGATGTTTTGGGTTTATAATTTTTCCTTCATGATAAAAATACCTCTAAGCATAATTGGAATAGAGTTGAGAATACATGTAACCATCACATCTCTTCTCAGAGATAAGCTACTATTGGCTGAGCTAGTTTTCTTTCATTCTGCATGTAAACAATTTTTAACATTTACTATTTATTAATTGAAGTTCAATTTCCCTGTATCTCTGTGTTTCTGTTTTAAATCTATATTTCATTTCATTCCTTCATAAATCTGGATCACCTGTGGCTTTGGTAACTGCTGCACCCATGTGATTCTTTTGTATCCTAATTGCCTTCGTGGCTCCTTTTGGTGTAGCTATTTTGTTATCTAACTTGATGACATGAGATTCCAAATCAATTTCTCTAGTATAAAGGGTGCTGCTCACTATGGTTTAAACTAGATCCGCCACTATTACTAGCATTTTTTTCCTGGTTTGCAAAGCTCCTTCTTGTTTGTTACATGAAATATATGTTTTCAAATTTTATTAAAAAACAAAACTAATTTATTAAATTTTCCATGAAAACCTTGTGTAATATTTTTTTAATTTTAACATGAAAAAGAGTTAAAATGAAACTTCTTACTGTGTTTTTTTAGAAGTAGATGTGTTTATTAAATAATATTTTGTAGGTCTTCATTGCCTTAAAAAAAATGAATGAAATTCATGCTTATTCTCTACTTCAAGAGGTGATAGGCAATTATGCCCTCTCATCCTTTGGTATATATTAATGTAAAAAGTTTCTCTATTTTTGGTAAGGTACATGGATTATTACAAAATAATATCCCTAAGTGCTTTAAATTATACGTACTTTATAAAATCATCTTGATTAATTATAACATATGTAATCATGTAATATAAAATCTCAAAGCCAAGGTGAAGGTTGCACATGAGAATATATGACTAGATTATCATGTGAATACGACGAAATGAAATATCAAGAGAGTGAGTAATATTAAATATGGAAATCGTTATTCATGATTGCAATGAACACTTTGTAAGGAAAAAGTGAGACAAAACATTAAATAAATGGTTCCCATTTGTATTGGTAAGATGATATAGGTGGCTTGAGCACATAAAGTCTAGATACCTTATTCCATGTTTTAAATCCTAACAAATCATTTCTTACATATATGTTTTATATTGATATTTCTTTGGTTTTCTTTTATTCATTTTATATTTACATAGTCCATGTTAGATGAAGAGGATCATAGGGAAAATATATTATAACAATTTGAAGTGTTTGTTTTATATTTTTAATAATATTTTATTTTTATAATTTTAATATATTAGCTTATGAGATAAGGTGAAAATAATTTAATGGAAAATCAGTTTGGTTGGTGAGAAGGTTAACATAGATTTGGAGTTTTTGTTTTGGTGAGTAAGTCTAAATAGAGTCATTATACTAATGATTAGGCTAAAAAGTTTGTATGGATGATTATTGTAAATTACTTTTCTTCTAAGGTCTAGAGTTTGTTGGGTGTGTGTTATATTCTTTTCATGACTACCTTTAGGTGCGGACCCATAGATGGTGGGCAGACCTACCCATGGTTTTGTGCGTGGGTTTTGCACATGGTTTTGGGCATGTTGGCTTTTTTCCCATGGTATTTTGTAGATCCGGTCAAGGGAACTACGATTATGTTCTAATCCTGGGTTATGGACTGGGTTTATGAATGCTTTGACATGTATATATATGTATTGTAACATTGAAAGGAATATAATGAAAAATCAATCTGGTAGTCTTGGTTTTGGGATCCAGGGGGGAAATCGCTGTGTATATTTGTTTTATGTTCTCGCCATTGTTTATTTTTCTGTTTTAAGAATTCGTTTGCAGGTAATTTCTATATGTGGTTAAAACCTACATTTGATATCAGAGCAGTTTTAGCTTCAAGGGGATGCCTTTGTTGCTGAGGGGTTTTGTTTAGGCCTGTGGTAGACCCTGTTATAGTGGGAGTTATGTGGGATCGATTCTTGTGGTGAAAGAAGATGTCAAATAATAGAAATATAGAGATCGAGAAATTTAATGGACAAAGTTTTGAGTTGTGGAAGCTCAAGGTGGAGGATTTGTTGGTGCATAAAGATCAGTGGATCACGGTAGATCTAGGTACCTAACCAACGAAAATGTTAGCAGAAGACTAGACGAAGTTAGGTCTGAAGGAAAAGAGCACAATACAATTGTGTATCTTAGATTCAATATTGTTCAATATATCAGGGGAAGCTATGACGAAGGCTTTGTGGGACAAGTTAGGGACTTTGTACCACTATAAGTCTCTAGTGAACAAACTGTTCTTGCGAAAAAATTTGTATAACCCGAGGATGAAAGATGGAGGCTTGGTAACATAGCATCTACACGCCTTTAACACTCTGGTAAGCTAGTTGTTATTTGTTGATAAAAAAATTTTAGACAAAGATAAGTGCATCAGTTTGTTGTGTTCTCTACCAGATTTGTCAGACAACTTGGTTGTTGCTATAGGTAGCAATACAACTACCTTGAGGTTTGATGAAATAGTCTCATCCTTGTTGTCGAAGGAGATGAGACAGAAATATGGAGAGCCAAAATGGAGATGCCTTGTCTATAAGTGGACAACCTCAGAATAGAAACATAAATAAGTCCTTGAGTGGGGTATCTAAATCTAGAGGGAGATCTAAATATCTAGAAAAACTTGTAAAGGTATGCTAGAAATGTGGAAAACAAGGGAACTACAAAAAGGATTGTAATTCTAAAGCTCATGAGAAAGGAAATGGTCCACATATCTGCAGCAATTCCATTTGAACATTAAATACAAGAAGGGTAGCACCAATCACGTTGCAGACTTCCTCAATTGGCCCCCAATTGTGGCACTGAGAAAAGTTCTCAACTCTTGTGAGAATGAGACCTCTGGATGGCCACAAATAAATAAAAATGATCAAGAATTTTCCACCACATACCAAATGCTGATGGACGACAAGAAAGTTCTTGACTTCCACCTCTAGAATGCATTGTTGTGATAGTTGAGACACATTTGTGTTCCTTTAAGTGAGCATGCCAAGATGATTTGGGGGGCGTATGACAATCATATAACATGGCAATTTGGTGTGGAGAAGAAAGTGGTAGTACTGCAGAAGTATTTTTATTGACAAAAACTTAGACATGATGTTTGCAAATACATTAGATCCTGCGCTGCTTATGCCTTTTCCAATCCAACCAATAAGAAGCAAGGCCTATACACCCCTATGCCTACTCCTAGTCGGCCTTGGGAATCCATGTCCATGGACTATATTTTTGACCTTCCTTCTAGAAAGCATGGTAATGAATGTGTGTTTTTGGTCGTTGATAGAGTTTCTAAGATGACCATATTGGCAACCTATAAGAATAGTATTATAGTGGAAGCCATTGCCAAGATTTTCTTCAAATGAGTGTGGGTACAATTTGGGATCCCATATACCATTATATCAGATCAGGATAATAGGTTCCTAAGTGCGTTCTAACTAAATGTCCGGTCATTGTTGGACACAAAGCTCACCAACTCGAATACATTACACACCCCCATATTGATGGCCAGACAGAGGCCATCAACAAGATGATAATGCACATACTACACATATAAAACTCTAAGCATCCATGAAAATGGGATGAGAGTCCCCTCTATGTGCAACACAACTACAACATAGCTCTCCATAGCTCAACTGGCCACAACCCCTTTAAAGTGGGTTTGGGATTTCAACCATTATGTGCCATTGATGTTTCAATGCCTCTTGCAACTACACAAACAAAATATACACATGTTCAATCTGAAACTGATAAACCCTTCAAGTTTATTGAACATATTCAGAAAATTTTCCAACAAGTTTGTGATATTTTGGATAAAGCCAATACTAAGTACAAACAACATCATGATCAACATCTGGTGCCATGTAAGTCTCAAGTGGGCGACAAGGTTTGGTTGCATTTGTAGAAGGAAAAAGCCCATGAGAAGTTTCCACCACTCCAATATGAACCTTACACCATCACCAAGGATATGGTTGGAAATGATTTCAAGCTAAGTATCCCCCAATTCCTTGGCCTACACCCAATTTTAAATGTGGATCATCTTTGACCATACTTTCCACCATTGTTGAACACATCAATTGACACCAATAGAGCTCAACCCAAATTGCAGTGAACAAGCCACAAAAACTAATCAAATCATGGACACATAAATTAAGAACACTTGCCAATAAAGGATCCAACTATATCAAGTTGTTAATGAGGACCAACTTCTGCATCAAGGAAAGTGGCTCACCAAGTATCAAGTTCAGTAGAAGTCTCCTCACCTCATGGAAGCACTCACCACAATGGGGACCATTGCTTCCTATGGGAGGATCACTGATTCGGGTGGATATTGGTGGCCACCATCCTATTCCACTTGGAATATTGACATTGTTTTCTACCAGTTTCCTATTTTTCAACACATTTTCCTATTTCGACAATTTTATATTTTTAAACATTTTTTGGTCGTGAATTTTGGAGCTGTTTTGATACCCTAAACAATGTTTTTTGGCGAAATGAGTAGTCGAAAGCTATTTTCCTCAGATATACCTTTCTAATAGGCTATTTTTCGCACCAAATAGAGATCGTATGCCAAAGTTATGACTCCAAGAATTTGACATTCCAATAAACCCCATTGGGGTCCATAACTTTTGGTGCTTCATCTCCTAAGATTTGGTTTTTGATGGTTTGGGTTTATCATTTTTTCTTCATGATAAAATACCTCTAAGCATAATTGGAATAGAGTTGAGAATACATGTAACCATCACATCTCTTCTCAGAGATAAGCTACTGTTGGCCGAGCTAGTTTTCTTTCATTCTGCATGTAAACAATTTTTAACATTTGCTATTTATTAATGGAAGTTCAATTTCACTGTATCTCTCTGTTTCTGTTTTAAATCTGTATTTCATTTCATTCCTTCATAAATCTGGATCACTTGTGGCTTCGGTAGCTGCTGCAGCCATGTGATTCTTCTGTATCCTAATTGCCTTCTTGGCTCCTTTTTGTGTAACTATTTTTTTATCTGACTTGATGACATGAGATTCCAATTCAATTTCTCTAGTATAAGGGGTGCTTGTCACTATGGTTTGAACTAGATCCGCCACTATTACTAGCATTTTTGTCTTGGTTTGCGAAGCTCCTTCTTGTTCGTTACATGAAATATATGTTTTCAAATTTTATTAAAAAAATAAAACTAATATATTAAATTTTCCATGAAAATCTTTTGTAATATTTTTTTAATTTTGACATGGAAAAGAGTTAAAATGAAACTTCTTACTGTGTTTTTTTAGAAGTAGATGTGTTTATTAGATAATATTTTGTATGTCTTCATTGCCTTAAAAACAACTATCATATTCGTATTAATATTAATGAATGAAATTCATGCTTATTCTTTACTTCAAGAGGTGATAGGCTTATGCCCTCTCATCCTTTGGTATATATTAATGTAAAATGTTTCTCTATTTTTGGTAAGGTACATGGATTATTACAAAATAATATCCCTAAGTGCTTTAAATTATACGTACTTTATAAAATCATCTTGATTAATTATAACATATATAATCATGTAATATAAAATCTCAAAGCGAAGGTGAAGGTTGCACATGAGAATATATGACTAGATTATCATGTGAATACGATGAAATGAAATATCAAAAGAGTGAGTAATATTAAATATGGAAATCGTTATTCATGATTGCAATGAACACTTTGTAAGGAAAAATCGAGACAAAACATGAAATAAATGGTTCCCATTTGTATTGGTAAGATGATATAGGTGGCTTGAGCACATAAAGTCTAGATACCTTATTCCATGTTTTAAATCCTAACACATCATTTCTTACATATATGTTTTATATTGATATTTCTTTGGTTTTTCTTTTATTCATTTTATATTTACATAGTCCATGTTAGATGAAGAGGACCATAGGGAAAATATATTATAACAATTTGAAGTGTTTGTTTTATATTTTTAATAATATTTTATTGGTATAATGTTAATATATTAAGTTATGAGATAAGGTGAAAATAATTTAATGGAAAATCAGTTTGGTTGGTGAGAAGGTTAACATAGATTTGGAGTTTTTGTTTTGGTGAGCAAGTCTAAATAGAGTCATTATACTAATGATTAGGCTAAAAAGTTTGTATGGATGATTATTGTAAATTACTCTTTTTCTAAGGTCTAGAGTTTGTTGGGTGTGTGTTATATTCTTTTCATGACTAGTTTTAGGCGCGGACCCATAGATGGTGGGCAAACCTACCCATGGTTTTGTGCATGGGTTTTGCACATGGTTTTGGGCATATTGGTTTTTTTCCCATGGTATTTTGTAGATCCGGTCAAGGGAACTACAATTATGTTCTAATCCAGGGTTATGGATTGGGTTTATGAATGCTTTGACATGTATATATATGTATTGTAACATTGAAAGGAATATAATGAAAAATCAATCTGGTAGTCCTGGTTTTGAGATCCAGGGGGAAATCGCTGTGTATATTTGTTTTATGTTCTCGCCATTGTTTATTTTTCTGTTTTAAGAATTCGTTTGCAGGTAATTTCTATATAGGGTTAAAACCTACATTTGATATCAGAGCAGTTTTAGCTTCAAGGGGATGCCTTTATTGCTGAGGGGTTTTGTCCAGGCCTGTGGTAGACCCTGGTACAATGGGAGTTATGTGGGATCGATTCTTGTGGTGAAAGAAGATGTTGAACAATAGAAATATAGAGATCGAGAAATTTAATGGACAAAGTTTTGAGTTGTGGAAGCTCAAGATGGAGGATCTGTTGGTGGAAAAAGATCAATGGATCACGGTAGATCCAGGTACTCAACCAATGACAATGTTAGCAGAAGACTATATGAACTTATGTCTAAAGGCAAAGAGCACAATACAATTGTGTATCTTAGATTCAATATTTTTGAATGTATCAGGGGAAGCTATGACAAATGCTTTGTGGGACAAGTTAGGGACTTTATACCAATATAAGTCTCTGGTGAACAAACTGTTATTGTAGAAAAAAGTTGTATAACCCAAGGATGAAGGATGGAGACTTGGTAAAATAGCATCTACATGCCTTTAATACTATGGTAAGCTAGTTGTTATCTGTTGATACAAAAATTTCAAACGAAGATAAGTGCATCAGTTTGTTGTGTTCTCTACCAGATTTTTCAGACAACTTGGTTGTTGCTATAGGTAGCAATACAACTACCTTGAAGTTTGATGAAATAGTCTCATCCTTGTTGTCGAGAGAGATGAGATATAAAAATATGGAGAGCCAAAATGGAGATGCCTTGTCTATAAGAGGACAATCTCAGAATAGAAACATAAATAAGTCCTTGAGTGGGGTATCTAAATCTAGAGGGAGATCTAAATATCTAGGAAAACATGTAAAGGTATGCTAGAAATGTGGAAAACAAGGGCACTACAAAAAGGATTGTAAATCTAAATCTCATGAGAAAGGAAAGGGATCTGATGATGCTCCTTCTATAGGGGTGAAAACCACCTTAGATGAAGGTGGGGATGTATACTTGGCTTCTTCTTCTTCAAGTACACATGTATATCATGTGGCAGGGTTGCTTGACTCAAGTGCATCCTTTCACTTTACTCCCAATAGGTAGTGGTTCTGTGAGTACGAGAAATATGATGGTGGTGATATTTTCCTAAGGGATGACAGGAAGGCCAAAATCACTAGACATGAAAAAGTCAAGTTGAAGTTGCAAGGTGGAAGGATTAGAACACTTCCTGATGTTCTGGATATTCCTGCATTGGCCATAATTTGATTTCTTTAAGAAATATGGAAGATGTAGGTGTAAAAATAATGTTTGAGAAGGATACCTGCAAGATGGTTTGATGTGCACTGGTATTGATGCGTGGAGTTCAAATTGTAACTATGTACAAGATTCCATGTAGCACTATTATTGATGGGTGCAATAGTTATGTGGTTCCTGAAAGTGTAGCAAAAAATCTAATGGACTATGGAGAAAATACCATGCTATGGAATCAAAGGATTGGACATATTGGAGAGAAGGTCATTTGAACACTGCATGGTAATGGTACGGTAGAAGGTTTGCCTAATTTCTATCTTGATTTGAATTTTTGTTAACATTGTATATATGGGAAGCAAAATCAGGTGAGTTTCCCCTCGGGTGCTAAGAGGGTGAAAGGAATATTAGAGCTTTTGCACAATGATGTGTTTGGACCTATGTCGGTTCCATCACTAGGTAAGCCTGTGTAATGTATCTCATTTATATATGACTTCTTGAGGAATACTTGGATATATTTCCTTAGGAAGAAATCTGAAGTCTTTGACAGGTTTAAAGAATTTAAGGCTTTGGTGGAAAATCAGACAGAGAAGAAGATTAAGGTGTTGAGGACAGACAATGGTGGAGAGTTTTGCAAGAAGAAATTTGAAGAGTTTTGTAAGAAGTGTGGTATAGAATGACAAAAGAATACTCCATACACACCTCAACAAAATGGAGTTGTAGAAAGAATGAACAGGATGTTTATGGAAAAGGCAATAAGCATGCTTAGTGGCAGTGGATTAGGGTAGGAATTCTGGGTAGAGGCAATGGATACTACATGTTACTTGGTTAACAGATCACCTTCATCAGCATTGGAGGATAAGGCTCCCCGTGAGGTATGGACTGGTGAGAAACCCTCTCTTTCACATTTGAGGGTATTTGGCTGTGATGCATATGTACATGTTTCAAAGGAGAAAAGAATCAAGTTGGATAATAAATCTGAAAGATGCATTTTTATTGGATATAAGGATGGTTTAAAAGGTTATAAGTTTTGGAACCTAGAAACAAGGAAGGTTGTGTACAACCAAGATGTGGTGTTTAGAGAGATGAAGGATGTTATTAAACAAGAAGTCCTACCAAAGGAACCTGAAAAGATAGAATTTTAACTGAAGGAGGAAGAATCAGACTCTATAATAGAAAATGAATCAGAAGAGGAAGAGCCATAAACTCCAGTTTTGAGAAGATTAGTTCGAGAGAGAAGGCAAACAGAGAGGTATAGTCCATCTACTTTCTGTTCAAGTTTTACTTTATTTATTACTGATGATGGATCTTAGAACTATTATGGAGGTAGTGGATTTAGAGGATGGAAAATTGTGGAAAGAGGTCATGGTTAATGAAATGGAATCTTTGGACAAAAATGAGGCCTGGGATCTGGTGGAGTTGCGGACTGGAAGGAGACCCATTAGCATCAAATGGGTGTTTAAGAAGAATATGAATGCAAAAGACAAGGTGGAGAAATACAAAGCTCAATTGGTAGCAAAAGGTTATTCCCAGGTGTCGGGAATTGATTTCATGATATTTTTTCTCCTATTACCAAGTTAGCTTCTATTATATTACTTTTATCTATTGCTGCTACTTTTGATTTTGAGGTAGAACAAATGGATGTTAAGACAACATTTCTTCATGGGGATCTGGAAGAGGAGATCTACATGAAGCAACCAGAAGTATTTGTGGTGAAGGGTAAGAAGGAACTAGTATGTAAGTTAAAAAAGTCTCTGTATGGGTTAAAACAGTCACCAAGGATGTGGTATCAGAAATTTGATACAAATATACGGGGACTTGGATTCACAAGAATCAAAGCGGATCACTATGTTTATTTTAAATTAATTGGTCACTGTGTTATTTATTTGGTCTTGTATGTGGATGATATGTTGTTGATTTGAAATGACAAAGAAATTATCCATGATTTGAAGACCTAATTTCCATCCAAATTTGACATGAAGGATCTTGGTGCTACAAACTATATTTTGAGCATGGAAATTAAACAAGACCGGGCAAATAGGAAGCTCTGGTTAAACTAGAGGAAGTATGTCGAGACAATATTGTAGAGGTTTAATAAGTAGGATAGTAAACCGGTGAAGGTTCCTATTCTTATAGGTGTAAATTTATCTACTGAACAATATCCCAAGACATAAGAAGAAGAAGAGGACATGCCCCGTGTTCCATATGTGAGTGTAGTTGGTAGCTTGATGTATGTAATGGTATATACTAGACCAGACATTTGCACATGCAGTGGGAGTATTGAGCAGGTTTATGTCAAAACCAGGGAAGGAGCATTGGACAACAGTGAAGCGGATTTTCAGGTATTTGTGTGGCATTAGTGATTATGCTTTGTGCTACCGAGGAAGACCAGGATTGGAAATAGTTTTGGATATCTATGGCTTTGTTGATGCAGACTTGGATGGAGATCTAGATCAAAGAATATCTACACATGGGTGTGTGTTTAACCTACTTGGAGAGGAAGTCAGATGGATGAGCAAGAGACAGTCTATAGTGGCTCTTTCAACTACAGAGGCTGAATACATGGATGCCACTCATGCAAGCAAGGAATAAGTTTCATTGTAGAGATATTGTTCAAGTATGGGGTTGGTATAATGAGCTATAAGGATAGACTGTCATATCCAAAGTGCAATTTTCTTGGCAAATAACACTTCTTATCATTCAAAGACAAAGCACATTGATGTTCAGTATCTTTTTGTGAGGGATATGGTTGGGAATAAAAAGGTGTTGCTGATAAAGGTGGACACTTTGAAGAATGTTGCAGATGCATTGACGAAGTCTGTGAGCAGTGAGAAGTTTTCTTGGTGTAGAGAAACAATGAGCATTGCAGGCCAGGACCAATGGCTCAATCTCTCCTATGACCCCCTGTGTGGAAAGAAAACAATAAGTGGGAGAATGTTGGGTGTGTGTTATATTATAGTTGGGCAGACCCAAAGATGGGGGGTAGACCCACAGATGGTGGGCGAACCTACCCATGGTTTTGTGCATGTGTTTTTCACATGGTTTTGGACATGATGGTTTTCTGCTCATGGTATTTTGTAGATTTGGTCAAGGGAACTAAAGTTACGTTCTAATCTAGGGTTATGGATTGGGGTTTATGAATGATTCAACATGTATATATATGTATTGCAACATTGAAAGGAATATAATGAAAAATAAATCTAGTAATCCCGGTTTTGGGATCTAGGGGGAAACCTTTATGTATATTTGTTTTATGTTCTCGCCATTGTTTATTTTCTATTCTAATAATTTTTTTGCAGGTAATTTATGTACGGGGTTAAAACCAAGAGAGTTATTATGGTTCTCACCATGCTAAATGAGTTGGTTATTAGTGACGATAATAAAATTAATTTTCTTTCCTACCTATTCCAATGTGTAGGCTAGTAAGGGTTTTAAAATAAATAGGGAAATATAAATGAAATAGCCTACATTTTCCACATATCCCTTCTCATCTTATAACCCAAATTCAAGAGTGGTATTTTAGTAGAAATGCATATGGCCAAGTGTTGAATGTTTCTTAGTAACCATTTTCCATAATCTATAATTAAAGAAAGGTGTGCTTCTCGTGACACTGATGTTATCATTTTGTTTAATTCCACATAACATAACTTGCCTTTGTTTAAAATTAAACTAACAAATTTCTAATATTCTCT
Organism: Pinus tabuliformis; assembly: GCA_031772625.1. NCBI lineage: Eukaryota > Viridiplantae > Streptophyta > Pinopsida > Pinales > Pinaceae > Pinus > Pinus tabuliformis. Next base: position 414,501,392 of record CM062805.1, on the reverse strand, counting down.
AAAATCTCAAGTATTATAGAAAGCTTAGAAAGAATAGTACAATAGTTCAACTTTGTTGGGAAAATTAATTGTCTATTCAAACAATTCATTCACTCTAACATAAATTGTCAACCAAGATGTTTTTAAACTTCAAGATGCTATTCTATATGTGCAGAGTTTAAGGAATTGATTGTCTTCTTATCCTATTGCTACAGAATGGAAACCAAAGTAGGAAAACCAAAACTATCTAAGGAAATTTTTGTAGAAAGCAAATCACTCGCGTGGAAAGTAAATCACTCATGTGGAAAGTAAATCACTCCCGTGGAAAGTAAATAACTCATGCAGAAAGTAAATCACTCGTGCAGAATGGAAATCTCTCATACATAAAGTAAATGAACACCAAACCAAGTAAAAGGTAGGGAAAAGGGACATGAACCTAAATCTTCTCACACTCTTCACACAATACCATCAATTGTAAGCATTAAAAGGAAAAGAAACTAAACTATTCTAGATTTTGGAAAGGATAGGAAAAGTAATCAATCCACCCATGATATGTAAGCACCAACAATAAAAAATTTCATTAAATATAAATCCTCAACAATACATAGCTAACAACTCCAATGATAAAAAATCTCTTCATTGCAGAGAGGTGAATGATTTAGTAATCCTAGCTACTCTCTCTGCAATCTTTGGAAACCTCCCTACCACTATACTCCAACCTCTCTCTCTCTGACCGAGTTACTAACTATTTTCCTCTAATATCCCTATACATTTTATACAAATAAGTAAGGGGACAATTGGAACCAATTCCTCCAAATATAGATTGTTAAAGCGATGGAAAAATCACAAATGACTGTATTTACTTGTTTTTGGTAGATCTTGGTTGGAGCACAATTCAAGATCCGATTACATCTTATCCATCTAAAAAAAATCAATTGAGAATATGTTTGATTAAGTTCATTTGCTAAATGGTTGTTATGTTTGGATTGCAGACAAGAAAGATATACCTAAAAGAATGCACGTAGTTCTCAAATCTCACACTTGTTGGAGAAACCTCTTGTGTGTCACCTTATTAGGATGTTTTGGACAAAATCTGTGTCACAAATTTTCCATACTCGCCTTTGTTTCTCTAGAAATTATGCCCAAAGTTTGTTACCTAATTCTTCCTGGCACGAGTTGTTCGAACCGTAGATCATAAGGTGGAGCCTTATGGAGTCAAATTGGGTATGAATTATGTAACATAAGTCCATGCCAACATCCTTAGGAACAAAAACTATGTTGCAAAATTTATCTTGGAGTTGTGTAGATATGCCAACCATGTAGGTTAGATATAGTAACTGCATACGAGCCACAATAACAACACTAGGAAATCCATCATTAATAAAACCAACAATAATGATTTCTAATTAATTAAAAATAAAGGAAAATAACAATAATTAACCACTTTAACATTCATAAGCTTATTGTGGCACATTCACAAAGAAACAAAACAAGACATGTAATAAACAAGCAAAGAATTGTGATAAAATGATTGAAAACAATTCTTACGTAATTATACTAATCACTAAATAATTATTGATATACTATATAAACCCTAACTTTGGGACGAAGTTTTTAGAAGGAGGGGTGTATGAAATGACCCACCTACAATTACAAACATATTGTGAATATTAGCATGCATATGGGGCATCCATATGTAGCTATCATATGGATGCCCCGTATGCATGCTAAGATTCACATTTTGTTTGTAATTGTAGGTGGGTCATTACATACACCCATCCTTCCTAAAACTTCAGCCCAAAGTTAGGGGTTATATAGTATATCAATAACTATTTAGTGATTAGTATAATTATGTAAGAATTGTGTTTCAGAATTGAATTTTTGTTTAACATGAGGGCAATTTAAAATTTTCATTTTCAACATTCTAAAATTTTATAACCATAATAGTCATGCATTTCCCTTGTTAGGTTCCTAAGCTATTCTAGAATCATCCTATCCTTCCTAATATCTTCCACTCCCATCCTATCCATCATCTATTGGAGTATGTCATGGCGTCAACTATACTGATCTAACCATTCATAGACCCTAAGGATGACAACATTGACTATATCGACCTTATTTCCCAGTAGGCATTCGAAAATTATCATCACATGTCTAAGGGAGTGTGACTCGCACAATACTCCCATGACTCCAGGTTTTGGAGGATAACGGTGGGAAACACTTCCACCCCTCCTAGTAGGGCCAGGGTTATTACCCTATCATGGAATCTTATTGAGTCCCAATTGTTCTTGGAGTTTTTTCATCACGTGGTCAGTTTGGTAACGATGTTATCTACAATGTAAACACTTATCCACACATATGCATCAATATCTTAAAAAAAATATCATTCAAATAATAATTTTTGTGTATTTCACATATGTTTCTATCTACGATATTGATCCTTACATTTACATAACGTAGTTAGCCATGTCCAACCCATATATTTGTAAGTTAGTTTTTATATTAAAATGTAGTCATTCTTTCATTTACATCTCATCAATCATGTCGATATGTGAAATAAACTAAAATTATAGATATCTCATCCATAACATAATTCATAATTTAGATTTCATAACAAGGTTAATAAAATACTAAACTTCATATTGGTATCCATATTCCAACAATGCTAATTAAATAACACATTTCATATTGGTATCCATGTACTAGCAGAGTTAAGAAAATAACATATACCATGTATCAACAGAGTGAAATAAAATTCATTTTTACATGTAATAGTTCAAAATGATAGTCTTAAGTATCTAACTAAAATAAAGAAGTCATACAAATTAAGGTTTTAAGTTTGTCAAAATCAACACAGTTTAGGCTATATTCGACATATGGTCTATGTATATTCCCAAGTAGCCAATCCAGGGCTATACTTGTCCCACTGGACCTTAACTTGGTCTACTAGGTGATTGCTGAGTTGTCTAACCCTATGTTCCAGTATATGTGATGGTTCGACCAAAATGGTTCCCTCGTCTGATACCTATAGTTCCTTCCATTGAAGGTTATGAGATTTGTCAGCTATGTAATGTATTAATACAGATACATGAAATACATTATGAACTTTATGCAAGTGGGGTGCCAGTGCAAGATGATAGGTGGTAGGTCCAACTTTTTACAGGATTTTGAATGGCTTAATAAATCGGGGTTAAAACTTTGTTCCTTTTCGAAATCAGATAGTGCTTTTGTTGGGTCTGATGTGGATGAAAACTTGATCTAATACTTCATAATTCCTATTTGTCCTATGAGCATAAACATAACTCTTATGTATATCTTGTACCTCCTTTAACCGTTGTCTAATTTGTTTTACCTGTTATTCCATCTCTTGATTGATTCTGGTCCCACTGTCACCCGATCATCTAACCTGTCCAAACTTAATGGTGTTATGTAAGGTGTGCCATACAATTCTTCAAATGGAGGCATCCTGATTGAACTTTGGTAACTGTTATTGTATAAAAATTAAACTAAGGGAAATTACTTTTCCCAGTGTGTTTGTTGGTCCATAACGTACATTCTTAGCATATCTTCTAGTACTTGGTTCACCATTTTTGTTTGTCCATCAATCTCAAGATGATAAGTTGTACATAAATTTAATTGAGTTCCTAAGGATGATTACATACAAGTCCAAAATCTTGAAGTTAATCGTGAGTCCCTATCTAATATGATTTTCTGAGGCACTCCATAGAATCTTATGATTTCATTTATAAATACTCAGGCTACCTCTTACCCCACAAAGGCATAATGCCATTTTGGTTGTGGTGGATAAATTAATGAAAAGCGCCCATTTTATTCCCATAAGAGATACTTATGAGGGTGTTTAGAATGGTGAAAAAGGTGACAATTTGGTGACTCAACATATCATCCACGCTTTCACTTTTGCATGTGCTCATGAAAACATGATAGATTTGACAACAAAGAGTTTCGTAACTTTTCAAATGCACCCAACCTTCATTGCTGTACCAAACATCTCATTGACAACAAGTGTATTGGAAAGAAATTTTCCATCCTCATGATATTTTGGTTAGTTTCATGAACATCATATTCCATGGAACTCTAACCATTTGTCATTTTACCCTTGGTAGATATTGCTGTTCACATTTCTTTAGGACTACTAGTTAAGAATAAGTGCATCAAACTTTCTTCTTTATTGCAAAAATTTCCACTATGATGCAACCCAATAGCTCTTCCAATAATTTTCCATTCACTTTGAATGATTTTCTTGTTGTTTTTCCAATGTCCTTTCATTAATGATTCCATCGAAATAATGTTTATGACCTTGATCATTTTCCTTATGCCCATAATAGGTTCTTGTGGAGCAACTTTCCCTTTATGAATCCAACACTGGTTCTTATGTGACAACATTGATTCATTTTGTGTTATGTCCAATGCCAGTTCTTGTGTGGCAACATTGATTCATTTTGTACTATGTTCAACATTGGTTCGTGTGTGGAAGTGTTGATTTTGTATTGGGAATTTGTTGCATTTGTTGGGTATACATACATGCTATTATATTAGGTTTCTTCTTTTGATCTATAAATCACCCCATAAAATAAATAATGTTGAGCACAAAGGTCAAGAAATACTGACACTTCCACTTTTTAATGCATAGTAACCAATGCCACTTGTTAACACATTTCTTATTACTCTACTAATAAAAGACAAAAAAGCTTTCCTAATATCACCTTAAAACTTTTTCTAACAATGGTTTTCCCATTTTGTCAAAATTACATTTCTTATAAAAACACCTTCTTAAAACACATCTTCCTTAGTGTATCATGAAAAAAAAACAAGTGATCTAACTTATGATATTTAAATCCATAGTTACCTAGATCAACTTATCAATCTTATGTTCAATTCCCGCAACCAACATACCTGTGAAAGTATCCTTTTAACAATTCTAGTGGAGTTGCAAAAATCTATACATGGAGTTGGACTAGATTCAAAGAAATTAACATTTCATGAAAAAAACTCTTCAGATTGAGGAAATTTTTGGTGGATATGTTTATTACCATTTAATTTTCTTATATACCAAAAATCACAACAACGCATTGCACAAATCCTGAGATATAAGAAATAAGATGTTATTGGAGTTACGTTTCAACAAACTGTTACAAGTGTAGGAAAATTTGTTAACCAATTTCTCACAAAGTACAAACTAGATTTTGATGAAATTTTGTGAGAGAGTTTTTACTATTTTAATGCTTCTCCACACCAAAAATCGAAGCCATTTGATGCACGAATACCAAGATATAAGAAAAATGGTTGTAGATGATGACGCTTTATTTCTCAAAAATTTTAAACTGGTTTTGCTTGAAATTTTGCAAATTTAGTCATATTACCTTCATGCTTCCCTCCTGTAAATTTCACAGTCATCCAATGCACAATTTGGAAGATATCTTCGAGTCAATTTCCACATAATGATAAATTACCAACAATGTTTTTTTGTCCCTGATAATTTGAGCTAGATCTCTAACTTCTTGTTAACTTTCTTCAGTTTATATTTTTTCACCACAACAAACTAGAGTAGGAGCACAATCCATATTTTTTAAGCATTATCCCCCACTCCTACACTTTTTCATGTGCTCATGCAAACAAAGTAGAGTTTTCAACATGAGCTTTGACATATGATTTCCACCACTTCCAATCCTCCACACAAAGGTCCATTTGCAAATGCTAAAATCCTTGTACATGCTAGAATGATGCCTCCAAAGGTTACATAAAAACTAGCTCCAATTGTCTTCCCTTGTCTTTTTTTCATGATGGCATAAAAGGCTATTCTGATAGATGATAAACTAGACCACTCAACATTTACTATAACACTATGAGTTGTTGCTTGAAGCTTTTCTCTTGCACATGCTATTATATATCTAACAAGAATAAAAACATTCATCAACTTGCAACTATTTTCATCTCCTCATACTTATTTCTCCCAAAATATCCAATTGATCTTACCACCCAAATTTTCAGTGTTGAAGGGATAAATTTTTCCCTCAAAAAGATGAAGAGAATGAATGATTCCTTGGCTCCTTAGCATGATGTTTTGCACCTTCAGGTGTAACATTTCTCAACAACCTTTAATACAATAATAATCACTTCATATGGATCAATTCTAGTGCAAGAAAAGGCTAAATATATTCCTTAAAGTTGCCTCCATAGTAGGATCCGTGCTTTCCAAAAGATTGTAGCCTCATTGCTTTCATTTTGTTGCAAAGAAGAAACTAATATAATTTATAGAAATATGGTTAGTACCATCGATAATTCTACTGGGAAGAGAAAAAAAGGACATGCTTTTGTTCACCTCATTCATTTCCATATCCTTCTCACTATCAAATGAATCCATTCTTCCATCACTAATCTTTGTTTCAAACAAGTACCACCATCAAGAAAAAACCAAGTTTTTACAGAGAAGAAAGGGAAAAGTTGCAAATCAATAGAGAAGAAAGGGAAAAGTTGCAAATCAATAGAGAAGAAAGGAAGAATTTGATCCTAATGCGTGCTAAATGAAAATTGCTACATCGAAGGGCTTATCACAAAGGCCCCATAAGTAGATGCAAATGGAAATGGATGATGAAATAATAGGGTGAGGAATGAGGCATGTTAGAAAAATCTTGAATAAAGATAGATAGAAAAATGAAATGAAATAGTAGGGATACTGAGCTTATAGTAGTTTCTTATCTTTATCCCCTGAATTTTCAACAAATCAAAAAGTTACAAGTTGATTTTACCTTAGGTTTTACTTGTATGCTGAAGTTTCCAGACATGTTGATGAAGGGAAATTGAATCTGAACTCGTAACCTATTGAGATGATCCAAAACAAAGTGTTGATGCATTTTAATTGCTGTGTTGAAAAGCCAATGACTTCTAATTGTGTGAAGCTAATTGTTATTTGGGTGAAGTTGATTGTTGTGTTGAACTTAAGACCAAAATGATGAAGGTTGTTGATAAATCTTGTTTCATAGGACAAAACAAGTACAACGTTGTTCATCTTGTTAATGCATGGGGGAATAAAAAACTTTCTACTTTAAATGAAATAAGTTGGAGCAAAAACTATCAAAGCCATAATTTCTTTTAGCACCTCTTCGACAACAACGCCAAAATGTTGGGAAAATGAATTGTCTATTAAAACAATTCATTCACTCTAACATAAATTTTCAACCAAGGTGTTCGTAAACTTCAATATTCTATACTATATGTATGGATTTGAAGGCATTGATAATCTTCCTATCCTATTATCACCGAATGGAAACCAAAGCAAGAAACTCATAGCTATCTAAGGAAACTCATGCAAAAAGTAAATCACTCGTGCAAAAAGTAAATTACTCATGCATAAAGTAAATTACTCATGTGGAAAGTAAATAATTCATGCAAAAATTAAATGCACACTAAACAAAGTAAAATGTAGACATTATTATAAATTTTCTATTGCTAATGAAATCAAACTCAAATCAATAGATTAAAAATTTTCTCTACTATTCTACGAAATGGAAATCACAAATTAGAAACACATGCAATGACATGCAAAAATTAAAACACAAAAACAACACAATGATTTTATAGGGGAGCCCAACAAGGAGAAACCCCTCTGCTATTTTTCATTAATTAGATGAGAATGAGAAACAATTAAATGTCTTGCTTCAATCTTGAAGCACACCCTGCACTGTAAACCTATTTTCTTGCTCACTGTCTTTCTATAGCCAACAATTAGCTAATTCAAGGCCCCAACTTTCTCCTATTTCCTTGTGTAATTCCTAAGGAAATCAACTCCTAAAAGATAGGAATTTCCTCCTATTTTCTTGCTAAATTCCCAAGAAATGATTCACTTACTTAACTGTCAAGCCTGTACACTCAAATGGTATACAATTGATAATTATAATGTGCCTTTTCCTCCACTCCGACTAAGAAATTCAAATTTGATGCATGTTTGGGATATTTTTTGTTGATTGACTAGTTTAACTGAGAGATCACTGAGTTAACAATAGTTCTACTACTCAACTGACTCAACTAGTTACTTAAGCTTAGTTAACTGAGTCAAACTGAACTAGATTGCTAAATTTTAGCAATCAGTACATGCACAACTCTACTTCTATCCTATAACTCGAATTTGCTAAGTAAATTAGTAGACAAATCTATGTCACACATGTAAACTTCAATCCAAGCCATCGTGCTAATGTGGAAAATCAAATTACTAAATTTGACTAAGGTGTTGGGGCCTTCATTTTGAATTTTGAGTTGTGCGGAAAAAAAAGTAAGGACAAGTGGTGGGGACAATTGTTGGAGTTGCAAAGCAAATAGTTGAGGGAGGGAGTAGGAACTAAGAGTGAACAGGAAGTTGCGGTAAGGTGGCAGACGAGAGCAAGAGAAGCTGAGCAAGGGAAGATAGAAGGAAGCCGAGTAGGAGATGAGGGGAACTGGTAGTGGGAGTGCAGAGCAAAGGATAAAAGGTAGAAGATAGCACGAGGAAGGGGTTGGTCATGAAGCAGATGAATGAGGACAAGATCAAGAGAGTCTTCCTCAGTTGCGGAGAGGCATGCCTCGTCCTCGGTTCTGGTTATGACTGGTCTTGTTGGTTATGTTATTTATGTATTTGTTGATCAGGCTTCGAGCCTTCTGTAATCCGTTGTGTACTATATTATGTTCAAGTTAATGAAAGAAGCAGTTTGGGACCTATAACATATTGATGTGCATTATGTGCATTATTTAAAACTTTTTTAATGAATGGCTATACGTCAGATGGTTTCTTGTAATCACATGAGTAGAATAGCTTGATTGGATAGTGTAGATGATTTAATGTTGTAAATTACTAATGTTCATTGGTTGCAAAATCCTTGATAATCCATTCTACCCCATCTAACTTCGGTCGCGACATGTGTCAGTTGAGACTCCTTGCCCCTCTGGGTAAGGTGAAAATCTGACATTGTTCTAGACTACAACGGAGCCTTGTTGGCCCCTTGTTCCTGAACCCAAGGTATCTTCCCTGCTATTATTTTTGTGCCACCAAATGGTTTCGTTGTTGGTACTTGAAATAAAAAAGAGGGGTTCAGAATATGGTATCAAGGATTTTTAAGGAGATATGAAACTGGTGGGACGACCAAATGAATCGATTTGCATCATAGTAGGCCATACTTCGAAGCTGATCTATCCCTAAGGTGAACAATGATATTTTATACTCAGAAAATGCAAGTGATCAGTACGAGATATTCTAAGGTAAGTTCCCTGAAGAGCTGTACAACTGGTTGTGGAGAATGCAAGTGAAGGGTCGTCCAAAAGGACATACACCATCTCCTTATGATTGGGTTCCCACAGATCTCATGACGCTCCACCACCTTGACACAAATCTGGCAAGAGCAGTATATTTTTGGGTACAGACTACTCTAAAGGGATACATGGTTGAGTTTGCAACAATAAATTACCAGTCCTTCTCGAAGACTGATGCCATATTCTGATCTGGGATAAGACAAAATTTCTTGAAAGAAGTACCTCTCTGGATTAAGATTCTGATGGTCGAAGAAAGCTTGATTTATTTCCAAGGGTTGAACATGGCAACGTAAACCCCTAGTGCCGGGGGAAGGACCTAAGGGGAGAAATTCTACTGAGAGGGGGACTATGATGCCACTAAAAGAATGGATGCAGAAGATTTACGAAGGGCTAGGGAAGTAAGAGTGCAAAGGAGAGCACAGATAGTAGAAAAGTGGTAGGAAAGGGCCACACAGGCAATGAGAGGGTAAAAAGATGAGATGATGGAGAACTTGGAGAAGGGGATAGAGACAGATAGGACAAATGAAAGTCTGGAAGATAATATGATCCTATTGGGATGGGATCCCTTGGGTCAGTTTAGGAGCAAAAGCCCAAGTTTTGATGTAAAGTATGACAAAAAGATGTAAAGTCTCCGTAAATTGTGGATGTAGAGCGCGTAGTTAGTTAGAAGTCAAAAACGGTTTTTACCCTTGATCCAGGTGGATCTTCAGGTACAATGGCATGGAAAAACTCAGAAAATCAAAGTGATCAGAATGAAGTTAACTCAGGATCAGAGCGTAGGTCTCGTCATCCTAATTCCAACGATGTAAACGACACTTCAATTTGAGTTCGAATGATGAAGTTATTGGTAAAAGAAGGATTCTTTGATCCTGAAGAAAATGAGGATTTTCCTTTGAAAATGGGTCTTAAGCCTTTAAGGCCTAATTGCAATCATAGGTTGCATAGAGGCAGACTTAAATGAGGAGTAGTGGAACCCCCGATAGCCGATCTCCGATCAAATCGGATCGACGGACCGAAGGCAACTGAATCGGAGGTCTTATCTATATACATATCGGCGAGCAGGCAAAGCCATCGACGATACACCAATCGGCGGGACCATTATCGAGATACCAGGGCGATATGAGAGAGGGATGCCGATGCGATCGGCCAACGCTAATATCAACGATCGGTGATTGGCAGTCGGTCATTCCCATGAAACAGGACCTTGGCAACAGCGAAACGTTGATTGTGACTTCAGGCCGGACCCGATAAATAATATGCACCTGATTTAATGTTTTTGAAGTCTGGGTGAATGGCTTTGGGCAGATTTTTTAGTGTTTTTCGGGATTTTGAAGCCTTATCGCCTCAACGATAAAAGGGCCATCTTAAGAGGTGGTTGCACCCGCCGATCATTCCATAATACCGACCTCTATTATGAACCAAGAAAAGCTCAATTTGAAGGGGATCTTGTCCAAAGAATCCATTATAAAGCCACGATCATTAGAAATCGCAGGGGAGAAGGCATTTTGTTGCAGCACACTATTTCGTTGGCAAGAGGCCGAGAGTGCTATTTGTCTATGTCTAGACAGTTTTTTTCATAATTCCAACGCCTTTTATTGCTACGGATGCTTTGGTGTTGTTTATCTCTCCATATTAGGCATCCATTTCATAGGCTATCTTGCATATTGGAGGTATAAGCCTCTTGTGAACAGTTGATGATTGTAATTCTCTTTTCTTTCATGCCATTTAATAAGAAAGGCCTCCCCGTTATTGAGCTGGGCCCGGAGACATAGTCCGAATTGGATGAACTCCGTTATCAAGCCTTGGTTTCTTCTTTTTGTGATTTTTATGTGTTTACTTCTTCTTTTATCATGTGCATATTGTTGTGTTAAGCTACAATTTTACATGTGATTCTTTTCTATAGATCTATAAGCGAAAACATCCTGGATCAACCCTCGTTTATGTAAACATGAGTCGGTTCTTGAGATCTACCGATGGTCTGCGGACCATGGGATTGTATAAATAGGTGTGTCTTAGAGAGCCTAAGGCAGATCTATGTGTTTGTCTAGGGGTACAACAAATGGACTCTTAGAGAATGAGCACAGAGAAGTAAGTCTTAGAGGGGGAAAAGACTCTGCAACTAAGTGCACAGAGGCCTAGAGTAGTGTCCACAACTGAGTGTGTAGACCCCTACAGCTGAGTGTACAGGGAAGCTTTGAGTATGTAAAACTTATACTAAAGATCAATAAAGAAGGCTATTGTAGAGGTTCCTGTGTTTTATCTCCATACTTATGTTATTTATGATTGCGATATATGCTATAATGAATAATGTCTTTAGGAGATAATGATGTATTGATGCATGAATTTACTGGATCCATCTTATTAACTAAACACAATTAATGTTAAGTTATTATGTAAAGATCATAACACTTTCTGTTAGGTTTATTGAACAGTTGGGTAGACCTGAGTACATACTGATCTAAGAGTAATCTAAGGTACCTGGAAACAGAGTTCCGCCATGGCACCACAAAGTGGGATATATTAAGGGAAGGATTCTTAATGGCCTTTAGTTTCAAAGATGCATTCGAAAGCATTGATGAAGCTCCACAGGAGGTTAAGGTAGTGATCTTCAGAATACCATAAGACCCTCTGGAGTTGGTTCAACCAGATTGGAGCACCCAGTTGCGCCGTGTGCTAGAATGCTATACTATGACTGTTGAAGGGGAGGATGAGGATCCAAGAAATATCAATATTCCAAAGGCAGAAGGCCATTGCGTAGTTGAAGGTCTGTAGATAGAGAACTCGGAAATCACTGTGCCATTGAATACTAGGCAAGTGAACATTGGTACTGAAGCAGAGCCAAAATTTGTGAAGATCGGGGATTATTGGGATGATGCCATGGTAGATAAAGTTGTTGAGTTGCTTCGCGAATATCAAGATTTGTTTCCTACAAAATTTTCAAACCTGAAAGGCATCATAGGTGACTTGGGCATGATGAAGATTACCCTAAAGCTGGACGTGAAGCCTATTAAGTAGAGGCCATATTGTCTTAACCCCAAATACAAGGAAAAGGTTCACTTGGAATTGGACAAGATGCTTGAGGCGGACATTATTGAACCAGTGGAGGAATCTGATTGGGTGAGCCCAATGGTAGTCCAAGAAAAGAAACAGAAGGGATAAATACGGATTTGCGTAAATCTCAGGAAGCTTATTGATGCCTGTGTCCATGATCCTTTTCCGACACCATTTACAGATGAGGTACTGGATAATGTTGGAGGATAGGAGTCCTATTCATTCACTAATGGGTTCTCTCGATACCATTATATTAAGATCGCACCAGAGGATAGGAGAAAAAACCTTCGCGACAGAATGGGGTTGTTTCCAGTATACAGTGACACTGTTTGGACTCAAGAATGCACTGATGATATTCTCTCGTGTAGTCATCACAACGTTCAAGGAGTTTATTCAAAAATTCTTGGAGGCATATTTTGATAACTAGACAATGTTTGGGTTAGTCAAGTGCCATGTAGTTAGTCTACACTTGATGTTGGATACGTGTCGAATGTATTAGATCGCGTTGAACCTGAAGAAATGCTTATTCTGTGTCCCCTTTGGAATTTTTTTGGGTCATGTGGTGTGCAAGAAAGGACTAATGGTGGATCCTGCCAAGATCATGTTAATAGTCAATTTGGAGGCCCCAAGGAGTGTCAAATAGCTGCGCACAACGCTGGGCCATACTAGATATTATCGAAAGTTCATCAAGTCTTATGCCCAGATTACTGCACCTATGGAGAAGCTATTAAAGAAGGATGCTACATTCTGTTGGGATGAAGAATGTCAACACAATCTGGATGTGTTATCACTATAAAATTTCCCTAGGGTTTTCATGTTGTGTTTAAAGAAATAATAGAGGTAACCACAAACCTACTTTTGAGATCAAGATCTAGCCTTCCTAATGCTCAAAGAGGGCTCTCTCTTTATGATTTAACTTTGTTGAGTTAATTGATTTTAGCCTAGTTATGTAAGCTTGATTTGGTTTTGATTTGATTTGTTGGTGGAATTACTGAATTATATGGATAGAAGGCTGTCTATTTTCCATTGGGCTATGGAGTCAATGTGTCAAGAAAATAGGACTGAATCAAGTTCTAAAGGAAGTGTCCACAGGGCAAGGTATCTGAGCAAATTTAGATCTTTTAGGATGGATGGTGAAGTGGTTTTTCAATCGGGGTCAAGGAGTAGTTAAGGATTCCTCAAACCAGATAATGAGGGAAGTGAAAGAGGTCAATCGAAACTAAGGAGCAATGAATAATTCCATACTCTGGATATCAAAAGAAAACATCAAAATGAATAACTGTTCAAGATAGAGTGTGCTTAAACAAATTCTGTAGTAACATTCCAGTTATTTCATTCAAATTGGAAAACATGTAAGTATGAGAAATAATTAAGAAAATAACAATTTAACAAATGAAAGATACTTCACTGAAGTGGCCCAACACATGAATCTTGTGATGCAATGCCTTTATTACTTAGTCTAGTCTACTGACTTGAAAATGTTACAATAAACCCTCAGGTTTTAGATCAATATAACTATCGAAATATTCAATAATCCATACCTTAATACTTCAAATTATGAAGTATTTATACAAAAAACTATTATAAAATATCCTAAAATATTCTAGGCATTATTCAAGGAAAAAGAAATATCTTCATGCAAGAAGATAGAGACAGATATGTAATTGATGCAAGTTGTCCCTATTTTATTGTTTGTTGTTGGCTTTTATTTGATATTATGCTGGTTTTTCTCTCTTGTTGTTTGACTTCTCACTGAATGTCTCTTATATTGCCTTTTACTGATACTCTTTCATCTTTAAACTTTGTTACTTTTTATTGTTTTACCTTTACTTCTCTTGACTGCTCTATTTTACCTTTCATCTTTATAGTAAATCATTCAACTTTTCCCAAGACTCTGCATCTGGTAATTTAATATTTACCATTTTTCTATAGATTTCATCAGCTTCGGTGTATTTTACAAAAGTAGGCTTGTTTATAAAGAGATGTTTTAACTCATGCTAGAGGTAAAAGAGGTTCTCAAAAGTTTGATAAATCACTTTTCCTGTAGGAATCCCTCTCATGGAGGAATTGTTGTCTAGTTCCTTTGCCACTTCTCTGATTTTCTTATCATAGTCTTCATGTGCCATCAACTTGTCATTAATCACCAATGGATTAGGCAGACCTTTCTACCTCAAAGCATAAAATTTCACCATAAACCTGGCTATTGCTAGCTCCATTGTTTGGAATTTCTCCTTGTTGGGTGCATATAAGGTGTCTTTTAGAACTCCTAAATGCCTCACATTAATTATCGACCTGGGTAAGTCTTTTTTTTTTCAAGAGTGTACACAATATGTGCAAGTGATGAAAATCGTTGAATCTACAGAGAGTAATGCTTTAAAATAACTTATTGATTTCAATACAAGAGTAAATGGATCAAACCATAAACTACCAGCTTGTAACTTCAAGGAAATTAACCTATTCAAGCACCAAAACTCAATCTTAATCAAAACCAAAACTCAATCTTAATCAAGAATTTCTAATTGCAATTACATCAACCGAGTGCACCATAGCGATAAAAGAGCTCTTTCAGCTGAATCTAAACTTTTGCATAAAAGTAATACACCTGATCTAACGAATAACACTCTGGCTTTCAATTAACAAGAAACAATTCTTATTGAATAATTAAATCAATCTACGACATAAACAAATGAAGCCAATCAACAGAAATAAGAATTAATGCAATGAATACACAAACTCAACACTAGTGAAAGTAAATCAATTGTAAATCTATAAAGTAGAGTAATTAAACTTGCAGTAAAAGAAAGGTAATACTATAAAACAGGGAACAACAACGAGATCCACCAGTGACCGGGCCTAATCCGTCAGTGATTATTGCTTAATTACTGCAGAAGATCGCGAATGAACAACAAAGCGAATTATATATTATTCATCAAATCCAAATGTCATTACAACACGATGTATTATTTAGAATAACGTTGTCTCTTAAAATTATAGTCGAAGTAAAAGAAGCAAGAGTTGTTCTACTCTATTCATTTTCCCCCTCTTATAGTCAAAGAGGAAAAGAGATAAATGTGATTCCTCAGGATCAGGAGATCTCTAGGAATTCACAACTAAATACTATTATCAGACAATCTTCCATCTTACGCTGATCCTCCTGATTCACTTCTCAATTTGACCGCACAAGACGCACTCTTTTCTCCTTGTTTAGCCTTTGCTGTTCAATAGTTTGAACATCAGTTGTCCCATTTGCTAATCTCTGCATAAAAAGCAACAAAAGTTAGTTTTGACAGCCAAATCACATCAAAAGCAGTTTCGTTCACTTTCTATTGAAATTATATCAAAACCTTATTACATCATGGCACAAATGCATAAAAAGGAGGAAAAAGATAGTGTAATCAAGAGTAAATTTATACCTGTTGCATGACCCAACATACTCCCCTGCTTACCTTGTTTCATGTCCTCATGAAAATAAGTAGTTATTATGTAATGCAGTTAAAGAGTAAGTAGGAAAGACCTTTTCTTTATACAACCTAAAACCATGCTTTTGTATTAAATTTGCAAAGGCTATCCCTTCATGACCTTCAGGCAACTCATATTCAGAACGATATCCTTCAGGAGGGTAAAAAATAATAGGGCTCTTAAATCGACATCCTAGCCAATATGGGCCTTCCCTCAAAATAATATTACTGTATGTGACAAAATGGTCTGCGGTAGCTTTAAAATTCCTGTAGCCAAACGGTTCTTTGTTCCTGACACTATTTGTAGAGGCCATCCATCTCTGTTTGGATGCAACAAGGACCTTTCCTGTATGGATAAGAAATATGTCCTTCCTGCTTGCACGATTTCTTTATGTATAGGCCCCAGAGTCTTAATTACTCCCTCCTGTCTCATGAGCCTCTTGAGTAGGCTCACCCCTTACCCACAAATCTAGTACATGTTCTTTCCTTTGAAAGGTGTTATAAGCCCTGGACCATTTGAGTTGGTTCGTTGCGAAGGAAATGAAGGCCTGGAGCTGAATGTACCCAACAAAAGGGCTAGGATTATTATCCACCTCCCCTTCTAGTAAAAAATTATGCAAATAAAATTCACAGAGAAGATGTTGAACTTTTATCCCATGCTCCTTACAACATTTTATGAATTCATCAGTTGTCTTCAATTCAATTGACTTTCCGGCCTTAACAACTTTAATCTTCAATAGTAAATATATTTCCAAAAAAAGCAGAGCATAATTTTTAGCAAGAGATATGCAAGATAAGACATCAAAATATAAAGAGAAAATAACATCAATGTGACCCACGACCTTATCCAGCTTCGCTTTTACTTTCCTCAGCTTTTCTTCCTCCTGCCTGAACTTATCAAAAGTTTCACTCTTAGTTATGGTCAATTCTTTGAATTGCTTCTGCAACTCCTAATACTTTTGTAGAGGAACTATCTCCTTCTTACATTGTGCTAAAGAAAGCTGGACCTATACTAGCTCCTCCTATAACTCTAGAAGAATAGGATTATTGCTTGATGGAACGTGATTGAATATTTCCTCTGTCTAGGTGTTTTTATTGTGAGAGGATAATTCCTCCATCTGAACAGCCATATCTATCAAATCTATGTGAGGGCTTGTTTGTATGGCGACCTTTGAGTAGAAATAGATTCGGTCTAGGTTCCTATTGCCTTACCTTCACATATTTATGTTTGTACGACCACAGTGACTAACTCAGGAATAATGATTTGAGCTTTCCTATTTGTAGTTTCTTTTAATTTCCGACGTAGCCGCTTAACCGTCTTTTGAAGCTTTTGGTATTTCTTCCTCAGCTTCCTTAACTTTATTTCGGCTACCCGCTTCTTCTGAGAAGCATCCTCTGTAGGAACAGGTTTATCAATAGGCTTTGTATCTAAGGGTTCTTGGTGCTCATCTTGGCTATGTTCCACTATAACCGTGTCACCTGACTGGTTATCAGATTCATGAATTATTTCTGTGTCCACTTCCTCTTCCCGGTCTGCAGCTTCTGGGGAAGGAAAAATTTCCGTGTGACCAAAATCTCCTGAGGATTGGACTTTGTTTAGGTTCTGGTCAAGTGATCTTCCATGTTTCATATATGCATTCAAAATTTCAAGAACCTGGGCCATCCCTTCCTCAAAGTCCTACAAGAAATCATCTCGGGGGCTCATAGGTGATGTTTGAGAAGGCCTTGCTTCATTTTCTGGGTCAGAATCATGTTCTTCCTCCTGTTCTGGTTTAGAGTCCTATACAGTAATTGGACTAGATGGCTTTTCCGGGCGTTCGGTGCTACCTTGAGGACCTAAAAAAGTCCTCTGAATTGGGTTTAGCCTCGCAGAACACCTGCACTTATGAGGTCCTATTACTATATGAGTAGTTATTTTCCTCTTCGGAACAGGGTTCTGCTATCCAATTTCCAAGGTTGTAGAATTTTGGACTACAAGGTCTGGCCTAATCTCTAGTGGTGCTATAAAATTATCCCAAGTTAAATTTTTTTGAGCAAGACTGTGACTAACAATCAGTCTGATCAAACCATGATGACTGATTATAGTATCAGGATGTTTAGCCCATCTTACTCTATCAGCTGTATCATGCAATAATGAATTTAAGAAAAATGGCAAATTGATAGTAAGTTTTTGCTTTAAAATGGCTAAGAGTTTAAGTTGCCGTGGTTTTACCACATCCCATCGACCATCACAGGTAATGTACTTTTGGACGACACTTGCCAATTCGCACCATGGTTCTCCCAGAGAGGACGGTTGAATGCCCTTGCCTTTTTGGGTTCGTTCTTTGCTTGCGTCTTTGAAAATTTTTACCACGTCATGCAAGATTACGTGCTTTTTAGACCATACTGCTCCTTCTACCGATAGCCTGGAAACTTCAGCTATCACAACCTTTGATATTGTTATTCTTACACCTTTTACTGTGGACTACCCATTCTATAAGTGTTGTAAAAACTCGAGGGAAATCTCACTGCTAGGGGCCTAAATCCTGGTGAAATATGGCATCCATCCCCCGCGCACCAGAATTTCCCTGGCTTTGTCAGAAATTTCCAACACTAAGGGTTTTCAACGAACTGATTTTCCACCCATAATGCTCGAATCTTCCAATATTCGCCCTACAATTTTCAAATATTAACACAACAAGAAAAATGCAGCAGAGAACAACAATTGATTTGGCAAAATGGAACAACAAGTAGACGTAACAACTAAATTCCATAATGTCAAGCTGAATTTCCATGATAGTTAATAATATTAATTCTCAGACTATCATACTACCACATGTCATTTGATCATGGGATATCATAGCAACATATCAAGTCCAATAAGTGGAATAAATTTAGTGCATGCAAAGGTATAATGGGAATCCTTCCCCTCCTTAAAAAGAGAGGCCACCTATGGTTGAGTAGACAGGGAAAGGGCTGTTCTGACGACAAGGCAAGGGAATGAACAGAACAACATTGAATGAAACAAAGTACGCATATAAATGATAGGACGACAAGAGGTATGGTTATAATGAGAGTGGAGTATGTAAAGATAGTTATGAATAAGAGATAGGATGCTCATATTGATGATAAGTTATGTGAGAAAGAAAAGGACAACAATATGCCAAAAAGATTCTCTGCTGACAATATTCTAGCCGAGAATGATACAATTGATCGAAAGCCAGTATCTCATGCATAAAGGTTCTAAATGGGGAAAAATTATGGAAATAATTTCTCCGATAAAAAGAAAGAATAAGAAGAGGGTATCATAGTAATAATTGACGATAAGATATAAGTTCAATACCATAAGCAGAGCCTCTACTGCCAACAGGCATCCATAGCCTCGGCAGGGTTGCTTTTTAACCCATATGAGCCAGGATCTTCAATTTATAAATGGAGAATTCTAGTGATGTTCTACAGAATAGATCAGTGTGCTGGTGTGGTAACTAGATGACCACACTGCCATTCACTGGGATGTAGCAAAAATGATCAGGTTGGCTTGTAATGAGACCTCCTGTTCCAAGGATATTTTGGCTATCCAATGGATCATAACCCGGGTGTGGTGGCCATAATGGGAATGTCACTTTGCTACAATCTTATGAACATGGTAGGCTGGCTCATAATGAGACCCCCTATCCTCCATATAAAAACAAAATTTTGCTGTTATTACACATTTTTTCTGATAAATAGAGGGAGGCTCAATACTCTTTAAGAGCAGGGATGGTGGAAGAAGTTGAACATGTCAATAGAAAGAGTATACCCATAGTCTTATTTGTTATAGACAGAGTAGATTATAACCAGGAAGGGTGGAACCAACATGTTATTAAGATGATCAATCAATATCATGTACAACAGAAAATGATGCAGTAAAGTAGTATATAAATAACTATGTCCCTTTTCTTGAAAATAATCTATCATCAAGAAGCTGTCCTATTAAAGATCATAACATTAATGGTATTAACTCCCTTCAATAGAATCCATAAATTCTTGTCCTCGTAAAAGTAGTGTACTTCATGCCATGAAAATAAAACAAAATGAAAAACAAAAGAAAAATGGGGTTGAGATAAGTGAAGAGAAATCACACAAAAGAAAAATTTTGCTGTTCAATTGGGTTGAACAAGGGCTGTTCAAAAGATTGAACAACAACTGTTCAATTAAATGAACAAAAAAACAATTCAAAAAGAAAAGAAGTGATGTTCAATAGATTGAACAACAACTGTTCAATTAAATAAACAACAAAACCATGCAAAAATAAAAGAAGTGCTGTCCAATAGATTGAACAACAGCTGTTCAATAGATTGAACAACAAAACAACATAAAAAGAAAAGAAGTGTTGTTCAATAGATTGAACAACAACAGTTCAATAGATTGAACATCAAAACAATGAAAAGAAAGAAAGTGTTGTTCAATTGGATTGAAGAGCGGCTGTTCAATTGGATTGAACAACGACTGTTCAATAGATTGAACAACAGTTGTTCAATAGATTGAACAACAACTGTTCAATTAACTGAACAACAAAACAACGAAAAGAAAGAAAGTGTTGTTCAATAGATTGAACAACAAGACGAAGAAAAGAAAGAAAGTGATGTTCAATTGGATTGAACAACGATTGTTCAATAGATTGAACAATAAAATGATGAAAATAAAGAAAGTGTTGTTCAATAGATTGAACAGTAGTTGTTCAATAGATTGAAAAACAACTGTTCAATTAACTGAACAACAAAACAATGAAAAGAAATAAAGTGCTGTTCAATTCGATTGAGCAGTGGTTGTTCAATAGATTGAACATCAGTTGTTCAATTAACTGAACAACAAAACAAGCATAGAAAAAGAAAAAAAGAAAAAAAAATCAAATCAGTAATCATATTTACATATTTTACAGAGAAGAAATAAAATTTATAAAGATGAAGCTACCGAAGGATTGCCTTTTGTAGCTAAAACTTGCATGGTGGGGTCCTCACGTATCTGCTGATAGAAAGATTCTCTGGTAAGTGGTTTTTGGTAGAGGCGCACCCGATGCCCGTTTGCTTTAAAAGAAGAACTAGACCCATCAATGGTGGCCATCGTAAGAGTGCCATTGTTGTATACTTTCTTTATTTCATAGGGGCCTAACCATCTAGTTTGCATTTTTCCAGGGAAGTCTTCAAACCTGGAATCATAAAGAAGTGCCCAGTCGCCCTCATGAAATGTCTTTTTCTTAATCAGGGCATCATGCCATTTGGATTTTTGCTATTGAATAAGTGTCGTATGTTGTAGAGCCAGTAGCCGAATTTCATCTAATTCGCTCATCTGCTGTAACCTGTTAACTTGGGGTTTAATTAAATCTGGTCCCACTTCCTAGGCTGTCCTTAGTGTTTGTATTTCAAATTCTATAGGAAAAATGGGTTCCTTACCAAATACTAGTTGATACGGAGAGTATCCAGTAGTGTTTCTCCAAGTTGTGCAATATGCCCACGAGGCCTTTGGTAGTCGAGTAGTCAAGTCTCGTCGATGTGATGAGACTATCTTTGTTAGAATAGCTTTGATAACTTTGTTGCTGCTCTCCACTTTCCCGTTCGCCTGCAGGTGATACAAAGAAGTAATTCTGTGTGTGATGTGATGATTTTTCAGTGTAGTAGCAATCTTGTGACCCAAGAATTGTGGCCCCCCATCAGTAATTACTTCTCTGGGTAAGCCATATCGCACAAAAATTTCGAAAAGAAAATTAATAACAATTCCCTCTGTTGCTCTTGGTAACGTTATTGCTTCCACCCACTTAGTTACGTAATCTGTTGCAACCAATATATACGATTTTTGGTTGGATGGTGGTTTGAACGACCCAACAAAATCTAATGCACAACGCTCAAAGGGTTCTATCACCAGTTATGGATGCAAGGACATTTCATCAGATTGGCCAGGGTGGTCCATCCTTTGGCAACTATCACATGCCTAGACAAATTTCTTGGCATCTTTAAAAATAGTGGGCTAGCAGTAGCCCATCTGTAGAATTTTATGTCCAGTTCTGCGGTCTGAAAAGTGTCCATTGCAAGGTCCATCATGGCAGGGTTTCAGGATATAATAAATTTCATCCTCCCTGATACACTTGCGGATGTGCATATCAGCTCCCGTGTGGAAAAGGTATCCCCCAATCTAGGAGAAACGACTGCTACACTACACAATCAATTTCCTTTCTCTGGGTGTCAGATGTTTGGGCAATTTTCTTGCTACTAAGTAATTCACCACATTTGCATACCATGGCATTTTTATAGCCACAGAAAACAAATGTTCATTCAGGAACTGATCCACTACCACAACTGTATCATCTGTTCTTGGCACTCGAGAGAGGAAGTTTTCCACGAGGTTCTCCTTCCCTGGTTGATCCCTTATAGTTATGTCAAATTCCTGCAAAATTAGTAACCAACGAGTCACTCTTCCATTTGTAATAGGTTTATTGGCTAAATATTTAATGGCAGAGAGATCAGTATATAGAAATACAGGGTATCCAGTTATATAGTGTCTAAATTTGTTGACAGCATGAATAACAACTAGAAACTCCTTTTATGTTACTGTGTAATTCAACTCACCAGGAGTTAGGCTTTTGTTGATGTAATATATAGCGTAGGGTTTCTTGTCTTCTTCTTGGCCAAGAACAGCTCGAATGGATGTGTCTGATGCGTCTGATGAAATCTGGAAAGGTATATCCCAATTCGGGCCTCGTAATACTGGTGCTATTGATACTAACCGTTTAAGATATGTGAAGACAGTGTCACATTTATCAGTCCATATAAAATCAACATTTCCTATCAAGGCATATAAAGGTGTAGCAATTTGTGAAAAGTTCTTTATAAATCTACGATAATATCCAGCAAATCCCAAAAAACTACATACCTCTGTTTGAGTGTAGGGAGTAGCTAATAAGAGGATTACCTGTATCTTTGTTGGATCTACCTAAATTCTAGCTGCTGAAATGTAATGACCTATAATTAGGCCTTCTGTCATCATCACAAGAAATTTCTCATGACTTAAGCATAACCTAGTAGCAAACATCGTTCTAGAACTTTCTCCAATGTCTGTAATGCTTGATCAAAGTCATCTCCATAGGGTGTGAAATCATCCATGTACACCTCCATTCCTTCATCTATCAAGTCTGCAAAAATACTGAGTATGGCTCTTTGGAATGTAGCAGGTGAATTGCACAATTCGAAAGGCAATACCTTGTAAGCAAATGTTCCCCAGGGGTAGGTGAAAGTAGTTTTATACTGGTCTTCAGGGGTAATTTGAATTTGGTTTTAGCCATTGAAGCCAACCAGGAAAGAGAAGAATTCCTTTCCTGCTAGTGTATCAAGGACTTGGTCGATAAATGGAAGGGGAAAATGGTATTTTTACGTTGTTTTGTTGAGCTCTCTATAGTCAACTTATATCCACCATTTTCCATTCTTTTTGGGGACAACTACTAATGGAGAAACCCATTTACTGTCAGATATAGGATAAATAAAATTCACATCTAACAGTTTTTGAAGCTCTTCTTTCACAATATCCTTTAGATGAGGATTTAATCTACGCTGTAGCTATTGAATGGGTCTTGCATCCTTTTCAGTGTAGATGTGGTGCATGCATAATTGAGGGTCAATCCCTTTCATGTCTGGGTAGTCCCATGCAAAAGCCCCTTTATATTTCCTAAGGACTTGGATAAGTTTTTGTTGCTGGTCATTACTCAGATTACTGTTAATGTTCAAGATTTTCCCTTGCTCGATTTCAATAGGCTTGCTATTATAGACAGTGGTTGTTGGTATCGGTTGGTCATTAATGTCTCTCAAGGAATCTTCTTCAATCTCATTGTCAAGGATTGCTTCAATCATGTGACATCTCAAATTAGACACTGCAACAGGGTGATTGATAAAGGTGTTAATGACATCATCTTCTGTTTGGTTTTTGAACTCAAGTGCATCTCCCACAGTCAATGGTCAATGAAAATTTTCTTTTAAATATGCTACTGGTTGTTTCTTCATTTTTACAATGGTTAGGCTTGGTTGAGTAGGAGGGTATAAAGCTAGATTCTTTACATCATTCCCTCTTGTTATGGTCATACTGCCTGTTCGTCAGCCTATATAAGCATCGACTGTTGCTAGCCAAGGCCTTCCTAGTATTAAGGATGTCCATCTAGCCGATATCTGGGGTTAATAATAAAAAAATCTACCGGATATTCCCAACAGTCCACAGAAACCATCACATCTTGTAATGTTCCTTCTGGCCTAATGTCTGAACGGTCAGCTAGTTCCAGTAAGGTAGTGGTTGGTTCTAGGGCTGTGATACCAAGCACTTCACAAATTTTTGTTGTAAGAATGTTAATGGCTGCCCCTAAGTCAACTAAAGCATTGGGAAAAGAGCGACCATTTATTTGGACTGTGACAATTGGATTCCCCAGGTCTTCATATTTTACAAGTGTCTTTTTGCCTAGTAATAAATCAGACAAAGTTCCAACGATAGGGACAGTTGGTGTTATTTTTGTTTTCCTCACAGACTTCTTTGCACACAATTATTTAATGGTTTTAGCATATATCAGAATGTCTTGAATGGCCTGGAGGAGGGGTATTTTTATACAGAGATTTTTGAGTTCACCCAGAAGATCAAAGTCAGGATATTCAATTGGTTGAGGTATTATCAATCTTTCTGGGAACGAGGGAGAAGTAATTATAATTTTCTCAGGATCTTTCTGCTTGACTGTATCTCCTCCCTGTTTTATTTTTTGGTCATCTACAGTCGAAGGCTTATTCAGATGCATTTCTTTAACTTTAGGTTGCATATTTTTGTCCTCATCTAGAGCAATTACGTGTCCAGATCTTAACTTAAGTTCATTACATTCTCTCAACTCAACTTCAGGGTCCAGACTCTCAATAATTTGTACTGACTAGATCAGTCTGTTGTTAGGATTTGGGTTGGGTTGAGCTAGGAGTTGCGGGCATATATTAGGTTGAGGATTTTGCTGCAACGTGTAAGGTGCTGGTAAGTTTGGTTGAGGCGGAGGAACTATTCCCATAGGCTGTTTTGTGGATTGTTTCCAGTTTGGTTGCCAGTTTTGATTTTGTGAGCTAGAAGGAGACCATTGAGAGGAATAGGGGGTGTTCTGCCAGAAGGGTGGAGGGTAAGAGGAATTTGGACAATTATTATTTGGATTTGATTGGTTGGCCCAAGGTGGCATAGAAAATGCTTGAGGTGGCCAAGTAGAGAAAGGTGGATGGTTTTTCCATGCTGCTCATAAATATTGCTGAGAATTAAATTATGAAGAAGGAAAGAACGAAGATGGTTCTGTAGGCATACCTGTCAGACGTGTTTTCCATTGACGGCACTGGTTCAACAGATATACTGGTTCCACTTCCTCTTCTGTTTCCTTGAAAACTTCTTTTAATCCAGGAAGCAATGGAAAACTTTCAGTAGCATTATCCTTAGTGCAAATGGCACATGTTTGTGTCATATCTAACGAACATTCTCTATGATTATGTTTCTTTCTGCAACATGGACAGAAAATAGCTAGATTCTATTCTGCTTCGGCCTGCTTTTGTTTGGTGTGCATGATATCCAATTGTGTCATCAGGGTCCCCAAGATATCAGTCTTCAAATCTTCCAGTAGATTACCGATTTCAACTCTTGTAATGCTCCCTCTTGACACTTTGCTGTCTCTGGTGACCGCATCACGTCCGGTTGGTTTCAGCCTTGTACTACCTCTGGAACACCTGATGCAAAATTGTATAATATTGTCATAATCCTCTTGATAAATATCACCCTTCCCCATTAAATTTAGTGTTTCTACCCATTTGTATTTCATACCTTTGACC
Organism: Pinus tabuliformis; assembly: GCA_031772625.1. Lineage (NCBI taxonomy): Eukaryota > Viridiplantae > Streptophyta > Pinopsida > Pinales > Pinaceae > Pinus > Pinus tabuliformis. The sequence goes on along the minus strand of CM062805.1, from coordinate 414,475,777 downwards.
ATCGTAGTTTTAAGAACTACAGGAGGAAAATTTGCATAAGGAGATCTTTGCAGATTATATTTAAAACGTTCTACATATTCTTCAAGAGTCTCATTAGTCAGCTACCATTTGAAAGATTTCATCCTTCAGTTCTCTAGTTCAGCAATAATCTTGGTATTTTTTTAGAAAGGCTGTTTTCATTTGGTCCCATTCATTAATAGTACCTCCACCAAGCCCCATAAACCAATGCAGATCTGCTCCCTTCAGTGTAGAGGGGAACATCTTTAGCTTCTGGAGGTCGGTAGTGTAATCATATCCCCTACATAAAACATCAAATTCGAAAAGAAATGCACCGGGATCCTCTAAAATTAGCCCATGAAAGGTAGGAATATTCTGTAATGGAATAGCTTTCATGGGAGCATTGACAATTGTATCAACAATAGGGTATTGTAATGTAGAGGTTTGAGGTTGTTGCTGATTATTAGCCATTTGATAAAAAATATGCCAATATTCTTCAAGGATTTCCAAAGCTAGAGATTTGTTCCTGGGGGATTCAAAAGAGACTTTTAGAATGATTTTAACAACACTACCTTGGTCTAGAATACTGGGTGTCCTCTGTTCAACTACTACTTCAGGAGATTTGGGTTCTGATGATTTAATCTTTTCAGCACTACCTGTTTCTCCTTCTCCTTCATGGAGGTTGCAAGAATTCCCTTCTTGTAAAGGGTTAGGCTGTAAGTTTTCAGTGTTTTGAAAACTCTGTTCAGACCCTTTAGTCTTACTGTGAATCTCAGCGTCAGCTACAGATGGTGATCCTGTGGCCTGAAGGGTTATAATAGGATTTCTTGTAGTAATGGTTCGGGGTCCTACTAATGACTGAGACACAACTTTCCTAATGATTTTGTCAATGAAGGTTGATCATCCAAGGGGCACCGATCCCTTAGATTTTTTAGATCTGGGTAGAGGAATTATATCTTTCTCTACTCTTTTCTTCTTAGTCATTCATACAAAAATTCAAACATTTATTTCTACTTTAATTCTTATGCAATTTTGCTAAAAATTGGGCAAAGGAGCAAGCACTTTACTTACTCGTACACAGGTTCTTACCTTCCATTTTTCATACCCAATTCTTTCACAGCAAACAAACATCAAACATCTATTTCTACTTCAATCCCTACGCAATTGTACTAAAAAGTGGGCAAGGGAGAAAGCACTTTACTTGCTTGTACGCAGGTTCTTACCTTCTGTTTTTAATGCCCTTCTTTCACGCAAACAATTATCAAACATACATCACCTTCTATGAAATGGAAACACTCTGCCCGGCAATGACGCCAAAATGTTGGGCACATATAAGGTGTCTTTTAGAACTCCTAAATGCCTCACATTAATTATCAACCTGGGTAAGTCTTTTTGTTTCAAGAGTGTACACAATATGTGCAAGTGATGAAAATCGTTGAATCTACAGAGAGTAATGCTTTAAAATAACTTATTGATTTCAATACAAGAGTAAATGGATCAAACCATAAACTACCAACTTGTAACTTCAAGGAAATTAACCTATTCAAGCACCAAAACTCAATCTTAATCAAAACCAAAACTCAATCTTAATCAAGAAGTTCTAATTACAAATACATCAACCGAGTGCACTGTAGCGATAACAAAGCTCTTTCAGCTGAATCTAAACTTCTGCATAAAAGTAATACACCTGATCTAACCAATAACACTCTGGATTTCAATTAACAAGAAACAATTCTTATCGAATAATTAAATCAATCTACGACATAAATAAATGAAGCCAATCAATAGAAATAAGAATTAATGCAATGAATACACAAACTCAACACTAGTGAAAGTAAATCAATCGTAAAGCTATAAAGTAGGGTAATTAAACTTGCAGTAAAAGAAAGGTAAAACTATAAAATAGGGAACAATAGTGAAATCCACCAGTGACCGGGCCCAAGCGGCAGTGATTACTGCTTAATTACTTCAGAATATCACGAATGAACAATAATGCGAATTATATATTATTCATCACATCCAAATGTCATTACAACATGATGTACTCTTCAGAATAACATTTTCTCTTAAAATTACAGTTGAAGTAAAAGAAGAAATAATTGTTCTACTCTATTCATTTTTCCCCTCTTATAGTCAAAGAGGAAAAGAGATAAATGCGATTCCTCAGGATCAGGAGATCCTGAGGAATTCACAACTAAATACTATTATCAGACAATCTTCCATCTTGCGTTGATCCTCCTAATTCGCTTCTCAATTTGACCGCACAAGACGCGCTCTTTTCTCCTTGTTTAGCCTTTGATGTTCAATAGTTTGAACAACAGTTGTCCCATTTGCTAATCTCTGCATAAAAAGCAATGAAAGTTAGTTTTGACAGCCAAATCACATCAAAAGTAGTTTCGTTCACTTTTTATAGAAATTCTATCAAAACCTTATTACATCATGGCACAAATGCATAAAAAGGAGGAAAAAGATAGTGTAATCAAGAGTAAATTTATACATGTTGCACGACCCAACACTCCTCAAGTTGTATCATCAGGTTCCTCTTGGTGATTACCTTATTTACTTCTAGTATGGTCTCAGTTCTGTCAACTATTCCAAGCGTTAGTGTTAGTCTTTGCAACCTTCAACCAGCGATCAAACATGCTCTTACAAAGTGGTCTTAGGGTGTCAAAGTCAAATTTTTTCATTTTAGTGAGTCTTCGAGTAAAATTTGGTCACTAGGTATTAGGTTTAGGATTGTTTTCACTCCTTCCTAAGTTTTCCAAGTATTGGTCCATGTCACCATTCGGTTGAGTGTATCATCATTCAAAGAGTTGTCATCATTATTTCAGGTTTCAATGGGTCATTTTACACCTTGTTTGTGCTTTAGTTGTGCTTAGGTAAGGCTCATTTCCCTCTCCTAGGGTTTTGAAGGTAATTTTTCTTGGATGGTCAAATCATCAACAAAAATTGTATCCTGATGCTCATACACCTTCCCATATCCTTAATATACCTTCTTAAACACTTCCCATCACTGATATCCTTCAAATTCATCATTTTCCCACAAATCCTAGCCTATTGCTACAGTTTGACTCTTTTCTAGGTTAGGCCTGTGTTCTTCCCTTTTGGACCCCTTCCCCTCACTCAATCCTTGAAATTCCACTTTTCCCTACTTCTTGACATCCCTCCCTACTTCCAAAAATTTACTCAAGAAATTAGAAGCCCCTCATCCCCTTCATTTCCCTTTATTTCTACAAGTCCCCCGTTCCACACATCGGGATAGGTTTTATTCAAATGATGTTTTTGAGCAATAAAAGATGAATTTGAAAAAAGTGAGAGAGTTTTTTTTCCATCATAGAATCTAGAAGAAAAACATCTTTCAGTTTTTACACAGGTCTTATGGTTTGGGAGAAATGTCCACACAATCATTTGCCACAAGAGAGTTGTTGCCTTTCTGGAGTGACCTTAGTAAAATCAAATTTTCTCTTAGATGGATTGTCCAAAAGACTTGTTTGATGAGTAAAATAATAACTAGACACAACGATATTTTCAATGAGCTACCATGAGCTCAATTTGGAGTTGAGGAAGACCTCAAAAGGTTGACTGAAGCATCACTCTGCATTTTGGCAGCCTCATTCTTCACATTTTGACCAGTCTTGGGAGATTGAGCTTTTGACAGGGTAAATGAACTCCAAATTGAAAAATTCAAGATGTTCTGGAAAGTAGACTCGACAAGATTTCCAACGAGCTACCCCATGCCCAATTTTGACACCAGGAAGGCCTCCAAAAGTGGCATGTAAAAAGAGCTACGTGTTGAGGGAGGGCGCTGCACGTTAGGGAAATTTTGCAAGTGTATTTTTACACTACGCTGCGCGTTCACGAGTGGCGCTGCGCTCCTTTGGGGTGCACTGTGCATAGTTCCAATGAGCATAAAAACTCATAGTCCATCATCCAAAAACCATTTTTGCTTTTTTGGACCCTCAGAAAAGTAAGTACCTTCCTTCTTCTATCCTCCGACATCCAGTTTGTGATTCTAAAGTGGTTGGTTGCTTGTAAAAAAAATTGAAAACCCTAGGTTCCACATACACTCCACTCATTCCCCATATCCTAATTCCCTCGAATTCCACTCATTCCATATTCTCTAATCCCCTTAAATAAACACTTCCATCTATCCCTTGCCCCCTCGAACCCTAAAACAAATTCATCCCTTGCCCCCTCAAACCCTAAAAAAAATTCCTAAAACCGCCGTAACCTCTTTAGCACTCTCACACGCTCACTCATAAGCTCAAACCCTAATGAGATCACCTACCCTTCCCCTACCCCTATTCACCATAACTCATTCCTCATTTACCTTCTCTAGGGTTTCAAGGCTTCAAAACTCAACCAACATGGACACAGAGGACAAAGATTATGAGGAGGAGGAAAATAGTGGCAGTGAAAGCATGGTAGATGAACCTCAGTGTCAGAGAAAACCAAATAAGGGAGGTAGACATATCAAAGGGGCACAAGGAGATTGTTTGTAGCTGATAAGCAAGTGTTTGCTCCACAGGATGTGGAAGGGACCTTGCATTCTTCATCAACTCATAGGCAAATGCTAGCTCCACAGGATGTGGAAGGGGATTTGCTTTCTTCATCAACACAGTAGGTACAGGTGCAACAAATGCATGAAGGGAAATAAAGGATGCCAGAGCAAAGTTTTGATGATGAGGGGGAAGAGAGATATTTTGATTTGACAGAGCATGATGAGTCGGAGCAGTGTTATACTCATCATGGCGTGGAAATAATTGACTTAGAGGCTCAGGATGAAGAAATGATAAAGGACATCATCATACGGGAAAAGGAGGCTCAATTCAAAGCTTTGGTGGAAAATTTGGAGAGGGCAAAGTATGTCATCACATATTTGGAACAAGAGAAAAAGCAGTTGAGTGACAAGCAGGTCCTCATGGAGCTGGAACTTCTCAAGGTAAAACGACAAGGTGACAAGGAGGCACCGGTCACTTTGTCTCCTATTGAGAAGGAAATTGAGGATGATAGAGAGACTTGGCTTGAGAGATTCAATTTTCACCTAGATAAGCTATTGCAGAAGGCCAATAGGGACAACCATATGATCAGGCACATGGCCTACCATTACAAGACCTGAAACAAAATTTGCAACGTGAGGGTCAAAAAGATGAAAGCTAGGCTAAGGTGGGCTCTAAAGGGGAAAAAAGAGGAGGATATACTTAGGTTTCTTACTAAAGCTTCAATTTCTCATCAAGATGCTTGATGGTGGTGCTACTCACCAATTTTGGTTAGGTTTGGAGAAGATTTTGTTTTTTGGAAATTTTGGAAATTGCACACACAGAAAATCTGGCTCGGTGGCGCTGTGCTTTTCCTAGGGGCACCCAATGGAAAAATGTCTTGAATTTTTAGATTCAAAGTGATGAGTACATTCACCCTATGGATTTGCTAAGTTTTTGGGATAGAAATGGTCCACCAAAAGGTCAAAAAACACCCTAAAAATGACCTTTCTGCCACTTTTTGGACACACAGAAGCAGTCTTGGGAGAATCAACTTTTGAGGGGTCAAATGAGCTTCAAATGAATAAATTCCTGATGTTTTAGAAAGTAGGCTTGAATAAATTTCCAATGAGCTATCATGAGCTGAATTTTGATGTCGATAAGGCCTCCAAAAGGGACATGAAAGTGGCACTGCGTGTAGGGCAAATTTTGGACATGATTGCCGTTTCACTGTGTTTTGAATGTGATCTTGGATTTTCTCTCAAGGAAGATGTTTTACTAATGTAAATGATGACTTGGCATGTAAATATGATGGATAATTAGTAGTAGAGGGTAGATTCATTAGATTAAAAGTCATTTTGAGCACAAATGAATCAGTTTCCTCACTTTTAGAGGAAAGTTGTTAGGATGCCTAGATTCCAGTTTCTTTTTCAATGTTGGTTAGATTAGATCCTCATCTTAGGGATGCGACCCTTGAGGATGGGAGGAGTTTGAATCAATGCCAATATCTTCTTATTCTTTCTCTTTTCAAAGGGTTGGACTCAGCTGGATGCTCAGACCTTGATTGTACATCATTTTGTAGAAGATTAGCAGGAGATTAATAAGAATTGCAGCTATTTTTATGGGATCCATGTGGTATGGAGTTTTATTACAGTTTGTTCTCTTATGATCATATTTTAATATCTTTTGTGTACTTCATTAATCATTTCATTGCTTCTAAGTGAATGTTTTCAAGTTTGATAGGCAGAATTCATAACATCACTACTCTGCGTTGGGGAAATATTCACCATTATATGTTTTCTACAGTCTAGGAAGGATCCATGATAATCACATGCTCTTCCTAGCTTCTCACTAGTCTTAAAACACCTCACCCATCAAACCATAGAGTGCTAAACCTTATGTCTACCTTGCCCCATTGAAAACCCTGCAATTTTCACCTAATTCCCTAGCCCTAACTGTCTGGATCCTCTTGATCCAGCAAAACCTTTTCAAAATCAAAACAAACCTTGTGCTACTATACCTAGCCTAATATCATTTTCCTGATCCAATCATCTTGGATGAGATCCTTACGGAGAGAGTCCTCTCCCGGCCTAGTAGGGCTAGCTACTTGTCTAAGCGTGGTTTGTGGTTACCCTGGCATTGCCTTCCTTCTGCCTAAGGTTCAATCCAGGTGATAACATAGTAGCGACCATACTAGGGAACATAGTTTTATGTTCCTCAACAAAATGTATCAAGTTTAGATATGGTTGTTGATGGTGGACAACGGTCAGAAACTGGAAGGCTGAAATCATTTACCTGACGACTCTAAATCAGTTTCAAGATTAGATCCAAGGACTCCACTGGAGGATGAACCTGACCAACAGAAACATGAAAGGATAATATGGAAAGATCAGGTATTCAAGTTGGAATTTCATCCAAGACATTACATTCTTTGTTATAAATTATTTTTTCTCTTTTCCTGAGAATGTCAAGAAGGCTTTACAAAGTATACTATATTTGAGAAAATATCTTAGACCTACATGTGATTCCATCCCTTTGAAGATTGCGAATACAAAATATTCGCATGCCTTTGATCCTGATCAAGACCCTTCTTCCAAATCTTATGATGACCGTCTTCAAACTGATGAGCCTCAAGAGATCAAGAATAATTCTACAACTTTTGTATATACTCTTATACCTTGTAAAATTCCAGATAGATATAAGCCTATGATTTTACCTCCTATATCCCATGATTTCCCTAAAAATCATTACCTATATCTACCAAGATTTGATGGTGAATGTGACAACATCAATAATGAGAGACATGTATTGAATTTTGAGTCTTTTCTTGACCTTTTTGAAGTTGATGAAGAGGATGTCAGTATTAGGCTTTTTGCTCTTTTTTTGCAAGGCAAAGTCAAGAGTTGGTTCAAAACCCTGCCTGATGTGTGCATCTCAGATTTCCAGCAGTTCATCAAAGTTTTCCTCGACAAGTGGGTGGTCAGACAGAACCCTTTATTGATCCTAGAAGAGTATAACCAGTTGAAAAGATAGCCAGGGTAGACAGTACAACAATTTTCTGCCAGATTTAACCAAGCTTATTTTTCGATGCCTCTTAATATAAGGGCTTCTCCTAGATCCTCTCTCTTACACTGCCCAGAAGCCTTTGATCTAGAAATGGAGTTTCAGCTGAGGGAAAGGAACCTTGCGACACTTGAAGAGATGCAAAACAATGCAGTAGATGTAGAGGCTAATTTGCTGATCAGAAGGGAAAAGTTGAAGGAAGAAGAGATGAAGAACATAGATCCAGAAAAATCAACATCTTTAGAGGTAAAGCTTGACATTTTGGTAAGTGCAATGGAATAGATGATGCAAAAGATCTCCACAAGGAATGAGTATGATGTTCAAGACCATGGCTCCCTGATTGAAGAAAAACAAGTGGCTGATCCAAAACATTTCCTTTCTTATCCCAGTTGTCATAGATCTGATAATGATTATTTTATAGATAACTTGCAGAAGAGAGATCTGTTGATCTGACATGTATGCTTGATGATGTGTTTTATACTAATGCTTTGCCTAAGTTTGATCAGTATGATGATGATTGTGTTCTCCAAATAGAAGCTAGTCTTGCAGACAAATCAACAGCTGGTTTGTGGAAGGAGGAAGTTCACTTTCAACAACTCGAATACAATGATCAGCCGTTGCATATCAGCTATGGAAGTGAGGAGGAAAGTGCAGAAAAATTTGAATTAAGTGAAGGATCTTTGGCTCTTTGTTTTAATTCATTTCAGTTCATCAGAGACAATCTTCATGCAATCAGAAATCAATCGTCAATAAGTTTTGATCTAGACCATCTAGAGGGCAACGAAATCCTTGTTCAAGACTTCTCTTATCTGGATTTGCAGCCCCAAAATGCCATTGAATGTCAGGTTCTAGATGAAGACTTGGAAGCTAGAACATATGATCAAATGATGCAAGATGATTCCATACCGTTATGTTTTGAATCCTTCCAGTTTTTGAAGGGAAATTTTCATAATATATCTTCAATAAAGGATGAGCAACCTGTAGAAAATCATGCAATCCCATTGGAACCAATAGAAAATGGGTTGCAATAGTATTTTCACATTTTTCATGATCCAATCGCTGATGTGTTGGATGATATCTACAATCAAAGTCCTTCTCCATTAGCTAACTGTGAGCTTGAAAAAGGTATTGATACAAATTTGATCCGACAGCCAGTTTCTTTGTCATTTTCAGGAGTCTCGTCACAAAGCTCAGATGAATGTTTGCATTCATGGTATGAGGAGAAGAAAAGTAATCCATTGGATGAGCTAAGTCCCAGTGCACATGAATTTCAAGATCCTCATGCAGTATCTTTGGATTCAGATAGAGAATCCATATTATTCAATCTGGGAAGATTTGGATCTGTTTACAAGTTTTTGTGGGAGTTCCATTTCAGTAGTTCTCTCTTCTTTCTCATAAACAAGCACTTGCAGAGAATTGAAATAGTAGCTAGAATGCTTACTTGGTTGCATTGGTTGTTTCATTTCACTTGATCAAGTGATAAATGGAACAATTAGAGTATGCTTTATTGAATAAGCTCCATTTTGATCATCTTTTCTAGTTTGTTAGTTGTGTTTTAGTATCGAGTCCGTTTTTAGTTGAGTAAAATTCAGTTTGTGTCTTTGAGTCATCACTATTCAGTCATGTATTTCAGATTGAGTTTTTCTTACTCCATGCCCAATGGATAAGGCTACTTGGTCTACAATGTTCTTGGCACCTCCAAGGAACTACCATCCCCAATGGTGCCAATGTTAGTGTTAGTCTTTGCAGCCTTCCACCAACGATCAAACATGCTCTTACAAAGTGGTCTTAGGGTGTCAAAGTCAAATTTTGTCATTTCAGTGAGTCTTCAAGTAAAATTTGGTCACTAGGTATTAGGTCTAAGATTGTTTTCACTCCTTCCTAAGTTTTCCAATTATTGGTCCATGTCACCATTCGGCTGAGTATACCATCATTCAAAGAGTTTTCATCATTATTTTAGGTTCCAATGGGTCATTTTACACCTTGTTTGTACTTCAGTTATGCTTAGGTAAGGTTCATTTCCCTCTCCTAGGGTTTTGAAGGTAATTTTTCTTGGATGGTCAAATCATCAACAAAAATTATATCCTGATGCTCATAAACCTTCCCCTATCCTTAATATACCTTCTTAAACACTTCCCATCATTGATATCCCTCAAATTCATCATTTTCTCACAAACTCTATCCTATTGCTACAATTGGACACTTTTCTAGGTTAGGCATGTGTTCTTCCCTTTTGGACCCCTTCCCCTCACTCAATCCTTGAAATTCCACTTTTCCCTACTTCTTGACATCCCTCCCTACTTCCAAAAATTTACTCAAGAAATTAGAAGCCCCTCATCCCCTTCATTTCCCTTTATTTCTACAAGTCCCTTGCTCCACACATTAGGATAAGTTTTATTCAAATGATGTTTTTGAGCAAGAAAAGATGAATTTGAAAAAAGTGAGAGAGGTTTTTGTCCATCATAGACTCAAGAAGAAAAAAATCCTTTAGTTTTTACACAGGTCTCATGGTTTGGGAGAAATTTCCACACAATCATTTGCCACAGGAGAGTTGCTACCCTTTTGGAGTGACCTTGGTAAAATCAATTTTTCTCCTATATGGAATGTCAAAAATACTTGCTTGATAAGTCAAATGATAACTAGACATAGATATATTTTCAATGAACTAACATGAGCTCAATTTGGAGTTGAGGAAGACCTCCAAAAGCTGATTGAAACAACACTCTGCATTTTGGTAGCCTCATTCTTCACATTTTGACTAGTCCTTGGAGATTGAGCTTTTGATAGGGAAAATGAACTCCAAATTGAAAAATTAAAGATGTTATGGAAAATATTCTTGACAAGATTTCCAATGAGCTATCTCGTGCCTAATTTGGACACTGGAAAGGCCTCCAAACGTGGCCGGCAAAAAGTGCTATGCATTGAGGGAGGGCGCTGCACATTGAGGGAGGGTGCTGCATGTTGGGGAAATTTTGCAGTGTATTTTTACACTACGCTGCGCGTTCATGAGTGGCGCTACGCTCCTGTGGGGTGTGCTGCATGTAGGGTCAGTGAGCATCAAAACTCACAGTCTATCATCCAAAAACCATTTTTGCTGTTTTGGACCCTCAGAAAAGTAAGTACCTTCCTTCTTCTATCCTTCGGCATTCAGTTTGTGATTCTAAAGTGGTTGGTTGTTTGAAAAAAATTTGCAAACCCTAGGTTCCAAATAAACTCCTCCACTCATTGCCCATATCCTAATTCCATCAAATTCCACTCATTCCATATACTCTAATCCCCTTAAATAAACACTTCCATTCATCCCTTGCCCCCTCAAACCCTAAAACAAATTCTTAAAACCCTCATAACTTCTTTAGCACTCTCACAAGCTCACTCATAAGCTCAAACCCTAATGAGCTCACCCCCCCTTCCCCTACCCCTATTCACCATAACTCATTCCTGAATTACCTTCTCTAGGGTTTCAAGGCTTCAAAACTCAACCAACATGGAAACATAAGACAAAGATTATGAGGAGGAGGAAAACAGTGGCAGTGAAAGCACGACAGATGAACCTCAGTGTCAGAGAAAATCACATAAGGGAGGTAGACATATCATAGGGGCACAAGGAGATTGTTTGTAGCTGATAGGCAAGTGTTTTCTCCATAGGATGTGGAAGGGACCTTGCCTTATTCATCAACTCATAGGCAAATGCTAGCTCCACAGGATGTGGAAGGGGCTTTGCTTTCTTCATTGCACAACAGGTATAGGTGCAGTAGCTACACAAAGGGAAAGAAAATATGATGGAGGAAATTTTTGATGATGACTGGGAAGAGATATATTTTGATTTGACAGAGCATAATGAGCCGGAGCAGTGTTATACTCATCATGGCATGGAAATAATTGAATTAGAGGCTCAGGAAAATGATAAAGGACATCATCATACGGGAAAAGGAGGCTCAAGTCCAAGCATTGATAGAAAATTTGGAGAGGGTCAAGTATGTCATCACATATTTGGAACAAGAGAAAAAGAAGTTGAGTGACAAGTAGGTCCTCATGGAGTTGGAACTTCTCAAGGTAAAATGACAAGGTGACAAGGAGGCACCGATCACTTTGTCTCCTATTGAGAAGGAAATTGAGGATGATAGAGAGACTTGGCATGAGAGAGTCAATTTTCACCTAGATAAGCTATTGGGGAAGGCTAATAGGGACAACCAGATGATCAGGCACATGGCCTATCATTAGAGAACCCGAAACAAAATTTGCAACATGAGGGTCAAAAAGATGAAAACTAGGCTAAGGCGGGCTCTAAAGGGAAAAAAAGAGGAGGATATGCTTAGGCTGCTTTCTAAAGCTTACTTGGCTCATCAAGATGCTTGCTGGTGGTGCTGCTCACCAATTTTGGTCAGGTTTGGGTAAGATTTGTTTTTTGCAAATTTTGGAAATTGCACACATAGAAAATCTGGCTCAATGTGGCGCTGTGCTTTTCCTAGGGGCACCCAATGGACAAATGGCTTAGATTTTTGGATTCAGAGCGATGAGTACATGCACCCTATGGATTTGCTAAGTTTTTGGGGCAGAACTGGTCCACCAAAATGTCAAAAAACACCCTAAAAATGACCTTTTTGCCACTTTTTGGACACATAGAAGCAGTCTTTGGAGAATAAATTTTTGAGGGGTCAAATGAGCTTCAAATGAAGAAATTCTAGATTTTTTGGAAAGTAGACTTGAAGACCTTTCCAATGAGATATCATGAGCTCAATTTGGATTCCGGAAAGGCCTCCAAAAGGGACCTGAAAGTGGCGTTGCGTGTTGGGCCAGAGGCGCTGCGCGTAGGGCAAATTTTGCACAGGATTGCCATTTCACTGTGTTTTGAATGTGATCTTGGATTTTCTCTCATGAAAGATGTTTTACTGATGTAAATGATGACTTAGCTTGTAAATATGATGGATAATTAGTAGTAGAGGGTAGATTCATTAGATTAAAAGTCATTTTGAGCACAAATGAATCAATTTCCTCACTTTTAGAGGCAAGTCGTTAGGATGCCTAGATTCCAGTTTCTTGTTCAGTGTTGGTTAGATTAGCTCCTCGTCTTAGGTATTCGACCCCTGCGGATGGGAGGAGGTTGAATCATTTCCTATATCTTATTATTCTTTCTCATTGTAAAGGGTTGGACTCAACTGGATGCTCAGACCTTGATTGTACATCATTTTGTAGCAATTTAGCAGGAGATTAATAAGAATTGCAACTATTTTTATGAGATCCATGTGGTAAGGAGTTTTATTACATTTTCTTCTCTTGTGATCATATGTAAATATATTTTGTGTACTTCATTAATCATTTCATTGCTTCTAAGTGAATGTTTTCAAGTTTGATAAGCAGAATTCATAACATCACTGCTCTGCTTTGGGGAAATATTCACAATTATATGTTTTCTATAGTCTAGGAAGGATCCATTGTAATCACATGCTCTTCCTACTTTCTCACTAGTCTTAAAACACCTCACCCATCAAACCCTAGAGTGCTAAACCTTATGTCTACCTTGCCCCATTGAACACCCTGCAATTTTGACCTAATTCCCTAGCCCTAACTGTCTGGCTCCTCCTGATCCAGCAAAACCTTTTCAAAATCAAAACAAACCTTGTGCTACTATACCTAGGCTAATATCCTTTTCCTGATCTAGTCATCTTGGCTGAGATCCTTACATAGAGAGCCCTCTCCCAGCCTATCAGGGCTAGCTACATGGCTAAGCATGGTTTGTGGTTACCCTGGTATTGCCTTCCTTCAGCTGAGGTTCAATCCAGGTGATAAGACCAAGCTCCTGCAATTGATACTTGTTCTTTGAGTTAAGGAACTTGATTATTCTCGAGGATTATTCTGTCTTATTCCCAAGTTCTGCGCTTACCCTTTGAATTGCATCACCAACTTCTTTGACCAAATCATTTTGCTCAAATATCACCTATATAGAAGGCCAAATATCATTAACAAAGTTAATGATATTATCCCATAGCTGCTGCTTTGCTTGGGCAAGTGGTTCTTTCAATGTTAATTCTTTCTCTAACTTTTGTATTCTCTCAGTCAATCTGTTTGACTTCTGCGTTTCATTTTTATGCATGATTTGTGCCAACTTCTTTTCATCCTCTAGACCTTTTATTTGTTCCTTAAGTCTATTTATTTCATTGGTTTGGATGGACATATCCTGCATAGCTTTGATTAATTTACCTGCTTCATCGCTAGGATGAGCTGCTACTGTTGTTGAACCTGTTGCTGATGTAGTTGCTGATGCAGTGGGAAGTGCTGTAGCTACTAGAGCTACTATGGCCACTGAAGCTGCCAAAGTAGAAGGAATTGTTGTAGTAACTGTAGGAATATTAGTGACAGTAATTGCTTCCATGTTGGCCTATTTCTCCTGCACTAACTTATCCATCTCATTTTCCATTTCTTTTAATTGAGCATTTAACTGAAGAATGAGGTCCATCATCTCATATTTTTGGCTTTGATTCTCTAGAACTTCCTTGGTCTGTGGATGTTCAGAAGGAGGCAATTTTAGCTGCTTCTTCAATGCAACAATGTCTTCATTCTTTTTTTTTTTGAGCTTTTTTGCTGCCTTAATGTCATTTGGATTATAGCCAATCTCAATAACCAAGACTTATAGTGATTTAATTCTGTTATCCTTTGCTTGTGAGGATGCCTTCTCTAGTTTAAGTTGTGCTATGATATTCTCTAGAGAATTTTGAAGTTTTTGTACACTCATAGCTTTGTTGGTCATAGTTGAGTATTTCATTTCTCCTACTTGCTTATGAATCTCAATTTGATCTATAGGATGAATATTCTTGGCCAAAACTTCAAATTCTATCTTTTTGTAATCTGCTAATGACTTAGGATGTTGTACTGTGGGCTACAAAAAGGTCATCTGCATTTTCCTGTTTTAAGGTCAAACACTGAAAGTAACCTATTCTGATCACTAGGAGTCTACTTGAAATATTGGGCATAGGTCTTAGATTTCAATGCTTCATTTCTCGACTTGATTTCTTTATACTTCTCCTTTATATCTTTTTCTTTATCCATTGGTTTGCTTGATGATGAGACTTCAATGCTATGCTGCTTTTGAATAATTTGAGTATTAGAGGTTGAAGGCTGATGAGTTTCCTCTAAAACCGCTGGAGCTGTATTCTCTTTAACCATTGTGTCAGTACCAATGGTTTCAATTGTCTCTTCTTTCTCACGTACAAGATTTAGCTTGGGCTTTTGCCTATACATAATTTCAAATTTGTCATGAGTTGTATATTTATTTGAGCAAGAACCTTTTTCCCTAGTCTTTTTTGCATTTCTATCCTGTAGGGATGGAGTATGTAGAATGGAACTAATATCCATCTGTTTCTCCATATCCATTAAGGTGTTTTCCAGCCACTCTAATTGGTTGACATATTTTTTTAATCTATGGCCTGGACTCATGCATAAAACGGATCAATTTAAATTTGAGTCTTAGTTTGTTTATGACACCCAAAGGATCATACTTCCATTTGAAATTATTACTGAACTTCAATTCTTGTAAACATTTTTCTCCTTCTTCTCCAGCTTCCGTATTATTGCAGGTAAAAGGACCAAACTGGTTTTTGATTTTAAATTATGTTTTCTTCCTGGTTGATAGAAAATTCACATCATGTGAATTTATGATCTGCCTAATATACTCTAATGTAAATAACCTCATGGGGAGATATTTGGGCAGCTTATATGGAGTGAGTTGACATCCATACACCCTTACTTCAGTGTAGTTCTGGTATAAATACCAGTCCCCTATTCTACTGTGTTTGGAAAACTATAAAACTTTCTTTATCTCATCACTAATCCTGGGTTGATTGCTACTGCTTAGCATATTAACAACTGGGTGAACAAAGGAATCAATGAAATTTTTGTAGTTGAAATCAGTGGAATATTTTTGGATTAAGGGTGTCCAAAAGATAAAAGATCTAGGATTGCCCTTAGTGTCCATCTTTTGGATGTTAACTAGAAACCTATCTAATTGGAAATATAGAAACATATCGAACAATACTGAAGAGTATTTGAATACTCTTTCATCTGGAAATCTGATCAATTGATCATGGATTCTGTCTGCTAAGAACCGGGCAAAATTGAAAACTGTAGCTAGAAGCTTACCTGGGCAGAAAATAGAAAGGAAACCAAGTGTAGCCTCATCTACATGTTCATTAGTGGTATATCCTAGAATATAGGACAACATGGTTACAACCTATCTTGCTTTCTCAGAGAAAATGGTAGCAAAGTATGAAGCACTGTCTGTAGGAATATGAGCCTCTTCTAGGATGAAAGTCTGAAAAGTTTGAGATCTCTTGGGAAGGTCCAAATTTAAGTACAGATCAGGTAGGTTTTCAATAGAAAATGGGGTTTCATTAGGCTTTGGCTGAATCTACAACATTTCATTTATTGACTCTAAAGTGATTGTGAATAAAGTCTGTTGGTTAGGAGAGACTATGGCTCTTTGAATTGGGATATAGCAGAATTGGCACGGGGTTAAGTTTGAATAACAAGCGGTTTCATCTTACGTGAGGAGGAAGTATTATGGTTCATCGCATCGTTTTTGAGTGGTAGGGTGGTATTTTTTCATTGGATGTGATATAACGTGGGGCTGCCACGTTGCAAAAAGTTGGGTGGGGAAAATCGCGAATCTTGTGTGCTTTTGAGATATTAAAGATTGGATTCTGGAGCGCGCGATATGGGATGTGAGCCGTTGGATTTGGAGGTGGGTTATCGTGTGGCGGAGTTGCGAGGGATGAGTTAGGGTGTGGGATCCGATTTGAATTAAAATGTAATGGGAAGTAATATATGCGATGGGTATTAAAATAGAAGTGGGGACCATGAGTTATACGATGGAGGGTTATAACCCATATGCGAAGGATTTTAGGGATCGGGGATATAATATAGTGGCAGGGTGAAATATATAAAGTGGGAATAAATGTATAGAAACCATAGGTTAGAATAATATAAAGGGTTTGGGGAATACGAGAGCGAGTGTTAGAAAAACATTTGGGATGAGTTAAAAGGGTATCGGGGAGGGTTTTTCAACGGGGCCCGATACATTTTAACTTTTAAAACTTAGGATAAGGGGGTTTACTGGGTGCATTTGAGCTTGCTGACCCTCTTTTTCTTTTTCTTTTGTAAGCAAACTATTTAATTCTAACCTTATGACTTTCCAATGGCTCATATTAAACTGTTGAGCTAATTATTATTCTCTACCTAACTACTGATTTGCCAATATTAAACAGTTTGGCTAGATCTTTATTCTCTATCTATCAACATGAAATTTAAATCATGAATGAAACAAGATTAAACTATTTGACCATCATGGATTGTGTAATTTTTGACAAGTTGCACACATTCTTATTTTTCCAAGTAAAGTAAAAAGTAGTGGCATTTGAATTTGCATCACTTTTAGAATCTTTTTTTAATCTCTTTTTGTGGGGTTCATATTGTATACTATTTTTTTATCTTTTTCTTTTATTAGCCCTTTGATTTTTCTTTTAGGACTTCACCCTATTTACATTTTTTTATTTTTTAATATGGGAAAACATTTTGTAGAAAGCAAAAGTATGTACAATATTACAAGACTGATCATAGCCAATTCAAAATTATGAATCCTATTATTATAGGACCCTAACAGGATGTATTAAAAGAAAAGATGATCACTACGCCGATCTTAGTCTTCCTGGATTGGAAGAAGGAATTCCATGTGCATGTTGATGCCTCGTATATTGCGTTGGGAGCAGTACTGACATAGGCTGGTGAAGGTGAGATGGATCATCTATAGCATTTGCAAGCAGAAAGTTATCAAAGGGTGAGAAGAATTACTTAACAACAGAGCACGAAGGACTGGCAATGGTGTACATGCTACAAAAATTCAGACACTATCTCTTGGGTGGGAACGATATGCAGATGGCTACTGCTATTTCAAGAATATGACTTTGAGGTAATTGTGAAGTCAGGAAGGTTGAATGCAGGAGCTGACCATTTGTTGCAAATTGAAATAGGGGAGGAGCCTACTAATTTGGAGGAAGGGATGCCCAGCGAGAAACTCTTCACAGTGCGCATAGTGGATAATAGTTTTTCAGATATTATTTACTTCTTGACTACATGAACGACAAAAGAGGGATACACCAGCCAATAGAAGAAAGAGTTAGTAGTACGTGAGATAGAATTCTCAGTAATTGAAGGACAGTTATATAAGATGAGATTGGATGAGATACTCCAATGGTATGTGCCCGATTTTGAATGAACTAGCATCCTCGCTGAAGTCCATGAAGGAGCTTCAAGAGGAAATTATGCAGGAAAAAAAAACAATGCATAAGATTTTGCGCGTGGTTTGTGGTGGTCTGCATTACATAAGGATACCAAAGCATATTGTAGGGCATGTGATGCATGTCAGAGAATGGGTAAGGGATCACGAAGGGATGAGCTACCTCTGAACCCTTAGGTTTCATTGCAACCATCTAAGAAATGGGAAATCGACTTTGTAGGATTGATTCAGCCCCCAGGCAAGAAATCATGTACGTGCTATATCATCACCGCGATAGAGTATCTGACCAGATGGGTGGAGGAACAACCTGTGAAAGATTGTACAGGGGATACAATGGAAAATTTCTTGTTTGAGTACGTGTTAACCAGGTTTGGTTGCCCAAAAGTATTGATGAGTGATCGTGGTACGCACTTCCTCAATGGAAAAATCAGCGTGATGACCGAAGAGTTCTAGGTTTACCATCAGAAGAGTACACCATATCATCCCCAAGCTAATGGAACAGTTAAAGCCTTCAATAAGATCTTGGAGAATGCGCTGACAAATATTTGCAACGCGCAGCGGAATGATTGGGACGTGCGCGTACCGAAAGTATTCTAGGACTACTTGCAAGAAGCTAACTGGTTAGACACCTTTTCGGTTGGGCTATGGCATAGAACCTGTGATGCCTATGGAATATATTGTGCCTAGTCTCCGCATAGAAGTGTTCACGGGAATGGCAGACCGCATAGCCTTGGAACTACGACTTGCACAATTGATGGAGCTTGAAGAAGACAGGTTCTTGGTTGGATTCCATCAGAAAGTACATAAGGAATATGAAAAAGCATGGCACGATTGACAGATAAAGCTGCACATGTTTAAGGTAAATGGCTTGGTTTTATTGTATGATAGTAAGTTCCCTAAGTTTTCGGGAAAGTTTAAGATGCACTGGCTTGGGCCATATGTCATCAAAGAAATTACAAATTATGGCGCAGTTCATCTCACAAAGCTGAATGGAGAACTTTTTCTAGGAAGGGTGAATGGAAGCCAGTTGAAGCCATATATAGGAGATTTGGCTCAATGACTACATGAAGGTAGGATAGTCTTAGTGCTCTAGGTAGCTGCAAGGAAGCGTAGGACAATAAAACACGCTGCCTGGCTTAAGGAACTATGCCACAGGGGGGCTGCATGAAAAAGGGTGATGTCACAATACCAAAAGCCGCACGAAGGAAGCTGCGCTATGGAGGGAGATACTACGCAACATATCTAGAAAGTGACCATTGAAGTCACTTTTCATGATTTGGCAGCCCAGAGACGGTTAAGAGGAGTGGGTGGGTGACATTTAAGGCTGAAATCTTTGGTGATCTGCCACCAAATCAACATTAGTGGATGAATTTTGGGGGGAACGGTTGGATTTGAATTGAAATTCTCCTATAAATTACGCGTGCCAATCCAACAAAGAACACTTAGAGTTTTTGAGCTGTGTTGTCCATTTCTTATGAATCGTAAGTTCCTTGATGATTTGGCTGTAAGCCCTGCATTCAATTATTTTCCTGAGCTAAATTCATTTACGCACCATGTCAGGGCTAGGCCCTCGTAAGACTGCAAGCATTGGAGGAACTTTCAGCTCCAAAGGAGCTGCTCTAAAGGTTATGAGCATGGAGGCTCCGAATCCTATTCGTACAACACCGAGGTTGCCTAGGCTGAAGCCTACACCTATGCGAGAGACCCAAAAGCTGAAAAGACAAGCAGAAGAGGATGGTTCCAATGCGTGATTTGCCTAGGAAGCATTCCGTTGCTTAGACACAGAGGAAGGATAAGCAACCTCAAAGATTGAAGATTTTGAGGCTGAAGAGGACGCTAAAGATATAGATGCTGAGGGCGCAAAGCCCATCACCAAGTTACTGGATTATATCCCTCCGCGTAAAGGGAAGGCGAAGGTCACCAAGGACACACACTTGTAGAAATTCATCATTCACATGCCCCTATTGCTAGAGATGATAACCTTTGAAGGTCTGCACCTGATGCGAGTTCCCCTTTTAAAGATGGAATATTGGGACATGGCTGACCATGAGAGGTTCACCCCACCTCGTAACAAAGAATTATATGAGACGAGTGTATTACAAAGACTCAGGTGTCACTGAGTTGGAGTAAGTTGAATGGATCCACAGAGTAGAGCAATCCAGGTTGTTGAGCCTTCTGTGGGTGCCCCACTACCACTGCTCTAACATTAATACCACTTGTATGCGACAGCTACTTACTATGGTGCATGATGGGTGCTTATGGCTTGGTGTGCTTGTCCCCATCACAGATATGAAAATCCACAGGATCACGCACCTGCCGCATGAGGGTTTGAATCTAGCCAAGGAGTTTGGTGGAAAGACAAGCGAGTGAGACTTGGTGGAAAGGATGAAAAGGAAATTTGAGCTTATCAAGAAACTGTGTGGCTATTCCATCACATCCACCAATGATCTCGCGGTGAATATTTCCACCTAAATATTGGCCGGCAAGGTTATGAGGAAGTTCCATGTGGACAAGGTTCCGATGCCTGTGATCTCATTAGCTGCACAAGGCACGGAGGGCATGCAGTTTAACTAGTCAAGGTACTTGTGCAGTGAGTTCCTTGCAAATTTTCACGAGGCCCAAGATGGGAACAAGACCTTCCACTATGCATGGTTGTTGATCTCCATTGTACTAGTTGCATGGGATCTCCTGGAGGATGGTCAGTTTCCTCCATTATAGGTAGGAATGCTGGAGGCTGCACCATTTGCCTCCCTCTGGGCCATGAAGGACCCTACACGGGTCACATAACCAAATATTTTCTAGGTATTGATGGATTCAAGCTTCCGCATGGCCATCAACCTGCGCCCAAGGTTTACCCCAACCTTGTATGAACAACTGTTCGAATATGCTAAGTTCAAGGTAGATTTCCACTGCGTTTACTCTGAATTTGGGTCAGGATCCACTAAGCTAATAAATGGTTCCATTATCAAGACCAGGATCTACATAAAGAGATGTGTGATGTTGCATCACTGGAATTCCACCAAAAAGGAAATTAAGAAGTGGTTGGATAGGAAGATCCACGAATTCGCGGCGTAGGAGAACAAAAATCCGTGCCTGATAAAAGAGCAGTGGCTAGATAGATATTTGGACACAGAAATACACGAAATTTTCTTCTGCACCTTCTTGATTTAACTATATGAGTGGATAGCTAAATTGGAAGATGGCCAAGGAAGGTGGAGGCTTGACGGTCTAATAGTGTGGACTCCAGAGCTAGTGTGGTTGGAAGTCTCTGAAGATAATATTATGCGCACTGTTGAGCATTGGCATGATTGGGTTATAGGAGGATTTTGTTATAAATTTCATGGTTGACACCTCAGTCAGTTACAATGAAGCAGAGTGACGCTTCTTCAAGGGACTGCGAGGTAAGTATTTGAGATCTTCGAATACCTGGATTAAGATGCTCTTGTGTGAAAAATGGGTTATTCCATTGCCTTGATGTTTGGATCTACGCGAAGAGGACAAAGCTTTAGAAATCAAGGAAAAATAGGTCCTGAATATAGCTCATTGATTGGACCTCATTCAAGTGATGAAGAAGGAGCGGTACAGGCCTCATCGTGGAGCACTGTCCAGTTGATAAGGCAGTGTTTTCCGCGGATACATCATCCATCAACACCACCTCCACCTTCACCTTCACAACATACATCCTCACTAACACCATGACCACCACCACCATTCAACATGTCGAATACAATGAAGTTGCCAGTTTTCAAGGGCCTAGCAAGTGAGGATGCAGATCAATTTTGGTTTCTTGCGAAATCTGTGTGGATAGTGCAAAAATTTATCAATGATAATATAAAGAAGGTGCAGTTGGTTATCGCTCTGCAGGATCGCGCGCTAACATGGTACATTAAGTACTGCACCGATAATCCGTTGGCATCATTAGCAGACACTTAGGCTGATTTGAACAAAGAATTCGGTAAGCCTAGGTCTGACTCGCAATTGGTAATTGGATTCAAGGAATTCAAGGTGAGGGCCTGTGAAATGCTCTGGGAGTTAGATCAAAGATTGAAGTGAATGATATGTGAAGCTCATATGCATCTCATAGATAGTTCGCACTGTGAGAGGTTTATAGCCTCGCTCCTACCCCACCTAAAGATTGATTTATTGCAGCAAAAGATAGGAACTCAAGTAGAAGCTCTGGAAATCGCGATGAGATTGCATGAAATGCCTATTTAGGACGCGTCTTTGTGAGTCCAACAAATTCACTCGTAGTTGCAGAACCTTTGCTTGGAATTGTAGAGCTTGAAAAAAGAAAAGGAGGCTAGGCCATAGGTGCGTGAAGAAATCTGGTGCCTCAAGTGTAAGAGCCATGGGCATGATAAGGATCCTTTCCTTGTCTTCACGAATTATAGCACACGGGGGGGGGGACCAATGCCTCTAAGGCAAGAAGCTCTAGTAGGACCAAGTACGGGGCATGCGCTATGGTGCACTATCTTTCAGGTGGCTGGAAAACATGTCACGGATAATTTTCATTTGCTGCAAATGTTTGTGAAGACACCACAAAAATTGTTCTGTGATTTCTGCAAATCGGTGGGCCATGATGAGTGCCATTGCCATTGCTACAAATTAATGATGGAGAGGATGCCTACATATCTAATCCAAGCAGAAACTCGACCTCCAGACCAGAGTGCTGGGGGAGCACGCGGAGGATATCAGGGGCACGAACGAGGCTGAGGAGGAGGACCTAGTAGAGATCATGGACATGTCATTTTCTACAATTGCAGAATTCCAGGACACTACGCGTGGGAGTGTACGAATCAGACACGCCCATCATGTGAGTTCTGCACTCAGTTTGACCACATAATAGAGGAATTCCCTGTGCTTATAGCCAATATATAGGAGAAGAAGGCGCAACCTTAGTATCCTACCCAAAACTTACAAATGATGAGGGTCGAGCCCCGCAAAGAGGATCCAAATGTGAATATTGTGCTGAGAAGGTGGAACACGACTGGTGATGATAAAAGAAAATGAACTAAAGAGGATGGATGTGTCTACAAGGGCCCGGAAAAGGAGATTGGTTTTTATCTAGAGCGTGCGAAAGAAATTTTTATGGAGGTGAAGAAAATCTTCGCTGAGGCCTCTACCTCAGGAAGTCAGGACAAACTGCCAGAAACTGGCGCGCCTATAGAGGTTGACCCATCTATGATTACCACCTTCTTAGAGACTTGTAGGAAACTATTGCACGATAGAAAGGTTGTGAAAGGACTACAAGAATTGATAAACAAGTGTGTTGGTAAGGAGAATTCTGTTGAGGAACACTGCTTAGTTAGAAAAATTGGTAAACATAAGGTAAGAACAGGGCGTGAAATGACGCTCATTGTGCAAATAGGAGGCTATGAGATGGACCAGGTTATTTTGGATATGGGAGAGAATGGGAGAGAATGGGGAGACCTGCGCTACAGTGTTCCTTGATTCAATTAAGGATGGCGAACTGGCAGAATATTATCCCTATGGGACGATTACATGGAGTTACCGTAGATATAGAAGGTGCGAGTGAGCTGATTGATTTTTAAGTGATAGAAATTTTTAATGACAGTAATCCATACCCTGCACTCCTTGGATTTGATTGGTCTATTTATATGAAGAGGGTAATCAATTTGAAGAAGCAGACAATGTTGTTTGAAAGGAAATCACTCCATGTGGTAGTACCTTTGGAACCTGCAGAAGGACCATGTTATACTAAACCAGTTAGTGACTATGACGACAATGATGACGATTTAGATCAGATCTATAAAATTACAACGTGAGAACAAGACTGGATTAATCCAACAACTGATGGATGGATTGCATGGGACCTCGAAATCTCCTATGCCTCAGACTCAGATGAATAATTGGAGCATTTGCAAAATAGGTTGCATGAAGTATCTACACTGCGCTACAATATGATGACTAAATCATTGCACTATGTGTCATCGGAGGTAAGAAATTTGCCTTATTATGATGGTTTAACTGATGTAGATAAGTTTTGGATGCCTGTGAGATAGAAGTAACTAAGGATCATCGCTTTCAAGCGATGGATTTGGCGTTGCATGCTACGCTCGCATGGTGGTGGGGTACGCATAAGGCAACTTTGATGAATGGTGCAATTATAGGGGGATGATGAGGATGCGATTTAGTCATCCGAAAGTGTGATTAACCAAGAAATATGATGGGAGGAATGATCCGTGCGATCATTTGGCAAAGTGGAATAAAGTCTATGGAACAGAGCTGTAGCCAGAGTGGGTGCATTTATTCTGTCACACTCTAGATATAATCCCTATGAATTCATACCTAGAAACAAAGCTCCTCCATGGCACTGTGGAGTGGATATATTAAGGGAAGGATTCTTAATGACCTTCAGTTTTGAAGATGGGTTCAAAAGAAATGATGAAGCTCTACAAGAGGTTAAGGCATTGATATTCAGAATACCGCAACCAGATTGGAGCAACTAGCTGCACCATGTGTTGGAATGCTATACTATGACTACTGAAGGGG
Organism: Pinus tabuliformis; assembly: GCA_031772625.1. Lineage (NCBI taxonomy): Eukaryota > Viridiplantae > Streptophyta > Pinopsida > Pinales > Pinaceae > Pinus > Pinus tabuliformis. The sequence continues at coordinate 414,451,441 of CM062805.1, read as the reverse complement.
AGGATTAGGATCCAAAAAATATCAATATTCCAGAGGTAGAAGGCCATTGCGTAGTTGAAGGTCTGCAAATAGAGAACTTAGACATCACTGTGCCATTGAAGACTAGGCAAGTGAACATTGGTACTGAAGCAGAGCCAAAATTTGCGAAGATTGGGGATTACTGGGATGATGCCATGGTAGATAAAGTTGCTGAGTTTCTCCATGAATATATTTGTTTCCTACAAAATTTTCGGACCTGAAAGGCATCATAGGTGACTTGAGTGTGATGAATATTACCTTGAAGCTGGATGTGAAGCCTATTAAGCAAAGGCCATATCGTTTTAACCCCAAATACAAGGAAAAGGTCCACTTGGAATTGGACAAGATGCTTGAGGCAGGAATTATTGAACCAGTGGAGGAATCTGATTGGGTGAGCGCAATGGTAGTCCAAGAAAAGAAACATAAGGGATAAATATGGATTTGCATAAACCTTAGGAAGCTTAATGATGCATGTGTCCATGATACTTTTCTGACACCATTTATAGATGAGGTATTGGATAATGTTGGAGGATGGGAGGCCTATTCATTCACTGATGGGTTCTCTTGATACCATTTGATTAAGATAGCGCTAGAGGATAGGAGAAAAAAACCCTTCGCGATAGAATGGGGTTGTTTCTAGTATACTGTGATGCTATTTGGACTCAAGAATGCGTCGAAGATATTCTCTCGTGTAGTCATCACAACGTTCAAGGAGTTTATTCACAAATTCTTGGAGGTATATTTTGATGACTAGACAATGTTTGGGTTAGTCAAGCGCCATGTAGCCACTCTATGCTTGATGTTGGATACATGCCGAAGGTATCATATCATGCTGAACTTGAAGAAGTGCTTATTCTATGTCCCCTTTGGAATTTTGCTGGGTCATGTGGTGTGAAAGTAAGGACTAATGGTGGATCTTGCTAAGACCATGTTAATAGTCAATTTGGAGGCTCCGAGGAGTGTCAAACAATTGTGCACAACACTGAGCCATACTGGATATTATCGAAAGTTCATCAAGGCTTATGCCCAGATTACCACACCTATGGAGAAGCTATCAAAGAAGCATGCTACATTCTGTTGGGATGAAGAATATCAATGCAGTTTGGATGTGTTATCACTCTAAAATTTCCCTAGGGTTTTCATGTTATGTTTAAAGAAATAATAGAGGTAACCACAAACCTACTTTTGAGATCAGGATCTAGCCTTCCTAATGCTCAGAGAGGGCTCTCTCTTTATGATTTAACTTTGTTGAGTTAATTGATCTTAGGCTAGTTATGTAGGCTTGATTTGGTTTTGATTTGATTTTTTGGTGGAATTACTGACTTATATGGATAGAAGACTGTATATTTTCCATTGGGCTATGGAGTCAATGTGTCAAGAAAATAGGACTAAATCAAGTTCTAAAGGAAGTGTCCACAGGGGAAGGTAGTTGAGTAAATTCAAATCTTTTAGGCTAGATGGTGAAGTGGATTTTCAATCGGGGTCAAGGAGTAGTTAAGGATTCCTCAAACTGGATAATGAGGGAAATGAAAGAGGTCAATTGAATCTAAGGAGCAATGAATAATTCATTAAAAGAAAACATCAAAATTAATAACTATTCAAGACAGAATGTACTTAAACAAGTTCTGCCGTAACATTCCAGTTATTTCATTCAAATTGGAAAACATGTAAGTATGTGAAATACTTAAGAAAATAACAATTTAACAAATGAAATATACTTCACTGAAGTGGCCCAAAACATGAATCCCATGATGCAATGCCTTTATTACTCAGTCCAGTCTACTGACTTGAAAATGTTACAATAAACCCTTAGGTTTTAGATCAATATAAATATAGAAATGTTCATCAATCCACACCTTAATACTTCAAATTATGAAGTATATATACAAAAAACTATTATAAAATATCCTAAAATGTTTTAGGCACTATTCAAGGAAAAAGAAATATCTTCATGCAAGAAGATAGAGACATATATGTAACTAATGCAAGCTGTACCTCTTTTATTGTTTACTGTTGGATTTTCTTTGATATTATGCTGGTTTTTATCTCTTATTGTTCACTTTCTCGCTGAATTTCTCTTATATTGCCTTTTACTGATACTCTTTCATCTTTAAACTCTGTTACTCTTTACTGTTTTACCTTTACTTCTCTTGACTGCCCTGTTTTTACCTTTCATCTTTATAGTAAATCATTCAACTTTTTCCAAGACATTGCATCTAGTCATTTAATATTTACCATTCTTCTGTAGATTTCATCAGTTTGTAGGTATTTTGAAAAAGTAGGCTTGTTTATAAAGAGATGTTTTACCTCGTGCTGTAGGTAAAAGAGGTTCTCAAAAGTTTGATAAAGCAGTTTTCTTGAAGGAATGCCTTTCATGGAGGAATTGTTGGCTTGTTCCTTTGCCAATTCTCTGATTTTCTTATCATAGTCTTCATGTGCCATCAACCTGTCATTAATCACCAATGGATTAGGACCTTTTTGCCTCAAAGCATCAAATTTCACAATAAACCTGGCTATTTCTAGCTCCATTGTTTGGCATTTCTCCTCAAGTTGTATCATCAGGTTCCTCTTGGTGATTACCTTCTTTACTTCTAGTATGGTCTCAGTTCTGTCAGCTATTCCAAGCTCCTGCAATTCATACTTGTTCTTTGAGTTAAGGAACTGGATTATTCTTGAGGCTTCTTCTGGCTTATTCCCAAGTTCGGCTCTTACCCTTTGAATTGCCTCACCAGCTTCTTTGACCAAATCATTTTTCTCAAATATCACCTGTATAGAAGGCCAAATATCATTAACAGAGTTAATGATATTGGCCCATAGCTGTTGCTTTGCTTGGGCAAGTGGTTCTTTCAATGTCAATTCTTTCTCTAACTTCTGTATTCTCTCAGTCAATCTGTTTGACTTCTGTGTTTCATTTTTATGCATGATTTGTGCCAACTTATTTTCATCCTCTAGACCTTTTATTTTTTCCTTAAGTCTATATATTTCATTGGTTTGGATGGGCATAAATTGCATAGATTTGATGAATTTACTTGCTTCATCGCTAGGATGAGTTGCTGTTATTATTGAACCTGTTGCTGATGTAGTTGGAAGTGTTGTAGCTACTGAAGCTGTTGTGGCCACTGGAGTTGCCAAAGTAGAAGGAACTGCTGTAGTAACTGTAGGAATAGTAGTGACAATACTGCTTCCATGCTGGCCTGTTTCTCTTGCACTAACTTATCCATCTCATTTTCCATTTCTTTTAATTGAGCATTTAACTTAAGAATGAGGTCCATCATCTCATCTTTTTGGCTTTGATTCTCTATAACTTCCTTGGTCTATGGATGTTCAGAAGGAGGCAATTTTAGCTGCTTCTTCAATGCAGCAATGTCTTCATTCTTCTTTTTTATGAGCTTTTCTGCTACCTTGATGTCATTTGGATTATAGCCAATCTCAATAACCAAGTATTCTAGTGATTTAATTTTGTTATCCTTTGCTTGTGAGGATGCCTTCTCTAGTTTAAAATGTGTTGTGTTATTCTATAGAGAATTTTGAAATTTTTGTACACTCATAGCTTTGTTGGTCATAGTTGAGTATATCATTTCTCCTGCTTGCGTATGAAACTCAATTTGATTTATAGGATGAACATTCTTGGCCAAAACTTCAAATTCTATCTTTTTGTAATCTGTTGATGACTTAGGATGTTGTACTGTGGGCTGCAAAAGGTCATCTTCATTTTCCTCGTTTTAAGTTCAAAAGCTAAAAGTAACCCTTTCTGATCACTAGGAGTTTGTTTGAAATATTGGGCATAGGTTTCAAATTTCAATGCTTCATTTCTCAACTTGATTTATTTATACTTCTCCTTTATATCTTTTTCTTTATCCACTAGTTTGCTTGATGATGAGACTTCAATGCTATACTACTTTTGAATAATTTGAGTATTAGAGTTTGAAGGTTGATGAGTTTCCTCTAAAACTGCTGGCACTGTATTCTCTTTAACCACTGTGTCAGTATCAATGATTTTAATTGTCTCAACTGTGTCTTCTTACTCACTTACAGGATTTAGCTTGGGCTTTTTCCTATACATAATTTCAAAATTTTCATATGTTGTATATTTGTTTGAGCAAGAACCTTCTTCCCTAGTCCTTTTTGCATTTTTGTCCTGTATGGATGGAGTATGTAGAATGGAACTAGTATCCATCTATTTCTCCATATCCATTAAGGTGTTTTCCAACCACTCTCACTGGTTGGAATTTTTCAATCTCTGGTCTAGACTCATGCATAAAAGGGCTAAATTTAAACTTGAGTCTCAGTTTATTTATGACACCCAAAGGATCATACTACCATTTGAAATTATTACTGAACTTCATTTCCTGTAAACATTTTTCTTCTTCTTCTCAAGCTTCCCCATTATTGTAGATAAAAGGACCAAGATGGTTTTTGATTTTAAACTGTGTTTTCTTCTTGGCTGATAGAAAATTCACATCATCTAAATTTTTTATCTTCCTGATATACTCTAATGAAAATATCCTCATGGGGAGATATTTGGACAGCTTATATGGAGTGAGTTGACATCCATACATCCTTACTTTAATGTGGTTTTGGTTTAAATACCAGTCCCCTATTCTACTGTGTTCGGAAAAATGTAAAACTTTCTTTATCTCATCACTGATCCTGGGTCGACTCTTACTGCTTAGCAAATTAACAATTGGGTGAACAAAGGAATCAATGAAATTTTTGTATCTGAAATTAGTGGAATATTTTTGGATTAAGGGTGTCCAAAAGATAACAGATCTAGGGTTTCCCTTAGTGTCCAACTTTTGGATGTTAAATGGAAACTTATCTGATTGGAAATATAGAAACATATGGAACAATACTGAGGAGTATTTGAATACTCTTTCATCTGGAAATCTGATCAATTGATCATGCATTATGTCAGCTAAGAACTAGGAAAAATTGAAAACTGCAGCTGGAGGCTTGCCTATGCAGAAAATAGAAAGGAAACCAAGTATAGGCTCATCTACATGTTCATTAGTGGTATATCCTAGAATAAAGGATAGCATGGTTACAATTTGTCTTGATCTATTAGAGAAAATGGTGGTAGATTATGGAGGACTATCTCTAGGAATATGAGCCTCTTCTAGGATGAAAGTCTGAAAAATTGAGATCTCTTGGGAAGGTCCAACTTTAAGCACAGATCAAGTAGGTTTTCAATAGAAAATGGGGTTTCATTAGGCTTTGGTTGGATCTACAATATTTCATTTATTGACTCTGCAGTGATTGTGAATAAAGTCTGTTGGTTACGAGAGACTATGGCTCTTTGACTTGGGATATAGCAGAGTTAGAATAAGTGGATGATTTTAGGGAATTGGTATACCTATGGGAACAAGTATTTGGGTAAACTAGACTCCAATAATTGAATATCATCATTCTGGTTGAGCAATTTGTCTTTACTCCAGCCATGGAGTTTCAATAGATGGCTAGGGGACGCTGTGTCTTTGATTTGGAAATCTCTGTCGGCCAATGGGAGGTGGTCAATATCTAGGTGAGGAGTTTGCAGTGGTTTTTCATTCAAAATGATTTGGGAAGCCATATATTTGTTTATTTTATTGAATTAATCACTATCTGGCTTAGGACCTCTAAATATTGTGAAGAGATGAACACAATTTGCAGAAAGGTTTTTTGGATGCACAATGGCTTTCTTTAGTTTGGAAAGGCTTTTAATTAGTTCACTTGATTAACCTATTAGAAATACTATGCAAAGCTTAAGTACAGGCCTTTGGACCTTCAGGAATACCTAGAAAATGAAGCTTTGGTATGTGGAAGGGTTCTCTGGGGGCAGCGGAGGCTTTCTGAGGCTTCAATGGTCCTTATGTTGCTTCAAACCAAAGTCTGTAGCATCTTCTGGTCACAAATGGGTTAAAACAATTGAGCAGAGTTTCTGGACTTTAGAACTAGTCGGCAGAGGTTCTTTGCAACAGAATAACAGTGAAAATAATGGAAAGGGTGGCTTTTTGGTTTTTAACCAATAGTGATTAACCTTTGGGCGCGGGGTTAAATTTGAATAGCAAGTGGTTTCATCTTATGCGAGGAGGTGGTATTATGGTTCATTGCACCGCTTTTGAGTGGTAGGGTGGTATTTTTTCAAAGGATGCGATACAACGTGGGGTTTCCACGTAGAAAAAATGCAAGTAGGGAAAACAACAAATCTCATGTTCTTTTGAGATATTAAATATTTGATTTCGGAGCATGCGATATGGGATGCAGGGCATTGGATCTGGAGGTGGGTGATCGTAGGGTTATTGTGTGGTGGAGTTGCAAGGGATGAGTTGGGGTGTGGTGTCGGATTTTAATTAAAATGTAACAGGAAGTAATATATGCGATGGGTATTAAAATAGAAGTGGGGACCATGGGTTATACGACAGAGGGTTATAACCTATATGCAAAGGTTTTTAGGGATTGGGGATATAATATAGTGGGAGGGTGAAGTATATAAAGCAAGAATATATGTATAGAAACTATAGGTTAGAATAATATAAAGGGTTTGGGGAATACAAGAGCGAGTGTTAGAAAAACATTTGGGATGAGTTAAAAGGGTATCGGGGAGGGTTTTTCAATGGGGCTGATACATGTTAACTTTTAAACTTAGGATAAGGGGGTTTTAGTGGGTTTAAAAGGGAAAATGAGATGAAATAAGGGAAAAGGTAAAATGAAGGGGAAGGGATATTTTTACAAGGGAAAATGAAGAGGGAAGGGTCCTTTGGAATCAAGAAGGGGAAATTAGTATGATATTAGTGATAAGAAACAAACCAATTGATGCTTTCCATGTCTTGTGAAACCTGCTTCTGCCTACCCATCATTTACCCTAACATTTTTTCTTCATTTACTGGGTGCATTTGAGCTTGCTGACCCTCTATTTCTTTTTCTTTTGTAAGAAAACTATTTAATTCTAACCTTATGACTTTCCAATGGCTCAAATTAAACTGTTGAGCTCATTATTATTCTCTACCTAACTACTAATCTGCCAAGATTAAATAGTTTGGCTAGATCTTTATTCTTTATCTATCAACATGAAATTTAAAGCATGAATGAATCAAGATTAAACTATTTGACCATCATGGATTGTGGCATTTTTGAAAAGTTACACACAAAATTATTTTTCCAAGTAAAGTAAAAATTAGTGGCATTTGAATTTGCATCACTTTTAGAATCTATTTTTTATCTCTTTTTGTGGAGTTCATATTTTATACTCTTTTTTGATCTTTTTCTTTTATTATCCCTTTGATTTTTCTTTTAGGACTTTACCCTCTTTACATTTTTTATTTTTTAATATGGGAAAACATTTTGCAGAAAGAAAAAGCATGTACAATATTACAAGACTGATCACAACCAATTCAAAATTATGAATCCTATTATCATAGGACCCTAACAGGATGTATTAAAAGAAAAGATGATCACTGCGCCAATCTTAGTCTTCCCGGATTGGAAGAAGGAATTCCATGTGTACGTTGATGCCTCGTGTATTGCGTTGGGAGCAGCACTGACATAGGCTGGTGAAGGGGAGATGGATCCTCCTTTAGAATTTGCAAGCAAAAAGTTATCAAAGGATGAGAAGAATTACTCAACAATAGAGCATGGAGGATTGGCTATGGTGTACGCACTACAAAAATTCAGACACTATCTCTTGGGCGGACATTTCAAGATGTACAGTGACCACTTCACCTTGAAGTACCTAGTCAATAAGCCTGTGCTGGGGGGAAAGATATGTAGATGGCTACTGTTATTTCACGAATATGACTTTGAGGTAATTGTGAAGTCATAAAGGTTGAATGCAGGACCTGACCATTTGTCGCGAATTGAAACAGGGGAGGAACCTACTAATTTGGAGGAAGGGATGCCTGATGCACAGCTCTTCATGGTGCGTGTAGCGGATAATCATTTTTCAGATATTATCCACTTCTTGACTACAGGAATGGCTAAATAGGGATACATCAGCCAACAGAAGAAAGAATTAGTAGTACGCACAATAGACTTCTTAGTAATTGTAGGACAGTTATATAAGATGGGATTGAACAAGATACTCCGATGGTATGTGCCCGATTTTGAACGAACTAGCATCCTCGTTGAAGCTCATGGAGGAGCCTCGAGAGGAGATTATGCAGGAAAAACAAAAACGCATAAGATTTTGCGTGCAGGTTTGTGGTGGCCTACATTACATAAGGATACCAAAGCATATTGTAGGGCATGTGATGCATGTCAGAGAACGGGTAGGCCATCATGAAGGGATGATCTGCCTCTGAACCCTCAGGTCTCATTGTAGCCATTTGAGAAATGGGCAATCGATTTTGTAGGACCGATTCAGCCCCCAGGAAAGAAAACATGTGCGCGCTATATCATCATTGTGACAAAGTATCTGACCAGATGGGTGGAGGCACTGTTGGCATTATGACACAGGTTTGTCGCTATGGCACAGGTGTTGTCCTTGATGGCAACTCACTCTCATGACAGATCACAGTTCAGGTTCTCAGAATGAAGGAAAAAGATACATATGCAGGTTCACCTTGACCAAGCCGCGTATATATGCAGGTTAGACGTTAAAAAGACACGTATGCGTATACACGCACTTTCACGCAAGGAAAAGCGCGTACATGTGGGAGAACTTATTTTTGGTCCATGGTATTTAGTCCTTGGTATTTGAACCTATGGTTTTGGACCATGGTATCCCGTCCGAAGTGTTGATCCCAAGTATTGGGTCCATGGTATTGATTTGTTTTGGTTTTGGACCGTGGTATTGTGAAAGGCCTAAGACTATAAAAGAGGAAGGAGATCATTAGGCAAGGTAATCATCTGAATTATTGAATATCTGATAAAGAGCTGGATCTGGAATACTGGTGATTGGGTTATAGTGCAGAGTTGAATCTGAATGAAGGAGGAACCTAAGCGCAAGGAGAAGGATAAGTTCTATTGATGGGTCAAATCTTAAGGCTTGAATAATAGCATCTTTATGTGATTTTGGCACATAACTTGATCTATAAATCTGATAATTTGGGCATAAATGATGTCTGAATATTTGAAAGAGTGAATTATCTTTTGTAGATCTGTACGTAGGTTCAGTGAAGCAAAGGCGCATATACACACTAGTTCAACAAATCAAAACAGCGTATACGTAGGTTTGACTTAACGCAGAAGCGTATGCACACAGGTTTCTGAATATTGAAGTAGCATACGTCTCTTGAAATATGTTCTAGCTTCTTCTATTTATTGCTGCAGTATTTTGGGTTCAGATTTGGTGTGTGGTTACTATTAATATGTTCTGGGTACATCTGTTAGAGAAGTGACTATTTGATTCAGTTTTTGTTTGGTGACAAAGGAGATTGATTGTTGCAGAGATTCTTGATGTTTGATTGATGTTATTCATGGATCCAGTCTGAAAACTTATGAAACGTGGTCCCTGGAAGAAAGAGAAGGTTGTAGCCTTCTGTATGTCAGCACCTACGTACTAGTACCTCAGCTAGTACAAGAGCTAAGGGGGTTGTAGCTCCCTTCCAGGAGAGGCTGGAGAACGAGAGAAGGTTGTAGCCATCTACAGGTAGAAGCCTGTGTACTGGTATAAGTCTGCACCAGTACAAAAACATTGTAAAAAGAAGTTTCTAATTAAAAGAAGATAGAGATGAATTGTAGCAGGTGGTTTTCACCCATATTGGGTTTCCACCTCATATCTTGTGTTCTTGTGTATGATTGTCTTCTGCTCTGTTTTACTTTTCCTGGTCACTGTTTATATGGTTCTGATGCACAGATTAATGATCAACATCTGTAGAATAAATTAAATTTTAAGTCAACATGGTATACACTGGTTTCCTTATGTGTAGTTGCGTATATACGCGGTTTTTACTAACTGAAGTAGCGTATGTGATCTGGGTGTGAAATAAAATTAATTGACTTGATAATACTGATTCAACCCCCCTCTCAGTATTATTTCCAACAATTGGTATCAAAGCAGGTCCTTGAGAAGAAGCTTGATTGCTTGAAGGAAGATCTATCATCATGAGCAACTACGAGAAAGAAGCATTGATCAGGCCACCAATTTTTGATGGGAGCAACTTCGTCTATTGGAAGGTAAGAATCACAGCCTATCTTAAGTCTCTTGGTACAGAAGCCTGGGATATCATGGAAACAAGATACACATTTCCATCAACAACACCGACAGATCCGGCTGGTAAGAAGTAGTATGAAACAAATGCAAAGGCTGTCAATACTCTATTGGGGTGTCTATCTCAATCCGAATTAGTCAAGGTCATGCAGCTCAAAACTGCAAAAGAAATATGGGACAAGATCGTTCTGAGCTATGAAGGAGATGAACAGGTAAAACGAGCAAAACTTCAAACTCTCAGAATTCAATATGAAAATCATAGAATGTACAATGATGAAAGTGTGGCTAACTATTTCCTACGTATAGATGAAATTGTTAATTGTATGAAAAATTGGGTGAAGAAATAAAAGAAGTTGTTTTGGTTGAAAAGGTTCTAAGATCTTTGTCTTCTAAGTTTGAATCAAAAGTTTCCACCATAGAAGAAAAACAGAATCTATAGAGCCTTACCATGTCACAGCTACACGGAATCCTAATTGCTTACGAAATGAGAAAAGGGGGACCATCGGACAAGAGAGAAGCCACATTCAAAGCCTCAGGAAGAGGAGGTTACAATGATTCAGGACATATGTCGGAAGAAGAGGAAGAGTCAAATTTTGTCAAGAACCTTCAACGGGGTTTTGGAAGATCTAGAGGCAAGCTCCCTTTCAAATGTTTTGCTTATGGAAGAGTCGGTCACTATGCTGCCAAGTGTCCTCATAAAGATAAGCTTGACAAAGGTAAGGAACCAGTTACATGGAACAGAAAACAGAATGTAAGTAAGAAGAGCTATTACACACATGAAGATAGTGATGGACTTTCAAATAGCGATGATGATGAACAAGGTAATGATTATAGAATTTTGATGGCTTTTGAAGATGATGATTTCTTGGATGCTATAGATGAAGAAAGTCTTTATGAAGAAATTTCTAAACTCAAAATTTGCTTAGAAGAGAAAAACATGATTATAGATACTCTGACATCCCAACTTGCTGAAATGGAGAAACACAATGAAAAGTTAGAATGTAAAATTGTGGGACTTAGAAAGGACATTGAGAAAACGAAAGCTCTTAATCTTAGATTTGATAAAGGATCTGAAACTTTAGATGAGATTATCAAAGTGCAACATTCTCCTCTAATCAAGACAGGTCTTGGGTGTACCAAAGAAACATCTCAAGCACAGAATCCATCTACCTCCAAAAGTTATCTTGAAGCTGCAAGGAGAAGTGAGCAAAGGCCCAATGGAGATCACCAAGTAAATCAGGGACAATTTAACTCAAGAATGAACAAAGACTACCAGGTAAATCGGGGGCAATCTACTTTCAGGATGAACAGAAGCTACAACCAGCCACAGGTAAAACATTCTCAATTTGCTTGAAGAATGGATGTTGATAGAAACTACAATCATTTGGTTGGTATATTTGATAATTGCAGGAGTTTCTTCAATGGCCAATGTTTCTCTTGTCATAATTTTGGTCACAAAGTAGCTCAATGTGTTGCCTACAAGACAATCATGACTAGAGAATCTCAAAAACAAAGCAGTATGACTGTGATCGTGAAAAGGACCTACAATAAATTTTTTGCTCTAGAAAATGAAATAGAATGTTCTATTTGTAACAACTTCGATCATGAAGATTCTGAATGCAGGAGTAGGTTTCGACAAACAACTCAGAAGGAGCAAGCTTCATTAAGTCCCAAAACATGGAGAAAGAAAGAACCACTACCAGAAAGATGTGGGATAGCCTTATATGCGGAAGGATAGGAAAACCAGTGGTACATTGACAACGGATGCTAAAAACATATGACAGGTGATAAAGATAAACTTCAGTCATATAGTGCCTTAGAAAAGGAAAAGAAGGTCTCATTTGGAAATGACACTCCTGCACTCATAAAAGGTAAAGGTTCTGTTCTTTTGAAAGAAAAGGTCAGGGCTGGAAATGTTATGTATGTTGATGGCTTAAAGCATAATTTATTAAGTGTCAGTCAAATGTGTGATCAAGGAAATGAAGTAATATTTCGATCAAATGGATGCATTGTTCGTGAGCTTGATACAGGAGAAACAATGATCAAAGGCATAAGAACTCCAAATAATTTATATATACTCAAAGGAGGACAACAACAATGCTATCTATGCAAGAATGATGAACACTGGCTATGGAACAGAAGATTGGGGCATCTAAGCTTCTCATAGATAAGGAAAGCATGCAAGTATCAGGCAGTTCGTGATCTACCTGACATCAAAATTCTAGACAATACAATATGCAAATCATGTCAATTTGGTAAGAAAACTAGAACTAATTTCCCTGAGAAGGAAGGATCAGCTAGCAGGCCACTTGAACTTCTCAATACTGATGTATGTGTTCCATCTAGAAAAAGGTCACCTCAAGGAGAAGAATATTTTATATTATTCATTGACGACTTTTCCAGGATGTGTTGGATAGGACTTATGAAGCATAAAGATGAAGCTTTCGAAAAATTCAAATCATTCAAAGCCTTGATGGAGAACGAATCAGATCGCAGAATCAAATGCCTCAGGTCTGATCAAGGAGGAGAATTTACCTCGAATGAATTTTTCGATTTTTGTGAAGAACATGGAATAAGAAAGGAATTATCTACTGCTAGGACTCCTCAGCAAAATAGAGTAGTGGAAAGGATAAATAGAACGGTTCAACAAATGGCTCGTGCTATGCTTGATGAGTTTGGAACTCCTGCAACCTTCTGGGGTGAAGCCACATTTGCTGCAGTTACTATTCTCAACAAGACAAACGTCTGGGTGAACGGTACTCAAACTCCTCATGAGCTCTGGTATGGTAAGACTCCTACGGTAAAATACTTCAAAATTTTTGGAAGCAAATGCTATATCAAAAATACTGATGAAAATCTTGGCAAGTTTGAACCTAAAGCAGATGAAGGCATTCTCCTTGGATACTCTCCCCACAACAAAGCATATAAGTGTTACAATAGAAGACTTGGAAGAATTGTTGACAGCATTGATGTAGTGGTTGATGAAGAAGGAAACATTCCTAGGCAAGTAAATTATGAAAATTTCGAAGATGATGAGGACTATCCTTCAACATCAAATCAGACTTATGATGAACAAGAAACCTAAGAGGCACCAGAAGAATAGATAATGATAGAAGAGAAGACTCCATCGAGGTACGTTCAAAAGAATCATCCAGAAACTCAAATTCTGGGGCAGAAAGAGGCAGGTATACAAACAAGAAGAACAATTGTAGAATCTTCAAGCTATTTGACATTTCTCTCCTCCACTGAACCACAAAATGTAAAAGAGGCATGCAAAGATGAATGCTGGGTCAAGGCAATGGATGAAGAACTTGAGCAGATTGAAAAGAATAACACTTGGGAGTTGGTTCCTAGACCAAAAGATAAGAATGTCATAGGGACAAAATGGATATTCAAAAACAAGTTGAATGAAAATAGGGAAGTTATTAGAAACAAGGCCAGACTTGTTTGTAAAGGGTATGCTCAACAAGAAGGAATAGACTTTGAAGAAACTTTTGCTCCCGTTTCTAGACTTGAGGCCATCATAATGTTCCTTGCTCTTTCTAGCTTTTAGAAGTTCAAAGTATTCCAAATGGACGTGAAATCTACCTTTCTGAATGGAGACTTAGAAGAAGAAGTTTTTATTGTAAACAGGCTCCAAGGGCTTGGTATTATCGTTTGGACAAATACCTTCATCAACAAGGTTTTTCAAAAGGATCAGCAAATAACAATCTTTATATAAAAATTGAAAATGACAAATTGCTAATACTTGTTGTGTATGTTGATGATATCATCTTTGGCAGCAATGAAGAAGCCATGAGTCAAAACTTGGCTTTGGTGATGTAGAAAGAATTCGAAATGTCCTTGTTGGGTGAGCTAACATATTTTCTTGGTTTACAAATCCAACAAAATGAAGATGGTATCTTTTTATCTCAAACCAAGTACCTAAAGCAGATCTTGAAGAAATATGGCATGGAAGATTTGAAACTAGTATGTACCCCTATGGTAACAAGATGAAGCCTCAGTGAAAATGATGAATCAACAGTATTGCATCAACCAACCTATAGATCCATGATTGGAAGTCTTCTCTATTTAACAGGTACCCGACTAGACATCATGCATGCAGTGGGAATGGTTGGAAGATTTTAGGCAAATCCAAAGGAAACTCATCTTCAGGAAGTGAAGAGAATTTTCAAGTATCTTCAAGGAACTCAAAACTATGGCTTATGGTATCCCAGAGATACAGATATCACACTTCATGCTTATACAGATGCAGATTGGGCTGGAAGTGTGGATGACAGAAAAAGCACTAGTGGTGGTGCATTCTTTATGGGTTCCAAATTAGTATCTTGGTTCAGCAAGAAACAAGGTTCAATTGCATTATCTACAGCTGAAGTGGAATATGTGGCTGCTGCATCTTGCTGCACACAACTCCTTTGGATGATGCAAACTTTGCAGGATTTTCAAATCACTTGTACTCCACCTATCTCCATCTTATGTGATAATAAAAGTGCAATCAACATTTCAAAGAATATAGTCATGCATTCAAAAACCAAGCACATACCTATCAAATATCATTTCCTCTGGGAACAAGTGCTTGAACAAAAGGTCAAGTTGGAGTATGTTCCCTCTAAGGAACAAGTTGCTGATATACTCACCAAACCACTTCCCAGGGAAACATTTGAATACCTGAGACAGAAGATGGGAGTAGTTGATGCATCATCTTGCTGTTGAAACCTCTCTGTTTCAGAAAAAAGGGGTTGTACGCGAGTTTCATGAGGAGGATCCGTGTACATACGCCGGTTTATGTGGATACAGTCGCGTATATGTTGGTTTGAAGGAAATCAGTGGGGACAAACTCTGGTTGAAAAGAATCTGATATGGGTCTGACAGAGACCATCTAGCACAGGTTCAGGGGGAGCAGATAAACTTCTAATAATGCATTTTTGGCATTACCTTAGATGCTCTTGGTTCTTGTACACAAGCTGTTTTTGGTTTCAGGTGGATCAGGTGTAGAAGGAGAACAGAAGGAGAACATGGTTGCTGATCTGAATAGTGATTGATAAATGCTGCTGATATTAGTTATTGGTGACTTTCATAGTCTTGCTCTAAATTTTTCGTCTCTATGTCATGTATATCTTTTATTGTCAAGGTCATGTAATGGCCTATTTTGGTTTCCCCACTATGCCTGGGATGAATGATGTAATGTACTTGGTTGTCATATGTAAACTTTTGGTGTATCGCCACTTGTTTGGGAGGATGATCCCCACTTGGTTGGGTGATGGATGTTTGTATAGAGTCTTTTGGTGATAGGAAGGTCTTTTATGATGTATAAGTCATGGTTCTTCTTGAATAACATCCTTTTGCAGATCTTGCCTACAGTCAGGGGGAACATGGTCAGCACAGCAAAGCAGAGATTTTAGCATGTACTCAGGGGGGGCATAACCCTTTGCCCTTGATGACAAAGGGGGAGAATGACTTTGAGGATCTTGGGGTTGCCAACAAGTCCAAAGGGGGAGATTATTGGCATTATGACACAGGTTTGGCGCTATGGCACAGGTGTTGTCCTTGATGGCAACTCACTCTGGTGACAGATCACAGTTCAAGTTCTCAGAATGAAGGAAAAAGATATATACACAGGTTCAACTTGACCAAGCCGCGTATACATGCGAGTTAGACGTTAAAAATATGCGTATGCGTATACACACACTTTCACACAGGGAAAAGAGTGTACATGTGGGAGAAATTATTTTTAGTCCATGGTATTTAGTCCTTGGTATTGAACCTATGGTTTTGGACCATGGTATCCTGTCCGAAATGTTGATCCCAAGTATTAGGTCCATGGTATTGATTTGTTTTAGACCTTGGTTTTGGACCATGGTCTTGTGAAAGGCCTAAGACTATAAAAGAGGAAGGAGATCATTAGGAAAGGTAATCATCTGAATTATTGAATATCAGATAAAGAGCTGGATTTGGAATACTGGTGCTTGGGTTATAGGGCAGAGCTGAATCTGAATGAAGGAGGAACCTAAGAGCAAGGAGAAGGATAAGTTCTATTGATGGGTCAAATCTTAAGGCTTGAATAATAACATCTTTATGTGATTTTGGTGCATAACTTGATCTATAAATCTGATAATCTAGGTATAACTGATGTCTGAATATTTGAAAGAGTGAATTATCTTTTGTATATCTGTACGCATGTCCAGTGAAGCAAAAGTGCGTATACACGTTGGTTCAGCAAATCAA
This sequence comes from Pinus tabuliformis, assembly GCA_031772625.1. Taxonomy (NCBI): domain Eukaryota; kingdom Viridiplantae; phylum Streptophyta; class Pinopsida; order Pinales; family Pinaceae; genus Pinus; species Pinus tabuliformis. Next base: position 414,435,072 of record CM062805.1, on the reverse strand, counting down.
AATAGCGTATACACAGGTTTGACTTAACTCAGAAGCGTATGCACGCAGGTTTCTGAATATTGAAGTAGCGTACGTCTCTTGAAATATGTTCTAGTTGCTTCTATTTATTGCTGCAATATTCTGGGTTCAGATTTGATGTGTGGTTACTGTTACTGTGTTCTGGGTACAGCTGTCAGAGAAGTGACTATTTGATTCAGTTTTTGTTTGGTGAAAAAGGAGATTGATTGTTGCAGAGATTCTTGATGTTTGATTGATGTTATTCATGGATCCAGTCTGAAAATTTATGAAACGTGGTCCCTAGAAGAAAGAGAAGGTTGTAGCCTTTTGTATGTCAGCACCTACATACTAGTACCTCAACTAGTACAAGAGCTAAGGGGGTTGTAGCTCCCTTCCAGGAGAGGCTGGAGAACGAGAGAAGGTTGTAGCCTTCTGTAGGTAGAAGCCTGCGTACTGGTATAAGGCTGCACCAGTACAAAAACATTGTAAAAAGAAGTTTCTAATTAAAATAAGATAGAGATGAATTGCAGCAGGTGTTTTTCACCCACATTGGGTTTCCACCTTATATCTTTCGTTCTTGTGTATGATTGTCTTCTACTCTGTTTTACTGTTCCTGGCCACTGTTTATATGGTTCTGATGCACAGATTAATGATCAACATCTGTAGAATAAATTAAATTTTAAGTCTACATGGTATACGCTGGTTTCCTTATCTGTAGTTGCGTTATACGCGGTTTTTACTAACTGAAGTAGCGTATGTGATCTGGGCGTGAAATAAAATTAATTGACTTGATAATACTGATTCACCCCCCCTCTCAGTATTATTTCCAACAGGCACAACCTGTGAAGGATTTACAGGGGCTACAATGTAAAAGTTCTTGTTTGAGTACGTGTTAACCAGGTTCGGTTGCCCAAAAGTACTGATGAGTGATTGTGTTACGCACTTCCTCAATGAAACAATTAGCACATTAACCGAAGAGTTCTAGGTTTACCATCAAAAGAGTACACCATATCATCCTCAAGCTAATGGAACAATTGAACCATTCAATAAGACCTTGGAGAATGTGCTGACAAAGATTTGCAACATGCAGCGGAATGATTGGGATTTGCGCATACCGATAGTATTATGGGCATACATGACTACTTGCAAAAAGCTAACAGGTTAGGCACCTTTTTAGTTGGTCTATGGCATAGAACCTATGATGCCTATTGAATATATTGTGCCTAGTCTCCGTATAGCATCATTCACAGGAATGGCAGACCACAGAGCCTTGGAAGAATGGCTCGTGCAACTGATGGAGCTCGAAGAAGACAAGTTCTTAGCTGGATTCCATCAACAAGTACAGAAGGAATGTGAAAAATCATGGCACGATTGACACATCAAGCTGCGCGTGTTTAAGGTAAACGACTTGGTTTTATTATATGATAGTAAGTTCCATAAGTTTTTAGAAAATTTTTGATGCACTAGCTTGGGCCATATGTCATGAATTACAGATGGTGGGGTAGTTCATCTCATGAAGCTGAATGGATAACCTTTTCTAGGAAAGGTGAATGGAATCTAGTTGAAGCCATATACGGGAGCTCTGGATCAATGACTACATGATGGTAGGATAGTCTTAGCACTCTAGGCAGCTGCAACGAAGCACATGACTATAAAATACGCTGCCCAGCTTAAGGAACTATGTGACAGGGGGGTTGCATGAAAAAGGTGATGTCACAGCACCAGAAGCCACACAAAGGAAGTTGCGCTATGGAGGGAGATACCTTGCATCACAGCTAGAAAGTGACCATTGGAGTCACTGTTCATGATTTGGCAGACCAGAGACAGTTAAGAGGAGTGGGTGGGCAACATTTAAGGCTAAAATATTTGGTGATCTAACACCAAATCAACATTAATGGATAGATTTTTGGGGGAACGATTGGATTTGAATTTGAATTCTCCTATAAATTATGTGTGCCAATCTAGCAGAGAACACTTTGCACCCTTAGAGTTTTTGAGTTGTGTTGTCCATTGCTTATGAATCGTAAGTTCTTTGATGATTTGATTGTAAGCCCCACATTCAATCATTTGCCCGAGTTAACCCGGAAATTCATTTACGACACCATGTTAGGACTAGGCCCTACTGAGATTGCAAGCACTGGAGGAATTGTCACCTCCGAAGGAGTTGCTCTAAAGGTTGTGAGCATGAAGGATCTGACTCATTTGCTTATGACGCCGAGGTCACCTAGGCTAAAGCCTACACCTGTGCGAGAGACCCAAAAGCTGAAGAAAGGCAAGCAGAAGAGGTTGGTTCCAGTGCACAAGTCACCTAGGAAGCATTCTGTTTCCTAGACGTAGAAGAAGGATAAGCAACCTCAGAAGGTTGTAGATTTGGAGGCTGAAGAGGGTGGTGAAGATATAGATGCTAAGGGTACAAAGCCTATCGCCAAGTTACTAGATTATATCCCTCTGCATAAAGGGAAGGCGAAGGTCACCAAGGACCCACACTCAGAGAAATTCGTCATTCACACACCCCTGTTTCCAGAGACAATAACCTTCAAAGGTTCGAGCTTGACATGGGTTCCCCTTTTAAAGATGGAAAATTGGGACCTGGCTGACCATGAGAGGTTCCCCCACCTCGCAAAAAAAAATTATATGAGACGAGTGTATTACAAAGACTCAGGTGTCACTGAGTTGGAGTCAGTTGAATGGATCCACGGAGTAGAGCAATCCGGGTTGTTGAACCTGTTGTGGGTGCCCCACTACCACTGCTCTAACATTAATACCACTTGTATACGGCAACTGCTTACTCTAGTGCATGATGGGTGCTTATGGCTTGGTGCGCCTATCCCCGTTATGGATATGCTCATCCACAAGATCATGCACCTACTACATGAGAGTTTGAATTTGTCCAAGGAGTTTGGCGGAAAGACAAGCGAGCGAGACTTGGCAGAAAGGATGAAAAAGAAATTTGAGCTTATCAAGAAACTGCACAGCTATTCCATCACATCCATCAATGATCCCGTGGTGAATATTGTCACCCAAATATTGGCCAGCAAGGTTATGAGGAAGTTCCGCGTGGACGAGGTTTCGAAGTCTGTAATCTCATTAGCTGCACAATGAATGGAGGGCGTGTAATTTAACTGGTCATGGTACTTGTGCAGTGAGTTCCTTGCGAATTGCCGTGAGGCCCAAGATGGGAGCAATCCCTTCCACTATGCGTGGCTATTTCTCTCCATTGTATTGGTTGCATGGGATCTCCTGGAGGACAGCCAGTTTCCTCCATTGCAGGCAAGATTACCGGAGGCTGCACTATTTGCCTTCCCTTGGGCCATGACGGACCCCGCGTGGGTCACATAAACAAAGATTTTCTGGGTATTGATGGAGTCGAGCTTTCGCATGGTCATCAACCTATGCCCAAGGTTGTCCCCAACCTTTTATGAACAAATTTTCGAATATGCTGAGTTCAAGGCAGAATTCCACTGCATTTACATTCAGGTGTGGAAGGACTTGCAACATAAGTGGTTTGATCTGCCATATCTTGTCACTAATGATGCCATACAGGAAGTGATCAAGCGCTGACCAGTAGATTGGCATACTCCGTCTGACTTGGTCGTAGGTACCAACAAAGGCATGGGGAGCTCAACCGAGAAAAAGTGGAAGGATGCATCGAAGTAGGCGGCGTAGAAATTGGCTATGCAGTGAAGTAAGGAGGTCGAAGAGAAGGCTCTAAGGGAAAAGGAGCGCGCTTCAAAGGAGTAGGCTGAAAATGAACAACGCGACTATGAACAAAGCGGTAAATCCCCTTCACTCAAAATCGAGGAGGAAGAGCAGTTGGTGGAGGGTTTTGGAGGTGATGAGCGACAGAACACCCCATTTTGGGTAAAGAAGCACAAAGAACAACAATAGGAGGGTCCCGGAAGAAGACAAAGGTGACTAAACCATAGGTGGATCCCATTATGTTGACGGAGGGCTATCTCGAAGAGATCGGGGACAAAGTGTAGGACACTACAGCCGAACTATTGCAACAATTTGAGCAACAGTACATGCAGTCATTGGGTAATGTTTAGAAGGATTTGCACGAACTGCAGATCCAGATTAGTAGAATACAGGTGGGCGCAGGTCAGGTGAGCACCGCACAGATGAGCCTGGCACTGGGGATAAGTTAGGCTACCGAGCTGGTCAGGACAATGGACCTCAGGATAGTTGCACTACCAGAAGGGTCCTTGAGCGCGGAATTGGTCGATGAAAAGATCATTGTTAGCACCCTAAAGAACATCGGCCTCAATATTGCAGTGCTCCCTAACGAGTTTCTTCATGCGCTACAGATAGGAGTGACAATGGAATTGAGAGCGCGGGAGTAGTGCGCTCTTAGTTTAATAAGCAAGTACCAGGTGAACAATGAGAAAATGTTCACCGAGAAGACGTAGGCCCTGAAATAAAGAGATACGATCTAGGTGCAGAGCACCCAGTTGGTGGCCGTGGTTGCAGAGGCGTGCATAACAGTGACGAAGTTGCACATACCTAAGGATGCACAACTAGAGGCTATGATTCGAAAGCTAGCTATGGGAATCTATGATGCAAAAGTAGAGGTGGCAAGAGGTCAATTTGAACTCAATATGAAAATCACAAAGCTGGAACTCAAGTCACAACCTTCGACTTTGCCCGAGGTCAGGGAAAAATGCAGAGCTACCATCAAGGAATGGATAGATACTATGGATGCCATGGTCGTTGACTACACAACTTTGTTTAAATAGGCCATGGAAGTGGTGATGACCCTACAGGAAGATCCCAACCTACAGATATTGAGTACAGAGATTCGTGAGCTCCAAAAGCAGTACGATGAGGTTAGGGTGACGAAGTGCTCCATTGCTACAATGCAACGCCTCGTAAAGTTGCAGGAGGAGAAACAGCTCCTTGCTCAAGTGGAAGAAACACAGAGAAAATAGGCAGTGCTTAAGGCCAGGTTAGATCTTTGGTTGGAAGAAGCCTACCAAGTCTCAACCAACATTCAAGAAAATCTGACGAACTTGCATCTCACACAGTAGAAGATCAAGCTAGCCAGTGAAGGACCAGCTATAGAGTAGTTGGTCGAACAAGTGAAGCAGGAGGCCACGCAGAGCGTGGCTGAAGTAGCAGTTATGCAGGAGGAGATGGGGGCTTTACGCAGAAATATCACCACACCAATCGAGTGACTCGAGGGAAAGTCATGACTCTTGTGTTGGGGGCCTATTGGATGGGGTCCCCTAGTCAATTTTTGGGCAAAAACCCAAGTTTTGATGTAAAGTATGAAAAAAAATGTAAAGTCTCTGCGAATTGTGGATGTGGAGCGCATAGTTAGTTAGAAGTCAAAAAGGGTTTTTACCCTCATTTATGTAAAGTTGAGTTGGTTCTTGAGATCTACCGATGGTCAGTGAACCATGGGATTGTATAAATAGGTGTGCCTTAGAGAGTTTAAGGCATATCTATGTCTTTGTCTAGGGGTACGTTGAATGGAGTCTTAGAGAATTAGGGTAGAGAAGTAAGTCTTAGAGGGGGAAAAGGCTCAGTAGCTGAGTGCGCAGAGGCCTAGAGTAGTGTCTGCAGCTAAGTGCATGGACCCCTGCAACTGAGTGCGCAGGGAAGTTGAGTCTGTAAAACTTATACTGAAGATCAATAAAGAAGGATGTTTAGGAGTTCCTGTGTTTTATCTCCATACTTATGTTATTTATGATTGTGATATATGATGTAATGAATAATGTCTTTATGAAATATGATGTATTGATGTGCAAATTTACGAGATCCGTCTTATTAACTGAACACAATTAATGTTAAGTGATTATGCGAAGATCATAACACTTTCTGTTAGGCTTATTGAACACTTGGGCAGACCTGAGTACATACTAATCTAAGAGTAATTTAAGGTGTGCGTAAGTAGCTAATTCATTTGTTTAGGGTCTGAAAAAGCCAATCGTAGACCTTCACGAAGGTCTAAAGGCCGTTCAAAGGGAATTGTAGTACCAAGCCCTAAGGGCTTATAGATTTGCACGGAGGCAGACCTAGGTTAGAAAAAGACATCACACTGATATCTGGATGCAGAAACTTGGTTCCAGCATCCCCCCATACTGCTTCAAGTGAGACTTTAGTCTGTGCTATGCGGATTGATGCTGAAAGAGCCAGTAGTGTAGGGTTTTGTTTGGTGCAACTAACTCTAAACCTAGGTCAGGACCCACTAAGCCAACAAATGGTTCCGTTTCCGGGACTGGGATCTGCATAAAGAGATGTGTGATGTTGCATCATTGGAATCTAACCAAAAAGGAAATTGAGAAGTGGTTGGATAGGAAGATCCACAAATTTGCAGCGCAGGAGAACAGAAATCTGTGCCTAACAAAAGAGCAGTGGATCGACAAATATTTTTACACATAAATACACAAACTTTTCTTCTGCACCTTCCTGATTGAACTATACGAGTGGATAGCTAAATTGGCAAATGGCCAAGGAAGGTGGAGGCTTGACGGTCCAATAGTGTGGACTCTAGAGCTAGTGCAGTTGGAAGCCTCTTGTTAGGTACCTATACCAATAGGTTTCATATTTCATGATTGGAAAAAGAAGTTCCAAATATGCTCTGCTTTGGTGATGCAAAGATCCCATATTTCCAAGAGAATGCAATATGTGTACATAGCTTGATGTTGACTGAGTTTTGGATGGATGGTCCAACAGCCTAATCTGGATCATGCCATGTTTCAATTTCTTGTCATTAGAATAGAGAAAGAAGTCTGTCCAAACTGCTTAATCTTGGCAGGCTAGTAGTTAGGTAGAGAATTAAGGTTCCCAACTGCTTAATCTGGGGCCTTGGAAGTAATAAGGTTAGTTATAGATAGAAAATCAAAAGAAAAAGCCAAAGGAAAAGAAAAGGCACATGAGGGTCTGCAAGTCTAAGTGCACCCTCCTTGGAGTAACAAAAAATGCTAGGCAATAGATGGGTAGGTAGATGGGGTTGCAGAAGCATGATTCCTTTATCACTCGCTCAAGCAAAGGAAAAACATGGTGCCAGTGCAGGTCTCCTATTCAGCAGTTTTGCAACAGTACAATGAAGCATGTCTAACTCCCTAATCCCCCCCATTATACTCATTTCTAACATCCCAATACCAGCTATGTTCATGAAAGAGATCAAGGTCTTATGTTGGTTCTTGTTTCTTTAAGAGCCACATTTCTTGTGTAAAATTCTTTTCATTTTGATCTACTTCCTAAACTAAGTTGATTCCATATAAAACTTAGTGTTTCCACTCCTCATCCACTTCTTCCACTCATATTAACTTCTAATTTCCTATTATTTAAATCCCTATACACCCTATTCCCCCTATTACTATGTAAATTATGCAAAAAACCCCAAAATACCTATGTATCCCCTTCCCCGAGCATTATAGCTCTAAGTTTGGTTTTAAATGGTTTAAGCGCTAAAACATTAGAGCGCGACCCAAAGAGCGCTGATATATTAATCCTGGGATTAATCCAAAATCTGCTTGGATTAATAACCTTAATTCGGTTTTGTGACTAAACCTGTGCATAACCCATTTTTCCCGTAATACAGTTAAAAAACCCACTTTTCCAATGTTTTGCCGGGCGCGAATTTCACCGAATAATATTATTTTATATGCCCGCCCGCTTCCGTATCGCCCTGGCATCTGATTGACCCGTCGACCGTCGGATCTGGGTTTTCCCATCCGACGGCCCATATCCATATCGGGTCGGCCCCGACGACCGTAAGTTACCTCCCGAGAAACTGTCAGAGGGTGACGTCAGGCCTTTGCCACACGTCGCCCCCAAATTTTCTCGGGTCGCCCTCTGACAATACTGCTTCCGTATCCAGAGCGGTCCGAGAACTTACCACTTACCACTTCCGGTTTCCGCTGACCAGTCACGCTCACGTCACGTCCTCGTCATCACCACGTCGCGCTCACGTCATGCCACGTCGCCGCCGCATCAGCGCCCCCGTCCGCCAATGCTCCGACATTTCCGCCACCTATGCAATCCCCGTGGACCACTCACAGGCCGCCACGTCACTCGATGATGTCATGCTGACGTCACCCGACCCTGACCCCACCTGATGACGTCATGCTGACGTCATCCAAAAAAAGTGCCAATATCCCAAAAAGTCCATATTTTCGCCGAAAATTGCGTTTTTTCTCACTTTTTGCAAAAACAACTATTGTTTCCCCTGCATGCGAATTATGGCCAATCCGTCGCCAACCTGCAGAAATCGCTACAAAGACTGTGGGCGTGTCCAATCCACCTACATTTGTAACCATTGCTGGCAATTCACAAGGTATTTATCCAAATCATTCCCTCCGCGCCTGGTTTTGTCCATAATTGTCCAAAGCTAGCTTAAAAAGAGTGAGAAAACACTGTATTTACCAGTCAGTCCCCGGTGCCAGTGTCTATTTTCAATTGTTGGGTCGAAATTCCTCTACAGAACCTGCATTTAGCCAAATTTACCTAAATTCACAGTTAGTTCGCGCATTCGTGAACTTAAAGACCCGAGCTCCATTTATTCACCAAGGAAAGAGTTTACTAGGCCTGAAATTTGTTCTATCAGTCCTCTGTGCAGTATTTCAATTGCTGTCACTACCAGTTACCCTCTGTTCCTTTGCAATTCGCCTCTTTGTTCCAGAGATACCCCTCTGTGTTGCTCTGTTTAGTAACACCAGTTCACGTACAAATCAGAGTCCCAATTAGCCATGGAAGCACCAATAGCATTAAATATCCCACCTCTAAATGCCCCACAGAGAGAGTTAGAATGGAAGGCTCTGGGTGATAAAGATTATCAGATTATAGAGTCATTTCCAATGAATTCCAAATTTAACATCCATATGCTGAATGAGTTAAAGGCCCAACACCTCAGTGGAGCTGATATCTTGGGGATTTGGGACTCCAATTTGCCCATTTTTAACCTTCCTCAAGTCAATTCCCTTCCAGACTTGATCCATAGATGCTGTGAATGCTATGATCCATGTCAGAGAGCTGTTCTCATTCCCACAGTCTCAGTCTTGTTCCATATTACCCCTGAAGCCATAAATGAGATGCTGCACTGTCACACTGCAAGACCATTGACTCCTCTCTCCATGTTGGACTTATTAAAGAAGGGGGGCAACCTGTGCAGTGCCCAAATCATCAAAATTAATCAGTTATTTATTAAGCCAAGCTCTGAAACTATGAGAAGGCCTCCTATTGGAAATCCATATCTCAATGACTTGGGCAAAATTCTTGTAGATTTGATTAGCTATGTCCTGGGCTACAAGGGAGTTGAGGATGTTGATAACACCATTATGGCCATGCTGCCCATATTTTCTCCTGGGAAGCCTCCTGCTGTGCACTATGACTATGCTGAATACATTGCAAACAAGATTCATGAGCAACTGATGAATCTAGAAAGGGAAAAGGTGTTTAGATACACCTCATACATATATCATCTGTTCTTATTTTATCAACCTGACAGTTTCCCTATTCCTCTCAAGAAACTTGATGCCCAGGGAAATCCAAGGTCGGTTGTGTTTTGGACTTCAGTTTTTCATCATACCTCTTGTTCACCATACACATACTGTGAATTCATAGACCTTTTCATTCATCCAGCTATGACTTTGTTATTTGGTGTTCCTCCTCCGAGATTGACCGATGAAATGCAAAGAATTCTCCATCTCTCTAAGGCCTACAACATTGGTGATTGGTACTTTTACCAACACCATACAGTAATCAGAATATATGGCTGTGAGTTGAACCCTTATAGGCTGCCAAGATATGTCCCTATGAGACTATTTGCCTTGGAGTATTTTAGGCAGTTTGGAAATGTAGACCAAATCCATTTCCATAGTAAAAACAAGAAAGTGCAACTAAAAGTCAGGAACCAGCTAGGCCCTTTTCTTTACAACATAACGGAGGAGGGATGGAAGGAAGCAGATGGCATGCTAGAGGCCCTCCGATTGGAAACCAGTTTTCGCTGGGTACCTTATGACCCTAATCATTTCATTTCTCTCAGGAGGGTAAAACATAAATTGGGTGGCTATGCTCAAATTAGATTGCCTCATATTGAGAAATATGCCAATCTACTAAGTTGGAAAGAGGGCACCCTAGAAGAGGCGATTACTAGAGAGAAAATGATTTAAAGAGAGGCAAAGAATATTGAAAAAGAGGCTGACTTGGAAACTTGTGGACAGGTTTCCTCTTCAAATCAAAGGAAACTTGGAGCAGCTGCCTCATCTTCTACAGCACATCAGCAAGCAGCCAAAGCTACTTATCAGGCTTCCAGCAAAGGCAAAGAGAAACAGATGGAGCCAGAACAGCCACCTCATGAAGAAGTACAGCAACAAGAAGAACAACAAAAACAGGAGCAGCCAGTGCAGCAAGAACAAACAGCTGAAGCCCCAATATCCATTGGGCAGCAGGCACAAGAAATTGTGCCTCCTAGGCAGGAAACGACAGTGGAGGCCTCGGTCCTCCAAACCCCACAAAATGAAGACAGAAATCGGAAGAGGGATAGAGAGCAGGAGACTCCCCTCACCACATCCACAACTCAAGGGGAGAAAAGACAGAGGCTAAATCCCCTTTCAGAAGAAGAAATGCCTATGGGGCAATCTTTGGGCATGGGCCCACCAAGCATGGAAGCATCTGCAAGTTCCTTTCAGCAGGAACAGGAAAGGACAGTTGGAGGAGAAGTCAGCTCCTCAAGCCACCAAAGGGGAGCTGAAACAGGCATCAAACAACAATTTATTGATATCAAAAAGAGGAATGAGCCACTCAAAATACAGCTCTACAATCACTTGTTGAAAATGGCTCCTACAAACCAACAGAGGTTGATGTCTGCATATGATGTACATGAGGGCAAAATGATAATGAGTCATTTCATGCCAACCATGCTGCAGCCACAGTCAGCTGCAGACTACATAAGGACCAACCTTGAGGTCCTTGCAAAAGACATCCACCCTATGGATCAGATTGAATTACACAAGCAAACGGGTGAGATGGTATATGCCACCCTTGCAGACAAAACATTGGTAAATTATAGGCTGGAAAATAGCCTAAACAACACAGCTGCCCAACTTGAGTTGGAGAAAGCATCCTCCCAGGCAAAAGACAACCGAATCAAAGCGTTGGAGGATATCATCATAGAGCTTGGGCATGATCCCAAGGACACCAAGGCTATACAAGCGCTGTTGAAATTAAGAGATGCAGACATGGCAGCATTAAGAAAAATGATCAAGATCCCAGCAACTCTTCATCCTCAGACAGAAGAGGTTGCCCAGCTAAGGCATGACCAAGATGCAGCAGCTATGCTGGTATCATTATACAAACAGCTGATCCAGACAGAGGAGAAATTGGGAGAGTCACAGGCTGCGCTGCAGGCAGCCCTACAACAGAAGGAAGGAGGCCAAACATCACAGCCCCCTCCACAAATAATCAACCTTGAGGAATCTCCTCAAACTACTGCTCCTCCTACAGAGCAGACAGCTCAAACAACGCCATCTACATCAGCACCAGCACCAACAACAGAGCAGGCTCCAAGCCTTGATATGCAGAAGCTGAAGAATGAAATTCAGGCCTTAGAAGCCCAAATGGCAGAGTTAAATGAAGCCAGGGAGAATTTAGCTAAGCTGAACGAAAAATATGACAAGTCAAAGCAAAGCATAGATGAAAAGGGAAGAGAAGTGAAGGCTCTCAAAGAGAAGATAAAGGAGTTGGAGAAAGAGCTCACCCTTGACAAAGTGGTGGCTGAGCTCAAGACAGTTTTATGGGCCAGCATTGGCCAATCAATCACAGATCAGTGTCAGTATATAGAGACCATTCATGAGCAAATGGAGCTCATAGGAAAAGCACACAGGGAAGTCCAGAGAGCAAGGGCATCTCTAGGCAATATGCTTGAGATAGCCAATAGAATGATTAACGTGCTCAATAACTGTACAGGTCCTCAGCTGACAGCAATAGGAATCCCTAACAGAACTGAAACTATCCTGCTGATAAAGAGGGTCCTTACATTGAGAAGCCTGGTACAAACACTTGAAAGAAGAAGCTAGGACATGCAGACAGAAGTAAACAAATTTATGGACAAGTTTGCAGCATTACAAAGCAGAGGTCTTCCTAGCTTACTGAACAGCGCAGGGAGACTACTTTCACATGAGAACTATGCTAAAAGGGTCAATACATTTGCTACCAATTAGATCACTGTAAGACCAAGTACCTCAGAAGAAACAGGGCCAGCATCTGGGCAAAGTCTCTATAACAGAGTAGAGAACTTATTTTTTATTATGAATGAGATCAAACATTTGTTTGAAGTACCTCCAAACTTCTACAAATATACAGAGGCAGATGAGACCTTAGATGCAATTTTAAGACATCAATTGCCCACACAGGAATGGTGGACCAAAATGATACAGTTGATACTGTGAACAAGAGCCTCTCATCAAGTTTTTTCATCAAAAAACATAAGTTATCATGTACAGGAAAATTTGATGCATTCAGTATGTATGGAGAAGAATGGACTGAGCCAACTCAGAAAACCTATTCGGCCACTAAAGCAATACTGACAGCTGCAAATGACAGGGCCGAGAAAGCTACAGCATGACAAAGCCGTAAAAACACATCATTCAGCATTTATGCAGAACGCTCAACCGACTCAGTGGCCTCCAAAGGTCAAAAAGACTTCTGACAGAATTAAAGAGCATTCATTTTGTATTTAGAGCAGTAATAACTTCTTTATCTGCTATTTTGTAAAGTTAGTGAGCGTATTCAATTTATCAAGTGACTCAGCAGTTCAGATATTTTGTAAAAACCGACTGTATATATTCCCCCTCGCATAAGCTTGCAGGGGTTGTTGTTACTTGTTCAGAAAGAGAACTCGACTGTATTTTTGGAGAGATAATACAAAGAAGTTTCGGGATTTCAGAGATTGTCTTTTCTGATGTATGCTGTGTTGGAACCATTGAATGTTGCAGAATTCTAGTGCTATAGCTTGATACAATAAGTTTCTCTATCTCTGTCTGTGTTTAATTTTTGTTTATTTCATTTCTCTTGTATGTGGTCTAATCTCAACAAGAAAGAAGAAGAATAACTCAGGATTTGTCCATGGAGACACCCTGAATTCAATCTTTCCTTGTTATAAATGTTTTCTTCAGGTTTATCTGTTAAATTGGAATTCTTAAATGCTCCAACTTACTATAAATCTTTAACAGTTTCTGTGCAGTAATTCTTAGATGCTACTGAATAGAATCTTCCCTTTTCAACTTACAGTCACACTATGTATAAGTTTCCATTTCACTCTGTTTCATTTATAAACCAAAAATTGTATCATGAATAGCTGTCTAGCTCTGCAGTAAATCTTTCTCCATCACAGACATCAGGACCTACTCAATTTCTGACTCTGTATGCCCAATGGACTAAAAATCCCTCAAACATTTCATGCCCTTCTCAAAACAACATTTCACAACCAAAACCTTAAACAAAAGCTGAACTCATAACTAGCCTAAAATTTTCACAAACAGAGCTAAAAATTAAAGAGAGAGCCCTCTCTGATTATAGGTAGGCTAGGACCTATAATCCAAAGCTTGGTTAGTGGTTACCCCGGCCGTATTCCCTTGGGAGTCAAAGGGAACAACCTGGGTGTTAACATAAATGGCGACTCAACTGGGGACTTGGATAAACTTTGCAACCTCCTATCTGATTCTTAATGCTGTAGATAAAGCCTAAGTGACAGCCAGATAGCCTTAGAAACTGCCTCTGCTTTGCATTTGCAGGAATATATAAAAGCTGCCTCAGTCAATCTTTATTCAGTATTAATTCTCATATAGCTGTGCTATAACTGACCAATCCTTATCAAAAGATCACTACCTCCTTAGAAATTCTCAGAAAGAAAGTTATAGAAGCTGGCTCCTAAGAAGAAAACTCGTTATACAAGATCAAATCTAGATCTTGATCCAGCACCTGAGTTTCAAAATCCAAACTTGATTGCAAGGATCCTCAAGAGACACAAATCAGAAGGCACTTTATCAGATTCAAGTTCGGAAGCAGGTCTCCAAACTGACATTCCAACCCCTGCTAAGGCTTCTCTACATCCTCATACAACTGGCCCACAATCTCCTAGTTCTTCATCCACTTCACAAGGTATCCTTTCAACCACTCCATCAACTACACACACCCCTTTCATCCCATTTCCTCCACTTGTCCCATTCATCCTTGTTATCCCTGTTGTCCCACCAAACATGGCTAATAGATATGCCCCACTGCAGTTACTGGCCAATCCAGCTCCTTTGCCCCAAGAGTACCCAAGCAAGATCTCATACTTTGATGGCTCTGGCTCATATCCAGCCCTTCAACATACTAAGAAAATGCAGGACTACTTTGAAAACTATGAAATAGATGATGATGGGGTTAGGATGAAAATTTTTGTGCAAAGCTTAACGGGGGATGTAAGAACATGGTTTAGGTCACTTGCACCAAATTCAATAGCTGACCCTGAAGTCCTCTATCAAACATTTATCAACAGATGGGAGAAGAAGAAAGACCCACTCCATATATTATCTAAATACAATACTATCAAAAGAGGTCCCCAAGAAACTGTCCTGGACTACTGTGCCCGGTTTAACAATGTCTATAATGCTATTCCCCAAAATCTTAGACCCCCACTGGATCTAGCTTTATATACCTTCCCTGATGGGTTTGATTCAGATATGGCATATCAATTAAGGGAAAGGGCTCCCAGAACTTTAGCTGAAATGCAAGATATAGCAGTAAGTGTGGAAGCCAATCTGATAGCCAAGAGAAATAGGACAAGAACTGAGAGAAAGACCACCTTCAAAGAAGAGCCTTCCGGCTGGGATCAAAAACTGGATGCAATAATCACTGGTATGCAGAGATTAGGTGACAGAGTAGAATCAGTTGAAAGGAAGTCATCATTGGAAGCACCACAGAATAATCCTATTAGGAATCCCAATTTCAGAAGAAACCAAAATCCTAATGTTGGTAAAGCTAATTCTGAACCAGAGATCAGAACTCCGTTCCAAGAAAACTATACAGAAGCATCCACTTCTAATGAACAAATAGATGACACCCACATTAACCTAATGGGCCTGAATGATGATCAACAAGTTTTCCTGAGTCAAGAAGATCATAAGGATGATGATATTAAACAGTTCCAAACCAAGTCAGGTGAGTCATTCGACTTTAAACAAGGCTATGACACAGCTGTTTATGAAGTTCATAAACAATACAAGCTAAGGAGTAGAACTATAAATGTGACACAGCCTGAGAAAACAAAGGGCACTCTACTGCCTAAGAAAACCATTGTCACAGAGCCAATTGACAGAACTGATTCTATTACAAAGGAAGTAACAGTTGAAGAAATAACTGAAGCATCTCCCCCAAAACAACAATCAATGGCTACATCACCCTTGCAGCCTAATCCAAGCATTACTTCGCAGAAGATGAGTAAAAAGGACAAGCCTCAAGATCAGAGTGAAAACCAAGAAGAAAACTTGAACAACAAAGAAAGGGTTGTCAACCACAACACCAAGGTCCAAGCTGAAAAACCCTTTGACTTAGAAGCTGAAATTGGCAAGTTGAAGATAGCCATTCCCCTTTCAGAGCTAGCCAAGCATGACATTTACAAACAACAAATCAAAAAGTCCCTTCAACTTACCCATAATAAAGATGATGTCAATGTGTTGGATGATACCCCAGAACTACTTTTCGGTCTAGAGGTTGATGGAAAGACAGCAGTTACAGGGACCTTTCTATGTCAGCTTGCATGTTCATGATAAAATATTACACAATGCAATGTTTGATTCAGGTGCATCTCATAACCTTATGCCTAAATCAGTGATGGAGAGACTTAACCTAGACATTACAAGACCCTATAAGGACCTATTTTCATTTGACTCTAGCCAAGTTAAGTGTTTAGGATTGATAAAAGATCTATGTGTATCCCTGGTCCAGTATCTAAACAAAACCATCTTAATGGATGTTGTAGTTGCTGATATCCTACCCAAATATGGAATGTTGTTATCAAGATCATGGGGGGCTAAACTCCAAGGTTCCCTGCAATTAGACATGTCATATGCCACCATCTCAGTCTTTGGTCAACCCAAGAGGCTATATAGAGAGTCACTTATGAAATACATGGCGAGCAGTGAAGAAAATCCTCAGAATTTCCCCATTTATGCAGTCCATTCAGATATGGATTCCTTTATTCTATTCAATGATGATACAAGCCCTGAGAGTGATAATAAATCAGTCACACTTGAACAAAACATGCATGAGAGTAAGCAACCAAGTCCCCAAGAGATCCAAATTGAGAAACCAATTGATGAGTCACTCCTAAAAGATAAACCAGATGAAAAACAAGAACTCCAACTTATAATCCCAAATTATAGTAAGAATGTGGAAAATCCCTTAAAACAGGAGATCTTATGGTTCCTTGAGTTTGATGGATCAGTCAACAAATTATGTTGGAAATAATACTGAGAGGGGGGGTGAATCAGTATTATCAGATTAATCAAACTTTTTAAATGCTCAGAAACATATACGCTACTTCAGTTAAGTTAACCAGCGTGTACACGCTACTGTGACGAAGTAAAACAGCGTATAAGAAGAAAACTCACAATTTAGTTAGCTTATTCTTCAATTAAGTGCATCAGGACATTATTCACCACATTAACAGTAAACATGTGCAGTATAACAGAACAGATAAAAAGCCACACACATGAACACCAAGATATAAGGTGGAAACCCAATGTGGGTGAAAACCACCTGCTGCAAGTTGTCTCTATCTTTCTTTAATATGAAACTTCAGTTTACAATCTTTTGTACTGGTGCAGCCTTATACCAGTACGCAGGCTACAACCTGCAGAAGGCTACAACCTTCTCTCGTTCTCCAAACTTCCTTGGAAGGGAGCTCCAACCCCCTTTGCTCTTGTACTAGCCAAGATACTAGTACGTAGGTGCTGACCTACAATCTTCCTTCTTTCAGATATCACTTTTCATACATTTTCAGACTTGGATATTCCTGAAGCACAACATTACAATCTGAAGACCACAAATCATTCAATTTCCACAACAGATCATTGAAGCATAAAACAACCAAACTTTGAATCACTGAACCACTGAACCCTGTCAATCACCAGTTACCAGAACACAGAGCAGACTGCAGAACTCTGCAATAACAGTCAGACCCCACTGTAAACCCAAAATCAAGCTTCAAAAGATATACGCTACTTCAATGAGCAAAACCCGCGTATACACGCGCTTTTACCGAAGCCAACCTGCGTACAGATCTAAAAATAACCTTTCTTAATTTGCAGCTGTACCAGACATTAGTTAGATCCAAAACGTAACATTGCGACAATATGCAGATCTAGAAATACGCATAATCAACCATATCATGATAGTGCATTTCAAACCATTAGATCCCGATCTATCCTTAGATCTAGTCTTCCATCAACCGATGTGATCTCTCCTTGGCTTAGATCAAGCAACCCAGAACCTGCATATCAGATCTCTTTCTCTCTTAGATATTCAAGCCTTGTTGAAAAGATGATTTTGCCTAATGATCTTCTTCTCCTTATATAGTCTTAGGCCTAGCTCAATACCAAGAGCCAAAACCATAGTAACACAATACCATCAACTTCAAAACTAGGGATCGACACGCCCGTCGAGACACAATGGTCCGAAATCATAGGCACAACTTCCAAGGACTAACCACCATGGACCAAAGGAACCTTTCCACATACACGCGCTTTTTATGAATCGAACTAGCGTGTACACGCGACTTGGGCTTAACGAAACGACGTGTATGAGCTTCCTTGGCATGCTGTACTGAGATCTGTCTTCTGATTAAGTTGCCATCACCTGTACCAACCTCTGAGCACCTGTACCATCCTCTGAGTGAGTTGCCATCAAGGACAACACTTGAATCATAATGCCAACAATCTCCCCCTTTGGACTTGATGGCAACCACCACACCAAGTCACTCTCCCCCTTTGACATCAAGGGCAAAGGGCTGTGCTCCCCCTGAGGACATGCTGATACCTCTGCTTGGCTGTGCTGACTCGTGCTCCCCCTGACAGTAGGCCAGATCTGAAAAAGATGTTCTTCAACAAGAACCAAGATTTATACACCATAAGGGACCTTCCTATCACCAAAAGACTCAATACATACATCCATACTCCCTACCAAGAGGGGACATATCAGAAACAACCAATTATATTACAGCATTCATCCCAGGCATAGTGGGGAAACCAACATAGGCCGTTACATGACCTTGACACCATAAAAGAGATATGACAAGAGAGATACATGACATAGAGACAACAGATCTAGACCAAGACTTAGGAAAGACACCAGCAGCATCTGATAAACATCTTGTTAGATCAGCAACCAGAATTTCTTTCTGAGCTCCTTCTCCTGAAACCAACAACCAAAACATCTGAATGCCAACAATGCTTTATGAGACTTTTGAGCTGCTCCCCCTGAACCTGTGCCTGTTGCACTCCCTGAAACTGTGCCTGAAGAATTCTGACATTCCTATTGCTGTTCAGAACTTCAGAGTTTTCCCTTGCTGTTCAGAACTTCATATACGCGTTTTATCCTGTATAAAACAGCGTATGTACGCGGATATTCTTTCTGCAACAAGCGTCCAGTATACACGCGACTTGCCTAGCATTAATCCGCGTGTATACGCTCATATCCCTTCCGTAACCTGCGTATACCAACTTTTCTGTAGAACAAACAAACTTCAACAACAGGATGAAGCATCAACTACTCCCAGCTTTTGTCTGAGATATTCAAAAGTTTCCCTGGGCAGTGGTTTTGTGAGAATATCAGCAACTTGCTCCTTAGAAGGAACATACTCCAACTTGACCTTCTGCTCAAGCACTTGTTCCCGAAGAAAATGGTACTTGATTGGTATGTGCTTGGTCTTTGAGTGCATGACAGGATTCTTTGAAATGCTGATTGCACTTGTATTATCACATAAGATAGAGACAGGTGGAGTGCAAGTGATTTGAAAGTCCTGCAAGGTCTGCATCATCCAAAGAAGTTGTGTGCAACAAGATGCTGCAGCCACATATTCTGCTTCAGCTGTAGATAAGGCAATCGAACTTTGTTTCTTGCTGAAACCAAGATACTAATCTGGAACCCATGAAGAAAGCACCTCCACTTGTGCTTTTCCTATCATCCACACTTCCAGCCCAATCTGCATCTGTGTAAGCATGAAGAGTGAGATCAGTATTTCTAGGATACCATAAGCCATAGTTTTGGGTCCCTTGAAGATATTTGAAGATTCTTTTGACTGCCTGAAGATGAGTTTCCTTTGGGTTGGCTTGAAATCTTCCAACCATTCCTACTGCATGTGTAATATCTGGTCGAGTACCTGTCAAATAAAGCAAACTCCCAATCATGGATCTATAAGTGGGTTGGTGAACTGCTGCTGATTCATCATTTGCACTGAGGCTGCATCCTGTAACCATGGGTGTACATACTGGCTTTGACTCTTCCATGCCATACTTCTTCAAGATCTGCTTGAGGTATTTGGTTTGAGACAAGAAGATACCTCCTTCATTTTGTTGGATTTGCAATCCAAGAAAATATGTCAATTCTCCAAGAAGTGACATTTCGAATTCTTTCTGCATAACCAAGGCAAAGTTTTGACTCATGGTCTCTTCATTGCTGCCAAAAATAATATCATCTACATAAACAACAAGAATTAGCAATTTGTTATTTTCAACTTTTATATAGAGATTGCTATCTGCTGATCCTTTTGAAAAGCCTTGTTGGTGAAGATATTTGTCCAACCGATAGTACCAAGCCCTTGGAGCTTGTTTGAGCCCATAGAGTGCCTTTTTCAATCTGCATACAAGGTTTGGATCATTTCCAAGAATGAACCCATCTGGCTGCTCAATATATACTTCTTCTTCTAAGTCTCCATTCAGGAAGGCTGATTTCACGTCCATTTGAAATACCTTGAAGTTTTGAAAGCTTGAGAGAGCAAGGAACATTCGGATGGCCTCTAGTCTTGCCACAGGAGCAAAGGTCTCTTCAAAATCTATTCCTTCTTGCTGTGCATACCCTTTACAAACAAGTCTGGCCTTGTTTCTAATTACTTCTCCATTTTCATTTAACTTATTCTTGAAGACCCATTTTGTTCCTATTACATTCTTATCTTTTGGTCTAGGAACTAATTCCCAAGTGTTGTTCCTTTCGATTTGCTCAAGTTCTTCATCCATTGCTTTGACCCAACATTCATCTTTGCATGCTTCTTTCACATTTTGTGGTTCAATGGAGGAGAGTAGAGCCAAGTAGCTTGAAGCTTCTGCAAGTGTCCTTCTTGTTTGTACTCCTGCTTCTTTCTGCCCCACAATCTGAGTTTCTGGATGATTCTTTTGGACATATCTGGATGGAGTCTTCTCTTCTATTCTTGTCTGCTCCTCTGGTTCTTCTTGAGATTCTTCTTCTTCTTGAGGTTCTTCTTCTTCATCATTTCGCCTTTGAGAGTAACCTTCATCTTCTTCAATGTCTTCATGATGAACTTGCCTAGGAATATATCCCTTCTCATCAACCACTATATCAATACTGTCAACAATTCTGCCAAGTCTTTTATTGTAGCACTTGTATGCTTTGCTATGTGGAGAATAACCAAGAAGAATGCCCTCATCTGCTCTAGGTTCAAGTTTGCCAAGTTGCTCATCAGTATTCTTAATATAACATTTGCTCCCAAAGATTTTGAAATGCTTCACGGAAGGAGTTTTACCACTCCAAAGCTCATGAGGTGTTTGAGTGCTGTTTACTCGGACATTTGTTTTGTTAAGAATGATAACAGCAGCATGTGCAGCTTCACCCCAGAAGGTTGCAGGAGTACCTGATTCATCGAGCATAGCACGAGCCATTTGTTGGATAGTTCTGTTCATTCTTTCCACAACCCCATTTTGCTGAGGAGTTCTAGCTGTAGAGAATTCTCTTCTTATCCCATGTTCATCGCAGAAATCGAAAAATTCATTTGATGTGAACTCCCCACCTCTGTCAGATCTGAGGCACTTAATTTTGTGTCCTGATTCATTTTCAGCCAATGCTTTGAAGGATTTGAATTTTTCGAATGCTTCATCTTTGTGCTTCATAAGCCCTAACCAAACAAACCTTGAGAAATCATCAATGAATAATATCAGATATTCTTCTCCTCGAGGTGTCCTTTTCCTAAATGGACCACATACATCTGTATGGACTAGCTCAAGAGGCAAGCTAGCTGATCCTTCCTTTTCTGGAAAGTTAGTTCTGGTTTGCTTTCCAAACTGACAAGATTTGCATATAGTGTTGTCTGGAATTTTGATATCTGGAAGATCGCGAACTGCCTGATATTTGCATGCTTTTCTTATTTGTGAGAAGCTTAGATGTCCCAACCTTCGATGCCATAACCAGTGCTCTTCATCCTTGCTAAGATAGCATTGTTGTTGTCCTTCTTCAAATATGTACAGATTATTTGGAGTTCTTTTGCCTTTGAGAACTGTTTTACCTGTATCAAGATCACGAACAAGACATCCATTCGATCTGAAAATAACCTCGGTTTTTTGATCACACATCTGACTGACACTTAGAAGATTATGCTTCAATCCATCAACATACAAAACATTTCCAGCCTTGACCTTTTCTTTCAAAGGAGCAATACCTTTTCCTTTTATAGTTGCAGGAGTATCATTTCCAAAAGAAACTTTCTTTCCCTTTTCTAAAGTAGAATAAGATTCAAGTTTTTCTTTATCACCTGTCATATGTTTCGAACATCCACTGTCAATGTACCATAGATTTTCCTGTCCTTCTGCATAAAACGCTATCCCACATCTTTCTGTCTGAGGTTCTTTTATTCTCCATTTTTTGGTGCTCGTGGCTTGTTCCTTTTTCTCCTGAAACCTGCTCCTGCATTCAGATTCTTTATGACCAAAATTATTGCAAATAGAACATTCAACTTCATTTTCAAGAACCGAAAAGTTGTTATAGGTCCTCTTTGTAATCCCTGTCATACTTCTTTGTTTTTGAGCTTCCCTAGTCATGATTGTTTTATATGCAACACATTGAGCTGCTTTGTGACCAAAGTTATGGCAAGAAAAGCATTGTCCATTGAAGAAGCTTCTGCGGTTATTGAATCTACCAGCCAACTGATTGTAATTTCTATTTTCATCTATTCTTGTGCCAAACTGAGAAGATTTTACCTGTGGTTGGTTGTAGCTTTTGTTCACCCTTAAGAAGGATTGTCCCTGATAGTTTCTGTTTGTAATTCGTCCCTGCTTTACCTGATTATCTTCATTGTTCTTCTGCTCATTTCTTCTTGCTGCATCAAGATAACTCTTTGAGGTGGATGCTTGAGAGGTTTCTCCATTATAGCCCAAACCTGTCTTGTTTAGAGGAGACCGCTGCACATTGATAATCTCATCCAAAGTTTCAGATCCTTTGACAAACTTAAGATTAATAGCTTTTGTTTTCTCAATTTCTTTTCTGAGACCAACAATTTCACCTTCTAGTTTTTCAAGATGTTTTTCCTTTTCATCAATTTGAAATTGCAAAGTATCAATGATCACACTCTTTTCTTCTATGCATCTCTTGAGTCTAGTAATTTCATTATAGAGATTATCCACATCTACAGCATCCTCATAATCATCATCTTCAAATGCCATTAATAGCTTATATTTATTACCTTGTTCATCTTCATCACTGTTTGATAAGCCATCACTATCTTCATGGGTGTAGTAGCTTTTCTTATTTGCACTTTGTTTCTTATTCCATCTAGCAGGTTCTTTTCCTTTATCCTTATTAGGACATTTTGCAGCATAATGACCTACTCTTCCACAAGCAAAGCATTTGAAAGGTAGCTTACCTCTGAACCTTCCAGCACCCCTTTGAAGATTTCTGACAAAATTTGATTCTTCTTCCTCTTCTTCTGGAACATGGCTTGCTTCATAGTAATCTTCTTTTCTTGATGCCTTAAAAGCAGCTTCCCTTCTGTCTGATGGACCTCCCTTTCTCATTTCATAAGCAGTTAGAATTCCATGTAGCTGAGACATAGTGAGAACTTTGAGATTTTCCTTTTCTTCTATTGCAGATACTTTAGATTCAAACTTGGGGGATAATGATCTTAGAATCTTTTGAACTACTATAGTCTCTTTTATTTCTTCACCCAAATTTTTCATACAATTAACAATCTCATCTACCCGAAGAAAATAATTAGCCACACTTTCATCATTATACATCTTGAGGGTCTCATATTGAATCCTGAGAGTTTGAAGTTTAGCTTGCTTTACCTGTTCATCTCCTTCATAGCTAGTGATCATTTTGTCCCATATCTCTTTTGCTGATTTGAAGTGCATGACCTTCATGAATTCTGTTTGAGATATACTTCCTAATAGAGTACTGACTGCTTTTGCATTTGTTTCATATGCCTTTTTCTCAGCTGGATCTGTAGGAGTAGCTGAAGGAAAAACATAGCCTGTTTCTACAATGTCCCAAACTTCTGTACCAAGAGATTGAAGATATGCAGTAACTCTTACCTTCCAATAATTGAAATTTGTTCCATCAAAAACCGGTGGCCTGATTGATGCTTCTTTCTCGTAGTTGCTCATGATGAATGATCTTCCTTCAAGCGATCAAGCTTCTCTGAAGGACCTGCTCTGATACCAATTGTTGGAAATAATACTGAGAGGGGGGGTGAATCAGTATTATCAGATTAATCAAACTTTTTAAATGCTCAGAAACATATACGCTACTTCAGTTAAGTTAACCAGCGTGTACACGCTACTGTGACGAAGTAAAACAGCGTATAAGAAGAAAACTCACAATTTAGTTAGCTTATTCTTCAATTAAGTGCATCAGGACATTATTCACCACATTAACAGTAAACATGTGCAGTATAACAGAACAGATAAAAAGCCACACACATGAACACCAAGATATAAGGTGGAAACCCAATGTGGGTGAAAACCACCTGCTGCAAGTTGTCTCTATCTTTCTTTAATATGAAACTTCAGTTTACAATCTTTTGTACTGGTGCAGCCTTATACCAGTACGCAGGCTACAACCTGCAGAAGGCTACAACCTTCTCTCGTTCTCCAAACTTCCTTGGAAGGGAGCTCCAACCCCCTTTGCTCTTGTACTAGCCAAGATACTAGTACGTAGGTGCTGACCTACAATCTTCCTTCTTTCAGATATCACTTTTCATACATTTTCAGACTTGGATATTCTTGAAGCACAACATTACAATCTGAAGACCACAAATCATTCAATTTCCACAACAGATCATTGAAGCATAAAACAACCAAACTTTGAATCACTGAACCACTGAACCCTGTCAATCACCAGTTACCAGAACACAGAGCAGACTGCAGAACTCTGCAATAACAGTCAGACCCCACTGTAAACCCAAAATCAAGCTTCAAAAGATATACGCTACTTCAATGAGCAAAACCCGCGTATACACGCGCTTTTACCGAAGCCAACCTGCGTACAGATCTAAAAATAACCTTTCTTAATTTGCAGCTGTACCAGACATTAGTTAGATCCAAAACGTAACATTGCGACAATATGCAGATCTAGAAATACGCATAATCAACCATATCATGATAGTGCATTTCAAACCATTAGATCCCGATCTATCCTTAGATCTAGTCTTCCATCAACCGATGTGATCTCTCCTTGGCTTAGATCAAGCAACCCAGAACCTGCATATCAGATCTCTTTCTCTCTTAGATATTCAAGCCTTGTTGAAAAGATGATTTTGCCTAATGATCTTCTTCTCCTTATATAGTCTTAGGCCTAGCTCAATACCAAGAGCCAAAACCATAGTAACACAATACCATCAACTTCAAAACTAGGGATCGACACGCCCGTCGAGACACAATGGTCCGAAATCATAGGCACAACTTCCAAGGACTAACCACCATGGACCAAAGGAACCTTTCCACATACACGCGCTTTTTATGAATCGAACTAGCGTGTACACGCGACTTGGGCTTAACGAAACAGCGTGTATGAGCTTCCTTGGCATGCTGTACTGAGATCTGTCTTCTGATTAAGTTGCCATCACCTGTACCAACCTCTGAGCACCTGTACCATCCTCTGAGTGAGTTGCCATCAAGGACAACACTTGAATCATAATGCCAACAAATTAGGGGCAGGAGCGGGGGTTTGGATACATAACAAACAAAACAGTCATGCAGAGGGCCGAGCCTACAGGTTAAACTTCAGGTGCACCAACAATATGGCAGAATATGAAGCTCTCTTACTAGGCCTCAAGCTAGTAAAATCCTTACAAGCCATAAAAGTTTCAATCCTAGGAGACTCAGACCTAATTATCCAACAAGTAAAGGGAAATTTTGTCACTAATGACAAAATACTGAGATCTTATAGGTCTGCTGCTGCTGAAATACTAAATTCCTTCACTGAATTTCAAATTACCAAAATTCCTAGAACCCATAATCTTCATGCTCATAGTTTGGATACATTTGCAAGCACTTGTAAACTACCTTTTGATCCCCAGCATTGCTTTACAGCTGAGATAAAACACAGACCTTCTGTCCCAAACAACGTCAAGGATTGGCAAGTGTTTGAGGATGATACAAAAATAAACAATTTCTTGACTTTGCAGCAATAATTTTCAGGACTAAACATTGATACTGAGGCTGCAAGTGATTCACAAGTACTAGGTGAACAGCAACAAACAAATATCTCACTCAAAACAGCGAATCAAATGCTTCGTCCAACAAACTTTGACCAGGAGAAAATACAAGAACTTGAACAATTACACTCTGAGGAAATAGCTGATGCTGAGGCTGAAGTTATATAATTGAGAGACAATTTTCTTCCAGCAGGCCTAGCTCCATTAGAGGACATTTTTGACTCAAATGATGTCCCTAGAAAACCAAAATTGCAGGCTCTTAATGTTGCCATTGAAGAGTGCAACATTGGAACTATTGAGAAGCCCAAGATAATAAAATTGTCTGCATCCTTACCTCCTGATCAGAAGCCTAAATACATTGACCTCTTCAAAGAGTTTCAAGATGTATTTGCATGGAGTTATGAGGATTTAAAATCCTATGACACCTCTGTGATCCAACACACAATCCCTCTCAAGCCTAATCAAAAGCCATTCAAGCAGAAACTAAGAAGGATCAATCCCATGCTTCTCCCTTCAATTGAGAAAGAGCTACAAAAAATGTTTAAAGCTGGCATCATAGCACCAATCCGGTTTTCTGATTGGATTTCAAATTTGGTCCCTACAAGAAAGAAAACTGGTGAAATAAGGCTTTGTGTTGATCTAAGGAACTTAAATCAAGTGTCCCTAAAAGATAATTACCCCTTACCCAAGATGGATCACATCTTGCAAAGAGTAGTGGGGGCCTCAAGAATTTCTTTACTTGATGGATTCTCAGGTTTCAACCAGATCTTAGTTCACCCTGATGATCAGGACAAAACAACATTCACAACCCCATGGGGAACCTTCAAATATGTCAAAATGCCTTTTGGGTTGAAAAATGCAGGAGCTACCTTTCAAAGAGCAATGGATATTGCGTTTGCCAAAGAAATTCATGATTTCCTTGTCATCTACTTAGATGACCTCACACCTTTCTCAAAATCTGACCAAGAACATTTGAAACATCTAAGGCAAATATTCATAACTTGTAGGAAATATGGAATTTCCTTAAATCCCAAGAAATCCCTGTTTGGTTTGGAAGAAGGCAAGTTATTGGGTCATATTATTTCAAAGGATGGCATTAGGATTGACCCAGACAGAATACAGGCCATCTTGCAAATGCCCCACCCAAGAAACATCAAAGAATTACAAGCATTCTTGGGGAAGATCAACTTCCTAAGGAGATTTATCCCAAATTTGGCAGAATTAAGCAGATTACTAAATAACATGCTAAAAAAGGATTCAAAAGTAAAATGGACAGTAGAAGCAAATCAAGCTTTTGAAGGAATAAAATTGGCCCTTACCCAAACTCCAGTCTTAACAAATCCACAATTTGACAAAGAATTTATCATTTTCTCTTTTGCCTCCCAGCATACTATTGCTGCTGTCTTATTACAGAAAGATGATCAAGGAAATGAGAGACCTATTGCTTTCTTTAGTAGAGCTCTCAGAGATGCACCCCTGAAATATCAGATCATGGAAAAGCAAGCATATGCTTTGGTCAAAGCCATCAAAGACTTTAGGATCTATATCCTATACTCCCATGTTATAGCTTATGTACCAAGTCCCATTGTTAAAGACATACTTACTCAAGAGAACTTAGAGGGCAGAAGAGGAAAATGGATTGCCAACATTTTAGAATTTGACATTGAAATAAAACTTACAAAACTGATAAAAGGGCAAGGTTTGGCCAAATTAATGTCTGAAACAAATTTCCAAGCCTTGGACATCAATCAACTGGACAGTGAACTGGAGCTGGTGACTCCAAAGATCAATGTAGCCTTTGAACAATCTCTGTGGTATTCTGATATCTGTTATATATTGCAAAACCTGTGTGCTCCCCCAGGATTGTCCAGAACTAAATGTAGGTTCCTAAAAATGAAAGCATCAAAATTCTGTGTTATAGAGGGTAATTTACTTTGGAAAAACCATGAGGGTATATTGTTAAACTGCTTAATTGAGAATGAGACTAACAATGTCATGAAAGAATTTCATGCAGGTGATTGTGGTGGACACTTGTATTGGAAGTCCACTGTGGACAAGATACTGAGGGCTGGTTACTATTGGCCCACTGTTTTCTCTGATGTCAAAAAATTTACCACTTCATGTCATAAATGCCAAGTGTTTGAGGGAAAGAGAAAGTTACTGCCACTTCCTTTGAGGCCTATTGCAACAGAGAGACCTTTTCAACAATGGGGCTTGGATTTCATTGGGGAAATTCATCCCTCATCTTCAGGCCAACATAGATGGATCCTCACAGCCACAGACTACTTCACCAAATGGATTGAGGCCATCCCATGTAGACAGGCAAATGATACAACAATCATTCAGTTTTTGGAGAATAACATATTGTCTAGATTTGGTTGTCCTGATAAGATCATAACAGACAATGCTGCAGCGTTTAGATCCAAGAAGATGGTGAACTTCTGCCACAAATTCCACATTACCTTGAGCCATTCTACTGCATACTATCCCCAAGGAAATGGCCTAGCTGAATCATCAAATAAAAGCCTTGTAAACATCATAAAGAAGGTGTTGGAAGAAAATAAGAAGAATTGGCATAAGAAGCTGGTCAATGCCTTATGGGCAGATAGACTAACAACCAAGAGATCCATTGGGGTCAGCCCATATGAGTTAGTCTATGGATTAGAAGCCAAATTTCCTTCATCACTATGGATCCCTATTATGAAACTACTTCAAGAAAGTCAAGCTGAGCCCAATGACATGCAAAGAAGGATCAATCAAATAATATGTTTGCAGCAAACTAGAGACCAAGTTTATAGCAGAGTTCAAGTTTTACAAGAAAAGTTAAAGAAAGCTTTTGATAGAAGGACTAAGGCTGAAGATTTCAACATTGGTGACAAAGTCCTCAAGTGGGATTCAAGAAGGGAAGATAAAGGAAAACATGGAAAATTTGATTCCCTTTGGAGAGGACCATTTGCTATTCAAGCAGTACAAGGAAACAATACTTACTTCCTAAAAAATCTGGATGAAACTGACTTGGATGAAGGTCCTGTGAATGGCAGGATGTTGAAGCACTATTTTGACTACTTTCCATGAACATAGCATGGCTGTTCCCCTGTACATAATCTGTTGTATATAATGTTTTCTTTCAGCATGTGAATAACTCAGTTTGAAAGGTCCTGCAGAACCACGAAAGGCTTTTAGTTCAGCAAGTTCCACAAGTAGGACAGACTCCATTTTTGAGATTTCAAGGAGGAAAACTCCAAGTTTTGGTAAAAGAAGTCAAGGGCCAAGGCATTCTGACCTGTTGTTCTTGGTCTTTCAAGAAGAAAAACCATCCCCATGTGGAGCCACTGTTAGGTACCTATACCAATAGGTTTCATATTTCATGATTGGCAAAAGAAGTTCCAAATATGCTCTGCTTTGGTGATGCAAAGATCCCATATTTCCAAGAGAATGCAATATGTGTACATAGCTTGATGTTGACTGAATTTTGGATGGATGGTCCAACAGCCTAATCTGGATCATGCCATGTTTCAATTTCTTGTCATTAGAATAGAGAAAGAAGTCTGTCCAAACTGCTTAATCTTGGCAGGCTAGTAGTTAGGTAGAGAATTAAGGTTCCCAACTGCTTAATCTGGGGCCTTGGAAGTAATAAGGTTAGTTGTAGATAGAAAATCAAAAGAAAAAGCCAAAGGAAAAGAAAAGGCACATGAGGGTCTGCAAGTCTAAGTGCACCCTCCTTGGAGTAACAAAAAATGCTAGGCAGTAGATGGGTAGGTAGATGGGGTTGCAGAAGCATGATTCCTTTATCACTGGCTCAAGCAAAGGAAAAACATGGTGCCAGTGCAGGTCTCCTATTCAGCAGTTTTGCAACAGTACAATGAAGCATGTCTAACTCCCTAATCCCCCCCATTATACTCATTTCTAACATCCCAATACCATCTATGTTCATGAAAGAGATCAAGGTCTTATGTTGGTTCTTGTTTCTTTAAGAGCCACATTTCTTGTGTAAAATTCTTTTCATTTTGATCTACTTCCTAAACTAAGTTGATTCCATATAAAACTTAGTGTTTCCACTCCTCATCCACTTCTTCCACTCATATTAACTTCTAATTTCCTATTATTTAAATCCCTATACACCCTATTCCCCCTATTACTATGTAAATTATGCAAAAAACCCCAAAATACCTATGTATCCCCTTCCCCGAGCATTATAGCTCTAAGTTGGTTTTAAATGGTTTAAGCGCTAAAACATTAGAGCGCGACCCAAAGAGCGCTGATATATTAATCCTGGGATTAATCCAAAATCTGCTTGGATTAATAACCTTAATTCGGTTTTGTGACTGAACCTGTGCATAACCCATTTTTCCCGTAATACAGTTAAAAAACCCACTTTTCCAATGTTTTGCCGGGCGCGAATTTCATCGAATAATATTATTTTATATGCCCGCCCGCTTCCGTATCGCCCTGGCATCTGGTTGACCCGTCGACCATCGGATCTAGGTTTTCCCATTCGACGGCCCATATCCATATCAGGTCGGCCTCGACGACCGTAAGTTACCTCCCGAGAAACTGTCAGAGGGTGACGTCAGGCCTTTGCCACACGTCGCCCCCAAATTTTCTCGGGTCGCCCTCTGACAATACTGCTTCCGTATCCAGAGCGGTCCGAGAACTTACCACTTACCACTTCCGGTTTCCGCTGACCAGTCACGCTCACGTCACATCATCGTCATCGCCACGTCGCGCTCACGTCATGCCACGTCGCCGCCGCATCAGCACCCCCGTCCGCTAATGCTCCGACATTTCCGCCACCTATGCAATCCCCATGGACCACTCACAGGCCGCCACGTCACTCGATGATGTCATGCTGACGTCACCTGACCCTGACCCCACCTGATGACGTCATGCTGACGTCATCCAAAAAAAGCGCCAATATCCCAAAAAGTCCATATTTTCGCCGAAAATTGTGTTTTTTCTCACTTTTTGCAAAAACAACTATTGTTTCCCCTGCATGCGAATTACGACCAATCCGTCGCCAACCTGCAGAAATCGCTACAAAGACCGTGGGCACGTCCAATCCACCTGCATTTGTAACCATTGCTGGCAATTCACAAGGTATTTATCCAAATCATTCCCTCCGCGCCTGGTTTTGTCCATAATTGTCCAAAGCTAGCTTAAAAAGAGTGAGAAAACACTGTATTTACCAGTCAGTCCCCGGTGCCAGTGTCTATTTTCAATTTTTGGGTCGAAATTCCTATGCAGAACCTGCATTTAGCCAAATTTACCTAAATTCATAGTTAGTTCGCGCATTCGTGAACTTAAAGACCCGAGCTCCATTTATTCACCAAGGAAAGAGTTTACTAGGCTTGAAATTTGTTCTATCAGTCCTCTGTGCAGTATTTCAATTGCTGTCAC
This sequence comes from Pinus tabuliformis, assembly GCA_031772625.1. Lineage (NCBI taxonomy): Eukaryota > Viridiplantae > Streptophyta > Pinopsida > Pinales > Pinaceae > Pinus > Pinus tabuliformis. The sequence continues at coordinate 414,404,030 of CM062805.1, read as the reverse complement.
TACCAGTTACCCTCTATTCCTTTGCAATTCGCCTCTCTGTTCTAGAGATACCCCTCTGTGTTGCTCTGTTCAGTAACACCAGTTCACATACAAATCAGAGTCCCAATTAGCCATGGAAGCACCAATAACATTAAATATCCCACCTCTAAATGCCCCATAGAGAGAGTTAGAATGGAAGGCTCTGGGTGATAAAGATTATCAGATGATAGAGTCATTTCCAATGAATTCCAAATTTAACATCCATATGCTGAATGAGTTAAAGACCCAACACCTCAGTGGAGCTGATATCTTGGGGATTTGGGACTCCAATTTGCCCATTTTTAACCTTCCTCAAGTCAATTCCCTTCCAGACTTGATCCATAGATGCTGTGAATGCTATGATCCATGTCAGAGAGCTGTTCTCAGTCCCACAGGCTCAGTCTTGTTCCATATTACCCCTGAAGCCATAAATGAGATGTTGCACTGTCACACTGCAAGAACATTGACTCCTCTCTCCATGTTGGACTTATTAAAGAAGGGGGGCAACCTGTCCAGTGCCCAAATCATCAAAATTAATCAGTTATTTATTAAGCCAAGCTCTGAAACTGTGAGAACGCCTCCTATTGGAAATCCATATCTCAATGACTTGGGCAAAATGCTTGTAGATTTGATTAGCTATGTCCTGGGCTACAAGGGAGTTGAGGATGTTGATAACACCATTATGGCCATGCTGTCCATATTTTCTCCTGGGAAGCCTCCTGCTGTGCACTATGACTATGTTGAATACATTGCAAACAAGATTCATGAGCAACTGATGAATCTAGAAAGGGAAAAGGTGTTTAGATACACCTCATACATATATCATCTGTTCTTATTTTATCAACCTGACAGTTTCCCTATTCCTCTCAAGAAACTTGATGCCCAGGGAAATCCAAGGTCGGTTGTGTTTTGGACTTCAGTTTTTCATCATACCTCTTGTTCACCATACACATACTGTGAATTCATAGACCTTTTCATTCATCCAGCTATGACTTTGTTATTTGGTGTTCCTCCTCCGAGATTGACCGACGAAATGCAAAGAATTCTCCATCTCTCTAAGGCCTTCAGCATTGGTGATTGGTACTTTTACCAACACCATACAGTAATCAGAATATATGGCTGTGAGTTGAACCCTTATAGGCTGCCAAGATATGTCCCTATGAGACTATTTGCCTTGGAGTATTTCAGGCAGTTTGGAAATGCAGACCAAATCCATTTCCATAGTAAAAACAAGAAAGTGCAACTAAAAGTCAGGAACCAGCTAGGCCCTTTTCTTTACAACATAAGGGAGGAGGGATGGAAGGAAGCAGATGGCATGCTAGAGGCCCTCCGATTGGAAACCAGTTTTCGCTGGGTACCTTATGACCCTAATCATTTCATTTCTCTCAGGAGGGTAAAACATAAATTGGGTGGCTATGCTCACATTAGATTGCCTCATATTGAGAAATATGCCAATCTACTAAGTTGGAAAGAGGGCACCCTAGAAGAGGCGATTACTAGAGAGAAAATGATTCAAAGAGAGGCAAAGAATATTGAAAAAGAGGCTGATTTGGAAACTTGTGGACAAGTTTCCTCTTCATATCAAAGGCAACTTGGAGCAGTTGCCTCATCTCCTACAACACATCAGCAAGTAGCCAAAGCTACTTATCAGGCTTCCAGCAAAGGCAAAGAGAAACAGATGGAGCCAGAATAGCCACCTCATGAAGAAGTACAGCAACAAGAAGAACAACAAAAACAGGAGCAGCCAGTGTAGCAAGAACAAATAGCTGAAGCCCCAATGTCCACTGGGCAGCAGGCACAAGAAACTTTGCCTCCTAGGCAGGAAACGACAGTGGAGGCCTCGGTCCTCCAAACCCCACAAAATGAAGACAGAAATCGGAAGAGTGATAGAGAGCAGGAGACTCCCCTCACCACATCCACAACTCAAGGGGAGAAAAGACAAAGGCTAAATCCCCTTTCAGAAGAAGAAATGCCTATGGGGAAATATTTGGGCATGGGCCCACCAAGCATGGAAGCATCTGCAAGTTCCTTTCAGCAGGAACAGGAAAGGACAGTTGGAGGAGAAGTCAGCTCCTCAAGCCACCAAAGGGGAGCTGAAACAGGCATCAAACAACAATTTATTGATATCAAAAAGAGGAATGAGCCACTCAAAATATAGCTCTACAATCACTTGTTGAAAATGGCTCCTACAAACCAACAGAGGTTGATGTCTTCATATGATGTACATGAGGGCAAAATGATAATGAGTCATTTCATGCCAACCATGCTGCAGCCACATTCAGCTGCAGACTACATAAGGACCAACCTTGAGGTCCTTGCAAAAGACATCCACCCTATGGATCAGATTGAATTACACAAGCAAACGGGTGAGATGGTATATGCCACCCTTGCAGACAAAACATTGGTAAATTATAGGCTGGAAAATAGCCTAAACAACACAGCTGCCCAACTTGAGTTGGAGAAAGCATCCTCCCAGGAAAAAGACAACCGAATCAAAGCGTTGGAGGATATCATCATAGAGCTTGGGCATGATCCCAAGGACACCAAGGCTATACAAGCGCTGTTGAAATTAAGAGATGCAGACATGGCAGCATTAAGAAAAATGATCAAGATCCCAGCAACTCTTCATCCTTAGACAGAAGAGGTTGCCCAGCTAAGGCATGACCAAGATGCAGCAGCTATGCTGGTATCATTATACAAACAGCTGATCTAGACAGAGGAGAAATTGGGAGAGTCACAGGCTGCGCTGCAGTCAGCCCTACAACAGAAGGAAGGAGGCCAAACATCACAGCCCCCTCCACAAATAATCAACCTTGAGGAATCTCCTCAAACTACTGCTCCTCCTACAGAGTAGACAGCTCAAACAGCGCCATCTACATCAGCACCAGCACCAACAACAGAGCAGGCTCCAAGCCTTGATATGCAGAAGCTGAAGAATGAAATTCAGGCCTTAGAAGCCCAAATGGCAGAGTTAAATGAAGCCAGGGAGAATTTAACTAAGCTGAATGAAAAATATGACAAGTCAAAGCAAAGCATAGCTGAAAAGGGAAGAGAAGTGAAGGCTCTCAAAGAGAAGATAAAGGAGCTGGAGAAAGAGCTCACCCTTGACAAAGTGGTGGCTGAGCTCAAGACAGTTTTATGGGCCAACATTGGCCAATCAATCACAGATCAGTGGCAGTATATAGAGACCATTCATGAGCAAATGGAGCTCATAGGCAAAGCACACAGGGAAGTCCAGAGAGCAAGGGCATCTCTAGGCAATATGCCTGAGATAGCCAATAGAATGATTAACGTGCTCAATAACCGTACAGGTCCTCAGCTGACAGCAATAGGAATCCCTAACAGAACTGAAACTATCCTGCTGATAAAGAGGGTCCTTACATTGAGAAGCCTGGTACAAACACTGGAAAGAAGAAGCGAGGACATGCAGACAAAAGTAAAAAAATTTATGGACAAGTTTGCAGCATTACAAAGCAGAGGTCTTCCTAGCTTACTGAACAGCGCAGGGAGACTACTTTCACATGAGAACTATGCTAAAAGGGTCAATACATTTGCTACCAATCAGATGACTGTAAGACCAAGTACCTCAGAAGAAACAGGGCCAGCATCTGGGAAAAGTCTCTATAACAGAGTAGAGAACTTATTTTTTATTATGAATGAGATCAAACATTTGTTTGAAGTACCTCCAAACTTCTACAAATATACAGAGGCAGATGAGACCTTAGATGCAATTTTAAGACATCAATTGCCCACACAGGAATGGTGGACCAAAATGATACAGTTGATACTGTGAACAAGAGCCTCTCATCAAGTTTTTTCATCAAAAAACATAAGTTATCATGTACAGGAAAATTTGATGCATTCAGTATGTATGGAGAAGAATGGACTGAGCCAACTCAGCAAACCTATTCGGCCACTAAAGCAATACTGACAACTGCAAATGACAGGGCTTTGAAAGCTACAACATGACAAAGCTGTAAAAACACATCATTCAGCATTTATGCAGAACGCTCAACCGACTCAGTGGCCTCCAAAGGTCAAAAAGACTTCTGACAGAATTAAAGAGCATTCATTTTGTATTTAGAGCAGTAATAACTTCTTTATCTGCTATTTTGTAAAGTTAGCGAGCGTATTCAATTTATCAAGTGACTTAGCAGTTCAGATATTTTGTAAAAACCAACTGTATATATTCCCCCTCGCATAAGCTTGCAGGGGTTGTTGTTACTTGTTCAGAAAGAGAACTCGGCTGTATTTTTGGAGAGATAATACAAAGAAGTTTCGGGATTTCAGAGATTGTCTTTTCTGATGTATGCTGTGTTGGAACCATTGAATGCTGCATAATTCTAGTGCTATAGCTTGATACAATAAGTTTCTCTATCTCTGTCTGTGTTTAATTTTTGTTTATTTCATTTCTCATGTATGTGGTCTAATCTCAACAAGAAAGAAGAAGAATAACTCAGGATTTGTCCATGGAGACACCCTGAATTCAATCTTTCCTTGTTATAAATGTTTTCTTCAGGTTTATCTGTTAAATTGGAATTCTTAAATGCTCCAACTTACTATAAATCTTTAACAGTTTCTGTGCAGTAATTCTTAGATGCTACTGAATAGAATCTTCCCTTTTCAACTTATAGTCACACTATGTATAAGTTTCCATTTCACTCTGTTTCATTTATAAACCAAAAATTGTATCATGAATAGCTGTCTAGCTCTGCAGTAAATCTTTCTCCATCACAGACATCAGGACCTACTCAATTTCTGACTCCGTATGCCCAATGGACTAAAAATCCCTCAAACATTTCATGCCCTTCTCAAAACAACATTTCACAACCAAAACCTTAAACAAAAGCTGAACTCATAACTAGCCTAAAATTTTCACAAACAGAGCTAAAATTTAAAGAGAGAGCCTTCTCTGATTATAGGTAGGCTAGGACCTATAATCCAAAGCTTGGTTAGTGGTTACCCCAGCCGTATTCCCTTGGGAGTCAAAGGGAACAACCTGGGTGTTAACACCTCTGAAGATAATATTGTGCACTTTTTTGACCATTGGCTTGATCAGATTATAGGAGGATTTGTTACAGATTTCGTGGTTGACACCTTAGTCAGTTAAAACGAAGTAGAGTGATGCTTCTTCAAGGGACCGCGAGGTAAGTATTTGAGATCTTCGAATACCTAGATTAAGATGCTCTTGTGTGAAAAACGAATTATCCCATTGCCTTGATGTTTGGATCTATGTGAAGTGGACGAAGCTTTAGAAATCAAGGAAAATAGGTCTTGAATATAGCTTATTGATTGATCCTCCTTCAAGTGACAATGAAGGAGTGGTACAGGCCTCACCATGGAGTGTTGTCGAGTTGATAAGGTAGGGTTTTCCACGGATACATCATCCATTAACACCACCTCCACCTTCACCTCCACAACATACACCCTCACCCACACCATGACCACCACCATCGTTCAACATGTCGAATACAATGAAGTTGCCAGTTTTTAAGGGCTTAGGAAGTGAGGATGGAGATCAATTTTGGTTTCTTGCGAAGGCTGCGTGGACAACGCAAAAAATTATGAATGATAATATAAAGAAGGTGCAGTTGGTTACCGCTTTGTAGTATCACACGCTGACATGGTACATTAAGTACTGCACCTATAATCCGTTGGCATCAATAGAAGACACTTAGGCCGATTTGAACAAAGAATTCGGTAAGCCTAAGTCTGACTCACAATTGGTAATTGGATTCAAGGAATTCACGATGAGGGCCTATGAAATGTCCTGGGAGTTAGATCAAAGATTGAAGTGTGTGATATGCGAAGCTCATATGCATCTCACAGATAGTCAGCACCGCGAGTGGTTTATAGCCTCGTTCTTGCTGCACCTAAAGATTGCTTTATCACAGCAAAAGATAAGAACTCAGGTGGAAGCTCTGGAAATCGCGATGAGATGCAATTGCATGAAATACCTATCCAGGATGCGTCTTTGTGAGTCCAACAAATTCACTCGCAGTTGCAGAACCTCTGCTTGGAATTGTAGAGATTGGAAAAAGAAAAGGAGACCAGGCCAAAGGTGCGTGAAGAATTCTGGTGCCTCAAGTGTAAGAGCCAGGGGTATGATAAGGATCATTGCCCTGTCTTCACGAATTATATCACAGGGGGGACCAATGCCCTTGAGGCAGGAAGCTCTAGCAGGACCAAGTACGTGGCATGCACTATGTTGCACTATTTTTCAGGTGGATGGAAAACATGTCACTGATAATTTTCATTTGCTGCAAAAGTTTGTGTAAACACCACAAAAATTGTTCTGCGATTTCTGCAAATCGGTGGGCCACAATGAGTGCCACTGTCATAGCTACAAATTAATGATGGAGAGGATGCCTACGTATCTAATGAAAGCAGAAACTTGGCCTCTAGGCTAGGGCACTGGGGGATCATGTGGAGGATAACAGGGGCACGGATGAAACCGAGGAGAAGGAGGACCTGGTAGAGATCATGGACAGGTCATTTTCTACAATTGCAAAATACTAGGACACTACAAGCGAGAGTGTACGAATCAAACATGCCAATTGTGTGAGCACTGCACTGAGTTTGACCACATAATAGAGGAATGCTCTATGATGATAGCCAATATGTAAGAGAAGAAGGTGCAGCCTCATCACCCTACCCAGAACTTACAGATGATGAGGGCCGAGCACTGGGAAGAGGATCCAAATGTGAATATTGTGCTGAGAAGCAAGATCACGACTAGTGACGATAAAGGAAAACAACCTGAAGAGGATGGATGGGTCTGCAAGGCCCCAGAAAAGGAGATTGGGTTTGATCTGGAGCATGTGAAGGAAACGTTTATGGAGGTGAAGAAAAGCTTCGCTGAGGCCTCTACCTCAAGAAGTCAGGACAAACTGCCAGAAACCGACGCGCCTACAGAGGTTGACCCCTCTGTGCTTACCACCTTCTTGGAGACTTGTATGAAACTACTGCGTGATAGAAAGGTTGTGAAAGGGCTACAAGAATTGATAAACAAGTGTGTTGGTAAGGAGAATTCTCTTGAGGGACACTGCGTAGTCTGAAAAATTGGTAAACATAAGGTAAGAACAGGGCGCGAGATGAGGTTCACCATGCAAATAGGAGTCTATGAGATGGACTAGGTTATTTTGGATATGGGATCTGATGCAAACATTTTGCCTAAACAAACATGGGAGAGAATGGGGAGAGTTGTGTTGCAGTGGTCCTTGATTGAATTAAGGATGGCAAACTAGCAGAAGATTATCCCTATGGGATGAATAAATGGAGTTACCATAGATATAGAAGGTGTGAGCGAGCTAATTGATTTTGAAGTGATAGAAATTTTTGATGACAATAATCCATACCCCGTTCTCCTTAGAATTGATTGGGCTATTTATATGAACAGGGTAATTAATTTGAAGAAGCGGACAATGTCGTTTGAAAGGAAATCACTTCGTGTGGTAATACCATTGGAGCTTGTAGAAGGACTGCACTATACTGAACTGGTACGTGACTGTGAGGACAGTGATGACTATTTGGATCAAATCTATAAATTACAGTGTGAGACCAAGACTGGATTAATCTGACAATTGATGGATGGATTTCATGGGACTATGAAAGCTCCTATGCCTCAGACTCAGATGAAGAATTAGAGCATTGGAAAAATAGGTTGCATGAAGTATCTATGCTTTGCTGCAACATGATGACTAAATCATTGCGCTGTATGTCATCGGAGGTAATAAATTTACTTTATTATGATGGTCTAACTGATGTAGATAAGTTTTTGGATGCCTTTGAAAGAGAAGTACCTAAGGATCATCGCTTTTAAGCGATGGATTTTCTGTTACGTGCTACACCTGTACGGTGGTGGGGTACACATAAGGACAACTTTGATGAATGGTGAAATTATAGGGGGATGATGAGGATGTGATTTGGTCATCCTAAAGTGCAATTAACCAAGAAATATGATGGGAGGAATGATCCACGTGATCATTTGGCAAAGTGGACTAAAGTCTATGGAACAGAGCCGCAAGCAAAGTGGGTGAACTTATTCTGTCACACTCTAGATATAATCCCTATGAATTCATACTTGGAAATGGAGCTCTGCCATGGCACCATGGAGTGGGATATATTAAGGGAAGGATTCTTAATGACCTTCAGTTTTGAAGATGGGTTCGAAAGCATTGATGAAGCTCTACAGGAGGTTAAGGCAACGATCTTCAGAATACTGCAAGACCCTTTGGAGCTAGTTCAACCAGATTGGAGCACCTAGCTACGCCATGTGCTATAATGCTATACTATGACTACTAAAGGGGAGGATGAGGATCCAAGAAATATCAATATTCCAGAGGCAGAAGGCCATTGTGGAGTTGAAGGTCCATAGATAGAGAACTCGGAGATCACCATGCCATTGAAGACTAGGCAAGTGAACATTGGTACTGAAGCAGAGCCAAAATTTGCGAAGATAGGGGATTACTGGGATGATGCCGTGCTAGATAAAGTTGTCGAGTTGCTCTGTGAATATCAGGATGTGTTTCCTACAAAATTTTTAGACCTGAAAGGCATCATAGGTGCCTTGGGCGTGATGAAGATTACCTTGAAGCTGGACGTGAAGCCTATTAAGCAGAGGCCATATTGTCTTAACCCCAAATACAAGGAAAAGGTCTACTTGGAATTGGACAAGATGCTTGAGGCAGTCATTATTGAACCAGTGGAGGAATCTGATTGGGTGAGCCCAATGATAGTCCAAGAAAAGAAACAAAAGGGATAAATATAGATTTGTGTAAATCTTAGGAAGCTTAATGATGCCTGTGTCCATGATCCTTTTCCGACACCATTTACAGATGTGGTACTGGATAATGTTGAAGGATAGGAGGCCTATTCATTCATTGATGGGTTCTCTCGATACCATTAGATTAATATCGCACCAGAGGATAGGAGAAAAAGAACCTTCGCGACAGAATGGGGTTGTTTCCAGTATATGGTGATGCTGTTTGGACTCAAGAATGCTCCGACGATATTCTCTCGTGTAGTCATTGTAGCGTTCAAGGAGTTTATTCACAAATTCTTGGAGATATATTTTGATGACTAGACAATGTTTGGATTAGTCAAGCACCATGTAGCCAGTCTACACTTGATGTTAGATAGGTGTCGAAGGTATCAGATCATGCTGAACCTAAAGAAGTGCTTATTCTGTGTCCCCTTTGGAATTTTGCTGGGTCATGTGGTGTGCAAGCAAGGACTAATGGTGGATCCTGCCAAGATAGCATTAATAGTCAATTTGGAGGCCCCAAGGAGTGTCAAACAGCTGTGTGCAATGCTGAGCCATACTGGATATTATCGAAAGTTCATCAAGGCTTATGCCCAGATTACCACGCCTATGGAGAAGTTATTAAAGAAGGACGCTACATTGTTGGGTAGAGGAGGTCCCATGAAATGGGTTTTGGGGCAGAAAGCCCAAAAAGAAGGATTAAATTATTTTAAAAACTTCAAAGTATTCGGAGTGAGAATTATAGTAGGATTGATTCAAAGGGTAGTCCGCCTAAAAATAATGTAAAGATATATAAATAGAGTCGGCCCGCGTAGGGATCGCGGGCCAAAGAAGGGTATAAATAGAGCGAGGCTCTATGGGTAGAGAGGGTAGAGGTTGAAGAAGATGAAATATAATGGGTTCTTGAAAAAGATATTTGGAAAGCGTCTGTAAGTCTGAGTCGAGGGATTGGGGTAGTAGGTAGAGGCTCTGCAGCTATGTGTGCAGAGGCCTAGAAAGTCCGCAACTGTGTGCACGGACCCCTGCAACTGAGTGCGTAGGGTGAATATGGATGTATTGAGGACAAAGTGGAAATAAAGATAAGTTTCTTCTGGAATTCAGTGTTTCTTCTGAACTGTCATAATATCTGTTAATCTTATCTGCTTATGGTTGGAATGAGTATAAATCTGGGTTTATTTTAATACGCGAATCAATTGTGTTGGTTAAATGTTTACTTAAAGACCTTGGTAATTGATAACCACATCATCTAATAGAATAGCACACTAATAAGAAATATATACTCAAGCTGGATCTGTGCGAGTGCGAGCAGCGTAGAGCTGTAAACCAATGCGTGAAATCTCTAGACCACACCAAGACATCCCTAGGGTATAGAAACCTGGTTCTAGCCCCCTCCCCTGCTACCTCAAGTGAGACCTCAGTCTGCGCTCCGTGGGCTGTTGTCGAAAGGGCTGGTAGCTGCAGGATTTGTTTGGCTAAATAACTCTTCCCAACCTAGGTCAGGCCCATATAAGCCAACATACATTTTGTTGGGATGAAGAATGTCAACGCAGTATAGATGTGTTATCACTCTAAAATTTCCATAGGGTTGTCATGTTGTGTTTAAAGAAATAATAGAGGTAACCACAAACCTACTTCTGAGTTCAGGATCTATCCTTCCTAATGCTCAGAGAGGGCTCTCTCTTTATTATTTAACTTTGTTGAGTTAATTGATTTTAGGCTAGTTATGTAAGCTTGATTTGGTTTTGATTTGATTTGTTGGTGGAATTACTGACTTATATGGATATAAGACTGTCTATTTTCCATTGGTCTATGGAGTCAATGTGTCAAGAAAATAGGAATGAATCAAGTTCTAAAGGAAGTGTCCATAAGGCAAGGTAGCTGAGTAAATTCAGATCTTTTATGCTGGATGTGAAGTGGTTTTTCAATCGGGGTCAAGGAGCAGTTAAGGATTCCTCAAACCGGATAATAAGGGAAATGAAATAGGTCAATTAGAACTAAGGAGAAATGAAGAATTCCCTACTCTGGATATCTGAAGAAAACATCAAAATGAATAATTGTTCAAGATAGAGTGTACTTAAACAAATTCTATAGTAACATTCCGGTTATTTCATTCAAATTGGAAAACATGTAAGTATGTGAAATACTTAATAAAATAACAACTTAACAAATGACAGATACTTCACTAAAGTGGCCCAACACATGAATCTTGTGATGCAATGCCTTTATTACTCAGTCCAGTCTGCTGACTTCAAAATGTTACAATAAACCCTTAGGTTTTGGATCAATATAACTATAGAAATGTTCACCAATCCACACCTTAATACTTCAAATTATGAAGTATTTATACAAAAAACTATTATAAAATATCCTAAGCTATTTTAGGCATTATTCAAGGAAAAAGAAATATCTTCATGCAAGAAGATAGAGACAGATATGTAACTGATGCAAGTTGTCCCTCTTTTATTGTTTTTTGTTGGCTTTTCTTTGATATTATGCTTCTTTTTATCTCTTGCTGTTCGCTTTCTCACTGAATTTCTCTTGTAGTTCCTTTTACTGATACTCTTCCATCTTTAAACTTTGTTACTCTTTACTATTTTACCTTTACTGCTCTTGACTGCTTTGTTTTACCTTTCATCTTTATAGTAAATCATTCAACTTTTCCCAAGACTCTGCATTTGGTAATTTAATATTTACCATTCTTCTATAAGTTTCATCAGTTTCTGTGTATTTTGGAAAAGTAGGCTTGTTTATAAATAGATGTTTTACCTCGTGCTGGAGGTAAAAGAGGTTCTCAAAAGTCTGATAAAGAAGTTTTCCTGTAGGAATCCCTTTCATGGAGGAATTGTTGTCTTATTCCTTTTCCACTTCTTTGATTTTCTTATCATAGTCTTCATGTGCCATCAACCTATCATTAATCACCAATGGATTAGGGCCTTTCTACCTCAAATCATCAAATTTCACCATAAACCTGGCTATTGCTAGCTCCATTGTTTGGCATTTCTCCTCAAGTTGTATCATCAGGTTCCTCTTGGTGATTACCTTTTTCACTTCTAGTATGGTCTTAGTTCTGTTAGCTCTTCCAAGCTCCTGCAATTCATACTTGTTCTTTGAGTTAAGGAACTAGATTATTCTTGAGGCTTCTTCTGGTTTATTCCCAAGTTCAGCTCTTACCCTTTCAATTGCCTCACCAACTTCTTTGACCAAATCATTTTTCTCAAATATCACCTGTATAGAAGGCTAAATATCATTAACAGAGTTAATGATATTGGTCCATAACTGCTGCTTTGCTTGGGCAAGTGGTTCTTTCAATGTGCCAACTTCTTCTTTGAGTTAAGGAACTAGATTATTCTTGAGGCTTCTTCTGGTTTATTCCCAAGTTCAGCTCTTACCCTTTCAATTGCCTCACCAACTTCTTTGACTAAATCATTTTTCTCAAATATCACCTGTATAGAAGGCTAAATATCATTAACAGAGTTAATGATATTGGTCCATAACTGCTGCTTTGCTTGGGAAAGTGGTTCTTTCAATGTGCCAACTTCTTTTCATCCTCTAGACCTTTTATTTGTTACTTAAGTCTATTTATTTCATTGGTTTGGATGGACATATCCTGCATAACTTTGATCAATTTACCTGCTTCATCACTAGGATGAGCTGCTGCTATTGTTGAACCTATTGTTGATGCAGTGGGAAGTGTTGTAGCTACTGGAGTTGCTGTGGTCATTGAAGCTGCCAAAGTAGAAGGAACTACTCTAGTAATTGTAGGAATAGTAGTGACAATATCTGCTTCCATGCTGGCCTATTTCTCACGCACTAACTTATCCATCTCATTTTCCATTTCTTTTAATTGAGCATTTAATTGAAGAATGAGGTCCATGATCTCATCTTTTTGGCTTTGATTCTCTAGAACTTCCTTGGACTGTGGATGTTCAAAAGGAGGCAATTTTAGCTGCTTCTTCAATGCAACAATGTCTTCATTCTTCTTTTTATAAGCTTTTCTGCTGCCATGATTTCATTTGGATTATAGCCAATCTCAATAGCCAAGTCTTATAGTGATTTAATTATGTTATCCTTTGCTTGTGAGGATGCCTTCTCTAGTTTAAACTGTGCTGTGATATTCTCTAGAGAATTTTGAAGTTTTTGTACAGTCATAGCTTTGTTGGTCATAGTTGTGTATATCATTTCTCCTGCTTGCTTATGAAACTCAATTTGATCTATAGGATGAAAATTCTTGGCCAAAACTTCAAATTCTATATTTTTGTAATCTGTTGATGACTTAGGATGCTGTATCGTGGGATGCAAAAAGGTCATCTACATTTTCCCTATTTTAACGTCAAAAGTTGAAAGTAACCTATTTTGATGACTAGAATTCTGTTTGAAATATTGGGCATAGGTTTCAACTTTCAATGCTTCATTTCTCAACTTGATTTATTTATACTTCTCCTTTATATCTTTTTCTTTATCCACTAGTTTGTTGATGATCAGACTTCAATGTTATGCTGCTTTTGAATAATTTGAGTATTAGAGGTTGAAGGTTGAGGAGTTTCCTTTGAAACTGTTGGAGCTGTATTCTCTTTAACTAATATGTCAGTATTAATGATTTCAATTGTCTCAACTGTCTCTTCTTGCTCACTTACAGGATTTATCTTAGGCTTTTTCCTGTACATAATTTCAAATATTTCATCTGTTGTATCTTTGTTTCAGCAAGAACCTTCTTCCCTAGTCCTTTTTGCATTTCTGTCTTGTAGGGCTGGATTATGTCAAATGGAACTAGTATCCATCTGCTTCTCCATATCCATTAAGGTGTTTTCCAATCACTCTCACTGGTTGGCATATTTTTCAATCTCTGGTCTGGACTCATGCATAAAAGGGTTCAATTTAAACATGAGTCTTAGTTTGTTTATGACAACCAAAGGATCATACTGCCATTTGAAAGTATTACCGAACTTCATTTCCTGTAAACATTTTTATGCTTCTTCTCTAGCTTTCCTATTATTGTAGATAAAAGGACCAAGCTGGTTTTCTATTTTAAAATGTGTTTTCTTCCCAGCTGATAGAAATTTCACATCATCTGAATTTATGATCTTCCTGATATACTCTAATGAAAATATACTCATGGAGAGATATTTGGGCAATGTATATGGAGTGAGTTGACATCCATACACCCTTACTTTAGTGTGGTTCTGGTATAAATACCAGTACCCTATTCTACTGTGTTTGGACAATTGTAAAACTTTCTTTATCTCATCATTGATCCTGGGTTGATTGCTACTACTTAGCATATTAACAACTGGGTGAACAAAGGAATCAATGAAATTTTTGTAGTTGAAATTAGTGGAATATTTTTGGATTAAGTGTGTCCAAAAGATATCAGATCTAGGATTTCCCTAGTGTCCATCTTTTGGATGTTAAATGGAAACTTATTTGATTGGAAATATAGAAACATATGGAACAATACTGAAGAGTATTTGAATACTCTTTCATCTGGGAATCTGATCAATTGATCATGGATTCTGTCTGCTAAAAACTGGGAAAAATTGAAAACTATAGCTGGAGGCTTGCCTGGGCATAAAATAGAAAGGAAACCAAGTATAGTCTCATCTACATGTTCATTAGTGGTATATCCTAGAATACAGGAAAACATGGTTACAATTTGTCTTGCACTCTCAGAGAAAATGGTGGCAGAGTATGGAGGTCTGTCTGTAGGAATATGAGCCTCTTCTAGGATGAAAGTCTGAAAATTTTGAGATCTCTTGGGTAGGTCCAGCCTTAAGTATAGATCAAGTAGGTTTTCAATATAAAATGGGGTTTCATTGGGCTTTGGATGGATCTGCAACATTTCATTTATTGACTCTGTAGTGATTGTGAATACAATCTGTTGGTTAGGAGAGACTATGGATCTTTGACTTGGGATATAGCAGAGTTGGCATAGGTGGCTGATTTCAGGGAACTAGTATACCTATGGGAACAAGTATTTGGGTAAGTTAGACTCCCATAACTGAATATCATCATTCTGGTTGAAGAATTTTTCTTTACTCTAGTAGTGGAGTTTCAATAGATGGCTAGGGGAGGCTGTGTCTTTGAGCTGGAAATATCTGTCGGCCAATGGGAGGTGGTCAATATCCAGGTGAAGATTTTACAGGGGTTTTGCATTTAGAATTATTTGGGAAGCCATAGATTTGTTTATTTTATTGACTTAATCACTATCTAGCTTAAGGAGTAGGCTTAGGACCTCTGAATAGTGTGAAAAGATGAACATAGTTTACAGAAAGGTTTCTTGGATGCACAGTGCCTTTCTTTAGTTTGGCAAGGATTTTAATTAGTTCACTTGATTAACCTATTAGAAATACTATGCAAAGCTTAAGTACAGGCCTTTGGCCCTTCAAGAATACTTGGAAAATGAAGCTTCGGTATGCGGAAGGGTTCTTTTGGGGCAATGGAGGCTTTCTGAGGCTTCAATGGTCTTTATGCTACTTCAAATTGGAGTCTGCAGCATCTTCCTGTCGTAAATGGGTTAAAACAGTTGAGCAGGGTTTTTTGGCTTTAGAACTGGTCGGTAGAGGTTCTTTGCAACAGAATAACTATCAAAAGAATGGAAAGGGTGACTTTTTGGTTTGTAACCAACAATGATTAACCTTTTGCTATAGGGTTAAGTTTGAATAGCAGGTGGTTTCATCTTATGTGAGGAGGCGTTATTATGGTTCATCGCACCGCTTTTGAGTGGTAGGGTGGTATTTTTTCAGAGGACGTGATATAATGTGGGGCTGCCACGTAGCAAAAAGGCGGGTGGGGAAAACCGCAAATCTTGCGTGCTTTTGAGATATTAAAGATTGGATTTTAGAGCACGTGATATGGAATGCAGGCCGTTGGATCTAGAGGTGGGTGATTGGAGGGTTATCGCATGGCAGAGTCACGAGGGATGAGTCGGGGTGTGGGGTCTGGTTTTAATTAAAATGTTATGGGAAGTAATATATGTGATGGGTATTAAGATAGAAGTGGGGACCATGGGTTTTACGACGGAGGGTTATAACCCATATGCAAAGGTTTTTAGGGATTGGGGATATAATATAGTGGGAGGGTGAAATATATAAAGCGAGAATAAATGTATAGAAACTATAGGTTAGAATAATATAAAGGGTTTGGGGAATATGAGAGTGGGTGTTAGAAAAACATTTGGGATGAGTTAAAAGGGTATTAGGGAGGGTTTTTCAATGGGGCCTGATACATTTTAACTTTTTAAACTTAGGATAAGGGGGTTTTAGTGGGTTTACAAGGGAAAATGAGATGAAATAAGGGAAAAGGTAAAAATTAAGGGGAAGGGATATTTTTACAAGGGGAAATGAAGAGGGAAGGGTCCTTTGGAATCAAGAAGTGGAAATTAGTAAGATATTAGTGATAAGAAACAAACCAATTCATGTTTTCCATGTCTTGTGAAACCTGCTTTTGCCTACCCATCATTTACCCTAATATTTTCTCTTCATTTACTGGATGTATTTGAGCTTGCTGACCCTCTATTTCTTTTTCTTTTGTAAGAAAACTATTTAATACTAACCTTATGACTTTCCAATGGATCATATTAAAATGTAGAGCTCATTATTATTCTCTACCTAACTACTGATCTGCCAATATTGAACAGTTTGGCTAGATCTTTATTCTCTATCTATCAACATGAAATTTAAAGCATGAATGAATCAAGATTAAACTATTTTACCATCATGGATTGTGGCATTTTTGACAAGCTGCACACAATCTTATTTTGCCAAGTAAAGTAAAAAGTAGTGGCATTTGAATTTGCATCACTTTCAGAATCTATTTTTTATCTCTTTTTGTGGGGTTCATATTACAAGACTCATCATAGCCAATTCAAAATTATGAATCCTATTATTATAGGATCCTAACAGTGCCTCCACATGGGGATGGCATTTCTTGGTGAAATGTCAAGAATTTTTAAGATCATTAGTCTTTGAAACTTTGACTGTGCTTGACTTGTAACTACTTCTCTATGATCTTCTTTATTCATATATATGATGGTACAACTTTCAAAGCTTAGGGCCTTCTCTTCAGGCTTCAACCTTAAAAGGTAATCATCCAATCAATTCTAAACTTTTCAATGTTATGTACAATGAGCAAAGTAAACAAATGAACTAATTTTAATCTGGTGACAAGTAATGCTTCAACATTCTACCATTGACTGGTCCAGTTGGTAGATTTGTTTCATCTAACTGCTTAAATAAAAATGCATTGTTACCTTTGTAACCATAAATGATATAAGGGCCTTGCCATAGGAAATCAAATTTATCATGTTTACCCTTTTCCTCTCTTCTGGAATCCCATTTGAGTACTTTGTCACCTATGTAAAAATCATCAGCTTTGGTTTTCTTGTCAAAAATCTTTTTGATTTTATCTTGGATCACTTGGGATTTGACATAGACTTCTTCCTTGGTTTGCTGCAAATGTATTGTCTGATTTATCCTTCTTTGGATATCATTGGATTCTACCTGTAGTTCTTGGATCATCTTCATCACTGGTACTCCTAAAGAGGATGGAAAAACAACCTCCGTTCCATATACTAGCTGATAAGGAGATGTACCAATGGAATTTTTTGTAGTTAGTCTATATGCCCATAAGGCATTAACCAACTTTTTGTTCCATGTCTTCCTATTGTCTTCTAAGAGTTTCTTGATGATCTTAACAAGGCTTTTGTTTGAGGATTCTACAAGTCCATTACCTTGAGGGTAATAGGCTGTGGAATGGCCAAGGGTAATGTGGTATCGGTTACAAAAGTCTACCATTTATTGGATTTGAAGAAACAACATTATTAGTGATGAACTTTTGTGGGCATCCAAATCTAGAAAGGATGTTTTTCTCAAGGAATGAAATGATGACAGAATCTGTGGCTTGTCTTGAAGGAATGGCTTCTATCCACTTAGTAAAGTATCAGTGGCTGTCAAAATCCATTTATGTTGGGCTGAGGAGGGGGGTGAATTTCACAAATTTAGTCTAGACCCCATTGTTGAAATGGCATTTCTGTGGAGATGGGTTTGAGGGGTAAAGGTAATAGATTTTTCTTACCTTCAAAAATTTGTCATTTGTGACAGGAGGTCACATATTTTCTGATATGTGCAAAAAGGGTGGGCCAATAAAAACCTGCCCTTAAAATCTTATCAGTAATTATTTTCCACTATAAATGTCCCCCACAATCCCCTGCATGACCTTGTTAGCTTCATCCTTTAATAAACAATTTAATAAAATGCCACCATTATCTTTCCAAAATAAAAAATTGTCTAAGATACAATATTTCATTGCTTTCATCTTTAGGAATCTACTTTTAGTTCTAGATAAACCAAGAGGAGCTTGTAGGTTAAGTAAAACAAAAATAATGTCTGCATAACAGGGTGAATCTATGAAAGCTTCACTGATTTGTGGAGTCGCCATCTCTTCCTGATCATCTATAGCAGCAATTAAATTTATGTCTAAGGCTCGACAGTTCGATTCAGCCATGAGTTTGGCTAAACCATGGCCTTAAATCAATTTTGTAGGTTTGATCTCAATGTCATATTCTAGTATAGTGGCAATCCATTTGCCTCTTCTTCCATCAGGCCCATTGTGAGTTAGAATGTCCTTTACAACTGAGTTTGGAACATATGCTATCATGTGAGAGTATAGAACATATACTCTGAAATCATTTATGGATTTTACTAAAGCAAGAGCTTGTTTTTCCATTATATTATACTTTAGTGTAGCATCTCTTAAAGCTTTACTAAAGAAGGCGATGGGCTGTTCATAACCCTCATCATTCTTTTGCAACAAGACTGCTACAATAGTGTGTTCTGAAGCAAATGAAAAAATTATGAAGTCTTTGTTGAAATTAGGACTTATGAGGACAGGTGTTTTAGTAAGGGCTTATTTGATTGCCTCAAAAGACTGCTTAGCCTCTACTATCCACTTAAGTGTTGAATCCTTTTTCAACATGTTATTCAAATATCTAATTAGTTTTGCTAAGTTAGAAATGAATCTTCTAAGAAAATTTATTTTACCTAAGAATGATTGAAATTCTTTAATGTTCCTAGGATGACTAATGTTTAGGATTGCTTCTATTCTAGTTGGATCAATTCTAATGCCTTCTTTTGAAATTATGCGTCCTAAGAGTTTACCTTCTTCTATTCCAAAGAGTGTCTTTTTAGGATTTAAGGATATGCCAAATTTTCTGCATTTTATGAATACTCTTCTTAGGTGATCTAGATGTTCATTATCTGATTTGGAAAATACTATGATATCATCTTGGTAAATGACTAAAAATTCATGGATTTCTTTTGCAAAAGCTATTTCCATTGCTCTTTGGAATGTTTCTCCAACATTCATCAATCAAAAAGGAATTTTCAAATACATGAAAGTACCCCAGGGAGTGGTAAATGCAGTATTTGCTTGATCATCTGGTTGAACTAAGATTTGGTTGTATCCAGAGAATCCATCAAGTAATGAAGTTCTAGATGACCCTACTACCCTCTGGAGAATGTGGTCCGTTTTAGGGAGGGAATAGTTATCCTTCAATGATACTTTATTCAAGTTTCTGAAATCAACACAGAGTCTGATTTCTCCTGTTTTCTTTTTAGTGGTGACACCTTGAAATTCTTTAAACAGACTTATGTATTTCAGCTTTGCAGCTGGAGGTAATGCTTTGGATAATTTAATAAGCTTAGGTTTTTATTCTGTTCCTATGTTACATTATTCTATGTCTGATCTTAAAGGCTCCATTTTTTGTTTTCTAGCTACATCATTTGAATCAAACAAATCTTCTAATGGGCTAATCCATTAGGCAAAATGTTATTTTTAAGGTTTAAAATCTCAGAATCATCATTAACTATTTCTTCTATTTCTACTTTTTCTAAGTTATCTATTTATACTTTAGTGAATTTAGTGGGTTTATTTACATATACAACATTTATATCGATCTCACTATCTATGATGTCATCTACTGTACAATTGGTATCTATGTTACAGTTTTGGAATTCTCCCTCAGCATTCATAAAATCATAGATTTGAGAATCTTGTGAAAAAATCTGCCAATATTTTAGATTATCAGGTATAAGAGGCATGTGTCTTACCTCTGTAGTGTACTGGTGATTGGGCTGAAAAGGTAATTTGCAAGTGCTAGCAAAAGTAGCTAAACTGTGAGATTGCATGTTCTGTTTCCTGGGAATAACAACAAAATCAATTTCAAGAAGTTATTTAATCAGATCCAGAATAGTTTCTTTGTATTGGCTAATTCTAGGATTATTCACAGAATACTCTCCTTTAATTTGTTTTATGATTAATTTCAAGTGTCCCATGATAGAAACTCTCTTGGCTCCAAGGTTTCTTAAAATTTGCAATCCTAAGATCAAAGCTTCATACTTTTCCATGTTATTTGTGCATTTAAAGTTTAATCTAAAGGCATGACCTTTAGAATGATTATTTTCAATGTTATGAATCCAAACTCCTGCACCTGCTCCTAATCTATTCACTGAACCATCAAAGTCTAGGTGCCACCTGGATTCATGAAATATATTATCACTATTAAGTTCTTTATGTTCTTGTTTTACAACTGTGTTATTGTCTTTTCTAGTGTCTGAATTACATAAAATGAAAGAATCCATATCAAATTGTACATAATAAATAGGATAGTTCTGTGGTTTATCTGTACCACTGACCATGTATTTCATTAAAGTTTCTCTATAAAGCTTTTTGGGCTAACCAAATACTGGAATTGTGGCATAAGACATGTCTAACTGTAGAGATCCCTACAATTTTTCTCCCCATGAGTGAGACAATAGCATTTGGAGGGATATCAACAACTACAATATCCATGACAATACTCTTACTTGGGTATTGAACTAGAGTGACACACAAGTCTTTTATTAGGCCTAGGCATTTAAATTTACTAGAATCAAAGGAGAAAATATCTTTGTATGATCTGGTTATATCTAAATCCAATGTTTCCATGATTGCTTTAGGCATTAAATTGTGAGATGATCTTGAATCTAACATAGCATTGTGTAAGATTTCATCATGAATAGTCAAGCTAATGTAGAATGGAGGAACACCACTTTGTTCATGTTTGCCATTTACCTCAGGACCAAATATTAACTCTGGTTGGTCATAATTTAGATTAACAGAGTCTTATCCTTCATCTATATTAAGTGTTTCAGTGATTTGCGCTTTGTAGGGATCATTTTTTATCAATTTTGTTAAAGGAATTGATATTTTCAATTTGGAAATTTCAGTTTGGATATTAAATGGAGTTTGTGTTTTGCCTAACTAAATGATTTCCTCCTTGGAAATTGGAGTTTGTGTAGTCTTTTCTTTCTTATCTTCAGTTGGTAATTCAGTTTTTGTTTGGGTGTCCACTGTTTTACTATTTTCAAGTTTTTGATTTGGAATAGTTTGGGAAGCAGTTGAAATCTGAATAGCGTTTGAAGCTTGAGTATCAGTTGATTTTTGGACATCTTGTGAAGTTTTAAGAGCAGCTGATTTTTGAATATCAGCTGAAGTTTTAACAATAGTATCTATAATGCCTACAATTTTTGGACTAGATGCAATATTTGGTGTGAAAGTTTTTTGGGTTTCCCTAGAGAGAATTTGCAATACTTTGGTTGCAGGAGCTCCCACTGTTTTCTTGCTCTAGTTTGGATAATTTTATTAGTAGGGGCTTCTATGTTTTTCTTACTCCTAAGGTTATATTTCTTATGAACTTCATTAATGGCAAATTCATAACCTTGTTTATAATCAAAGGACTCTCCAGATTCTAAATGTAATTGTTGTAACATGCATAATTCCTGTTCTTCTTAGGTAAGGAAAATAATATTACTATCATTTATTCCCATTAAGTTAATTTGAGTGTCTTGATCTTCTTTATTTTGGTGAGAACTTTCAGAATAGTTTTCTTGTAAAGGTGGTCTAATTTGTTGATAAGGTGGCCCTTCTCTAGATTTACCAGTATTGGGATTTTTCCTAAAGTTTGGATTTCTTATTTGAGGAACTTGTTGTTGATTATCCCATTGTGGTTTTCTTTCCATAATTTCTAATCTATCCACCAACTTTTCTAAACTTTTAGCCCAAGTATCTATCTTAACATCTGAAGTGGATGGTTCTTCCTTAATGGTAACTCTCCTCTCATTCCTCATTCTAGCTCTTTTAGCCAACAAGTTATCTTCTACACTAACTGCATCAGTCTGCATCTGTTCTAAAGTTGGAGGGTTTCTTTCTCTCAATTGGTAAGACATATCAGTGTCAAAACCATCAGGAAATTTGATTAGTGCCAAGTCTAGTGGAGGTTTGATATTTGTAGGGATTGCATTATAAACACTGTTAAACCTAGTACAATAGTCATGAATAGATTCATTAGGAGCTCTTCTAATGTTTTCATATTCAGACAATATTTGTTTTTCTTTCTTTCCCATCTATTGATAAACAATCTATGGAAAACAGTTAAATCAACAATACGACCAGTAGGTAAAGATTTAAACCATTTCTTGACATCTCCTCCTAGTTTTTGTGCAAATAATCTCATCTGTACATCTTCTTCGTCAATTTCATGTAATTCAAAATAATCATTCATTTTATTTACATGTTTCTGTGCAGTATATTGACCAGTACCATCAAACAGAAAGATTTTACTATGGTAGTCTTGGGGCATGGCATGTACTTGAGTTGGTAAGGTCAAAGGAGCATATCTAGCAGCCATGGCTAAGATTCTAGCTTATCTAGGAGGTAAAGTGGTAGTGCTTGAAGATGAACTTGAAGGGCTTACAGATGAGCTTTAAGTGATGGAAAATGTAGCAGAAGTGCTAGAAGATGAACTTGAAGTATTTGGAGATGGAAATGAAAATTTGGGCTGAAGAGGAAACTTGGGGATGAATGATTCTATGGAATGAAGTGTAGTGGAAATAATAGATGAGGTGGTACTGAATAAATATGAATTAACAGACTCTGAAGGAATGGTAGAAGGCATAGGATTATTAGCAATTAGGGTAGCTAATTCAATTGACTATTGAAAATAGGCTTCGTCTATGTCCCTTATCAAATTTGAGGTTAAAGAATCAAGTTTGTCAAAAGTTCCTGGAACATGTTGGTCTAAATCAAGATGTATAGTACTCTTCTTTGATTCAATAAATTGAATAAAAGTAGGGTCTATTAAAGTATCATGGACTGAAGTTTCAGACTTGGTACGAAACAATGAATGCTCAAATGACAAATCAAATTGAAGATCCTGTAAGTTTGATAACTCTTTAGGAAGTGAATTTGCTATGATTATTTGACTAATTCTTTCTTGACTTTCCATTTTACTTATTTTTCTTAAGATTTTGTCTAGATTATCAACAATTATAGTAGGGTTTGGATCTGGATGTGCCCTGGTATAGTATGTTCTTTTAGAAGCCAAAATTTTAATTTTTTATATTTTAATGAAACCTTTGACAACCCCTAAATGGCCTTAAGGTGAAAAGATAAGATTTAGGATTTTCTTTAAGGTTTATTGAACCGAGGACTAATTTTCCCCAGTATGGTCGCCACTATGTTATCACTCTAAAATTTCCCTAGGGTTGTCCTGTTGTGTTTAAAGAAATAATAGAGGTAACCACAAACCTACTTTTGAGATTAGGATCTAGCCTTCCTAATGCTTAGAGAGGGATCTCTCTTTATGATTTAAATTTGTTGAGTTAATTGATTTTAGGTTAGTTATGTAAGCTTGATTTGGTTTTTATTTGATTTGTTGGTGGAATTACTGACTTATATGGATAGAAGACTGTCTATTTTCCATTGGGATATGGAGTCAATGAGTCAAGAAAACATGACTGAATCAAGTTATACAGGAAGTGTCCACAGGGCAAGGTAGTTGAGTAAATTCAGATCTTTTAGGTTGGATGGTGA
The DNA here is from genome assembly GCA_031772625.1 of Pinus tabuliformis. Lineage (NCBI taxonomy): Eukaryota > Viridiplantae > Streptophyta > Pinopsida > Pinales > Pinaceae > Pinus > Pinus tabuliformis. The sequence continues at coordinate 414,380,344 of CM062805.1, read as the reverse complement.
AGTGGTTTTTCAATCGGGGTCAAGGATCAGTTAAGGATTCCTCAAACTGGATAATGAGGGAAATGAAAGAGGTCAATTGAAACTAAGGAGTAATGAATAATTCCCTACTCTAGATATCAAAAGAAAACATCAAAATGAATAACTGTTCAAGACAGATTGTATTTAAACAAATTCTGTAGTAACGTTCCAGCTATTTCATTCAAATTGGAAAACATGTAAGTATGTGAAATACATAAGAAAATAAAAATTTAAAAAATGAAATATACTTCACTGAAATGGCCCAACACATGAATCTTGTGATGCAATGCCTTTATTACTCGGTCCAGTCTGCTGACTTGAAAATGTTACAATAAACCCTCAGGTTTTAGATCAATATAACTATAGAAACATTCAACAATCCACACCTTAATACTTCAAATTATGAAGTATTTATAAAAAAATATTATAAAATATCCTAAACTGTTTTAGGCATTATTCAAGGAAAAAGACATATCTTCATGCAAGAAGATAGAGAAAGATATGTAATTGATGCAAGCTATCCCTCTTTTATTGTTTGTTGTTGGCTTTTCTTTGATATTATGCTGCTTTTTCTCTCTTGTTGTTTGCTTTCTCGCTCACTGTCTCTTATACTGCCTTTTACTGATACTCTTTCATCTTTAAACTTTGTTACTCTTTACTGTTTTACCTTTCCACTCTTGACTGCTCTGTTTTACCTTTCATCTTTACAGTGAATCATTCAACTTTTCCCAAGACTCTACATCTAGTAATTTAATATTTATCATTCTTCTGTAGATTTCATCAGTTTCTTTGTATTTTTCAAAAGTAGGCTTGTTTATAAAGAGATGTTTTACCTCGTGGTGGAGGTAAAATAGGTTCTCAAAAGTCTGATAAAGAACTTTTCCTGTAGGAATCCATTTTATGGAGGAATTTTTGGCTTGTTCCTTTGCCAATTCTTTGATTTTCTTATTATAGTCTTCATGTGCCATCAACCTGTCATTAATCACCAATGGATTAGGCAGGCCTTTCTACCTCAAAGCATCAAATTTCACCATAAACCTGACTATTTCTAGCTCCATTGTTTAGGATTTCTCCTCAAGTTGTATCATCAAGTTCCTCTTGGTGATTACCTTCTTTACTTCTAGTATGGTCTCAGTTTTGTCAGCTATTCCAAGCTCCTGCAATTCATACTTGTTCTTTGAGTTAACGAACTAGATTATTCTTGAGGCTTCTTCTGGCTTATTGCCAAGTTTGGCTCTTACCCTTTGAATTGCCTCACCAGCTTCTTTGACCAAATCATTTTTCTAAAATATCACTTTTATAGAAGGCCAAATATCATTAACAAAGTTAATGATATTGGCCCATAGCTGTTGCTTTGATTGGGCAAGTGGTTCTTTCAATGTCAATTCTTTCTCTAACTATTGTATTCTCTTAGTCAATCTGTATGACTCTGTGTTTCATTTTTATGCATGATTTGTGCCAAATTCTTTTCATCCTCTAGACCTTTTATTTGTTCCTTAAGCCTATTTATTTCATTGGTTTGGATGGACATATCTTGCATAAATTTGATCAATATACTTGCTTCATCGCTAGGATGAGCTGCTGTTATTGTTGAACTTGTTGTTGATGTAGTTGCTGATGCAGTGGGAAGTGTTGTAGTTGCTGGAGCTATTGTGTCCATTGAAACTGCCAAAGTAGAAGGAACTGCTGTAGTAACTGTAGGAATAGTAGTGACAGTAACTGCTTCCATGCTGGCCTATTTCTCTTGCACTAACTTATCCATCTCATTTTCCATTTCTTTTAATTGATCATTTAATTGAAGAATGAGGTCCATCATCTCATCTTTTTGGCCTTGATTCTCTAGAACTTCCTTGGTCTGTGGATGTTCAGAAGGAGGAATTTTAGCTACTTCTTCAATGCATCAACGTCTTCATTCTTCTTTTTTATGAGATTTTCTGCTGCCTTGATGTCATTTAGATTATAGATAATCTCAATAACCAAGTCTTCTAGTGATTTAATTCTGTGATCCTTTGCTTGTGAGGATGCCTTCTCTAGTTTAAACTGTGCTGTTATATTCTATAGATAATTTTGAAGCTTTTGTATACTCATAGCTTTGATGGTCATAGTTGAGTATATCATTTCTCTTGCTTGCTTATGAAACTCAATTTGATCTATAGGATGAACATTCTTGGCAAAAATTTCAAATTCTATCTTTTTGTAATTTGTTGATGACTTAGGGTGATGTATTGTGGGATGCAAAAAGGTCATCTACATTTTCCTTGTTTTAAGGTCAAAATTTGAAAGTAACCTATTCTCATCACTAGGAGTCTGTGTGAAATATTGGGCATAGGTTTTAGCTTTCAATGCTTCATTTCTCAACTTGATTTCTTTATACTTCTCCTTTATATCTTTTTCTTTATCCACTGGTTTTCTTGATGATGAGACTTCAATACTATGCTACTTTTGAATAATTTGAGTATTAGAGGTTGAAGGCTGATGAGTTTCCTCTGAAACTGCTGGAGCTATATTCTCTTTAACCACTGTGTCAGTATCAATGATTTCAATTGTCTCAACTGTCTCTTCTTGCTCACTTACAAGATTTAGCTTGGGCTTCTTCCTATACATAATTTCAAATTTGTCATTTGTTGTATCTTTGTTTGAGCAAGAACCTTCTTCCCTAGTCCTTTTTTCATTTCTGTCCTGTAGGGCTGGAGTATGTAGAATGGAACTAGTATCCATCTGTTTCTCCATATCCATTAAGGTGTTTTCCAACCACTTTGACTGGTTGGCATATTTTTCAATCTCTGGCCTGGAATGATGCATAAAAGGGCTCAATTTAAACTTGAGTCTCAGTTTGTTTATGACACCCAAAGGATCATACTTCCATTTGAAATTATTACTGAACTTCATTTCCGGTAAACACTTTTCTTCTTCTTCTCCAATTTCCCTATTATTGCAGATAAAAGGACCAAGCTGGTTTTTGATTTTAAACTGTGTTTTCTTCCCGGCTGATAGAAAATTCACATCATCTTAATTTATGATCTGCCTAATATACTCTAATGAAAATATCCTCATGGAGAGATATTTGGGTAGCTTAAAACATGGGATTTTAGCCCCAAAACTGGCTCTTGGGGGAACCCGTTCCTAACAGGCCCCCAACACAAACATGGACTCACCCTCAAGTCACTTTGCGGGCGTGGAGATCTTGGTGTGAAGAACCCCCAACTTGACCTGTACGACTGCTACCTCAGTGGTGCATTATGTGACCTCTTGATTTATTTCCTTGACCAACTACTCCATTGCTGGCCTTGCATTGTCAGCCTGAAGCTTCTGCTCAGTCTCCTGCAGACTAGCTAGCTTGCCTTCAATGGAGGCTGTGATCAAGTAGGCCTCACCCAACCAAGGCTTCAAGCACGCCTTTAGCACTGCCTCCTTGTGCTGAGCTGCATCTACCTGCTCCTTCAATGCCTTGGCCTCCTGTAGCTTCACGAGTCTCTGTGTGAGGGCAACAGTACGCACTATCCCTTTTACCTCATCGTAGCGCTATTGTAGCTCTCACACCTATGTTTCTAGCCTCTACATAGTAGGGTATTCCTGTAGGCTGGTTAGTACTTTGAAATACTATTCAAAAAGCATTGTGCAGTCTGCCACTGCAATTTCTACTGCCGCTATTGCCCTTGTTATAGTAGTCGTGCGCTGCTCCTTAACTTCCTGTAGAGTCGAAGGTTGGGCCCTCAATTGCAATTTTTCAATTTGGAGGTTCAGCTTCAACTGAACCTTTGCTAATTCTATGCAGGTGTCACGCTACCCTATAGCGAGTTTGCAAACGTGCACATCTACCGGCTCATCTGCAAGAATGGCAAACTCCAGGACCATTTGGCATGCTTCCTCCACGGCCTTAATCATGAGTTGATTCTTGTCAGTGAGTGTCATCATGGAGGCAAGGGTGGAGTCTCACTGTACACCCATCTGAGTATTGTTGATCTTTTTTTTGTTGATCACCTGCAAAGCGCATTGTTCGCTGGCCCTCAGTTCTGTGATCACCCCATCCTGTAGCAGGTGGAGCACCTCACTAGGAAGCACTACCAAGTTCAGCCCTACTCCCTTGAGTGTGATGATAGAGGGCCTGTCAGCTTTGGTCTCTCTCGTCAGTGCTCCATTTGGTAGCACTATGGCTTGGGAGTCCTTCGCACGCAGCATCCCAGTAGCTTCTAAAGTACCAATGGCCAAACTGGTGGATGTCGCATCGGTCTGTGATGCCCAAATTTGCAGTTCTTGCAGATTCACCTGAATGGTCCCTAACGCTTGCTGCTATTGCTGCTCAAATTTCTGTAGTAGTTCCGCAGTGGCATCCCGCACTGTATCTCCAATGTCATTCAGATCCCCCTCTATTAGGGTGATCGGGTCCATGGACGTCTTAATAGCCTTGGACTTCTTTCGTGGCCCTACTTTTTCTTGTCCCCTTGGATGCTTGATACGAAACAGAGGCATTTGTGGGTCCGCTCCTCCTTGCGCTGTCTAATCGTCCTCTTCTTCCTCTTCTTCTGGGGAGGGCGATTTTTCTTTGTCAGAGCCACGCTTCTCTCCTCCTGTCTGTCCAGTTGTCTCCTGTGTGGTAGCGCCTTCTACCTTAGTCTTATCCTCAACCTCCTTTTTCCTTTTCTCAGCTAATTGCTCCATCTTGAGCTTGTCTTCATTCTTCTTCCGCTACAGAGCTATCTTATTGGATCCCGCCATTAAGTCCGAGGCAGTGTAGCATTCTGCTAGCCAGCTGTCAATAAATGCTTAAATCACATCATCCATCGCCAAGTAGGGAAATTCATGCCACTTCTACTCAGGGTCCTTCCATGTCCTTATGGATACATGGTGGAAATCAGCCTTAAATTCTGCGTACGACTACAATTTATCAAAGACAATAGGCGACAACCACGGCTTGCGGTTGATGGCCATGCACACGTTCATCTCCATCAAGATCCAAAAGATATTGTTTTCCTTGATTCGCTGAGGATCCTTAGTCGCCCATAGCGAAGCGTACTTCACAGCCTCATGTAGGTTCGACGCGACCAAGGTAAATTGGGTGTCTTCGGGTAGCTCCTAAGCTACTAGCATGATGGACAACAAGAGCCATGCATAGTGGAAGGTCTTGCTGAAATCTTGCACCTAGCGGTAGTTTGCGAGGAACTCACCGCAGAGGTATGCACCCGACTAAATTGAACCCCCTCCGTGCATTGGGCTGCTAGAGCTACAACAAATGCTGGTACTTCATCAGAGCAACACTTCCGCATGACCTTCCTTGCCAATATTTGTGTCGCCACTTTGACCAGAGGGTTGGAAATACTTGTAATCGCATAGCTGCGTGGCTTCTTTACTAACTCGAACTTCTTCTTCATGGCCTCTGTGAGGGCTAGTTCGCCTGCCTTTCCACCAAACATCATAGATGGATTCTCCCCTGAATATGGCAGCCTCGTGATTCTATGGATTAGTCTATTAGTGATGGGTATTGGACCCTCCAACCACAGACACCCATCATGTACCAAGAACAACAGTTGCTTGATTACTAGCAAGGTAATGGGTGTGAGGTTGTAGTGCAGCACCCATAGTAGGTTGAGTAGGCCTGCCTTATCCATGCCTTTGAGCCACTTCTGTGGTTCCAATGTGGTCATCCCAGTGGTCTTATGGAGGACGTGGTTCATCAACTGGTCTGTCGCCAAGTGAGGGAATCGCTCGATGTCAGCTAAGTCCCAGTCCTCCAATTTCAACATTGGAATCTGCCCCAAGCGCGGTTCTCCAAAAAAATCTTGTCTGGCAGTAGAGGTGTGTACAAGGTGACCTTGCTCTCATTAATGTCCTTAGGCACCTTGGCCTCGCCCCTACGCGGAGGGACATACTCAAGCAATTTAGTAATGGGGTCAGACCCCTCAACATCAACGTCCTCCGTTTCTATCCCAAGATCCTCATCGTCCATTGGGATATCCTCAATTTCTTCCTCCTCCGGTTCTAGGTTAATGGTTTTTTCCCTTTTCTTGAGTGATGGGCTTGTCATTTGGTGGGTTTCTCCTATGTGACACGTGTCCCAGTGGTGTCGCGGACTACTTTCCTTTCGCGCCTTTCACACCTTCCTCGGTTTAGGTAGGCCTTGGTCTAGGCGACGGTGGCGACTTGGGTATCTCTACAACCTCTAGAGCAGTTCCCTCTGCTTGCATAATGACCTCTGGCACAACCCCTTTGACTATCACTGCTTCCCCAATATCTACGATTTCTGTCGGTGTTGACATGACGTTATTCAACATTTCTTGTGTCTCCTTTGGCAATTTCTCAAACGCCGAACTCACTATCAGAGCTTCAAAGAATTCACGGTTCATATGCGTTTGAGAGCTCAACTACTCAATGCTCAAAATTCCAAGTGTTCTTTTTTGGGCAGCCACATGTAATTTATAGGTCATTTGAATTCAAATTGGACCGTTCCCCCCAAAATCGGTCCATTAATGCTAGATTGGAAGCAAATTTTCAAGGATCTCGCCCATAAATTTCATTTTAAATGCCACCCCCCACTCCATTTGGCCGTTTTTTGGTCGTAAAATCATGAACAGTGACTTTAACAGTCACTTTCTGGCTAACCTGTGTGGTTTTATCCTAGGTAGCACAACCTTCTATGTGCTTGTGTGGTCTCTGTGACATTTCGTCTTTCTGCGCAATTTCTTCATCGCACAGACCCCAACCTAGGCAGTGTAGTTTATAGTCCCGCACCTCCTTTTAGCTTCCTGAAGCACTAAGATTGTGCTTCCTTCATATAGTCACCTAGTCGAATCACTAGTGTATGGCTTCAATCAGCTACCATTCACCTTTCCTGGGAAGGGCTCCCCATTTAACTTAACCAACTGAACTGCCCCACCATCGGTAATCTCTTTGATGACATAGGGCCCCAACCAGTGCATCCTAAATTTCCCTGGAAATTTATCAAACTTGCTATAATATAGCAAAACCAAATCATTTACCTTGAAGGTGCACAGTTTAATGTGTTGATCATGCCATGCCTTTTCACGCTCCTTTTAAACTTGTTGATGAAATCTAGCTAGAAGTCGATCCTCCTCAAGCTCGGCTAACTGTGCGAGTCTCTCTTCTAAGGCTTTGCGGTCAGCCATTCCTATGAGTGCCACTATGCGCAGACTAGGTACAATGTATTCCATTGGCATCACAGCTTCTATGCGATACACAAGTTTGAAAGGCATTTTCCCCATCAACTTCTTGCAAGTTGTTCTGTAGGCCCATAGCACTAATGGTATGCACACATCCCAGTCACTTCTCTGAGCATTGTAGACATTTTTCAGTGTGTTCTCCAATATTTTATTGAATGCTTCCACCGTCCCATTGGCCCACGGGTGATAAGGTGTGCTCTTCTAATGATACACCTGAAATTCTTCTGTCAACACACTAATTGTTTCATTAAGGAAGTGTGTACTGCAATTTCTCATCAAGATATTTGGACAGCCAAATCTCGTCAATACGTATTCAAAAAGAAACTTTGTTGTTGTCGCGCTAGTACAGTCCTTCACAGGCTATGCCTCTGCCCACCTGGTCATGACTCTATCATGATAATGATGTACTGCGCATCTTTTTTCTTTCTAGGAGGATGAATTGGTCTCATAAAGTTAATCACCTATTTCATGAACGGTTGTAATGTCACCTACGGTATCAATGGCAGTTCATCCCTCCGTGATGGCCTGCCAATCCTTTGACATGCGTCACAGGCCCTACAATATGCTTTCACATCCTTATGCAGAGTTGGCCACCACAATCTAGCACACAGAACCTTCTGTGCTATCATTTTTCCTGCATAATGTCCTCCTGCAACTCCTCCATGAGCCTCCGCGAGGATTCTGCTTTATTCAAAGTTAAGTACATAGCGTCACAATATTTCGTTTGATGCCATTTTGTACAAATGTCCTGCAATGATGGAGAAGTCTGATGCGCGCACTACTAACTCCTTCTTCTATTGGCTTGTATACCCTTCTGGAGTAGTCCCTGTTGTCAGGAATTGTATGATATCTTCAAAGTCACTGTCCATGACACGTATCACAAAGAGCTATGTGTCAGGCAATCCTTCCTCCAAATTAGTGGGCTCCTCTCCCGTTTCGATGTGTGACAGATGATCTGGTCTCACATTCAATCATCCAGGCTTCACAATAACTTCAAAATCATACTCCTGGAATAATAACAACCACCAGAAGATCTTCCCCCCCAACATAGGCTTATTAACCAGGTATTTTAACGTAGAATGATTTGCATACATCTTAAAATGTCCACCTAGAAAATAGTGCCTGAATTTTTGGAGCACGTATAGCATGGCTAGTCCATCGCGCTCTATAGTGGAATATTTCTTCTCAGCCTTGGACAACATTCTACTCGCAAATGCTATAGGATGGTCCAATTCCCCTTCACCCGCCTGTGTCAGCACGACCCCCAACGCGATACATGAGGTGTCCACATGCACATGAAATTCCTTCTTCCAGTCTGGAAAGATTAGGATTGGCGCAGTGACCATTTTCTCTTTCAGCACGTCCAAGCTATTTTGGCATTCATCACTCCAATAGAACATAGCATCCTTTTTCAACAACTTCTCCATGGGCATGGTGATCTGGACATAGATATTGATGAACTTCTTATAGTATCCAGTATGCCCCAAGGTTGCGTGCAACTGTTTCACATCCCTTGGCGCCTCCAAGTTGATTATCACCGCGACCTTCATGGGGTCTACCATCAATCCTTATCTGCACACCACATGCCCTAGCAGGATCCCAAAAGCGACACAAAATAGACACTTCTTCAAATTGAGCACGATCCAGTATCTTCGACACGTATCTAACATTAATCATAGACTTGCCACATGACACTTGACCAATCCAAACACTGTCCAATCATCAAAGTACACCTCCAGGAACTTATGAATGAAGTCTTTGAATGCCGCAATGACTACGCGTGAAAATATTATTGGCGCATTCTTCAGCCCAAAAGGCATTACAGTATATTGAAAACATCCCCATTCCGTCACAAAGGTCATCTTGCTTCTATCTTCAAGCGTGATTTTGATCTGATGATACCCAGAGAACCCATCAGTGAAAGAGTATGCTTCTTGGCTGCCTACATTATCCAGGACTTCATTAGTGAACGGGGTCGAGAAGGGGTCATGCACGCAAGAATCATTCAGCTTCTGGAGATCCATGCATATCCTTATTTATTCTTTTTGTTTCTTTTCTTGAACCACTATCGGGCTTACCCAATCATATTCTTCTACTAGTTCAATAATTCCTGTCGTGAGCATCTTATCCAACTCAGCGCGAACCCTTTGCTTATACTTAGGATTAAGGTGGTAAGGTCTTTGTTTTATAGGCTTTGTGTCCTGTTTCAGGGTGATCTTCATGACACCCAAGTCTCCTATTATCCCTTTTAGACCAGAAAACTTTGTGGGGAACAAATCCTGATATTTGCAGAGGAGCTCAACGACCTTGTCTATTGTTGCATCATCCCAATAGTCCCCAATCTTTACTAATTTTGGTTCTGCCTTTGTGCCAATGTTGACCTTCCTAGTTTTCAATGGCGTGGTTATGTTAGGATCCTCTATCTGTGGACCTTCAACCTCGTGGTGACCTTCAGTTTCTGGAATTTGAACTTTTCGAGGATCCTCGTCTTCTTCTTCAACATTCACGTTATAGCATTGCAATGCATGGCTCAGCTGGGTAGTCCAATCAGGTTGGATCAGGTCCAAAGGATCTTATGGTATCCTAAATATCGTTGCTTTAACCTCTTGTAGTGCTGCATCAATACTGTCAAACCCATCCTCAATGCTGAACGTCATTAAAAATCCCTAGCGCAGGATGTCCCATTCTTCAGTGCCATGGTGGAGCTCAGTTTCCAAATACCAATTCATTGGTATGATGCCCATGGTATGACAAAATAGATGCACCCATTCAGGCTGAGGCTTCATGCCGTAAGCCTTATTCCATTTAGCCAGGTGATCGCGCAAGTCATCTCTTCCATCATACTTATCTGTTATCCACACTTTTGGCTACCCAAAACGTATTCTCATCCTCCTCCTATAGTCACACCAATCACTGAAACTATCCTTGTGCGTACCCCACCATATTGTAGGCGTAGCATGCAGTACCCAATCCAAGGCCTGGAAGCGATGTTTCTTAAGTAATTCTCTTTCAAGTGCATCCAAAAAGTAATCAACATCAATTAACCCATCATAATGAGGCAGATACTTAACTTCGGATGACACACAATGCAATGACTTGGTCATCATATTAAAACACAACGTCGAAACTTCATGTAGCTAGTTCTGCCAATGCTCCAATTCTTCATCTGAATTTGACATGTAGGAGCTTTCGCGATCCCATGCAATACATCCATCTGCTATTGGATTCACCCACTCCTGGTCTCGCACTATTATCTTGTAAATCTGGTCCAAATTGTCATCACTTTCATAATCTCGGACTGGTTCTATATAGCATGGTCCCTCCATGGGATTCAGTGGCACCACTATGTGGAGCGACTTGTTTTCAAATATCATTTTCTACTTCTTTAGGTTGGTTACCATATTCATGTCAGTGGCCCAATTGATTCCAAGGAGCACAGGGTAGGGATTGCTATCATCAACAATCTCTATTACCTCAAAATCCATGAGTGCACTTGCACCCTCGATGTCAACTGTGACCCCTTTCAGCCTCCCCATTGGGATAAATTTCTGTTGATTCACCATTCTTAACTGTTTTGGAGACCACTAGAGCGTTCCCAAGCCTGTTTTGGCAGAACATTCGTGTCAGACCCCAGATCCAGGATAACTTGGTCCATCTCGTATTCCCCTATCTATGCGGTGAGTCTCATCTCCCGCCTGGTCCTTGCCTTATGCTTGCCAAGCTTCTTGACCATGCGTGGTTCACTAGTAGCACGATCCTTACTAGTGCATCGATTGATCAGTTCCTGTAGGCCCTTCACAGCCTTATTGTCACGGAGTAGCTTCATGCAAGTCTCCAGGAATGTGGTAATCATGGATGGGTCCATTTCTTCAACTAGTTTCTCCTGACTTCTGCAGGTAGAGGCCTCAGTGAAGCTTTTCTTTGCTTCCATAAATGTTTCTTTTGCATGCTCCAAATCAAACCCAGTCTCCTCTTCCGGTGCTTTGCGGACCCATTCACCTTCTGCAAGCTACTTCCCTTTATCCTCCCTAGTCGTGGTTCCGCTCCGCAGCATAATGTTTACGTTATGGTCTTCCTTGTGAGGCTCAGCCCTCATCATCTATAGGTTCTGTGTCGGCTGTAGAGGTTGCACCCCCTTTTCGCGAATCTTAGCTAACAATATTGGGTAATCCTTAGTTGCATGGTCAAACTAAGTATAGTAGCGTCATGACAATCACGTCAGATTCAGATAGTCCCTCACGTAGCATCCTGGGCCTCTGCAATTGTAACAAATCAGTTGTCCTCAACCTCTCCCAAGCCCTCCTCCACCTCGGCCTCGGTCACACCCCTGATACTCACCTCGCGTTCCCCCAACGCCTTGGTCTAGAGGTCACATTTCTGTCTGCACTCTATATGCAGGTGTCCTATCCATCATCAATTCATAACTTCGACAATTGTACTCATCATGGCCTACTGATTGACAGAAATTGCAGAATAGTTGTTGCGATGTTTGTACAAATTTCCATAGCAAATGGAAATTATTAGTCCTATGTTTCCCTGCTACTCGACATACAACACATCATAGTGCAGGCCTTGTACTTGGCCCTACTGCGGCTTCCAGCCATATAGGCATTGGTCCTCCTATTGCAACATAGTTTGCAAACACTGGGCAATGATCCTTGTCATGCCCCTAACCCTTGCATTTTATGCACCAAACCTCTTCGCATGCCTCTGGCCGAGAAGTTCTATCCTGCTTTAGACTTTGCATTTTGAGACAAAGGTTTTGCAACTGTGCATGAATTTGCTGAACCCCCAGATTCGAATCTTGCATCGGTGTTTCATGCAGTCTCATTGAAATATCCAAGGCTTCTTCATGAGTCGTAATCTTATGTTTTGACAGCGCAACCCTTAGGTGAGGCAGGAGCGAAGCCATGAACCATTTGCGGTGCTGCCCATCCGTCAAATTCATATTAGCTTCACGGATTTTACACTTCAATATTTGATCTAACTCCCAAGGGGTCTCACCTAGCTTCATCGTGATTTCCTTGAATGCCATAATCGACTGTGCTTTAGACTTAGGCCTACTGAATTATTTATTCAGTGCGGTCTAAATCTTTGCCAACATAGCTGCTTGGTTATCATTAGGGTACTTGATGTACCAGGTTAGCGCGCAATCCTGAAAAGCACTAACCAATGTCACCTTCTTCATGTGATCATCCGCGACGCCTTGAGCTTCCCATATAACCTTTATGACGAACCAAAATTGGTTCGGGTCCTCATTCCCTATGCCCTTGAATACAGGTAGTTTTATGGAGTTTGCCATATTTAACAATGGAGGTGGCGGTAGTGTGGGTGATGGGGTGATTGGTGGAGGCGAGGATGGAGGTTGTGTGGATGGATGTGATGAGGTTGGAGGTGGTGTAGGTATTCATGGTAACCCTTCTCTTATCAATTGACTAGCGCTCAGGGGAGAAATCTACAATGTTCCTTCGTCGTCACTTAAAAGAGGTCTGATCAGTGGGTTATACTCAGGACCTGTTCTTCCTCCATCCCTAAAAGGTTCTCTGCTTTGTGTAGCTCCAAACATTAAGGTAATTGCATAACCCGTTGTTCACACAAGAGCATCTTAATCCAAGTATTCAATGATTTTAAATACTTACCTCACGGTCCTTTAAAGAAGTGGTGCTTTGCTTCGTTGTAAATGATAGAGGTATTGCTTGCGAACTTGGTCACAAATCCTACTATGATGCAATTGAGCCAATGGTCGACAGCGCATGTGATCTTATCTTCAGAAGCTTCCAACCTCCTTACCAACTCCGGTGTCCAAACAATTGGCTTGTTAAGTCTCCACCTTCCTTGATTGTCTGCCAACTTCCCGATCCACTCGTATAACTAAACTGGGAAGGAATAGAAGAAGATTTTGTGTATTTCTGTGTACAGGTATTTGTCCAACCACTATTCTTTCGTCAATCACGAATTATTGTCTTCTTGTGCCGTGAATTCATGGATCTTTCTATCCAACCAGATTTCAATTTCTTTCTTAGTTGGATTCTAATGATATGAAATCACACATATCTCATGCAAATATCGGTCCCGACAATGGAACCATTTGTTGGCCTTATGGGCCCTGACCCAAGTTCAATGTTAGTCAGCCAAGAAAATCCCTATACTACTGGCCCTTTCGGCATCAAACCGAAGAGCGCGGACCGAAATCTCACCCAAAGTAGTATGGGGGGATGCAAGAACCAAGTTTCCACACCTTGAGATGGTCATGATGTCGATCTATACTTCTGAGCCTTCCTTTGTGCAGATCGATAAGCTTTTAGGGCTTATCAATGTTCCTTCTCTTCCGTCCTTCAGTACCTCAGTTAAGGTACCCAACTAATCTTCGCACAGCCCTAACCCGAGGTCCAGGAACTTACGTGCCTCTTGTGACTACGTTACTTTATAAACTCCCAAGTTATCTTAAGTGTTACCTAATCTACCATGCATTTACAGTTACCTTTGCATAACCCTTCATTCTTTCTTGTGTTCAATTAACAGATATAATCGAATATGTTCACGCATTAAATAAGCATTATAATGTAAACCCAGATCATATCATAATATAATCAAATGCATTAAACAGAGACAAAATACACAATGATTTGCAGAATACTTCTCTTTATTGATATCTCAAGTTCAGTACAGACTCTATCCACCCTATGCACACAATTGTAGGGGTCCGCGCACTCAGCTGCAGACTTTCACTCTAGGTCTCTGTGCACTCAACTGCAAAGCCTATACCTATGCTAAGACCCGATAACTCTTAGAACTTCTTACCCAAAACTCTTCTCCTACTACTCTTAGACTCTTCTAAGACTAACTTTTTATACAATCCCATGGTCCGCGAACCATGGGTAGATCTTTATAGCCGACATGAGACTTCACAAAACAAGGGAGGGCACACCTTTGACATCTTCACACTCCGTGACCACAAAATGCGGAGACTTTACATATTTATTACAAAATTTGGGTCTTCTGCCCCAAAACATGGGCTTTTAGTCCCAAAATTGGCTCTTGGGGGAACCAGTTCCCAATAATGCCCTTTATCCATTAACAATGTTCTGACCTCATTGATTGAATTAATTTTCATGGACCCATTGTCATATACAACATCAATTTCATAGGGTTTTATTCATCAAGTACAAAATTTTCTCTCAAAGTCTTTAAAATTGGAGTCAAATAACAAATCCTAGTCTTCAACTCGAAACTTTCTCTTCTTAATGGACCTGTCATACCAATTATCCCTTTTCTATTGGATGACATATGTATAAATGTAAGATGGCTTGAGAAAGTTCATCCAATTCACTAAGTTGTTGGAGTCATTGGTGTTGTTCTTTAGACAATTCCATGAGTAGTTGTAATGCAATATTTAATGTTTATACCTCAATTTTTATTGGTAGGATAGTTTTCTTTCCATACACAAGCTCATAAGGAGTATATCCAAATGGTGTTCCACCTTGTGGTTTTGTAGACCCATAATGTTTTTGGAATCTTATCTACCTATTCATTAGGTGAAGTTCAATAGTCTTGGTCAAAATAGCTTCAAGAATTTTATTTGTACTCTCTATTTATCCATTGGCATGTGGGTGGTGAGGCATGGTTATACTAATAATGTTTTATTTGATAAATATGTATGATTATTTTAGTGTGGTTCGAAGTAAACTAGGTCCCTCCATTATGATAATCTCTTAGGGTATTCTAAGACTAACAAAAAGTTCTCTATAGAGAAAATAAGCCATCACTTTGTGACATAATATATGAAAATAAGGATGTAATAATTTTGAAACTATGGGAGTTTGATTAGTCCCACAAAGTTATATGACCACTTATTGAATGAATTTATCACTAATGAGGTCTATAAAGGAATCTCATCAGATTGAAATGGGTGTCCCATTCTATGGAAGCTATCAAATATTTTCACATATTCTTTGACATTGCAGAAGATGGTGGGCTAATAATACTCGAGATGGGGTACATTATAGCCAATCCTTTTTGCAGCAAAGTGTCCCCTATAGGGCGCATTATGACAAAATTTCAAGATGTCATATATTTTTTCTTCCCTCACACAATGCCATATGATGAGGTATAACCCTATGTTGAAAATACATGCTTCAATTCCAGAAAAAAAACTAGAACTTTTCTTGATGGTTCCTTTTCTCTCCTTAGGTGAAATATGTGGTGGTATCTTTCCTACAACAAAATAGTTAGCAATATCTACAAACCATGATATGTTGGTGGATGTTTCAAAAGGATTTTTGTCAAGGAAAGTATCCTCCACTGGAGATTCATGCATATTTGTGGTAATATGGGGAAATGCATCAACCATGATTGTAATACCCCTGGTACAATTGCTTTTGTAGACTTTATTATTTTATATTTACTTGTAAATATTGAAGTTGAAATGTTGGTTGTGGGGCCAATACTAGGTTTAATTAACCTATGTAAATAAATTTTACAATAATAAATAAATGTTTCTTTTCTCTTGGAAATAATATGGGAAACAACATGTGAGTATTTTGGGCTTCTTGGCAATACTGAAAAACTATTAAGTGGTTAATCTCAAGTTGTGAATAGAAAAGAGGAAAGTGATAAAGGTGACAGTAGTAACCTTCCTGGATTCTCCAATACCTTAGGGAGAATGATTATCACTAGGAAAAAACATAACTAGAGAGAGATGTTATGCCAAGGATAACCATTTGTGGAGAGAAAAGCATGTTTAATAAGGAAAAAACTAAATATTTTTCATAATTGGGAAAAAATCCTAGGCAAAGAAAATGGAGGTAGACCTTAAAAGAAGGACACTTCTAAAAAATTATAGGGAAGGAAATTATTAAATAATACTAAATGTAAATAGTTTGGATGTTTTTTTTGGCGGGAGAGGAAAAAAGGGAGAGGAAGGAAGAAGCGTGAGCTCGAGTGGAGTTGTAAAAATTGCAATTCATTGGTTGAGTGGAACGTTAGTTCCTACTTCATTTCTAAAGGTCTGAGATAAGTAAATGTGTGTTGTACTATGCTTAAATGGTATATTTCATTTAATTAAAAGAGTATTGTACTATGCTTAAATGGTATATTTCATTTAATTACAAGAGTATTGTACTTTGATTAACTAGTATATTTCATTTAAGTAAAAGAGTACTAAAATTTGTTTAATTGATATGTTTTTATTACACATATAATTTTGTAAAGATACTAAATAGTTTTTTTTTTGGAATACCTCTACCTATAGTAATAAGTATGTTGAGATATTTAGGAATGCAGGTATTTTTATGATTAATCATTTGAGTAGTAATACATGAGAATTATATCCCATGATTATTTGTATAATGAATAGACAAATAAGTTAACATCTAGAGAAACGTACTTGCATAGCCAAGCTCCAAAAAATATATACATATATAGATATGTAAGGGAAATCTATATAATTATTTGTCTAACTCCACTAAAGAGTTAGTAACAATAGGAAAAGGCTAAATAACACATAAAAAAGAATTAAATGGAAAATTGCATATATTTGTAATTCTGGTCAATAAGAAAAAGTATAGTATTTGTTAGTTTCAAATTGTATAAATTAGGTGTATTGCATATGGATATGATGGATATGGATCGACGGATATGTTTTCAGATATAAGTTGGAATTTTTATGTACAAAACTATTTCCTGGAAATTCTAAAATTACCTATATGTTGGTTACCTGTTAGTGTTGTAAGATGTTGTATATATTTATGGAATAGTGAATGTTGTGTATTAGATGAAATTTAATCCTTAGTTTTACTGTTTTTTGTAAGATCTATTTAACTTGGAAAAAATACTTTTGGTACATAACTTAAAGGACTGATATGTTTATATATCTTGTACTAGATAACTATTGGAAGCTTCTTAGAAGGAAGGTAGGACAAATAATTTGGATATAAGATATTCAAAACTGGAGAGTTGGAGAGTCTAGGAGAATAAACAAGTATTAAGTATAACACATGAATTCTGATACATAAGGTGGAATGGTTACAATTGAGTAGCTATAAACGAAAGAAAAAAGGAATAAGACATGTGTCTTAGATAATGTATAATAAAAATAAAGACACTAAAATTACTTGATGAAAGCTCAATGTACGACACAAACACACACACACAGATATCTATATATGTATATGTATATGTATATGTATATGTATATGTATATGTATATGTATATATATATATATATATGTATATATATGTATATATATATATATATATATGTATATCTATATATATATATATATATGTATAGATATATATATATATATATATATATATATATATATGTATATATATATATATATACATATATGTATATATATATATATAGATATACATATATATATATATATATATATATATATATATATATACATATATATATATATATATATATATACATATATATATATATCTATATACATATATATATATATATACATATATATATATATATACATATATATATATATATATACATATATATATATACATATATATATATATACATATATATATATATATATATATACATATATATATATATATATAGATATACATATATATATATATATATATATATACATATACATATACATATACATATACATATACATATACATATACATATACATATACATATATATATATGCAATTAAGGAACAAAATGAGTGGATGATACAAACTCATAATTAAAATACCAGTGGTAACTATATTGAGTACATAAGACTCACATTAAAAATTGAATATACAATTGAAGATAAGTATAAATATTCAATTGAAGATAAGTATAAAAAAACCCAGGTTCAATAAAATTAGCATTGATTACATATGTAGAGTTGACCATGAAAAAAACAGTCTAAATATTGTGACATAAAATTAGATGAAGCATGTAAATGGTAGTAGACCGAATATCCAAGGCCATAATAGGCATGTTACAAACTTCATAACATCCCTACAAAGTAAGGAAAACCAGCTTGAGGGGAACCTTGTACCTAAGGTGAAAAATAGGGTATAGGAATAAAAATAAATTAACATTGTAGCATCATGAGACAATATTGAAGATCGAACCTGAGAAGAAGAACATATGCTCGGTTAGCTTGTCATTGTTAAAGTTATATTAAACCCATAAAATGAAAGAAAAATATTAGGGTCATAGAATTACCTCGAGAGGGGGTTTCCTAAAATTGTTGTGACAACCAAGGCATGTACATATAAAAAATTTACATTTAGTATTGTCATGTAAGTGTAAATGAGAGGAGGAGAAGACCCTTAAACTTTAAATCCTAACACCGAATATTCAATTGCAGCTAGGAATAAAATTAAATACACATAAACATAAGGAATAGTTCCATATCTAAAGAGAAGTGGCATTGATTTGGGCCATGTTGAGGTTTAGCCATGAGGAGATGATTTAGTATGTATACATCCCTACAAAAATACCATAAGGGAGTCATCATAAAAAAAATGTATGAGTTCCAGTGACAAATTGGAGCTCTGCGACCCAGATAATGAAATAAGAAAAAAGTATGAAACCCTTGTTAACAAAGATATGAGTTGGTATTAAAAAAAAATCAAGCACAAGTATAAAAAAATAACAGTGTGTTAGTACCCACATATTCCCTCAGAACCTATTGGGACATGTCTTTCCCTTTCTCAGGAGGAAGTTGGTGTCCAAAAACCTAGAGGGTGTCAGCTAGAAACCCTCGTCTAGACCCAAGTATAAATACTTTTTATTTTAAACAAAGAGAAAGGGATTAATAATTAAATTAACCTTATCACAGGTATTTTAGAGAATGAACCTATAAAAACAAGAAAAAACCCAAACTAGCCAGGGTCTATGAAGAGAACAATACCATGAAAATCAACATTTAAGGTTTAGTAATCAAATCACATTCTTTAGTGACAAAATAATTCAGGGGTTGAGAAAGCCCTCAATCCACCAGTGGAATTCCAAATTATTAGACAATCTATAATTCAACAAAAAATTATTAGAATGTGGAGGGAATAGGGATAATCCATAAATGTTGAGACAGGGGAAAACATTGTAACCAAGAATACTATAACAAATCAAGGCAAGGAGGGATGTTTTTGACAAATGCAATGATTACCTGCTACGTCGTGGCATGGAAGTTGTTTCCATGGAAGCCAAACCTTTGTGGGAGCATAAACCCTCAAGAAACCCTAATGTTGTTTGATAACATCTTCTACGAAGAGATGGGAAAGGTTAGAGTTATGCTAAATAGCCTAAAGCCTACAAGAAATCAATAAATCAAAAAAGAACCTTTTGAAAACTATAATTAAACCTAGTTTAATAGTCTGCGATCATGAATAGACTACATGAAAGGAGGGAATGGATACTAAATCCACCAGAGAAATAAACCTACATGGGAACTCATAGGTGGCATGGTCAAAACTATCACCTACAGTTGTAGAGCCATTGAATTCTAAGCCCAATAGGGTAAATGGTTTTTCAAAGGGTGGTAGTCTACCCTACCAAATCACCCAATAAAAATTCCATTATTTGATTCCCTCATGTGATCCCATCCATCCATCACTGAAATATAATGTGGCCAGGGAAGATAATACACAATGTGGGGGGCACATGGTCCAGGAACCACATCATGTGTGGCACATACATAAAGCCTAGTTACATCAAGCATCAAGTTGTGGGGGGGGGGGGGGGGGGGGGGCGGGGTTTAAAGAAAATTAAAACATTAAAACTTAAGTCATGAAGGTAAATAAAATATAAACCAATACTTGTAAAAATATCAAATAACTTAATTTCAAGGACATTTTGGTTATGACAAGCATGTATATGATTTCCACTATTATGTGATGTGTTCAAATAACATCAAGAGGGAAAAAGTCTGGTGTTCTTAATAGTCAAAACATGTTTTTATATTATGATACATAAGGGGTTGTAAAATAACTATATAAATATATAATACACCTTGATAATAAGAGTTACCAAACCTTGTGGTCATGAGCTTAAGTTAAAAGTAAAAGAGGATTAACCGTGTATAATCCAACATCAAATTTAAGTGGAAAATTTAATTTTTATGGGATGATTTACATAGTGATGAGGGATGTTACATGTGGCATTAGAGATGTAGGTTACATCACTGAGGCCTATGAGCCCAATAATAGCTAGAATTTAATGATTTTTTTTCTTTTTTTTACATAGTAAGGTGAAAAGAAAAGAATAGTTATGGTAGAACCATCCACAAGACCTCCTGATGGAGAAGAACAAATCTCGGTATAGCTAGGAGGTGAAGCATCACCACATATAGTGGAACTTTTAGATATTGTGAAAGGACTGATACTAGAACTAGCTAGTATTTGAGTAGATAATGAAAATTTGTTGAAAGCTATTGTTGAGCAAGAAAGGATCATAAATAATTTAACTGAAAAACCAAATCTAAAAACAATAGGACTAACTGTAGAAGAGGATGATAAGGAGGAGTCTTATAAAAGGAGAAATCTAGACAAAATGGATGAGAGTCAAATCGTTATACCTAAAGATGAATAATAAAATGAATACAATTTAGTTGAAATGCCCCCGATTGCACCTAATCAAAGGAAGACACAAAAAATAGAACAAAAGGGGAGTTTACAAAAATCAAACCTCCAACATTTGATGGTAAATCAAAGGAAGAAGTAGAGGCATGGCTCTTAAATATGAAAAAATATTTTTAGTTGAATAAGTATCCTAACAATTTAAAAGATAGATTAGCCACTTATCAGCTGCAAAGAAAGGCATACCTACAATGGGAGAAGATTAGGATGGAGTCTAACATAGAGGATAAGGCTATGAATTGGGAATATTTTAAAAAATACTTCAAAGGAAAATAACTGACAGAAAGGTATTATGATGATACAACAAAGAAATTTCATGAGCTAATCTTAGTCAAATGACCATTGCAAAAGTTGCCCATCTCCTATGATATGTATCATACATTCGCAAGAAGAAAGATAAAATTTAGCGATTTATTAGTTGTCTTCCCTTTTCTTTCAAAGAAAAAATTGAGTACGACAACCCTAAAACCATGGATGAATTTATATGGAACACCAAAATATGTTATCAACAATCTAAGAAAAGGAGTGAAAATTCAAAATCTTGGAAAAATAAGAAGAAAGATAGATTTTTGCAGGGGAACAAAGGGTCTAAATTTTACTCCTTTATAAATTTTGGTACAAATCACTAGAACATAAATTTTAATAAGAATAATAACCAACAATAGCAGAATCAATCTCAGATAGGATCTAGATTAATTGACTTGAATAGGGAAGGAGTTAATGGAAAATAAAGAGAACCATTGATGTGTTGGGGATGTGGAGAGCCTCATCTACTTCCAAATTTCCTGTAAAATGTCAAATCAATTCAAGCCTTGTAGAATGTACAAGAATCCTCCATAGTAAATAATGTGGCTAGAAGCATTCTTAGAAACAATGCAGTCCTAGAAGATCACCAATACGAAATTAGTCTACTATGATCAAAATAGAAGGTAATATCCTGAACCAACATGTGTCCTTTTTAAGATATCCAAGGGATAGTTTAAGATATGTTAGTGCACAAATAGTCGATAAGTGTAAGCTAAACATGGAAAAATATAAAAATTCTTGGTTAGTATAGGTAGCAAATAGTACGAAAAGGAAGGTTACTAGTTGAGTTAAAGTTTGCCTTATTAATTTTAATGGATGCAAAACATAAATGAACTTGAATGTTTTACCCATAAGATCTTATGATGTGTTATTACACATGGAATGGTTAGAAAAGAACAAATCAACCATAAATTGCCTAGACAAGATTGTCACTTGTACCATAGGTGAGTGAAAGTTACATGTTATTATAGGTATACCCAGACCAATTACCACAGGAAAATATCTACCTTAAAATAAAAAAGATGTGTAAGAAAAGATTGTAAATTATTTGTAGTACAAGTAGAAGAATTCTCACCGAAAACTAAGTAATGGAATTTAGATGATTTGGTAGTGGTGTGGCAATTCAAGGATGTTTTTGTGGAATAAATTCCTAGGTTACTACCCAAAAGAGTGTTGTCCACCCAACTGACTCCCCTCTCATTTTCAAAATGAAATAGGCCCCCTTATTTTTATTTTTGCTTGTTTGTTTTTTATTTTTGTAGCTTTGAATTGAAATTATGATAATGGTTTTGAAGAAAAGGTTCGGTTATGGATTATAATATGACCTTTTTTTCATGATTAGCATGTTTCTCTAAATAACTTGAATACTTATCTCAAGTTTTGTTGACTAAGGTTACTGGTCATTTTTGTTACATAAGGTTTCTTTTTCTTTTCTATAGTAATAATGTGACCTATGCTTCTTAAGCCAATTAATGAGGCTATAAACTTATTCAACCTAGCCAAAATATGAATATCAAAGTTTTCACTATGATTTATATGTTTCCTTATTTTGATTTTTGGATAAAGTTGTGTGCAAACCATAATTTTATGTAATATATAGGTCCAATTATTATTGATATTTTGATGCTTGCAAACCTTGTCATAACATTGATATATATGAATTTCGAACGTGATCATATCCCTATATGTGAAATGCCATTATTCTATGGTATTAACCTTTGTCATTATTGAACATTGATTAATATTTCATTTGTTGTTAGGGTTTTTAGATATAAAATTCAATTATACTGCCTATGGTTTTGTGTGAATTTAACTCTGGTACCTAAAGTTCTCGATTCATCATATTGTGAAATGATATGTGGCGGTGGTAGGAAGATCCAATGATATTTGTTTTGATTGAAATATTGGTGATTTATAGTAAAATGGAATAATATATCTAAGTTGTTAACTATGGTTTTTGAAAACTGTTCACATTATTCACCGTTATCATGACTCAAATTTTTAAGTTGTAGTACTACTCTGGCTATCATAGTTATTGTTTGGTACATTGTATTGCCAGTCATCAAATTCATTTCATAGGGTTTTGTATCCATGTTTAATGCATTTCATTTCTCTGTTTAGGCCTTCCATGCCGCTCTGCAAACCTTTAGGGTTTCACACCTTTTTTAGGCTTGTTTTAACTCATGTTCATGTTGAATTCTAGTCGATATTTCACCGAAATTGTAGTCATGCCCCCCGTGATCAGAATTGAGCAAGTTGGAAGAGATATCATTCAGTCATATGATGAATATTTGACTCTTTTTAAGTAGTTTGGATGGTGGGAATTTATCCAACTCTTTCATGGTTTTAGTGAGGGAGTAGTTAAAGCCTCCACCTCTACCTTTAATAGAAAAAGGGCAAAGATTAGCAACCTGGAGATTCATGGATGTTAATTTCATAGCCGAAGTGACCCATCTCCCTAAAGAGAGTGAGATTGGTTGAACAACTATCAGTATGGGAATTTTGAGGTCTAAAATGGGCCTCCTAAGGAAAATAATAAAACAATAGTAAAACAAAATAAAAGAAGAGTTATGAATTTTTAAAGAACAAGAAAGGAAATTTCTTTTTGTATTGTACTTTTTGACTTATATCATTATAAGTTTACTTAAATGTCAAGTGTTGACACCTGTTGGATGTTGAATTAAATTCTACGTCCAACTAGTATCCACTTTTCATACTTCTGAGTAGAGCCACATTGAAAAAAACTGAAAAAAATGAAGAAAAACATGAACACAATTTTTTCATGTATTTTCATTTTTTTTTAATGTGTGTCTAATCATAATTATGCTAATTGGGCACTCATTAGATGTGGAAGGAATTTAATTCCACATCCAACATGTGTTTACACTTGAAATTTGAGGAAATGTATAAGGAAATAAGTAAAAAATACAATAAAAAAATATAGTTTTCTTCTTTTCCCTCCAAAATATTTACCCCTGGGGATGACATCATCATCTTGAATCCTATTGGTGCTTTTAAAGTTAATTTTTTTAGCATAATTTTTTTGAGGCCCATTTTTACCTCAAAATTCCCCTAAGTCTTGTGCACAAAATACCTTGGAGGACATTCCTGGCAAACAAAGTTATGCATACAATGTTAATGGTATGTCGATTTCTTTCCTCAAACCTAGATGGAAATATCTGTTATTTTTCTGCACTGTTACATAACATGTGAAAAACATTACGAGTTAGTGTTTATTTACCATATTTTTATGCTCATAGTTTTTTTAGAGTATAAACTCAACCTCCTGTATTACTTATACAAAATCCTTGCCAAAATGTCCCAGGCATATCAAACCAAATGTAAAAACATTGATAGGTCTCTATTCCATCATGACGTTATTTGCATATTGGTGAAGCATCATTTGGACAAAATTGGAAATATTTGGGATGCTTTACTCCTTCACAATGGTTATGAAAAACCCCAAGTTTCTGGGCAACCAGATCTTGTACCTAGGGTTTCACACAATCCTCCTCCAACCAACCCAGTTCCATCTGATTCTCACATTTTAAATGAATATGACCTTGATGAATCATTCCATGCTGAGCAGTTGCATTTTTTTGAAGGAAATGGATTAAAATTCCATAAAATACACCTATTTGTGTCACTAGGCATATGGCTAAGAATACTGAGTTCCATCATGTGGAATTGGAACCAAAACTTAAGGAAAAATATGAGCTAAAACCTTCAAACCATTGCCCTTAATTTAAACCTGCAAAGCGAGAGGTAGTTAGTCAGTGTGAGTATAATCCTCAATCTAGAGTGAAAGTTAAACAAATTTAAAGGAAAATATTAAGATATTGACATAAAATAAAAAAGAGCGTCCTAATAAAGGAGTTTTTGTCGATTTGGAAATGCTTATCGAGCCTTCACCAAAGAAAAACAAGACTCAGAATTAGGATAATTATGGTTTTTTTGATAATGGAATATATGTTCATGATGGTAATGGTAATTAAAAAAATGTCCTTAGAGCAGTCCTGGCTCTGACCCATTCATACTTGATATGTATTGGCACCAACAGTTTCTAGTCATATTTCCTCTTCTTGAGCATCACATTAGCTAGCTCATTTAAGAGAATAATTAGCTTAAAGTCATAAATCAATTAAGGGAAAATAAAAACAAACATAAGTCTACAAAATCTGAAGTGAAAACACAGTCAGGAGATACAAAGATAGTCATTAATTCATAAATGTCAAAGTTGTTATCTCTCCAGATTCAAATTCTTATTAATAGGACTATATTTGTCTATATTTCAAGAAAATTTTGAGGTATGTTTCATTTTGATTTTGTTTACTAAATTTAAAAGGCCGCTATAGAATCTTTTTTCTTGTAAGCTTGGTAGGACCCTCCTATTTTCACGTCCATTACATACCCCGCTACGGGTGAAGGGTAGCCCAAGATTGAACCCAAGACTTCTGGTTCGGTGAGACTTCATTTCCATGGCCACTGCCACTTGAGCTACCCCATGCGGACTCGATATGGAATCATGATTCTGTAGCAACCTTTGTTTTAATATCAATATATGTTGTTAATATCATTTCCCTTATTTGTTAACAAGTTGTTCCTGTTTACCCAATGACGGTCTTGGTTTCAATGAAAGCGGT
This sequence comes from Pinus tabuliformis, assembly GCA_031772625.1. Taxonomy (NCBI): domain Eukaryota; kingdom Viridiplantae; phylum Streptophyta; class Pinopsida; order Pinales; family Pinaceae; genus Pinus; species Pinus tabuliformis. The sequence continues at coordinate 414,354,585 of CM062805.1, read as the reverse complement.
TATTATGGATATCATTTAGTTGTATCAAATAATGTGTGGATAAATTATTAGTTCTTTTATGTCTATTTATTTCAAGTAGTTAATATTCAACTAAAAGGTCAAAGACAATGGATTGTAATTTTTGTAAAAACAATTTTAATTTTGCAAAATTAGTTTGGAACATAGTTAGCCTCTTGGGCCTATATATAAGCCTTAGTTTGAATAGTGAAAGGGGAAAGGGTATTGAAAGGAAATTCTAGATAAATATATAGTGATTGTGGAACTATTTTGAAACCTTTTTATGTAGGTGTGTTAATTTGATTTGCGTCAATTAAGTAATAGTTATATCGATTTTATTTTCCATGGTCACTTTTCTTTCATTGTCTTCCTATTTTTTTATAATTTGATTTCTAAATTTTTTGAAGATAGAACTCTATCGTTCTATGACTTGGATATATGAATAGATAGTGAATAATGTTAAAAATGTAGCAAGGAAGGTGTTATTTTGACATGTTCCTTAGTCAAATAAGAAAATTCGAATTCAGTCTCATAGAAATTCGAGCTAGTTGTTAGTTAACATGTGTGTTGTAGCCTATCACAAGTTTATTATCTGTTAAATTGAGTTATATGGATTTAAGTGAGTTGTGGACCAATTGATGGCTAAAATTAGCTAACTACTTGAGTTATCTCTAGTGTGTATCAGTTAACTGATCTCTAGTTCTATAATAGAGATAGTTATGAGTTTAGTTGGGTAGTTGACTTTTTGTAAACTCAACTTACTCTATGTTAAATAACTAAAGCTGCTAAAATTAGCCCTAGTAGGTCATGCAATTCAAATTTCCTATTGAGATTGGATGAAGAAACAATTGTAATTCATTGTTGTACAACAGGTTTTGTGTATATGCTTGCAAATTGAGCAGACCTATTTCTCTTAGGAATTGTGCAAGGAAATAGTATAAATTCCTATATTTAGGGGATGAATTGCGCAAGGAAATAAGAGCTTCCTTGTAGGTTTATTTGGCTAAGTGTTGGGCAGTTCTTGTGAGGAGTTGATCAGCATTGAGGGGATTCGGGCTTGAATAAGATTCTTTGTAATATGTCAGATTTCTCAGTTAATACAAGAAAGTGGGGGTTTTCCCAATTGGGTTCCCTAGATAAATTTTTGTGTGTGATTGATCTATGTGTGATTGTGTTTCTATTCATTGTTTTCTTTCCATAGAATTTTGGTAAAGAAACCTTAAATATTTTGCAGATTAATTTGCTCTTATTAGTAGTTGGAAGATTTCAAGGATTTTCTACAAATTGTTGCATTTCCTCTCATTTATGTTAGTTCACTTTATATTGGTTCACATTCAATCATAATCGTCCTTCAATGACTTGTGTCCTAAGGATGGCACTAATCTGAACATTCCTCTAGTCTAGGTTTCTATGAACTGTTTCCAGGAATTTAGATCACAGAGAAATGTTATTTTCTTTAAATAAATTGGATTAGTATATTTGTTGTAACAATTTATGGTTTATGATTTTATTTAATTATTGGTTTATTGATTTGTTTCATAAAAAAATAATTGAAAGATCATAGTTTAATTCATGGAAATTGTTACAATTATTTTTTGAGTTTACCTTAGTTGAGAAGTAGTAGATTGATAATATTAGTTACTTTTCTACATATATGATTTATTCTTGATGTGAATTATTAAAATGAACACCAATTGTTCTATGTTATTTTAAGAGATAATAAGCTTACATTTTCGTAGTTCTTTGTCTTTTACTTATTCACATTGAGGATTATCTTTAATTTTAATTTATAATTGCATATATAAATTAAAACTAGTTTTCATTTCATAATATTGTAGCAGAGATAAATACAATTTATTCTTTAGATCAGTTACGATAAGTTTTGGTTGTTTTATATGTTGTGTAATAATCCCTACACCATTTGTATAACATTTAATGTATTTTAATTGTCGATGTTAATATGATTTATGTATCATATTTTATTAATTATTAATTAGCTTTATGTATATTAATAATAGTTTATGTTTTGCATATATACCATGTTATTTAATATTAGGTTTCCCCAGTTTCTCTTCTTCACAATAGGAAGGATCCAAAGGCTTATGGAATCTTAAAACCTATGAGGAGTGACTATCCCAAATGGCTTAGGCTATTTAAAGAGCCTTAGTTTAGGTCACATCCCCTTTGTTGACTACTGTCCTAAAACCCGCTTCAAAAAATGGCGTTATAAGGAGGGAACACTCGACTTTAAATGGTTAAGGGAAACCATAGGAGACAGATTGTTAGGTCCCCTATCATCATGAGAATTCACTCAGACCCTCCCCATGGTGAGACTTCCTACAGTCCTTAGCCTCAACCTATTCGTAAAAAGACAACCAGTGAACCTTCAAATCCAAACCTTTCACAAGCTCAATATGATATTAATGAGGGTCTACAAAGGTCTCACAAAGTTCTTTCTAGAACCCAAGAGAGACTAGAATGACCAAGGTCTATTGAAAGTTGATTGTCTGAACATCTCGTTACACTTCTTGATTTTCATTTAGAAGAACCTTCAGTACTAGATCCCCCCACAAATATTCCTTGGATTGCTAGTACCACTAATGATAGGTTGCATGATATCTTGATTGGTAGAATTATCAACCTTAATAAATCAACACCTGAATTACCTACTAGTGAATCCATACAACCCACTCTTTTTTGAGGATTTGGTCCACCTCCTTCCCCACCTAGATTGCATTATTCTCTTGAAGATTCCTCTAATGAGGGAGACTCTTCTGAGTCATCTGAATATGAGGGATCCCTAAGAATGGCTAATGACCAGGGAAACCCAGGAAAAAAACAAGATAAATAGGTAAATTATCATGTCGCTCCATAGCTCGAATAAGATGTCGTCACTATCCTTGGTGTGCAACATCCTCTGCCCATAAACCCACATAAGTTTCTCACTGATTTTGATCCAAATTCTAAACAATCAACTAAGGATCATATTAAAAATTTCATGGTGTAAATTATATAGAATAATGTATGCCACAATATGTATTATGTAGATTGTTCCCCTACACTTTCATTTAAGGAAAAGTCATGACCTGGTATTTTGCGCAACCCCCTCAAAGCATTACCTCTTGGGAACACTTTGAAATTGAATTATTAGAGAAAATTGGAGATGACAAAACCCATAAGTACTTTTCATGGAGTTATCAAATATGAAAATGGAAAATAAGGAAAAGCTAAAATATTTTAACATAAGATTCGTTTGTTAAAAAATAAGATTCCTAATGGTTCTATGCTTTCCTAGAACTTAATAGTTGCCTATTACGTTAATATTTTCCTATCGATATTGCTATGTGGGTGAAGAGGGCCCAAAAGGCCACTTTACAAGAATAATTTTATGAAACTCTCTCTAATGAGAATGATATTCTTAGCTTGAAACCTAACTCCGACAAATAGAGTGACCCAGCCTCATCTTCTAGTAAAAAATTTGAATCAACATTGAAACAACCTGGTAAAAAGAAGCAAACATCTCTTTTTGATTTGGAAAGCCTTCAGAAAGCTCTTAACAAATTGTCCAATGTTGAGAAAAAATTAGCAGAGGGAACTTCTAATAGGGAGAATTTCAAAACTTCTTACAATAAACCATTTCAAAATAAACTTTCTCCCCCAAATGAAGGCCTCATTGCTGAAGGATGTTTAGATACTTTATAGGAAATTATTGCTGAATCCACCTCTGATGATAATGATACAAAGGAGGTTGAAAGTGATATTGAAGAAGATGATAATCAACCACCCTCTACCATGAGTCATTTTTCAGACATCTTATATGAATATGAAAAAGTTATAGCGAAAATGCCACGATGACCTATTTGGAGTAGCGAAACCCTAGAATCCAAAACTCTGATACCAAATGTTATGAAACCAGCTCAAGAAAAGATAGAAAAGATAGATCAACGCCTTAGAATTCAGCCTCTTCGAGGGGGAATCCTACTTTACATTACATAAATGAACAATTCTTGGATGATTCAAATGACAAAACCTCCTTTCTATATATAGGAGTCTAAGGAGTCACAATATAACCCAGCCAACCTAAAAATAATAATATAAAGCCACAAAAATAATAATACAAGGATTCTATGGGGCATAGTAATAACAATATGGGGATAATAGGGGCACAAAAATATTAATAAGGGATGTAACTACAATAGTAATGGGGTAATCACTAGTATTATAGGGACCCAACAGAATATTATCTTGATTCAATCATCACAAACCAACACCAATACATAACACATAGCAAAGGCTACGGGGGAAATCAAGTCTCTTCTCCTTTTGATAAGGGGAAGAACTCTAAAAAACAAGCAGGGAATACTTAGAAAACTTCTATTATAAATTGAGAGTATGATCCAATCGAATATTTAAAGAAAAAAAACTAATATCTCACTGTTTTAGTTGCTTAAAATTCCTTTAATACAACAGAAAGTTCAACAACACTATGCTAGAACTTTTGGTAAAAATAAAGCTTCTCCTAATGGGAAAGTAGATAGTTTTTAAAAGTCTTCAATTGATCATGTGCATATTTTAGAATGACCTTCAGAAAATTCTCCTACAAAGAAAAGGAAACCACCTCCTTTCTTACTTACATTTGAGATCTTTTATCATAATGCTGACAATTGCATGATAGATTTAGAAGCCTCCTCAAATGTCATGCATCTCTCTATGTGCAAGAAAACTAACACCCAAATTCAACCATATGAGGTGAAGACAATAAAAATTTATAGAACTAACTTAAAATTGGTAGGAGAACTTACTGATGCGTTGATCAATTTTTTTTTTTTTTTTAATTAATTAATTAATTAATTTATTTTTTTTCGGATCATACAGTTCACCAAATGATTGATATAGTTGTTGCAGACATTCCAGAAGCACATGGTTGTTTGTAAGTTGGGACTAGATGTAACAAATAAAAGGGTACATGGATATAGACTTAAATCACTTGTGGTTACCCTGGAAGGGAGACTCTAATAAAATAAGAGTTAACAGAGAAAGATACATGAAGCATGTTGTTACTGATATTGATGGTCCAAATGAGTCTAGTATGTTTAATGATTCTGTAAATATTGATTCATTTTATGAAAACCTTACTGCTAGGATCTCTCCTTTTACTAATAGTGAGCAACAATTTTCACTTTTGACTTTTAATAAGTTAGTGACAACTGATAAAAAGACTTCTTAATTATGATCCAAAAAGTGAACTTTGGTATTTATATTTTGATGGATCAAAATCAAAACAATGTGCAGAGTCCAGTTATTTTCTTTTAGATCTAAGAGGTAATGAAGTTTATATTGCTTGTAGATTAGAATCCAAGTGCACTAATAATATTGTAGAATATGAGGCACTTATACAGGGGCTAAAATGGGCTATAGAAATTGGAATCCAATTCTTAAAGGTCTACTATGATTCTTAAATAATTATTAAGCTGGTAAGAAATGATATACATCATGTATCATCCCATTCGAGAAATTACCAGACAAAGGTATGTGATTTGATCTCATTTTTTTCAAATTTAATATAATTGACATTCATAGATCTCTTAATCAAGAAACTGATTTGCTAGCAAATGTAGCATATAGGTTAATTAATGTTGAGGGTTTTCATCCTGATTCATTTTCTGTTGAACTCATGTTTAGATCGTTTATTTCGGATAATATCACTAACTTTCATGTTTTTTTATCATGATTGACAGATAATCGAGTTCCTACGCTCTAAAGATAGTTTATGTGAAACTCTAATCGATGAGTTAATCGAAGAAGATAACTTCCACAACTTCTCCTAGACTCAAAAGCAATGGTCAGTGGATGAATAATTTGATTTGGTAAAACCTTTCTCTAAATTTTTGGTTAGGCTTGAGAAATTTTATGACTTAAGGATTTTTTTTTTTTTTTTGTAAAAATACTAGTTCAACTATGTAGTACGAAGTCATAAATTTGTGAATAGAAAAGAATCCACAAAATATTAACTTGGGAACTAATTTCACCCCTTAGGAAAAGGGATATATTATTTGTTTTTTCAGAGAATACAAATATGTATTCACTTAGAAATATGAGGATCTCAAAACATTTGTTCCCAATGTTGTAAAGCATATTATTCCCATAAAACCCCATACCAAGCCTTTTTAACAAAATTTGAGGAAAGTTCATCCCAATTGAAAGCCATCTATCAAGAATGAATTGAATAAAATTTTAGTAGCTAAAATTATCTTTCATGTCTATCATTCATAATGGGTTGCGAGTTTAATTCCAGTAAGGAAGAAGAATGGAGACATCCATCTCTATGTAGACTTCAGAAACTTAAACAAATTTTGTAACAAAGACGATTACCTAGTTCCTCCCATGGAGAAAATACTTCAATGGGTTTCACGATCTGAGATGTTGTCTCTTTTGGATGGTTTCTTAGGTTATAACGAAGTTATGGTGGCCCCCTATGACCAACTCAAAACTTCCTTTAGAACTCCATGAGGAACCTTATCCTATAGAAAGATTCCTTATGCTTGATTAATGCTGGGGAGAATTTCTAGCGAGTGATGGATATTTCCTTTCGGGGGCTAATGAAAAAATATTTTGTAATATATCTTGACCAAGTCATTGTTTATTCTAAATAAATATCTAACCATATCTCACATGTTACGATTGTGTTTGAATGATGCAAGAAATTTCGCATTTCTTTAAATCTGTATCTTTGCAATCACTGAGGGAAAAATGTCTAGGTGTATTGTGTCAAAATATGGCATAATGATTGACCCAAAAAGAGCCTAGACTATTGATAATTTATCACCTCCAAATTCTAAAAAATCCATGTTGTCTTTTCTTGGGAAAATTAATTTTGTTAGATGATTAACCCCTATTTTTTCTGAAATAGTCAAGCCACTTCAAGACTTGGTAAAAAAGAATTCTAACTATGATGGTATAGGACAAGAAAAACATGCATTTTTTGCTATTAAACAAGCCATTTCTGAGGCTCCTACTTTGATGAGCCCATATTTTTCTAGATATTTCACACTCTATACCTTCGCTTCTGATTCTTCTTATGCTATTTTCCTTACACTGAAAACATATACCTTCGCTTTTGATTCTTCTTATGCTATTGTCCTTACACTGAAAACATAGTCTGATCACAAAATTCCTATTTAATTTATGAGCTCTTCCTTTAAGGGATCTAAGCTAAATTACCTTGTTAGCTCTCTGTAATTTCTTAAGGATGTGAAAGAAATTGCAAAGGTAACCACATAACCACTTTTAAGTCTAGAAGCTAGCCCTTCTAGACTCAGAGAGGGATCTCTCTGTCAGATTTAGCTTTGTTTACTTGGTAGGGTTTTAGGCTAGTTGTGAAAGTTCAAGGTTTATTTTATGAATTGGTTTGGTTAGAAAAACAAGGGAAAAGACATTGGGAAATGGAGTCAAAAAGACTTGGGGTGATCAATTTGCAGAAGTATCCAGCTTAAGCTAAACAGGGAAAGGTAGGCATGCTACTAGATCCTTGTATTTTATGAAGGAAGAATTGATTTAGATTCACTTTAGATATAAAAAATTGTTACATGAATTCTATGTTTAAACTTCAGAAGAAAACATTGATATTGTTTTAAGCCAGAACAGGGCATTTTAAAACAAATCTTGAACTTAATTTTCTTTAAAAAAATAGAGAAAAGAGACACATATGAAAAACAAAGAAAATCGATTACAGTAAGAAGCACTTCACCACATAGATATGACACAGGAATCTTGAAACAACTTGTCTTGTTATTAATGCAAAAGGTCACTTGAACTCGGTGAACAACTTTACAATAGATGGTAATATTTCTCAGTACAAATGTCAACCCTTTTTTATTACAAATGAAACAATATATAGAATAAAAAATCTCCTAAACAGTTACAATAATTCTAGATTAAAATCTTGAATAATAACTAAAAATAAAATAATATCTCCAAATTATCTACTAAAAACATTGAATTGTTCATTAAACTCTAGAATTCATTTTCTGAATGCTAGAAATCTGCAAAATGATCCTCAATCTGCTGATCCTTTGTTGCTAGGTGTCTGAGACCAATCTTCATGCCCTTGAAATCTGGAAAAAGGTTGAAACTGTCTTTACACAATTAACTAACTGCTCTCTTAAATTTGATTGCTCTGTCTTTGAGTTCTATTTTTGTCATTTTTTCTTTTCATCATCTTTTGAATACTTTATTTTGTCAAAAAATATTTGGGGAAATTATATTTTAAATAATATTTCCAAATATTTTGATTAAACCCTTAAATGAAATTAATAATTAAAATTTCAATATATTCATTCGAAATATTTAATAAACCATCTTGTTTTCAAATCCATGTGTTGTTTTCCCTTCCCATGGATTTTGAAACCCATGTTTTTTTTTGTAAATCCATGGCTTGTTTTCTCTTCCCATCGGTTTTGAAAACCCATATGTTGTTTTTCAATGGATTAGTAAAGTATTTTTATTTTTACTTTTATCCTGTAAAAACAAAAATATCTTTTTTCTATAAAAACTCATTTTTTACTTATCCTCTTATCTGTAAAACTCGTGTACATGAAGTTCATTGTTGGGAACATGATCCCCCAAGGATAGTTTTGGGGTTAAAAACCCATGTTTTGGGTCAATTTTTGTAATAAAGTTGTAAAGTCTCTGCATTTTGTGGTCGTAGAGCACGAAGGCATCATGAGTCAGAAAGGGTTGTCCGCCCTTATTTTGTAAAGTGTAAAGTCAGTTGTATTGTATAAAAAGAGCTAAGTAAGTTTAAGAGAAATTCTTTGGCGTAAATCACAAGATAAATCATTTGTCGACGCGTTTCGAACCAAATAGTGTGGTTCATCGTCAGGACAAGTTGAAGAAACAGATCCAGCTTTAGCATATTAAATAGTCTGAGCAGAGACTCCAACAACTAACTTGACTAACGACTAATTTTGAATTTAGGACCAGAGTCAAGATTTAGTGGAAATTAGTTAAATTAGGTAAATATATAAAAATATAAATTAATTTAAATGGTGTTAGAGGTTAGTTAAAAAGTAATTGTATGATAGTTAAAAATTATAAGTTATTATTTAAATGGGAATTAGTTATAAAAACGACCTTTCCTTATACTTAATGTATATCTATATATATATATATATATATATATATATATATAAAGATTAGAAAAATATTGGAATGAGAAAATAAATTAAAAATAAAAATGAAATACAAATAAAAAATAATAATAGTAATATATATAGTTTAATTAAGAAAGTTACAAAAGGTACAATAAATAATATATAAAATAATATATATATATATATATATATTATAATAATAATAATAATAATATAATAATAATAATAATAATAATAATAATAATAAAATAAATAAATAAAATAAATAACTAAATTAATTTATATTTATATATATTCACCTAATTTAACTAATTTCCATTAAATCTTGACTCTGGTCCTAAAGTCAAAATTAGCCGTTAGTCAACTTAGCCATTGGAGTCTCTACTCAGGCTATTTAACATGTTAAAGCTGGATCTGTTTATTCAACTTGTCCTAACGATGAACCACACTAGTTGGTTCGAAATGCGTCAACAAATGATTTATCTTGTGATTTACGCCGAATAATTTCTCTTAAACTTGATATGGATCATAGAAGCCTCAATTCAACAACAGCTAAGTAAGTAAGCTCTAAGTAGTCTTAAGTTTTTGGGAGTAGAAGACAAGGCTTGGAGTATTGGTATAGAATTCTAAGTTTCGGGTCTTAACGTAGGTAGAGGCTCCACAGTTGAGTGTGCAGAGGCCTAAGGTAGAAGTCTGAAACTGAGTGCGCGGACCCCTGCAACTGTGTGTGCAGGGCAAATAGAGTCTGTAATAATCTGGAGATAACAATAAAGAGAAGTATTCTACAAATTCTGTGTCTTTATTTCTTGTTAATGCATCTTGTTATATTGTGATTTAAGTTTAATTTACAATGTTCATGTGATGCACAAATGTATGTAATTATGTTGGTTAATTGAACACAAGTAATAATATCTGTTTGCACGACACTAACTGTGATTGTTTAATAAGATAAGTGAACACCTAAGATAACTTGGGAATTTGTATAATACGTTGTCATAGCAGCGCAGAAGTACTTGGGCTGCAGGTTAATGCTACGCAAAGGTCAATCATGCACCTTCGTGGAGGTACTGAAGGGCAGAATAAAATACTAGACTGAAAGAGCCCTAAGACTTAGTGACCTATGCGAAAGTAGGAACAAAGGGTATAAACCGACATAACAACCATCTCAGGGTGTAGAAACTTGGTTCCAGCATCCCCCCATACTGCTTCGGGTGACACTTCGGTCCGCGCCCTGCGGGCTGATGCTGAAATGGCTAGCAGTGTAGGGATTTGTTTGGCTAACTAACATTGAACCTGGGTTAGGCCCCATGCAACCAACAAATGGTTCCATTGTTGGGACCGTAATCTGCATAAGAGATTTGTGATGTCGTATCATTGGAATCCAACTAAGAAAGAGACCGAAGATTGGTTGGACAGGAAAATCCAAAAATTCACAGCATAGGAGAACAGAAATCCGCGACTGACACAGGAACAGTGGTTGGACAGGTACTTATATATAGAAATCCATGAGATATTTTTCTATTCCTTTTGAGTTGAGTTATATGAGTGGATCGTGAAGCTAGCAGATAGCCAAGGAAGGTGGAGACTTGACGGTTCTATTGTCTGGACCCCAGAGTTAGTATAGAGATTGGAAGCCTCTAAGGCTAAGATCGCCCGCGCTGTTGATCATTGGATCGATTGCATCATAGGAGGATTTGTGATTGAATTCGTGGTTGATACTTCAGTTAAACACAATGAGGCAGAGTGGCACTTTTTCAAAGGCCTGTGAGGTAAGTAATTGAAGTCTTTGAATACTTGGATTAAGATGTTATTGTGAAAAAAATGGGTTATGTAGCTACCTTGATGTTCGGAGCTACGCGAAGTGGAAATACTTACAGGAACGAAGGAAGAAAGGGTCCTGAATATAGTCCATTGATTTCACCTCCATTGGGTGACAAATAGGGAGTAGCATAGGATTCTCTGCGAAGTGCCATTCAATTGATAAGACAGGGTTTCCCGCGACTGCCACCTCCACCCACACTACCTCCAACTTCACCACCATCACCTGCGACTTCACCCATACCACCACCACCTCCACCACAGTTCAGCATGGCAAATTCAGTGAAGTTGCCTTTGTTTAAAGGCTTGGGAAATGAGGACCCAGACCAATTTTGGTTCATTGTGAAAACTGTATGGGAATCTCAAGGCATTAAGGATGATCACATGAAGAAGGAAACATTAGTTATTGCTTTGCAAGATTGTGCACTAACCTAGTACATCAAGTACTCTAATGATAACCCAAACGCTGGAGTGGTAGACATTCAGACCACGTTGAATAAAGAATTCAGTAGGCTTAAATCTGAGGCACAATCAATTGTGGGGTTCAAGGAAATGGCAATGAAACCAGGTGAGACACCTTGGGAATTGGATTAGAGGTTGAAGTGTAAAATCCACAAAGCTAATATGAATTTAACAATTGGACAACACCACGAGTGGTTCATGGCCTCGTTCCTTCCATACCTAAGGGTTGCGCTGTCACAACAGAAGATTACGATTCAGGTAGAGGCCTTGGAGATTGCAATGAGATTGCACGAAACATTGATGCAAGATCTAAATCTAGGGGTTCAACAGATCCATGTGCAGATGCAAAACCTTTGCCTTGAAATGCAAAGTTTGAAGCAAGACAGAACAACTCGACCAGAAGTGCGTGAAGAGATATGGTGCCTGAAATGAAAAGGTCATGGGCATGACAAAGACCATTGCCTGGTCTTTGCGAACTATATTGTAGGAGGAGGACAAATGCCTTTCAGGCCAGAGGCCGAAGCAGGACCAAGTGCGGGGCCTATGTTGTGGTGTGTTATATGTCAGGTAGTAGGAAAACATATGATAGATAATTTTCATTTGCTGCAGAAGTTTGTACAAACACCACAACAACTATTCTGCAACTTCTGTAGGATGGTAGGGCATGATGAGTGCAACTGTAGAAGTTATGAATTGATGATGGACAGAAGTCCCTCCTATAGGGTTCAGGCAGAAACGTGCCCCCCTGACCAGAGTGCAGGGATGGCGTGAAAAAACTTTCAGGGGCATGGACGAGGCAGAGGTGGAGGAGGACCTAGCAGAGGTCGAGGACAATTAATCTTCTACAATTATGGAGGACCAGGACACTATGCCTGTGATTTCACTAACCCAATGCGTTCGTCGTGCAAATATTGCACTCTATTTGATCATGAAACGGAGGACTGTCCGATGCTGATAGCAAGGATATGTGACAAAGGGGCGCTACCACCTCAGCTGACTTAGAACCTATAGATGATGAGATTTGAGCCTCATGAAGAGGATCATAATGTGAATATAGTGCTCCGAAGTGGAATGGCAACAGGGGATGATAAGGGGAAAGAGCCTGAAGATAGCGCATGGGTTCGCAAAGCTTCGACGAAGGAGGTTGAATTTGATTTGGAGGGCGCACATGAAACGTTCATGGAAGAAAAGAAGAGCTTCGCTGAGACCTCTACCTTGGGAAGAAAGGATAAGCCTGATCAAGAAATGGACCCTTCTATGCTTATGACCTTTCTAGAGACCTACATGAAGCTATTACCTGATAGCAAGGCTATGAAGGGATTACAGGAGCTTATAAATAGATGTGCTGAAAACACTCTAGGTGAACCACACATGGTACGGAAGATTGCTAAGCATAAAGCAAGGATAGGACGAGAGATGAGACTGACTGCGTAGATAAGAGAATATGAAGTGGATCAGGTTATCTTGGATCTGGGGTCAAACTCGAATGTTCTACCAAAGCAGCCTTGGGAGTGGATGGGAAGACCCACACTACAGTGGTTTCCAATTCAGTTAAGGATGGAAAATCAACAAAAGATCATCCCCATGGGACGGCTGCAAGGAGTAACTGTAGATATTGAGGGCGTGAGCACATTGGATGACTTCGAAGTAATAGAAATTGTGGATGACAGAAACCCCTACCCTACACCTCTTGGTATTGAATGGGCTATTGATATGAATGGGGTAATCAACTTAAAGAAGAGGAAGATGATATTTGAAAAGAAATCGCTTCGTGTAATAGTACCCCTAGATCTTGTTGAAGGATTGCACTATATTGAACCAATCCGCGATTATGAGAGCAATGATGATTTGGACTGCATATACAAGATAACCATGTGAGACCAAGATTGGGTGAATCTAACAGCAGATGGATGAATTACATGGGATCGCGAGAGTTCCTGCACCTCAAACTCTGAAGAAGAATTAGAGCGCTAGTAGAATTGACTACATGAAGTAACCACTCTAATTTGTAACATGATGAGCCAATCATTGCGCTGCGTGTTGTCAGAGGTAAGATATTTTCCCACTTATGATGGCCTAAATGATGTAGATGTATTTTTGGATGCATTTGAGAGGGAGGTACCAGAAAAGTATCACTTCTAGGCTTTGGACTAGGCACTACGCGCTACGCCTAAAAGATGGTGTGGTGCACACAAGGGTAGCTTTGATGATTGGCACGAGTGTAGGAGGATGATGAGAACATGCTTTGGGAAGCCGAAGGTATGAATGATAGACAAGTATGATGGGAAGGATGATCTGTGCGCACACTTGGCCAAATGGGCTCAAGCTTATGGAGCGAAGCCCCAACCGGAATGGGTGCACTTGTTTTGTCATACCTTGGATGTCATCCTGATGAACTGGTACTTGGAAACAGAGCTCCGACATGGTACAGGTGAATTGGATATTCTACGTAAAGGATTCATAATTATGTTCAGCTTTGAAGACAGGTTTGACTGTATTGACGAAGCGTTAAAGAAGTGAAAGCAACAATCTTTAGGATACTGCAGGATCATTTGGACCTGATTCAACCTGATTGGACGACTCAGCTGAGCCACGCACTGGAGTGCTATAATGTGACCGTTGAAGAAGAAGATGAGGATTTGCGAAATATTAACATCACTAAAACCGAGGGTCACCACAAGGTTGAGGGCCCGCAGATTTAGAATCCTGGTATAACCGCGCCACTAAAAATGAAACAGGTAAATATTGGTATGGAGGCGGAGCCAAAATTCACGAAGATTGGAGATTATTAGGATGACGTGATGGTGGATGAGGTCATTGAATTGCTTCGCAAATACCAGGATTTGTTCCCGACCAAGTTTACAGAGATAAAAGGGATAATAGGAGACTTGGGTGTTATAAATATCATGTTAAAACTCGATGCGAAGCTGGTTAAGCAAAGCCATTACCGCCTCAATCCGAAGTTCAAGGAGAAGGTCCACTTAGAACTAGACAAGATGCTCGTGGAAGGCATCATTAAGCTCATAGAAGAATCTAATTGGGTAAGCCCAATGGTGGTACAGGAAAAGAAGCAGAAGGATGAAATATTGCGATGATATGTACCAGAGTTTGAAAGGAGTAGTATCCTGTAGATGCTCATGGGGGCACCGCGGGGGGTGATTATGCAGGAAGAGTGACCGCGTAGAAGATTCTAAGTGTAGGGTTGTGGTGGCCAACCCTCCATAAGGACTCAAAATATTACTGCAAATCATGTGATGTATGTCAAAGGATAGGCAGGCCATTGCAGAAGGATGAGCTGCCTCTGAATCCACAAATATCGTTACAACCCTTTGAGAAATGGGCACTAGATTTTGTGGGACCCATTCAGCCCCAAGCTAAGAAGACGAGAGCGTGGTACATTATCGCCATGACTAAGTATTTGACTCGATAGATGGAGGCACAACATGTGAAGGATTGCACAGGCGTGACTGCTACAAAGTTCCTCTTTGAATATGTACTGATGCAATTTGGGTTTCCATATATTTTGATGAGTGATCGCAGTACACACTTTTTGAACGAGACGATCAGTGTGCTGACAGGTGAATTTCAGGTATATCACCAGAAGAGCACGCCTTATCACCCACAGGCTAATGGGATGGTGGAAGCATTCAATAAAGTGTTGGAGAATGCACTGACCAAGGTTTGCAATGCTTAGCAAAGTGATTGGGACCTATGCATACCTGCAATACTATGGGCCTCTCGGACGACATGCAAGAAGTTGACTGGACAGACACCCTTTAGGCTTGTCTATGGTGTCGAAGCAGTGATTCCCATGTAATACATTGTGCCTAGTTTGTGCATAGAAGCACTCATGGGTATGACAGATCGTGGAGCCCTGGAAGAGAGGCTCATGCAGCTGGATGAGCTTGAGTAAGAGAGATTTCTAGTTGGATTTCATCAACAGGTCCAAAAGCAGCATGAAAAAGCATGGCATGATCGACACATTAAGTTGTGCACCTTTAAGGTAAATGACCTGGTTTTGTTATACGACAGTAAGTTTGATAAATTTCCAAGGAATTTTAGAATGCACTGGTTCGGGCCCTATGCCATTAAGGAAATTACTGACGGTGGCACAGTTCAGTTGGTCAAATTGAATGGAGATCCCTTTCCAGGAAAGGTGAATGGTAGCTGATTGAAGATATACACAGGTGGTCCGACCATGTGACTATATGAGGGTACCATAGTCTTAGTGCTCCAGGCAGCTGAAAGGAGGCGCAAGACTATAAAATACACCACTTGGGTTGGGGATCTGCACAATTGGAGGATTGTGCGAAGCAAGGAAGTGTCACAGGGTTCTCGACAGCACGAAGGCAACTACACTACCTAGGGAGAAATTGCAAAGGTCAGCTGGAAAGTGACCTTTAAAGTCACTATTCATGATTTCACAGAAGAAATGTGGCCAAATGGAGTGGGCGGCCGACATTTAAGACAAAATTTATGGGTCAGATCCTTGAACATCTGCCACCAATCCGGCAATAATGGACCAAATGTGGGGGGAGCAGTCAGATTTGAATTCAAAATGCCTTATAAATTACAAGTGGATGCCTAGTGAAAAACAATTAGAATTTTGAGAATTGAGTTGTTGAGCTCTCAGACACACATGAACTGCGAGAACTTCAAAGCTTTGATAGCCAGTTCAGTATTTGAGACATTGCCGAAGGCGACACAGGAGTTATTGCATAACATCATGTCGGCACCCAAAGAATATATGGATACTGAAGTAATGACAATTGAGGAGGCTGTGTCGGAAGTTGTTATGGAGGTAGAGGAAGCTACTCCAGAGGTTGTCGAAGTCTTAGTTGAAGTTCCCAAATCACCACGGACACCTAGACTGAAGCCAACCCCAACCAAGGAGACCGAAAAGGATAAGAAGGGCAAGTAGCCTGCAATACCTGTGCGCGCCTCACTGAGAAGAAACCCACCAAAGGACAAGCCTACCACAAAAGAAAAGGGTAAAGCCATCAACCTGGAACCAGAGGAGGAAGAAATCAAAGACATCTCGATGGATGATGAGGACTTGGGGATAGATGTGGAGGAAGTTGAAGTCCAGGGTGCTGATCCTATCACTCGGTTGCCTAAGTACGTCCCTTCGCTCAAGGGTAAGACCAAGGTACCAAAAGATATCGATGAGAGAAAGGTCCCCTTGCAAACCCCTTTGCTACCGGATGAGATTGTTTTTGAAGGATCGTGCTTGGGGCAGGTTCCTCTATTAAAGCTCGAATATTGGGACTTAGCTAACCATGAGAATTTCCCGCACCTGGTGACAGAGCAGCTAATGCACTGCATTATTGATGCAACCACCAGGATGACCCCATTGGAGCCACAGAAGTGGCTTAGGGGAATATATAAGGCATGTCTGCTCAACCTGCTATGGGTGCCGCACTACAACCACACCCCAATTACAGTCTTGGTCATCAAGCAGCTGCTATGCTTGGTGCATGATGGGTGTTTGTGGCTAGAGGATCCACTACCCATCACTGACAGATTGATCCATAGGATCATGCGGCTACCCTACACAGGTGAAAATCCAACCATGATGTTTGGTGGAAAAGGTGGCGAGCAGGCCCTTGCGGAGGCCATGAAGGAAAAATTTAAGCTTGTGAAGAAGCCATGGGGCTATGCTGTCTCAAGTATCAGTGACCTTATAGTCAAGGTGGCCATGCAGATTTTGGCCGGAAAGGTGATGAGGAAGTGTAGTGTAGATGAGGTGCCAGCACCTGTCATCGCGCTAGTAGCCCAATGCGCCGAAGGATTCCAGTTCAATTGGGTGCACTATCTCTATGGTGAGTTCCTTGCAAACTGCTGCACGGCACAGGAGCTCATCAAGACGTTCCACTATGTGTGGCTCTTGATATCTATTGCGTTGGTAGCATGGGAGCTACCAGAGGAAAGTGAATTCCCCTAGGTCGTGCCAGACTTACCAGAAGCTGCGAAGTACACTTCGCTATGGATGACCAAGGATGCGCAGCACATCAAGGATGGTAATATCTTCTAGATCTTGATGGAGATGAACATCCACATGGCCATCAATCGCAAACCATGGTTATTGCCTACTCTGTTTGCCAACTTGCAGGGCTACACAGAGTTCAAGGAAGATTTTCACCATCTATCGATCAGGGCGTGGAAGGACCTTGTGCAAACATGGTATGATTTGCCTTGTCAAAGGATGACGCCATCGATGCAGTACTTGATCATTGGCTGGAAGAGTGGTGCACTACATCAGACTTGGTGATGGGGGCGAACAAGTCCACCACATAGGGCAAGAAGGAGGAGGCCAAGCTCAAGATGGCGCAGCTGGCCGAGAAGAGGAAGAAGGAGGCTGCTGACAAGGCCCAGGCAGAGCGCGATGCCGCTTAGCAGACGAAGAAGAAAACAGGTGGAGGGCTCTGACAAAGGGCGAGGCTGCCTTTTCCCGAGACAGAGGAAGAGATAGACGAGCAAACAGAGCAGCACGACGCAAACTTGCAGGCGACGTCTTCCCGCATCAAGCGTCCAAGGGAGCAAGAGAAAGGAGGGTCGAGGAAGAAATCCAAGGCCACTAAGACGTCACTAGACCCAATCATCATCATAGAGGGTGACTTACACGACATTGGAGACACGGTGCAGGATGTCACCATAGAGGCCCTACAACAGTTTGAGGAGCAGCAACACCTAATATTGGGGGCCATCCAGATAGGTCTACAGGAGCTGTAGACCTGCGTGTCACAGGTTGGTACGGTGTCCACCAGCCTTGCTATTGGCACTTTAAAAGCTGTTGAGATGCTATGCGCGAAGGTCTCCAGCGCGATAGTGCTGCCTGATGGAGCACTGACCACAGAGAATGAAGCTGACAGGCCCACTGTCAGTGCCCTCAAGGGAGTGGGGTTGAATTTGGTAGCGCTCCCTGGCAAGGTGCTTCACCTATTGTAGGATGGAGTGATCACGGAGATGAGGGCCCGCGAGCACTATGCCCTATAGGTGATCAGCGAGAAGAGGATTAATAACAAACAGATGGCCCTACGTAGAGATTTTTCCATTGTTGTTGTGACCGAGGCAACCGACCAGAAAAAGCGTATAATTTAGTTCATGGAGGAGGCATGCCAAATGGCCCCAGAGTTGGCCATTCCAGAGGAAGAACCAGTCGAGGTGCGCATCTACAAGCTGGCTACAGGAGTGCAGGATGCTAGCACAAATATGGCTAGGGTTCAGTTGGAGTTGAACCTATAGATCACTGAACTATAGTTGAAGGCCCAACCTTCAACACCGCTAGAAGTAAAGGAACAGTCTGCAACTGCTGTCACAGAAGCAATAGCGGCAGTTGACGGTGTAGTAGTAGACTGCACACAACTTTTTGAACAGACATTCGAGGTTCTGATGAGCTTGCAGGAGGACCCTAATGTTTAGAGGTTGGAGACAGAAGCACGAGAACTGCAGTAGCATTATGATGAGGTAAAAGGCACAACATGAACTGTTGCGCTCACACAAAGATTGGAAAAGCTGTAGAAGGCCAAGCAGTTAAAAGAATAGGTAGAAGTAGCGCAGCACAAGGAGGCAGTGCTGAAGGCGTGATTGAAGCCCTAGTTGCATGAGGCTTATGCAATTACGACCTCTATTGAAGGAAAGCTTGTGACTCTACAAGCAACTTAGCAAAAGCTTCAGGCCAACAATTTAGGAGCAGTGATCGAGCAGATGGTTGAAGAAGCGAATCAGGCGGCCACACAGTGCACTGTCGAGGTTGTGGTCATATAGGTTGAGTTGGGAGGTCTTCACACTAAGATATCCATACCCATAGAGTGACTTGAGGGCGAGTCATGATGTCTATGTTGGGGGCCTATTGGGAACAAGATCCCCTAAGGACAGTTTTGGGGCTAAAAGCCCATGTTTTGGGTCAAGTTTTGTAATAAAGTTGTAAAGTCTCCGCATTTTATGGTCGCAAAGTGCGGAGTTGTCATGAGTAATAAAGGGTTGTCCGCCCTTATTTGGTAAAGTGTAAATTCGGTTGTAAATATCTACCCATGTTCCGCAGACCATGGGATTGTATAAAAAGAGCTAAGTAAGTAAGCTCTGAGTAGTCTTAAGTTTTTGGGAGTAGAAGACAAGGCTTGGAGTCTTGGTAAAGAAGTCTAAGTTTTGGGTCTTAGCATAGGTAGAGGTTTTGCAGCTGAGTGCGCAGAGGTCTAGGGTAGAAGTCTACAGTTGAGTGCGCGGACCCCTGCAGTTGTGTGCGCAGGGTAGATAGAGTCTGTAATAATATGGAGATATCAATAAAGAGAAGTATTCTACAAATTCTGTGTCTTTATTTCTTGTTAATGCATCTTGTTATATTGTGATTTGGGTTTAATTTACAATGTTCATGTGATGCACGAATGTATGTAATTATGTTGGTTAATTGAACACAAGTAAGAACATCTGTTTACACGGTGCTAACTGTGATTGTTTAGTAAGATAAGTGAACACCTAAGAGAAAAATACGTTGTCATAGTAGCGCGGAAGTACCTAGGCCGTAGGATAAGGCTGCGCGAAGGTTAATCATGCACCTTTGCGGAGGTACTAAAGGGATGAATAAAATACTAGATTGACAGAGACCTAAGGCTTAGTGACCTACGTGAAAGTAGGAACAGAGGGTATAAACAAACATCACAACCATCTCAGGGTGCAGAAACTTGGTTCCAGCATCCCCCCATACTGCTTCGGGTGAGACTTCGATCCGCGCTTTGGGAGCTGATGCCGAAAGGGCCAGTAGTTTAGGGATTTGTTTGGCTAACTAACGCTGAACCTAGGTTAGGTCCCACGTAGCCAGCACTCATTTTTTCTCACCTGTACATTACTTTTATAAACATATGATCGCAAAATCTTCCTTTTATTTTCTCTTGTAAATTCATTTTCTTGCACCCGTGAATTCATTTCCCCTGTAGTTATAAATTTCCTTTTACCTTAGTCACATTTTTCTCATCCTCCTTCATTTGTAAGCACATTTCATAACATATGAAAATTTTCTTTATATACCTTCTTTCCATAATTTAAATGTAATAGGAAAAATGGTTTTTGGAGGGGGGTAGGTGGTAAGAGGTTTTGAGCGGGGGGTCTTATTTAAAACAACTTTTCGAACCCCCCTTTGGTTAAATTCTAGAGGGGTTGGGGGATGCTAGGGGGTCCGAAACATACCACTAACCATAGATGTATTTATTCACAAATCTTGAGGATTTTACATTTGGGAAATTTAATAGTTTAGTGTGGGGTGGGCCATACTTTTTGACTTTTGGATTTATGACTGACATATGATAAATAAATGTGGCTCTAATGATTTAGAGTTTGGATTTATTTATTATTTTTGAAATAATTCAAAATAAATAATTTCTCACTTAGGGCTTCTTCTTTTCTTTTTGGTGTAGACTTCAACTTGCTCTTTCTTTTGATTCAGATGTTGGTTTGAAGCACCAGATATACCGTTGGAAAGTTGCTCCTGAGAAATTTTCCATGAAAACACCTACAACATGACCTGGCTAGAATTTATATGCAAAAAATAGCCCAAACATCCATAATTTGTCTTGGCCACCAGACCTCAAGAACTATGAAAAAGCAAATGTTTAGGTTATGATACCTAGTGATTCATAAGTTAAACTTTACCAACAGATTCCCAAAATAGATAACTGCCCAAACATATTACCTATATTATAGGACCCTAACAATGGCTCCAACTAGGGATGATGTCCCCCTGTGGGGTAGCAAAGAACCACAACTCCAGTGCCTACCATTCAATAGTTATCACACCCCCAGCCTGCAACTTGTGACCTATTCCGAAACTCAAACGCATATACAAACTGGAAATGATACTGAATACTACAAACCATAAACTCTGCTACAAACTGAAATTTGAACAATATGACTGAAAATTGTGCTTAGAGTACTGAGCTTATTGGAACACACTTACCTACCCTACACTTTTAAGACGCTGCTAAATCAAATAACACAAAAATGCCAGTGAATCCAGTCAAGTAATTGCTCAGTTGACATAGCTACCTGACTTTGCTTCAACAAGATAAAAATTGGAAAATGTAGTAACAATGGCAACTAACAATGGACCTGGTTCTCATAGTGAAAACATGGCTGAAAACTCAAGCTAAAAAAACCCTTCATGTAGTATGCTACGAGATTAATAAAGACATAATCTATTAGTTGACCCTTCAGGTATTCAATGACCAATTTAACATGGTTGAGTTTTCTAGTTGTATCCTCAATATTAAACCATGATTTAAACTACATAGTGTCAGTCTCGTGTTCAAAAACAAAAAATTTTCTAATCTGAAATCAAAGGGTAGTACAATCTCCTCTCATTTTGGCAAAGGATGATTTTCAAAGAATTGTTTCGGATCTTAGAAACTATAGTATTGACTTTGAGTATCTAATAATTGAATATCCTTCTCAAGTCTTTCAACAAATGACTCAAGAAAACAAAATTTAATTTAAGACCAAAGTTTGCTTGATTTCAAACAATAAAACACGAGCGTCGACAAAAATTCATTAATTTGATCATTTGCAAACTCATCCCAGAATTATTTTAAAGCTTCAATAGAAAGAGAAACTTTTACATATCATGACATTGTGACTAATGCAGTAACCAACTATGAAATTTAAGCTCTGGATTCTTCAGCCAGTGGAGTCACCATGAAAGCTTTGAGCTCTAGATTCTTGAACATGGAGTCACCAAGTGAATGTTTTAGCGTTCATATGTCTGACTGTTGTCCACCACCAGCAATGAGATCTAAAATTTGATAATCTTTCCCAGGGACAATGAAACTGTTCGTTCCCTAGTATGGTCACCTATTGGCTTGAGGGGGCCTAACCCAGGTTCAACATTATTTAGCCAAAAAAATCCCTACACTACTGACCCTTTGAACATCAACCAGCGGAGTGCTGACCAAAGTCTCACCCGAAGCAGTATGGGGGGATGCTGGTGTCGAGCCATAAAAATGGTCTTTTTCACCTCTAATTACCTCACATTAACTTGTCAATCCAGGAATGATTTGTTATCTCAAAGAGTGTACTCAGTTTGAGGTTGTCATTTGTCAGAGTAATGCTAGTAGTATAGTGCTCAAGAAAATACAAGAGTGAACGGATGCTTGAAAGAAAATTTACTTACAACAAAATACTTTAAAGCCTAAATCATGCATTCAGAAAGATAAGCAATTTATTAGTCAAGGGTCCAGTAACAATAACTCATCCCTTTGGAAATTGATGTAACTAATCCAAGGAACAGATCATGAATTTGGGGACTAGACAACAAATGCCAATGCCCACTACAGTTTTAGACCATTCTACACACCAAAGCAACATTAACACAAACAACAGGAAATGGAACAGCAACTAAAAATGGAACATCAACTAGAAAATGTAACGGCAACTAAGTCTAATGAACAACACACCTTTAATCTACAGGAACAAATACACTAATCGTATCCTACAAAAATCAAATGTCAATCGTTACTCAAAGGGTAAATTGGACAGCAAATAGAAATGGAACGACAACCAGTTACCAATGAAATATAGAACAATGCTTAGGATATACAGTACTGAAATAAATAATACACACAACACGTAGAGATATTAATAAAAACAGTAATCTGAGTCTGATACCGGAAGTGTTGATCCCGGTTAGAAAGGATAACGATCACAATTCACAATGGAACAACAATGTCAATTGAACAGCAATCATATGAAGTATAAATCATAGACGAATACAATAATACCAACTTAAGAAGGTTACAACTCGGTTACTCTGCAACTGAACAGCAATAACATTCTGTAAAGAACAGTGATGTTACATTAATGAATTTAAGGGAACAACAATACGTTATAAGATCAGAATGCACAATACGATTTTCCTATTGCAGAGAATGATATATAAAATATAACAAAGCTGTGATATACGATAACGAAACACACCAAATTACCGATTAAAGCTAATAATACAAATCACATACGAACTAAAGATGATGATACAGGAGCAAGTGTTCCACTAGGGCCGGGCCCTTAGCCTCCAGGGATACACCGCTTGAAGTTATTCCAGAATCACAGATAGGACAACAACTAGATTTATATTAAAGAATTAAGACAGAGTTACAGTGGATCACTTCTCAATGACAGTCGATGATCAAAGTTTCAAATACAGAGCAAAGTTACATGAAAATTAACAGTCTCCCCTGGGCTAGCAGTGCTTCACTCCATAGTGCTTACAACAATTTATAAAATCATCAATGGTATTAATTTGTATAGGGGCTCCTGCTTTGACAACCTTAATTTTCAATTGCAAATATCATTCCATTAAAAACAAGGCATAATTCTTGGCAGGGGCTCTACATGTTAGGACGTTAGTGTACAAAGAGCATAAGGTATCCATCTGTCTGATAACTACATCTAATCTATGAGTTACCTTTGTGACTTTTTCTTGTTCTTTTCGCCATCCTTCAAAGGCTTGGCTTTCGGATAAATTGACATTCCTTAGCTGTTGTTGTAATTCTTCATACTTTTCTCGAGAAACCGTTTGTTCCGTGAGTTTTTCAACTGCTTGCTGAGCTTGCATCAAATCCTCTCGTAGGGTTACTGTCCTTAGATCGATGTCCCACATAGTAGTGGCAAGTGGAAGATTTACTTGAATATTCTTATTGCATCACCTTGTATTTATAGTCTATATCCTTTCAGAGGACTGTGCCTCTGTCTGAACTTCCTTGTCATAGGCCGATATATCGTCTGTTTGCACTTCAACATGAGCAACAGTGGAATTCTATTCCTTTTGATTTTTAATGATAGTCTACACTTTAACAAGAGTTTGAACAACAGATCGTGCTTCAACAGCGGTTTGAACAGCAGACCATGCTTCGACAGCGGTTTGAACAGCAGTCTGTTCTTTGACAGGGTTTTGAATAGTAGGTTGAACATGGGTCTTTTGAACCTTTTTATTGGGGGGTCTCACCGGAGTAGTTGCATGTATTTCCCCTGAAGTTCTCTTTTATCTCTTTCTCATTCTCAAAACCCTGATTTGTTGTCGAAGTCGAGCTATCACATTTAACAACCTTTGCTATTCTTTTCGTAATCGTTTGATTTCTTCTATTCCTTAGAAGGAACAACTATCTGTTTATTCGGGCCTGGACTGTTATCCTGCCCAATTCCCTGGTTTCTATCTTGGGGTTCTCCTTCGATGTTTGGTTCAGGCTGCTCAGGAGTAGAAACCCTAGCTGGCTCTGTTACTTCCTGGGTAACTTCCTTGTCCACCGCTTCTTCTTCATGCAATTCTTCTGGTGTAGTCTAGCTGGGAGCGGATTGTTCCCCTCCCATATCTTCATCATTTTCTTCTCCTGTCATACTTGCATAATGATTCTCTTCATTTTCTTCCCCGTCACGCAATTCCTCGGGTGCATTTTTATCCTGAGCAGGATCCTCTTTCGGTTCTTCCTCAATCTGGAGGCCTGGCGGGCTGAGAGGCTGGCCATATTTGCCCATATTGGCCAGAATTTTGGCCAATTCGTCCTCTTGCAATGGATTTTGCAATGGAATCTCTTCACATTGTTCTGCCTTCGCCTCCACCTGCTCAGGTTGCTCGGTCTCTTCCTCTGTCTCTCCTTCCTCAACTCCTTCCACTTCTTTCTCATTATCTTCTCCTTCCAATTGCAGGGGTTGCTTGTCCCCTGAGTTGTCTATCTCCATAGGCTGGCTGGTATTCCCTTGGGGATTTTCCAATCTCCCTCTAATCCGTGCCAATCTAATTTATTTTCTCCGTTTTGATGGTCTATTTTGTGTACTGGCAGTATGTTTGCGTTTTGGGGCCGACGGAGTTGGTGCCCCATCTATTATAGAAATTAGTTCTTCCCATCTACTCTGTTGCTGAGCCAAACTATGGCTAACTATTAGCCGTATCAGTCCATGGTGACTCACTATCGATTCCACATGTTGTGACCTTTTCATGCTTCGGGCAACATCATGCAGTAATGAATTTAAAAATCCAGGTAGGTTCAGAAAGCAATTCTCTTTTAATACAGCTAAGCGTTTAAGGTGTCGTGGTCTTACCACATCTTTCCTTCCTTCATAGGTGATGTAGCTTTGGATGATCCTCGCCAATTCTACCCATGGCTCTCCTAATGCTGCTGGTAAGACTCCCTTTCCTCTGACTATCAGGTTCTAGCCTTCATCATGGAAGATCTCCATGATCTTTTGCAATCTCTCCTTCTTCAGAGTCTAGACAAGTCTAGTGACTGCCAGTCCCGAGACCTCCGTAATTACGTCATCGGTGACTGCTATATGTTTTCCCCTTACTGTGGAGTGATTTTCTTGTAAATTCTGCAAGAATTCTATTGCCACGACCTTGTTGGATTCCTGTATGTGATTAAGATAGGCTAACCATCCTGCCCTTGCCAAGATTTCCCGTGCAGCATCGGAAACTATCAATACCTATGGTTCTCTTCGAATTGACCTTCCTCCCATGCTTTAGCTCACTGTAGAAACACAGAAATGGAAATGGAACAACAAGCTATTCGAATTGTTAGAAACTCAGAAAAAATCGCAAAATCGCAAGGCTCATTCAAATCTTCCTAGTTGTTGTAGACGGAAATATCTTAGGAACAGCAAGGCATGAAAATTGAAAAATGAGATACCGTTAAGCCTTACTATTTCCGAGTAAGAATTTTCCGAATAATAGCCTGACACGTATATCACCAAATTATGAAGTCAGCACCCCCCCCCCCGGCCGCAATGTGATAGGCCATCCTCAGCCGTCAAATGAAGGAGCGGCGGGCCGATCTATTCTGGTACAGGGTCATAAAGGAACAGCGTATGCCGTGTTGCCATGTTTACAAAAAGGAGCAGGTTACTGAAATAGAGGTGTATAATAGGATCGCTTAATAAATAAGAAAGTGCGGTTACATGATGCGAGGTTGGGAGGATAGGACAGCTGACGTGCACAACGAGTGTAATGCGATCATTGTCTACTTTTTCCATCATGATTGGTTATAATGGATTTTCATGTGTTTAATGGCTTGGGGAAGTCACATGCATAATCCTATTTGACAGATTACAAAGGTATAAGACCAAGAAGGGTATTAATGATGACTATTGGCATATAAGAAATGTGACTTCAATACCATTAACAGAGCTCTGCTGCCGACAAGTGTCCATAACCTTGGCAGAGTTGTTTATTTCACCCATGGCACCATGATCCTTTGTGTATGCGTAGGAATTTCTTATTCAGTGTCAAAATGGAGGTCATTATGTTGCCTTGGTAACCAATTAAATCATAATGCCACTCACTAGGAAGGAGTGAAAGGTGGGCAGGCCGGCTCGTGATGAGACTTCCTGTTCCAAGGACTCTTTATTTTTTGCTGATGTGCCTCTTGGATCATATCCTTGGTGTGGTGGCCATAGTGGGAATTCCACTTCACTTTCTTCCTTATGATCATGGTAGGCTGGCTCTTGATGATACCCCCTATCCTGCATTTGACAATTCAAAACATTCATCTTTTTTTATTTTTTATTTTTATAACATGCTTTCCTATTTATACACAAAGGGTGGTTCGGCCCTCCTTAAGAGTAGGAATGGTGGAAGAAGTCTTAACATCTCAATAGAAAATATAAACCCTTTGTTCTTATTCCTTAATAATTATCAAAGAAGATTATGGGAATTTAAAAAGAACCAGCATGATAAAGATGACCAATCATGTTAGTATTAGTAGAGTAATGACAACAAAAGTAATGAATGATTGCGTCCTTTCTTTGTTCCTTGTTATCAATTCACAACAATTTCTTGTAAAAGTAGCGATTTTACATAATTTGCTGATTTCAGTATGCTCTAGCTTTGTATCCATTGCATGAGTGTATAGGTGTGCTCCAAAAGACCTGAAACAAGAGGAACAACAGGTATCTCTAGGCATAAGTAGAAGGAATACAAGAATGTTGTCATTTGAAAAAGGAAGGGCAAAAGAATACAAGTGTCGTTCCTTTGAAAAAGGAACAACAAAAACCGAAAGTGTCATTCCTTTGGAAAAGGAACAGCAGAAAACCAAAAGTGTTGTTCCTTTAGAAAAGGAACAGCTGAAATCAAACGTGTTGTTCCTTTGGAAAAGGAACAACAAAACACTCAAATGTTGTTCCTTTAGGAGAGGAACAACAAACCAGGCAAATACCGTTCCTTTGGAAAAGGATCAGCAGAATTGCAAGTGCTAAAAAGTGACGTTCATTTGAAAAACTTACAGCAAAAACACAAATGTCGTTCCTTTGGAAAAGGAACAACAAAAATAAAAAAGTGCCATTCCTTTGGAAAAGGAATAGCAAAAAACCCAAATGTCGTTCCTTTGGAAAAGGAACAACGAAAATCACAAGTGTTGTTCCTTTGGAAAAGGAACAGTGAAAATCACAAGTGTTGTTCCTTTGGAAAAGGAACAACAAAAAAAGTCAAATGTCGTTCCTTTGGAAAAGGAACAACAAAAATCAAAAGTGTTGTTTCTTTAGAAAAGGAAAAACAGAAATCAAACATGTTGTTCCTTTGGAAAAGGAATAGCAGAACACTCGAATGCTATTCCTTTGGAAGAGGAACAACAGATCACGCAAATACCATTCCTTTGGAAAAGGAACAACAAAAATAAGAAGTGTTGTTCCTTTGGAAAAGGAACAACAGAACACTCAAATGCTGTTCCTTTGGAAAAGGAACAACAAAATGAAAATGAAAAAGGAATGGCTGAAACAAAAAGTGTTGTTCTTTTGAAAAAGGAACAACAAACAAAAATGTTGTCTCTCTGGAAGAGGAACAACAGAAATGACAAAAGTTTGCACAAATGTTGTCCCTTCAGAAAAGGAACAGCAAAAAGACAGTGTTGTTTGTTCTGAAAAAGGGACAGTAGGAAAAAAAATGCAAATACAAAAATATATACAGAACAAAGAAATTATGTACAAAGTATAAAAAGGTGAATCACTTAATGAATCATGGGTGAGGAAGATTGCTCTTCCTCCTGTAGAATTTTCATATCGGAGTCCTCACGTAGTTGCTGACAGAAGGATTCCCGAGTAAGTGGTTTGCGGTATAATCGAACTCGATGGCCATTTACGTTAAAGGTATGTCCAGATCTGTCAATAGTGACTAAAGTTAAGGTGCCATTATCATGTACCTTCTGGATTTCATATGGCCCCAGCCAACAAATCTGAAGTTTCCTAGGAAAATCCTGAAACTTGGAATTGTATAAGAGCGCCTAGTCTCTTTCATGGAAGAATTTGTTTTTAATGAGAGCGTCATGCCATTTAGCTCACTGTTATTGGATTAATGCATTATGTTGAAGGGCAAAGAGTCTGATTTCATCTAGCTCATTGATCTGATGTAATCAATTAACCTGTGCCTCGTTTAGATCTAGGCTGACTTCTTGTGTTGTTCGCAGTGTTTGGATTTCAAATTCTATGGGGAAAATGGGTTGCTTTCCAAACACCAATTGGTATGGTGAATAGCCAGTAGTGCTTCTCCATGTTGTTCTGTAGGACCACAAGGCTTTTGGTAGTCTTGCAGCCCAATCGCGTCTATGTGACGCAATGGTTTTTGTCAGGATTGCTTCTATTATTTTGTTGTTGCTTTCTACTTGACTGTTTGCTTGCGGGTGGTATGGAGTAGTAATTTTATGCTAGATATGATAGTTTTTAAGTGTTGCAACAATCTTATTACCAGCAAACTGTGGTCCACCATCTGTAATTATGTCTCTTGGAAGCCCATATCGCACAAATATATGAAACATGAATTGTATGACAAAATCCTCTGTAGCTCTCGGTAATGCTTCTGCTTCAACCCATTTGGTGACATATTCAGTTGCCACCAGAATATATGTTTTCTGATTCGAGGATGGGTTAATTGGACCAAAAAAATCAAGTGCCCATCGCTCGAATGGTTCAATAACCAGTTGTGGGTTCAGGGGCATTTCATCGGCCTGACCAGGGCGTCCTGCTCTTTGACAACTATCACAAGCTTGAACAAAATTCTTTGCGTCTTTGAAGATCATAGGCCAATAATACCCTGTTTGCAGCACCTTATGTCTAGTTCTCTTATTGACAAAGTGTTCGCCACATGGTCCGTCGTGACAAGCTTTCAAAATCTAAAAAATTTTATCCTCCCGGACACATCTCCTGATGTGCATATCTGCTTCTGTATGGAACAGGTAGCCCCCAATCTAGGAAAATCGAGCACTTCTTTGGACAATCTCTTTTCGTTCATTGGGGGTTAGATGTTTTGGTAATTTACCTACTGCTAAGTAATTCGCAACATCAGCATACTAGGGTGTTTTAACAGTGACAGCAAACAAATGCTCGTCTGGGAATTGATCTTCAACTACTGCTGCATCCACTGGTTTTGGCATTCGTGAGAGAAATTCAGCTACAGGATTTTATTTTCTGGGTCTATCCTTGATTGTAATATCAAATTCCTGCAATAAAATCAGCCATCTAGTTATTCTACCATTTGTGATTGGTTTATTTGCTAAATATTTTATGGCAAAGTGATCTATATATAAAATAACAAGATATCCAATAATGTAATGCCTGAACTTATTGACAGCATGTATTACGGCTATAAATTCTTTTTCATTAACAATATAATTCAATTCAACAGGG
Source organism: Pinus tabuliformis (assembly GCA_031772625.1). Lineage (NCBI taxonomy): Eukaryota > Viridiplantae > Streptophyta > Pinopsida > Pinales > Pinaceae > Pinus > Pinus tabuliformis. The sequence goes on along the minus strand of CM062805.1, from coordinate 414,324,511 downwards.
GATAAATTCTTTCTAATATAATAAATTGCATATGGCTTTTTTATCTTCTTCCTGCCCAAGTACTGCTCCAATAGTTGTATCTAAGGCATCTGATGAAATCTGGAATGGCAGGTCCCAATTTGGTCCTTGAAGGACTGGAGCTGTGGACACAAGCTTCTTCAGATCTTGAAAAGCACGGTCACATTTTTCTGTCCAAAGAAAGTCAACATTTCTTGTTAGTGCATATAGAGGTGTAGCAATATGCAAAAAATGTTCTATAAACCTTCTATAAGAACCAGAGAATCCAAGAAAATTGCGTACCTCTGTTTCAGTGGTAGGAGTGGGAATTAGCAAAATTATTTGAATTTTGGCTGGGTCTACTTGTATGCCAGCTGCTGAGATATAATGGCCTAGAATAAGTCCTTCAGTCATCATCATATAGCATTTTTCATGGCTTAAGCAAAGCCTGGTAGCAATGTAGCACTACAAGACTTTTTCCAGTGTGTCCAATGCTAGATCAAAATCATCTCCGTATGGTGTAAAATCATCCATGTAGACTTTGAGCCCTCATTTATTAGGTCTGCAAAAATGCTGAGGATAGCTCTTTGAAATGTGGCAGGAGCATTGCATAAGCCAAAAGGTAAAACTCTGTAGGCAAATGTTCCCCAAGGACAAGTAAAAGTGGTTTTGTCTTGGTCTTCAGGGGAAATCTGAATCTGATTGTATCCACTGAAGCCATCCAAGAAAGAAAAGAATTTCTTTCTTGCTAAAGTGTCTAATACTTGATCAATGAATGGAAGGGGAAAGTGGTCTTTTTGTGTTGCTTTATTTAATTCTCTATAGTCTACACAAATCCTCCACTTTCCATTCTTCTTCGGTACCACAACAAGTGGAGAGACCCATTTACTATCGGAGATAGGGTAGATGAAGTTAACATCTAAAAGTTTTTGGAGTTCAGCTTTTATGACGTCTTTTAGATGAGGATTAAGTCTCCTCTGTGGTTGGTAAATAGGTCTCGCATCCTTTTCTATGTAAATGTGGTGTGTACATAACTGGGGATCAATTCCTTTCATATCAGGGTAGTCCCATGCAAATGCCTCTTTATGTTTCCTCAATAACTGGATGAGTTTCTTTTCTTGTTCGGAAGTCAGGTTGGCATTAATGTTTAAAGTCTTTCCTGGCTCAATTTCCACAATTTTGCTATTCGAGACAGAGGCAGTAGGTATTGTTTGATCATGCGTATCTTTAAGAAGATCCTCTTCCAATTCATTATCAAATTCTGCTTCTATCATGTGACATTGTACGTGAGATTTGGGTTCAGCTTGGCTAATGAAATTATTAATGGCATCGTCTTCTATTTGGTCTTTGAAATCAAGGGCCTCTTTTATGGTTAATGGAGATCTAATACTTTCGGTGAGGTATGATACAAGATGCTTGTTAGCTTTTATTATTGTGATACTTGGCTGCGCTGGGGGGTATAAAGCTATATTATTAATATTTGTCCCCCTAGAAATGGTCATATTACCTTGTCGACAGCCAATATAAGCATTGACAGTTGCGAGCCAAGGTCTGCCTAAGATAAATGGGTGTCCATCAAGTCGGTTTTTGGGATTTATTATCAGAAAATTGGCTGGATACTCCCAGGAATACACAGATACCATGACATCTTGTAGTGTGCGCTCTGGCCTAACTACAGATCGATTGGCTAGTTCTAATAAAGTGGAAGTCATTTCTATTAATATAATGCCCAGTTTTTGGCAATTAGTGGTTGTTAAGATGTTAACTGCAACTCCTAGATCAACTAAGGCATTGGAGAAGGTTCGACCATAGATTTGTATGGTTACTATTGGATTTCCTGGGTCTTCATATTTAACTGGTGTTTCTTTTCTTGATAATAAGTTAGATAAAGTGCCAACTACTTGGACCTTTGGGTTATTTGTTATTGTCCTCCTTGGTTTCTTTATACATAGTTCTTTGATAGTCTTTGCATATATTGGGATGGTTTGAATGGCTTGGAGGAGCGAGATTTTTATGTACAGGTTTCATAATTCTCCCAAAATGTCAAAATCAGTATATTGTATAGGTCGAGGTATGATTAAACGTTCTGGGAATGGAGGAGAGGATGTGGTTGTTGGATCATGAATTTTTTTTCTGGTCACATCTTCTTTGTGTAGTGGTTGTTCTACAGGCAACTGATTTTCAACTTGAACTATTTTATCTCCCTCTATTTCAATGATACGCCTAGATCTTAATTGAAGGTCGTTACACTCCCTTAGATCGGTTCCTGTCTCTGGTGTTTCAATTATTTGAATGGATTGGACCGGTCTATTATTTGGATTGGGATTGGGTTGGGCTAGGAGTTGCGGCCTTAAGTTAGACTAGGGGTTTTGTTGTAGGGCTGGCAGTGTAGGTTGAGGGATCGGGATGGTTCCTACCGGCTAATTCATCGGTCTTTGCCAGTTTGTCTGCCAGGCTTGACTCTATGAAGTAGGAGGAGTCCATTGTGGTGGAAAAACATTATTTTCCCAATATGGTGGGGTATATGGAAAATTTGGCCAATTGGGTTAGCTTGCTTGACTCGGCCATGAAGATGATGAAGGGAATGATTGTTGTGACCAATTCGGGAAGGGGGGTTGATTTTGCCACATTGAATTATATTGTTGAGCATGGTATTGTTGAGGTTGGAAAGAAGAAGTTGGGTCTGAAAACATACCTGTTTGTCGTGGTTGCCACTGACAGCGCTGATTAAGTAGATATACTAGTTCTGGCTCTTCTTCTGCTTCCTTGTACACTGCTTTCAATCCAAGAAGTGAGGGGCAGCTCTCTATAGAGTGGTCTTTTTTACAAATGGCACAAACTTGAACTGCATCTAATGGACACTCCTTGTGGCTATGTTTCTTTCTACATCTGGGATAGAAGATTTCCAAATTCTGTTATGCTTTTTCTTGCTTTTGTTTAGCCTGCATAATATCAAATTGTGTTGTCAGCGTCCCCAATATGTCAGTTTTAAAATTTTCTAATAAATTTCCAATTTCTGCATGAGTTACTCCTTCTGCCGAAATTCTATTATCTCTTACAAATCGATCATGATCTGCTGGTTTTAGTCTTGTGCTGCCTCTAAAACTCCTGATACATAAGTCAATAATGTCAGCGAAATTTTCTTGATAAATATCTCCTTTCCCCATAATGTTTAATGTCTCAATCCATTGTTCCTTCATTCCCCTAAATAATGCTATTTTTAATACATAATCAGGTGAGGGTAATTATCCGTAAGGATATCTTTGAAGATTATACTGGAATCGTTCAACATACTCTTCCAACGTTTCATTTGGTTTAGCTACCATCTGAAATATTTCATCTTTTAACTCTCGAGACCTGCAATAGTCCTGATACTTTCTAAAAAAAGACTCTTTCATTTGATCCCAATTATTTATAACACCACCACCTAATCCCATAAACCATCTTAAAGTAGCTCCTTTTAATGTAGAAGGAAATAATTTAAGTTTATGGGGATCAGTGGTATAGTCATATCCTCTACACAACACGTCGAATTCAAATAGGAATGCATCCAGATCTTCTGATGTAAGGCCATGGAATGTAGGGATATGCTGGAGGGGAATTGCTTTCATAAATGCATTGGCTGCAGTCCACAATGGGGTATTATAGTGTAGAGGTTTGGGTGTTAGACTGATTCAGGGCCATTTGGTCAAATATGTGCCAATAGCTTTCTAGGATATCTAGGAGGGTATTCCTAGGTTGTCGAGGGGGAATGGCTCTAATGGGGATGGCCTTGATAGCACTTCCTTTATCCGGGATGATGAGGGTGCCTAATGTCTGAGGGGATTCAGATTCTTGAATGTCGTTATAAATGATTTTTGCAACACTTCCCTTATCTGGGCTGCTTAATGGCTGAATTACCCTAAGAGGAGATTTTGGTTCTTCACCTTCTCTTGTTTCTCCCCTTCCTTCACAGAGATTGCTAAGGTTCCCTTCTTGCAATGATTTTGGGCTAGAATTTTTAGTTTCTTGAAAATCTTGCTCTTCGGTTTGACTATGCACCTCAGCAAAGGCTACAGATGGTGATCCTGTGGCTTGAAGGGAACTTGTAGGCTGTCTAGAAGTAAATTTTCTAGGTCCTACTGAAGGCTGAGATTCTGCTTTCTTAAGGATTTTGTCTATAAAGGTCGATCGACCAAGGGTCACCGGCCCCTTAGCTTTATTAGACTTGGGTAGAGGTTGAGGATTCTTTTCTGGATTTTTCTGCTTAGTCATGCATATAAATCAACTGCTAGGTTCTACCCAAACAAAATAGTAACAAATCTGCAGGAAAGCGGGCAGGGGAGCAGGGCTATTACATACTCCTCACACAGGTTCGTACCTTTCGTTTTTAAAACCCAACTCTTTCCTAACAGGTTCTTACACTACTTTGAGCAAGAAACAAATGGCTACACTCTTCCCCGGCAACGACGCCAAAATGTTGAGCTGTAAAAAGGGTCTTTTTCACCTCTAATTACCTCACATTAACTTGTCAATCCAGGAACGATTTGTTATCTCAAAGAGTGTACTCAGTTTGAGGCTGTCGTTTGTCAGAGTAATGCTAGTAGGATAGTGCTCAAGAAAATACAAGAGTGAACAGATGCTTGAAAGAAAATTTACTTACAGCAAAATACTTTAAAGCCTAAATCATGCATTCAGAAAGCTAAGCAATTTATCAGTCAAGGGTCCAGTAACAATAACTCATCCCTTTGGAAACTGATGTAACTAATCCAAGGAACAGATCATCAATTTGGGGACTAGACAACAAATTCCAATGCCCACTACAGTTTCAGACCGTTATGCACAACAAAGCAACAGTAACGCAAACAACAGGAAATGGAACAACAACTAAAAATGGAATAGCAACTAGAAAATGTAACAACAATTAAGTCTGATGAACATCACACCTTTAATCTACAGGAACAAGTACAGTAAATGTATCCTACAGAAATCAGATGTCAATTGTTACTCAAAGGGTAAATTGGTCAGCAAATAGAAATGAAATGGCAACCAATTACCAATGAAATATAGAACATCGCTTAGGATATACAGTATTGAAATAAATAATACACACAACATGCAGAGATATTAAGAAAAACAATAATATGAGTTTGATACCGCAAGTATTGATCCCAGTTAGAAAGGATAACGATCACAATTCACAATGGAACGGCAATGTCAATTGAACAACAATCGTATGAAGTATAAACCATAGACGAATACAGTAATACAAACCTAAGAAGGTTAGAGCTCGGTTACTCTACAATTGAATAGCAATAGCATTCTGTAAAGAACAATGATGTTACATTAATGACTTTAAAGGAACAACAATACGTTATAAGTTCAGAATGGACAATACGATTTTCCTATTGCAGAGAACGATGTATAAAATATAACAGAGCTGTGATATATGATAACAAAACACACCAGATTACCGATTAAAGCTGATAATACAAATCACATACGAACTAAAGATGATGATACAAGAGCAAGTGTTCCACCAGGGCTCGACCCTTAGCCTATAGGGATACACTGCTTGAAGTTATTCCAGAATCACAGATAGGACAACAACCAGATTTATATTAAAGCATTAAGACAGAGTTACAGTGGATCACTTCTCAATGAGAGTCGATGATCAAATTTTCAAATACAGAGCAAAGTTACATGAAAATTAACAGTCTCCCCCGGGCTAGCAGTGCTGCCCCTACTTATAACAGCTAAAGGGAAGATATCAAGGATGCAAAAATAGTTAAAGCCGCGATCCCTCAAGATCAAAGGATCCTGAGGGATTCACCAAGCTGTTAATCCTCAGTTATTCGGTCGTTTTCTTGCGCCGAGTCAATATCTCCTTTTCCTTTCCTTGGCAGAGATGTTTTAATTTAGATCGTCTTGTTTGCATATGGTTCCTTGCCAAAGGGACAGCGGTTAGCTTGGCCCTGTCTTTTTCTTTGGAGCGGCAATCTTTAGTTTTTCCCTTTTCTTGCATAAGAAATGGAAATTATTAGCGTTTTCATGTTTCATATAAATCTTTATAGATTTGTCATGATTTCCCATTATCTACCTAGTTCATGATGCAAAGATGTTATGAGTTCTAAAGAAAAGATGGAAAAATAGTCAATGAAAACATACCTTCTTCAATACTCCACAGCTGGAACCAAGTTTTCGCACCTTGAGATGGTTGTGATGTCATTAATATCTTCTATCCCTGCCTTCGCACAGGTGATCTCCCTCTAGGGATTGTAAGACAAACCCTCTATCTCAGCTTCCAATTTCTTCGCGAAAGTATATGATCAACCTTCGTGCAGCCCTAACCTAGGGCTCAAGTAAGCCGTGCAGATTCCTCACTTACCCTAAGTGATCTTCTTATCTTGTCAAATTCTTAAAGTTATCACCGCGCAAGCAAATATTCGTGATTACGTTCAATTATTCAATGTAATTGCATTCATTCACGCATCATATAAGCATAATAAAGGAAATTCATACACAAGATATCCAAACACATCAACAGAAAAAATACACAGAAATTGTAGAATAACTCCTTTTATTAATATCTTCCAAGTGTTATAGACTCTGTTCACCCTGCGCACACAGTTGCAGGGGTCCGCGCACTCAACTGTGGACTTCTACCCTAGGCGTCTGCACACTTAGCTGCAGAGCCTCTACCTATGCTACAACCTAAGATTTAGATTTCTTGCTCTAAATCTATGACTCTCTTACTTCTTCTATCGATCGGTTGATGCCTCTAACTACTTAGTTCTTAGCTCTTTTTATACAATCCCATGGTCCATGGACCATGGCTAGATCTCTTACAACCAAATTTTCTTTACAAAACTAAGGGCGGACTACCCTTTGTGACACATAATACCTTCGCGCTCCACAACCACAAAATGCAGAGTCTTTACAATAATATTACAAAAACTTGATTTAAACATGGACTTTTAGCCCCATAACTTCCCTTGGAGGATCCCACTCCAAACAGGCCCCCAACACAAACATTGTGACTCTCCCTCGAGTCACTCAGTAGGCATAAAGATCTTTGCGTGAAGCCTGTCTAGCTCAACCCTGATGACCGCAACTTCGGCTGTGCATTGAGTTGCTGCCTTCTTCACATCTTCAACTGTATTCTTAGTTACTGCCCCTGCACTGTCAGACTAAAGCTATTGTTGTGTTGCTTGCATAGTCGCAAGCTTGCCTTCAATGTTTTCGGTGACTGCATAAGCTTCCTCCAGCCAGGGCTTTAGTCGTGCCTTCAACACTACTTCCTTGTGCAGCATTGCATCCACCTGTTCCTTTAGCTGCTTGGCTTCCTGCAGCTTAGCTAACCTCTGTGTCAGTGCGATGGTTCGCGTTGTGCCCTTAAATTTGTCATAGCATTGTTGGAGTTCGCACGCTTCTTGAGTCTTTGGATGTTTGGGTCCTCCTACAAGTCGTTCAGGACCTCAAACGATTGTTCAAACAATTGGTTGCATTATGCTACTACACTCTCCACTATCACGACTGCCTCTGTGACAACGACCACCCACTGTTCATTTATCTCTGGTGGTGTTGAAGGCTGAGCCCTCAACTGGAGCTCTATAATCTGCAAGTTCAGCTCCAACTGAACCCATGCCATCTCTATTTGAGTGTCGCGCACCCCTGTGGCCAATTTATGGATGCAAATCTCGACCGGCTCCTCCTCCGGAATGGCCAATTCTAGGACCATTATGCAGGCCTCCTCTACGTCCTGTATGATTTTCTTTCTTTGGTTGGTCTCCTCGGTCTCGGCAGTGATGGCAACATCCCTCTATAAGGCCATATGCTCATTGTTGATTTTCTGTTCACTGGTCACTTGGAGGGCGCAGTGCTCGTGGGCCCCCAGCTCTACAATTACTCCATCCTGCAAGGAGTGGGGTGCTTTTCGCGAGAGTGCTACCAGGTTTAATCCCACTCCCTTCAAGGTGATGACAGTGGGCCTATTAGCCTCATTTTCTGTTGTCAGTGCTCCATCCGGCATCATTAGCGCACTGGAAGCCTTTCGTGCGCAGCATATGGACAACCTCTAATGTGTCGATAGCCAAGCTGGTAGAAACTGTACCAACTTGCGACGCACGGGTATGGAACTCTTGGTAGACATCATATGAACAATGAATTTAACAGTCACTTTCCAGTCGACTTGCGTGATTTATCCCTGGGTAGCGCAACTCCCTCCGCACTGTCATGGACCTAGTGACACATCCTTACTTCACACCATCTTCCAACCATGCAGCTGTCCAACTTTGGTAGTGTAATTTTTAGTCCTGCACCTCCTTTCAGTTGCTCGAAGCGCTACGACTATGCTAATTTCATATAGTCACATGGTCGGACTTCTGATGTATGGCTTCAAGCGACTGCCATTCACCTTTCTTGGGAAGGGTTCTCCATTTAACTTGGCCATCTATACCGCTCCTCCGTCGGTAATTTCCTTAATAACATAAGGCCCTAACTAGTGCATCTTAAATTTTCCGTGGAATTTATCAAACTTACTACCATACAACAGAACCAGATCATTTACCTTAAATTTGCGTAGCTTGATGTGTCGATCATGCCATGCCTTTTCATGCTGCTTTTGGAACTGCTGGTGAAATCCATCCAAAAATCTTTCTTCTTCGAGCTCATCCAGCTACGTGAGCCTCTCTTCCAGGGCTCCGTGATCTGTCATACCTGTGAGCACTACTATGCGTAGACTAGGCACAATGTATTCTATAGGAATTATGGCTTCCACACCATAGACAAGCCTAAAAGGGGTTTGTGCCATCAACTTCTTGCATGTTGTTCAATAAGCCCACAATACTGCAGGTATGTGTAGGTCCCAATCACTTCGCTAAGCATTGAAAACCTTGGTCAGTGTGTTTTCAAGCACTTTGTTGAACACCTCCACTGTCTTATTAGCTTGTGGGTGATAAGGTGTGCTCTTCTGGTGATATACCTGAAATTACTTCGTTAGTGTGCTGATTGTCTCATTTAGGAAGTGCGTACCACAATCACTCATCAAGATCCTTCACTGGCTGTGAATCTGCCGAACGAGTCAAATACTCTGTCGCAGTGATAATGTACCTTGCTCCTATCTTCCCTCGTGGCTAAATGGGTCCTACAAAATCTATTGCCCAATTCTCAAAGGGTTGCAATTTCATTTATGGATTCAAAGGCATTTCATCCCTCCATGATGGCTTGCCTATTCTTTAACATACATCACATGCCTTGCAATATGCTTTTGAATCCTAATGAAGGGTTGGCCACCACAACCCTACATGTAGAATCTTCTACGCAGTTGATCTCCTTGCATAATGTTCTCCCGCAATGCCCCCATGAGCGTCCATGAGGATGTTGATTCATTCGAACTTAGGTACATACCGTCGTAATGTCTCATTAGTCCCCATCTTGTATAGATGCCTAGCAATGACAAAGAAATTTGCCGCACACACCACTAATTCCTTCTTTTGCTGGATAGAGTATCCTTCCGGTGCAGTTCTTTTTGTTAGGAATTGTATTATGTCCTCAAAATGACCATCCATGACACACACTGCAAATAGCTACGTGTCAAGTAATCCTTCTTCCAAGTTAGTAGGCTCCTCCCCTATTTCGATGCACGAAAGATGGTCTGGTCCGACGTTCAATCATCCAGGCTTTACAACAACTTCAAAATCGTATTCTTGAAACAATAAGAGCCATCTTTAGATTCATCCCCCCAACATATGCTTATTGACCAGGTACTTCAGTGCGGAGTGATCCGTATACATCTTAAAATGGCCTCCTAGCAAGTAGTGCCAGTACTTCTGGAGCACATACACCATAGCTAGCTCCTCGTGTTCAGTGGTAGAATAGTTCTTCTCTACTTTCGATAATCTGTAGCTTGCGAATGCGATAGGATGGTCCAAGCCTTCTTCACCATCCTATGTTAGTACTGTCCCCAACACTATACATGACGTGTCGACATGTACATGAAACTCTTTCTTCCAGTCCGGGAAGACTAGAATCAGTGCAGTAACCATATTTTCTTTCAATATATCTAAGCTTTTCTTACAGTCATCGTTCTAGTAGAACATGACATCCTTCTTCAACAATTTTTCCATCGGCATGGTGATATCAGGGTTTTCAATTGGCGATCCTTGAACCTCACGATGGCCTTCTGTTTCTGGAATGTTAATCTTCCATGGATCCTTATCCTATACTTCAACATTGATATCATAACATTCGAGCACGTGACTCAGCTGAGTAGCCCATTCAGGCTAAATCAGGTCTAAAGGATCCTGTGGTATCCTAAAGATAGTTGCTTTCACCTCTTGTAGTGCTTCATCAATACTGTCAAACCTGTCCTCAAAACTGAATGTCATCATGAATCCTTCGCACAGGATATCCGATTCACTTGTTCCATGGCGATGCTCTGTTTCTATATATAAATTCATTGGGATAACATCCAAGGTATGACAGAATAGGTGCACCCACTCAGGTTGGGGCTTTTCTCCATAAGCCTACGTCCATTTGGCCAGATGCATGTGCGGATCATTCTGCCCATCATATTTTTTTGTCAGTTGCATATTAGGCTTCCCAAATTGTGTTCTCATCATCTTCCTTCATTTGCACCAATCATCAAAGCTTCCCTTCTGCGTACCCCACCATATTGCAGGTGTAGCGTAGTGCCCAGTCCAAGGCCTAGATGTGCTGCTTTTCTGGTACCTCCCTTTCAAATGCATCCAAAAATATATCTACCTCATTTAGATCATCATAAATAGGTAGATTTCATACCTCTGACGACACACAGCGTAGTGACTGGGTCATCATGTTGCAATTCAGCGTAGTTACTTTATGTAACTGATTCTGCCAGCGTTCTATTTCTTTGTCGGAGTCCGAAGTGCAAGAACTCTCGCGATCCCACGTAATCCATCCATCCATGATGGGATTCACCCAATCTTGGTCTCGCACCATTATCTTATAGATACAATCCAGGTCATCATCACTGTCATAATCACGGACATGTTCAGTATAGCGCAATCCTTCAATAGGATCGAGGGGTATTATTGCGCGCAATAATTTCTTCTCAAAGACCATCTTTCACTTTTTCAGATTGATTACCCCTTTCATATCAGTAGCCCAGTCAATTCTAAGGAGCGCAGGGTAGGAATTGTTGTCATCCACTATCTCTATTACTTAAAAACCCGCAAGCGCACTCACTCCCTCAATATCCATGGTCACCCCCTGCAGCCGCTCCATGGGGATGATTTTCTGATGATTCACCATCCTTAGCTAAATTAGATACCATTGTAGCGCATGTATCCCAATTCACTCCCAAGTCTGCTTTGGTAGGACATTTGCATCTAACCCCAGGTCCAAAATGACCCGATCCATTTCATACTCTCCTATTTGTGCAGTCAGTCTCATCTCTCATCCCGTCCTTGTTTTATGCTTGCCAATCTTTCATACTACGCGTGGCTCACCTAGTGTGGTTCTAGTGCATCTATTGATGAGTTCTTATAACCCTTTCACAACCTTACTGTCACATAGTAACTTCATACAGGTTTCCAGGAAAGTTGTGAGCATAGAGGGGTCCATCTTTGGCTTAGGCTTATCCTTGCTTCCTAAGGTGGAGGCCTCAACAAAGTTCTTCTTAGCTTCCATGAAGGTTTCACGAGGGCACTCCAAATCGAACTCAGCCTCTTTCGTTGAGGCTTTGCAAACCCATGTACTATCTTTTGACTGTTTCCCCTTGTCATCTCCCATCACGATTCCACTTCTGAGTACTGTATTTACATTTGGATCTTCATTGTGCAGCTCATATTTCATCATCTGCAGGTTCTAAGTCAGCGCAGGTGGTAGCGCCCCTTTGTCATGTATCCTAGCTATCAGCGTAGGACAATCTTCCATTTCATGATCAAACAACATGCAATACTTGCATGACAGATGCGTTGGATTAGTGCAATTGTAGGCATAGTGTCCTGGTCCTCTCAAATTGTAGCAAATCAACTGTCCTCGACCTCTACCAGGTCCTCCTCCCTAAAATCCTGTCCACGCCATCCCTGCATTCTAGTCAAGGGGCCAAGTTTCAGCCTGAACCCTATAGGTGGGAGTTCTCTCCATCATTAATTCATATCTCCTGCAAGTACGCTCATCATGTTCTACCAACCTACAAAAGTTGCAGAACAATTGTTTCTGTGCTTGTACATACTTCTTTAGCAAGTGATAGTTATCTATGGCATGTTTTCCAGCTACCTGATAGATAGCACACCATAATGCAGGTCCCTCGCTAGGTCTTTCTTGAGATTCCGGCCTTAAAGGCATCAGTCCTCCTCTTACAATGTAATTTGCAAAGACCAGGCAATGGTCTTTGTCATGACCCTGACTCTTCCATTTCAAGCACCATACCTCCTCATGTACCTCTGGTCGAACCATCCTGCCCTGCTTCAGACTTTGCATCTCAAGGCACAGATTCTTTAGCTGTTAGGGTCCCACCCTAACCCCCTTATTTATGTCATGGGATCACGTCATAGTCAAGAGTCAATAAAGCCCATATTAATATTTGTAAGTGGTTAACCCGCAATTAATGACGGGACCACAGTTAGTTGCAAATGGGCGGTAGTATTAGATAGATGGTAAATGGGCGGTAGTATTAGATAGATGGTATTAATAAAACCCATGATATTGGCCCGTGGTATTGCATGTATGAGTCATATATAAAGGATAGAGACTCCTTGCGAGGAGCATCGTGTCTTGTTTTGTAATCGAGCTCTGCTCTATTGGAGGTTGCCCCCTCGAAGAGGCCTGTGAACATTTCTCTCTGAATAATAAAATCATTGCTATTCTGTGTTCTGGGTATATTTTCTTCGCATATTCGTGTTCTCGGTATCTTTTCTTCGCTTGGGTATTGCTTTGCAGGTTAAGAGCATAACAAGTGGTATCAGAGCACTTTCTAGGGCTCGGTGGGATCTCCTAATTTTAGCAAAAAAAATTTTGGCTAGAGACGTGTTCCGGCGTCTTTAAACCACGGGATCTGTTGTTAAGCGCATAAATCTGCGGATTTGGGGAGGCATGCACGCAGGAAATACAAGAGGTGGTCACGTCTGTTGGACTCCCTTGTAACCCCTGTGGGTACCCCTTTGAGTAGTAGCGCATTAGACAGAACTGCGCACGGACTGTCTTCCACGTACCCCCTGGGTATATAGGAAGCCCCCTAGCTCCCTTGAAACCTCGCCATAGATAAAACTTCGGCCGTCTTGTGGGTACAGTACACTGAGAACAGCACTCGGAGAGATTACTCGCCCGTACGATAGGGTAGTCGGGTTGTACGGCTAAGGGTACGGTCGATCCTCCTTAGTTAGAGCCCTGAAACATTGGGCCGAGTACTACTGTCAGACCCTTATGTATATTGCGATTTGTAGCACCTGACACTCCCCAAGACCATAGTTCCCTTTCTATCGGGGGATCACACATCATCTATTCCAGATCAGCAGCAGCAGTTGTTCCACCATTCAGATCTCTCAGATCCACCAGATGGGATATTCCAGATCAGCAGCAGCAGTTGTTCCACCATTTAGATCTCTCAGATCCACCATATCGGAGTAGTTGTGAAGGGTTCCTGTACCTGGATATAATTTTCGCAGGACTTTTGGCGGCATTGACATTTTGAGGATTTGGCGATTGCAGTATTGATCAGGAAGGAGTAAAACTCTGAGATGTTCCGGGGCGCTTATTGGTGACCTAGCCCATCAGTATCAGGACGACGAGCTGAGCAAGGTGGTACCATTCAATTTCTTAGTAAAAGTTTTTAGGCGGTCCCAATTTTTCATCAAGTTGGTGTATGGTAGAAACTCGCGCTCAAGCGATGGCCAATGAAAGGATCGACAAAATTGAAAACTATGTCAACTCCCTCCAAACTACGGTGAACAAGATCGAACTTGACCTTCAAGGAATGAGTAACCACATAGAACTTGAGCTTAAAGGAATGAGTAACCAGTTACAGGAGGCATTCGCAAAGGGCAAGAAGCTAGCCCACGAGGAGGCATATAATGGCCATGAATACCATGAGGGTGAGTCTAGCCACTCTCCTCACGTTTGGCACTCCCATCCACCACCCAGTCAGCGACCTCCCATGTTGGATATGTAGAAATTTGACGGTTCTCACACGTCCGCATGGCTAGCACAAATGGAGCAGTATTTCCAATTGAATCATATCACAGATGAGGGGACTAAGCTTATGGTTGGCACCATGTACTTGGACAATGAATGATGGCAATGGAAGGAATGGCATCAGCGTTGCAATGGACATTTTCAGAATTGGGCCCAATTTGCCAAAACTCTTCGCAGTCGTTTTGAACAGGAAGACTCTTTTTTGGGGCGTCTCACTAAGCTCCAACAGACGGGTACAGTGGAGGAATATATTACTGCTTTTGAAGCCTTAGCCTTCCGCACTAAGGGTCTCACAGATGAGTTCTACATGGAATGCTTTATCAGCGGTCTTAAAGAAGCCATCAAAGCTCAGGTTCTACTCCACCACCCTCCCACATGGACAGAGGCTTGCCAGGTAGCCCATAAGGTGGAACGTGCATTAACAACCCAATCCACCCGCCCCAACTTCCCCGCTAAAGGTCGTCCCTCACAGGCTCCCAATATGACTCAGACACTTAAGATTCAAAAGGTGTCACCTGCGGAAATGGCCGAAAGAAGGAAGCAAGGACTATGTTACTACTGTGATGAAAAATATTCCCCGGGTCATAAATGCAAAGAGCACAAGTTTTTTCAAATAGATGCCACTGACTACAGCTCCACAGAGGAAGATCCACCACTTGAGGAACCGGAGGCGATCGAAGAAGATAACCAACAGGAGATTGTATCTGATGAACCAATTATTTCGCTGAATGCATTGGCAGGAATTTCTTCCCCTCAAACTCTCAAAATCAGGGGTTTTCTGAAACATCGCCCAGTAGTAGTCTTGATTGATAGTGGAAGTACCCATAATTTCATCCACCAAAAGATCGCTGAAGCAGCACATTGTTTCATCTGGGCAGTTTCTAACTTCCAAGTCCAGATTGCAGATGGGGGCACAATGAAATGTGAAGGTCGTTGTGAAAATGTCAAAATTCAAATGGGGGATTATCAATTGAAAACCCACATGTTTGCAATACACATGGGGGGTTGCGACATTGTCCTCGGCGCGGAATGGCTCCGCACTCTTGGGCCAATCACAATGGATTTCCAGGAGTTATATATGAGTTTTAAGCAGAACAACTCCACACATACCCTCCGTAGACTACAGGCGGGAGCCCCCTCTATCATCAGCTCGCATAGGATGGAAAAATTGTTAAAAAAGGGCCATCATGGAGTGGTAGCTCAATTTAATGCCATCCAGGTAGTCGACACCATGCCCCCGCCAATTCATCCGGAGATGCAACAGATTTTAAATAAACATCGGACTGTCTTTGACAAGCCTCATGAGCTTCCACCCTCGCGAGGGGAACATGATCATAGCATCACATTGGTTCCAGGGACCCAACCCCCAAATGTGCGGCCATACAGATATCCGTTCACCCAAAAGAATGAAATAGAAAAAATCATCAAGGAATTGTTGGAAGCAGGTGTCATTCGTCCCAGCATTAGTCCTTATTCATCTCCAGTGGTCATGGTCCTCAAGAAAGATGGGGAGTGGCGGATGTGTCCAGACTTCAGGGCCCTCAATAAGTTAACAGTCAAAGATAAATTTCCCATCCCAGTGGTTGACGATTTGCTGGACGAACTCAATGGGGCTCAATTCTTCACTAAGTTGGATCTTCGCTCAGGCTACCACCAAATTCGCATGAAGGAAGTCGACATTCCTAAGACAGCTTTCAGAACTCATGAAGGCCATTATGAGTTCCTGGTCATGCCATTTTGTCTCTGTAATGCCCCCTCTACTTTTCAGAGCCTTATGAATCACCTCCTCAAACCATATCTCAGAAAATTTGTCCTTGTCTTCTTCGATGACATCCTCATCTATAGTGGCACTTGGGCGGCACATCTTCAACATGTAGATCTACTCTTGCAACTGCTCCGCACGCATAAATTATTTGTTAAGATGTCTAAGTGTTCGTTTGGCATGGAAGAAGTTGAGTATTTGGGCCACATTGTGGGGCGTGAAGGTGTCAAGGTGGACCCAAAAAAGATCCAGGCAATGCAAGAATGGCCTCAACCTAAGACCTTGAAAAGCTTGAGAGGATTTTTGGGTCTCACAGGCTATTATCGTAAATTTGTCCGCAACTATGGCTGCATAGCGAAGCCCCTAACGCAACTCCTAAAGAAAAATTCCTTCTTCTGGAACGAAGAAGCACAACAGGCATTTACCGCTCTCAAAACCGCCATGTGTTCCACTCCTGTCTTAGCACTACCGGACTTCACCAAATCATTTGTCATTGAATCTGATGCTTCAGGAACAGGTATTGGAGCAGTCTTAATGCAGGAAGGGCGACCATTGGCCTTCACCAGCCAACAACTAAGTGGGAGGAATCTGGGCCAATCTACCTACGAGAAGGAAATGATGGCCATCTTACATGCAGTCGAGACCTGGTGACCTTACTTGTTGGGGAGACGCTTCCAAATCCGCACAGATCATCACAGTCTTAAATATTTTTTGGAGCAACGCCTATCTTCCCCACAACAAAATAAATGGTTAGCCAAAATGCTGGGATATGATTATGAGATCATTTACAAGAAAGGGAAAGACAACAGGGTAGCAGATGCATTGTCGCGCCAATTTGAGGAGGAAAGTACTCTGCTCGCAATTTCACTCCCCATTCCAGACTGGATTGAAGAGGCTCGCAGGGAATGGTTTTCACATCCCGGGCTCTCTCAACTCATTTCTCAATTGCAGGTAGATCCTAATTCCAACAAGGGCTACTCGTGGCAGAATGATATTCTTCGCTACAAGGACAGAGTCGTAATATCACCAACATCCACCCTCAAAAGTCGCATTTTAGCAGAATTGCACTCATCTCCCATTGCAGGACATTCAGGCTTTCAGAAGACATATGCTCGCACCAGAAGATCATTTTTTTGGGCCGGCATGAAACAGGACATCCTTACTTTCGTAGCAGAATGTGACGTCTGTCAACGCCACAAAGGGGAAACCATCAACACACCAGGCACATTACAACCATTGCCCATTCCGGCGTCAATTTGGACGGAGGTCTCCATGGATTTCATTACAGGTCTTCCAAAGTCTGGGAACAAGTCAGTCATCATGGTGGTTGTGGACCGACTGTCGAAGTATGCTCATTTCTGCGCCCTACCCCAACCATTCACACCCACTTTGGTTGCTCAAACTTTCATGGATCAGATCTTCAAATTGCATGGCATTCCCACTTCTATTGTGTCCGACCGCGACCCAATCTTCACCAGTAATTTTTGGCAGGAGCTCTTCGAATACAAGGCACTCAACTCAAACTCAGTACTTCATATCATCCGCAAACAGATGGTCAAACCGAAGCCGTCAACAAATGTCTAGAAACCTACCTTAGGTGTTTCACTTCAGAAAAACAACACCTTTGGGTACAGTGGTTACCTCTGGCGGAATGGTGGTATAACACCAACTATCATGCCACTACCAAAATGACTCCCTATGAAGCAGTCTATGGACAACTTCTGCCTTCCCCTACTTCTTATCTCACAGGATGCTCCAAAGTACAAGCCGTGGATCAACTCCTACAACACCGCGCAACCATGCTTGCCCATCTGCGCGAGAATCTTCATCAAGCTCAGAACCGTATGAAGCAACAGGCTGACCAACATCGCTCAGAGCGCCAATTTCAAGAAGGGGATCAGGTCTTTTTGAGGCTGCAACCATATAAGCAAACATCACTCAAAGACAAGGGTTGTCAAAAGCTCTCTCCAAAATTCTACGGACCATACCGAGTACTTCAGCGCATTGGAGAAGTGGCTTACAAGTTGGCTTTGCCACCTACAGCAAAAATCCACCCAGTTTTCCATGTATCGTGCCTCAAGAAAGTGATTGGGAACAATTGCCGAGTTCAAACCAGTCTACCTGAATTGGACGAAGAAGGGTCAATCTGGCTTCAACCTGAACAGGTTCTAGATACATGAGAGAAGCACCTGCGCGGCCGCCTGCTTAAGGAGGTCCTCGTCAAATGGAAAGACACCTCTCCGGAAGATGCAACTTGGGAACCAGCCACTATTTTTCAACAGTTTCCGCAGCTTCAGCCTTGAGGACAAGGCTAGTCTTAAGGGGGAGGGCATGTTAGGGTCCCACCCTAACCCCCTTATTTATGTCATGGGATCACGTCATAGTCAAGAGTCAATAAAGCCCATATTAATATTTGTAAGTGGTTAACTCGCAATTAATGACGGGATCACAGTTAGTTGCAAATGGGCGGTAGTATTAGATAGATGGTATTAATAAAACCCACGATATTGGCCCGTGGTATTGCATGTATGAGTCATATATAAAGGATAGAGACTCCCTACGAGGAGCATCGTGTCTTGTTTTGTAATCGAGCTCTGCTCTATTGGAGGTTGCCCCCTCGAAGAGGCCTGTGAACATTTCTCTCTGAATAATAAAATCATTGCTATTATGTGTTCTGGGTATATTTTCTTCGCATATTCTGTGTTCTCGGTATCTTTTCTTCGCTTGGGTATTGCTTTGCAGGTTAAGAGCATAACATTAGTTGTGCATGGATCTACTGAACTCCTAGATTAGGATCTTGCATTAAAGTCTCATGTAGTCTCATGGCAATCTCCAAGGCCTTTGCCTGAGTTTTTATCTTTTGCTGTGACAACGCACTCCTTAAGTGTGGTAGTAGTGAAGCCACAAACCACTCAGAGTGTTGTCCATCTTTCAAATTCATGTTGGCTTCATAGATTATACACTTTAGCCTCTGATCTAGTTCCCAAGGCATCTCACCTTGTTGCATTGCGATCTCTTTGAATCCCACAATTGACTTCTCCTTGGATTTAGGCTTGCTAAATTCCCTATTTAGCGCTGCCTGGATGTCTGCTACTCCAGCATTCGGGTTATCATTAGAGTACTTAATATACCAGATTAGCGCACGATATTGTAGAGAACTAACTAGTGTCGCCTTCTTTATATGATCATCTGTAACACCTTGAGCTTCTTATACAACCCTTGCAATGGACCAAAATTGGTCTAGGTCCTCATTTCCCAAGCCTTTGAACAAAGGAAACCTCATTATATTTTCCATACGGAACCGCGGTGGAGGTGGTATGGGTGAAGTTGGAGGCAATAGTGGTGAAATCGGAGGTGGTGTGGGTGGAAGTGGTATTCACATAAATCCTTGTCTTATTAATTGAATAGCACTTCATGAAGAAACCTTCACTATCCCTTCTTCATCTCTTCGCAGAGGTGAAATCAAGGGGC
The DNA here is from genome assembly GCA_031772625.1 of Pinus tabuliformis. Lineage (NCBI taxonomy): Eukaryota > Viridiplantae > Streptophyta > Pinopsida > Pinales > Pinaceae > Pinus > Pinus tabuliformis. The sequence goes on along the minus strand of CM062805.1, from coordinate 414,305,127 downwards.
TATACTCTGAACCCTTTTTCCTTCATTCCTGTAAGTTTTCTGCTTCGTGTAGTCCTAAACATCAAGGTAGCTGCATAACTTGTTTTTTGCACAACAACATTTTAGTCCAAGTATTCAAATATTTTATGTACTTACCGCATGGTCCTTTGAAAAAGCGTCACTCAGCCTCGTTATAGTTGACTCAGGTGTCGATCGTGAATTCCGTCACAAATCCTCCTATGACACGATTGAGCCAATGATCGACAATGTGAGTGATCTTATCCTTTGATGCTTCCAACCTTCGCACTAGCTCTGGGGTCCACACAATAGGATTTTCAAGTTTCCACCTTACTTGGCTATCTGCTAGCTTCGTGATCCACTCATATAGCTCAATAGGGAAAGAGTAGAAAAATATATCGTGGATCTCTGTATATAGGTACCGTTCCAACCACTGTTCCTTTGTCAGTCACGGGTTTTTATTCTCCTGTGCAGCGAATTCGTGGATATTTCTATCCAACCAGTCTCCAATCTCCTTCTTAGTTGGATTCTAGTGATATGACATCGCACATCTCTTATGCAGATTCTAGTCCCGGCAATGGAACCATGTGTTGGCTTGAGGGGGCTTGACCTAGGTTTAGTGTTATTTAGCCAAACAAATCCCTACAGTACTGGCCCTTTTGGCATCCCCATGGAGTGCGGATTGAAGTCTCACCCAAAGCAGTATGGGGGGATGTTGGAACTAAGTTTCTGCACCTTGAGATGGTTGTGATGTCATTAATATTTTCTATCCCTACCTTCGCACAGGTGATCTCGCTCTAGGGATTGTAAGACAAACCCTCTATCTTGGCTTCCAATACCTTCACGAAATTATACGATCAACCTTCATACAACCCTAACCTGGAGCTCAGGTACATAGCAGCGCGCCGTGCAGATTCCTCACTTACCCTAAGTGATTTTCTTTTCTTGTTAAATTCTTAAAGTTATCACCGCGTATGCAGATATTCATGATTGCATTCAATTATTCAATGTAATTGCATTCATTTGTGCATCATATAAGCATAATAAATGAAATTCATATAGAATATATCCAAACCCATCAACAAAACAAATACACAAAAATTGTAGAATAACTCATTTTATTAATATCTTATAAGTGTTAAAGAATCTATTCACCCTGCGCACACAGCTGCAGGGGTCCACGCACTCAGCTGTAGACTTCTACCCTAGGCCTCTGCACACTCAGCTGCAGAGCCTCTTCCTACACTACAACCCAAGATTTAGACTTCTTGCTCTAAAACTATGATTGTCTTACTTCTTCCATCGATCAATCGATGCCTCTAACTACTTAGAGCTTAGCTCTTTTTATACAATCCCATGGTCCATAGACCATGGATAGATCTCTTACAACTGACTTTACTTTACAAAATTAAGGGTGGACTACCCTTTGTGACACATAATACCTTCACACTCCGCGACCACAAAATGAGGAGTCTTTACAATAATATTACAGAAACTTGACTTAAACATGGGCTTTTAGCCCCAAAACTTCCCTTGGGGAATCCTGCTCCCAACATCACTAGAATGTTATCTCTTTGTAATTTCTTAAGGCTCTGAAAGAAACTACAAAGGTAACCACATAACCACTTTTAAGTTTAGAAGCTATCCCTTCTAGACTCAGAGAGGGACCTCTCTGGCAGGTTTAGATTTGTTTACTTGGTAGGGTTTTAGGCTAGTTGTGAAAGTTCAAGGTTTGGTTTATGAATTGGTTTGGTTGGAACAACAAGGGAAAAGCCATTAGGACATGGATTCAAAAAGGCTTGAGGTGATCAATTAGCAAAAGTATAAAGCTTAAGTGAAACCAGGCAAGGTAGGCATACTACTGGATCCTTGTAATTTATGAGATGCAGAAGGAAGAATTGATTTAGATTCACTTTAAATATAGAGCATTGTTACTTGAATTCTATATTTAAACTTTAGAAGAAAACATTTATATTGTTTTAAGCCAAAACAGGGTGTTTTAAAACCAATCCTAAACTTAATTTTCTTTAAAACAATAGAGAAAAGAAACACAAATGAAAAACAGAGAAAATTGATTACAGTAAGAAGCACTTCACCACATAGATATGACACAAGAATCCCAAAACAACTTGTCTAGTTATTAATGCAAAAGGTCACTTGAACTCAGTGAACAAGTTTAAAATAGATGGTAATCTTTCTGAGTACAAATCCCAACCCTTTATTTATTACAAATGAAACAATATATAGAATAAAAACTCTTTGAAACTGTTACAATAATTATGGAATAAAATCTTGAATAATAACTAAAAATAAAATAATATCTCCAAATTATCTGTTGGAAACATTGAACTGCTAATTAAAGTCTGGAATTGGTTTTTTGAATGCTGGAAATCTACAAAATGATCCTCAATGCGCTGATCCTCTGTTGCGAGGTTGCTTAAGACTGATCTTCATGCCCTTGAAATCTGGAAAAATGTTGAAACTATCTTCACAAAATCAACTAATTGCTCTCTTCAATCTGATTGCTATGCGTTTGGGTTCTATTTCTGTCATTTTTTCTTTTCATCATCTTTTGAATACTTTATTTTGTCACTAAATATTGGGGGAAATAAATATTTTAAATAACATTTCCAAATTTTTTTTATTAAACCTCTAAATGAAATTCATAATTAAAATTTCAATATGTTCATTTGAATGATTTAATAAACCATCTTGTTTTCAAATCCATGAGTTGTTTTCCCTTCCCATGGATTTTGAAATCGATGTGTTGTTTTGTAAATCCATGGCTTGTTTTCTCTTCCCATGGGCTTTGAAAAACCATGTGTTGTTTTTCAATGGCTTAGTAAAGTATTTTTATTTTGACTTTTATCTCTGTAAAAACAAAAATATATTTTTTCTCTGTAAAAACTCATTTGTTTACATGAAGCTCATTTTTCTCACATGTACATTACTTTTATAAATATATGATCGCAAAATCTTCCTTCTATTTTCTCTTCTAAATTCATTTAAATTTCCTTTTACCTTAGTCACATTTTGCTCATCTTCCTTCATTTGTAAACATATTTCATAACATATGAAATTTTTATTTTTATGGCTTCCTGCCATAATTTAAATGTAATAGGAAAAATGCTTTTGGGAGGGGGGTAGGTGGTAGATGTATTTATTCACAAATCTTGAGGATTTTACATTTGGGAAATTTAATAGTTAAGTGCCGGTGGGCCATAGATTTTGACTTTTGGATTTGACTCACGTATGCTAAATAAATGTGGTTCTAATGCTTTAGAGTTTGGATTTATTTATTATTTTTGAAATAATTCAAAATAAATAATTTCTCACTTGGGCCTTTTCTTTCTTTTTTTTTGGTGCAAGCTTCAACTTGCTCTTTCTTTTGATTTGGATGTCGTTTTGAAGCAGTAGATATATCGTTGGAAATATGCTCTTGAGCACTTTGCCATGAAAACACCTACAACATGATCTGAGTTAGAATTTATATGTAAAAAATGTCCCAAACATCCATACTTTGTCTTGGCCACCAAACAATAAGATTCCCAAAATAGATAATTGCACAAACATATTACCTATATTTTAGGACCCTAACATACCTAACAATAGATAAACATTCATTTGTTGTCATTAAGGTAGTAAAGCATTTAAGAATTATCTGCTGAAATCTAAAACTAAAGTATTTGTTCCCTATCCAGCAGTAAGAAACTGCTAGTACATAAGAAATTAGGAGAAAAAAGGACCCACTGGATGACAACTCTCCAAGAGTATTACTTGGAGATCAAAACTGCTTAGATAGTGAAAGGTCAGGGTCTTTGCAAACTAGTTGTTGAGTCTATTAACTCTCCCACCCGGGATCCTTGTTCTGATAATGAAGTGACTTTAATGCAAGATGAAGTTTTGTGACACATACCAAATGATTCTAATTCATGGTATTATGATATTAGGTTTTATTTATTGAATGAAACAACACTGTCCTTCTTGAAGCTAAAAAGAGAAGAACAGTGAGGCTAAAATTGGCTCCCTACCAACTAATCAATAACATTCTTTTTGGTAAGAATTACAATGGGGTATTACTTCATTGTCTAGAACAAGGTGATTCTCAAAAGGTACTCCATGAACCCCATTCCGATTGGTTGTAATTTTGGTGGAGACAACACTGCTCACATGGTACCAAGGGATGGGTATTATTGGCATACCTTATTTAAATATGCCCATGCCCTAGTCTGAAGACTTGCCAAAAAATTGTTGGTGGAATTAAAAAACTAGCCTTTCCCCTTGAGTGTGTTACTAGTGAAGCATCATTCCAACAATGGGGCTTGGACATTATTGGTCCCATGAATCCTCCTTCCTCTCAACAACATAAATATATCATAATAACTAGAAATTACTTTATGAGATGGGTGGACATAACTCCTCTACTAGTGGTTAGTGTTAAACAGGTAATAACATTTTTAGATTCTAACATTATCACTCATTTTGGGGTTTTGGAATCATTAGTGTTTGATAATGTGTCTTATTTTTCCTCTCAGGAGTTAGATGCTTATACCTTATATAAAGGGACTAAAATTAAGTACTCAGCAAACTACTACCCTCAAGGTAATGGTCTTGTTGAGTCCTCAAACAAAAATTTGATAAAAATCCTTAAAAGAACAATTTCTGAGCATCACAAAAACTGGAATACTACCCTCTTTAACAAATTTGGGGTTGATAGGGTAACCCCCAAAGCTACAATTTAGAATTCTCCCTTTTTCCTTGTCTACAATAGAGAAGAAATTTTACCTCCTAATATTTTCTTACCTTCTCTGCAATTATCTCAACAAGTACATGAAGTCAAATATTCTGCTATGCAAAATAAAATTGATGCCTTTCTTAAATTGGAAGAAGAAAGAGAATAATCAAAACAAAATTGCTTCAACATCAAGAAACTATAAAATGCTAGTTTAATGGAAGATCTTCTTCTGATGGAAATATTGAGGTAGGCGACTTGGTTCATAAATGGGACAAGGCACACGAGGAAAAAGGGGAGCATTCCAAGTTTTAGAGGTTATGGCTAGCACCATTCACTCTCACATAAAATATTGGCCCTAGTACATTCCATATGCAAACTATGGAAGGTCGGTCATAACCCCTTCTAGTTAATGGGAAACTTATAAACATTATATGTTTCTTGAATCCCTTTAGGGATCTCTAATTTCTATAAATATTTCTTTAATGTTTTCTTGCATTTTATTTTTTAGTGTTTTACTATTTTTCTTGTCATTGTTTGTTTGATGAAGTCCAAAACCTAAAAATCAAAGAATTTTCTCTGGAATATTTTATCGGGGAAATTTTAAACATATGTTATTTGTTGATTCTTTAACTCTCTGATTTTCTTGCTTGACTATCAGTTGATAAAAGAAATAGTCTAATGTTTAGGATATCTGGAAAATCTAATTATCATTGCAGAAATGATTTCTATTTGAATCCTTACTCTATCAAGACAACTCATTACACAACCAACAAAACTTTAATGAATAGTGTAATCAAGGTAAGGTCGGTGATCATAAAATTTTTATTCCATCCTTTATTTTAAAGAGATCGTAGAATACTTCCCTATTCACTAGAAAATCTCAATTGTGATTAAAAATAATTACTCAAGGTCTTAACTTTTCTTTCTTTTTTCTTCCTAAGATAAAAACACTAAGGTAAAATGGGTTTAAGACATGTGCCTATTGAGGCTATAGATGCTTGTTGGTAGTAGTTATTCCATCCATGACATATGGGATCCCAAATCAATAACTTTTTTTTTTTTTTTTTTAATATGAAAATCTTTCATAATATACATGTCATCCCATGCTTTTAGGGGGATTTTGAGTATGCTTCCCTAGTATAAAATAATTAGAATACTTAACCATGAATATATAACTAGTTTGATGGGATCCAAGCATCTTATCAGGTTAAAAGGCACTCTTGCTGAGGCTATGGACACCTGCTGGTAGTGGAGGCAATGCCTATGGTATTGGAGTCATAATTACACCACCTCCCAGATTAACTATTTCACTCTCTAAATCTGTTACTTATATATTCTCTAAAAATTTATATGGATTTTATGAAAAGTTTATGTATGGTGTTTTAATTTATGGACAAATATTTTTGAACAATCTAACATTTAATTGGATTTAAGCAGAGTTGAAGCAATCATTTTTCAGGTTTTTTAGCACTTATTTCAAAGGATACGTTTGAATTTAATTCTTGCCATATAATTTAGTTTTAGATAGAGATAATTGGTTCACCTAGTGAGTCATCGATTAGTGTAAACCCAACCGACTCCCATCTCATTTTCAAAATGAAATGACCCCCCTTTTTTTTATTTTTTATTTTTACTTTTGTAGCTTTGAATTGAAATGATGATAATGGTTTTGAAGTATAGGTTTGGTTCTAGGTTTGGAAGACTTATCTCAAGTTTTGTTTACTAAGGTTACTGGTCATTTTTGTTACATAAGGTTGCTTATTCTTTCATGTAGTAATAATGTGACCTATGCTTCTTAAGCCACTTCATGAGGCTATAAACTTATTCAATCTAGCCAACATATGAATATCAAAATTTTCCCTATGATTTATATGTTTCCTTATTTTAATTTTTAGATAAAGTTGTGCGCGAACCATAATTTTATGCATTATATAGGTCCAATGATTATTAATATTTTATTGCTTGTGGACCTTGTCATAGCATTTGTATATATGTGTCTCGAATGTGCTCATATCCCTATACGTGAAATGTCATTATTCTATGGTCTTAACCTTTATCATTATTGAACATTGATTAATATTTCATTCATTTTTAGGGTTTGTCCATATCAAATTTAACTATACTGCCTATGGTTATGTGCGCCATTAACTCTCATACTGAAATTTCTCGATTCATCATATGGTGAAATGATATGTGGTGATGGTAGGTAGATCCAATGAGATTTGTTTTGATTGAAATATTGGTGATTCATGGTGACATGGCACAATATATACAAGCTATTAATTATGTTTTTTTACAATTGCTCACATTATTCACTATTATCATGACTCAAATTTTCAAGTCATAGTACTACCTAGCTATCGTAGTTATTGTTTGGTACACTTTGTACTATCAATCATCCAATTCATGCCATAGGGTTTTTCCTTTGCATTTCATTTCATTTATCTATTAAGGTCTTCCACATTTCTCTGCAAACCTTTAGGGTTTCATATCTTTGTTAGGCTCTGTTGTAGCGGCTACAACCACCCTCCAAAATTGTGCCTTAGCTTCATTTTGGAGCCTCCCTACCAACCATCCTTAGAAACATGTCTTGCATTGTCCAAGTACATAGGCTTTAGTTGAGTTTCAATGTCTTACCAGCTTGTGCTTTTCAACTTGTTTGTCTCCCACCCGCATGCTGAAATTCTGGAACTTAGTCATTTTCTAGTTGTGATGCTCACCTAGGAAATTTTGCAATTCTGAAGGGGAACTAGCCTTCCCTCTGGAAATTGCACAATCCATCTAGGATGCCTGCTAGGCTCTAGAAATGCAAAATCTAGCCAGGAAGTCTTCCCTCTTCAAATTGCGCAATGCAGCCCAACCCTGGGCTTCATCTAAAAAATTGAGCAATGCTGGCTGATAGCCAAGGCTTCAGTCCAGAAATTGTGCAATATATGAGGGACAACTAGAATTTATTAGCCTAGAAACTACGCAAATGTCATTCCCAGGCTTGCATACTATTGCATGTGCTCCCAAGTTGACCGATCCCCTCCAGGACTGAGCAGTATTGATTTGCATGCGTAGGCTACTTTTAACAAAAATTAAAAAAATCAAAAAGAAAAAAACATCCCTTGATTTTAGGGATCCATTTTTAGCAACTAGAGGTTACATGCAAAAACTGTTTTAGAAACCTCCTACCAAGTGTTGTTTTTTCATAGATTTGTGGCATGTGCGTCATAAGCCTCATTCTTATCAAAACTTATTTATTTTTTGCTGCAAATCTCATTCCTCACATCAATCTCAGAGATCTGACATCCCACATCGCATCTAGGAGCCTTCAATACATTCAACTTAGCTTTTTCTGGGTAAGTCTTCTTTTCATGTATTTTGTTGCTTTTCTATTGCTTTTTGTATTTCACTTTGTGTGAATGTTGTCTACTTTGTCTCAATGAATGCTTGTTGTCGTTTTGACGCATGTTAGCTTGTAGAAGCACCATTTCAGTTTTTCATTGCATCTCATTTTTGTCGCATGCATGACATTGTTTCTGCACTGACGATTGCCACTGTTGTGACTCACTTCACACACATGCTTGGTTTCCCATTTTTTGAATCCTGCACTCATTGTTTGCGTGCATGATCATTCACTCTTGTTTGCACTTAGGTTCACCATGCATTCAGACTTTTTCATGTTTTCAGTTGCTCATCGGTGGGTCTAGGCTACCTTGGCCCAGCCCTTGCCATACCCCACTGGTAATGCGCATTTCTGAGAGTGAAGGATCTACCTTCCTCCCAAAAATTATGTAAATATGGCCCAACACTGGTCTCTAGGCTTGCCGTGCACAATTTTGAGAGGCAATGCCTTGCTGGCCGCAGAAATTGTGCAAATGCAGTTGCTGGATTGCAGTAATGCATAGTTTCCTCAACAGGCCAGGCTAGACTGTGCATTGCATAGTACCAGTAGTTAGTTAGCCTCCTGATATCCTAGACTGTGCTTTACGCAGTTTTGGTAGTCAGTCTCCTAGCCTCCCGGTGAAAATTACACAATCTTACTAATCAGTCACCCAGGAATGTTGAATGCCAGTCCTCAAAGTTGTTTATGCTTTCAACTGACAGATTTCTTACCATGAGTGTTTCTATGTCTCTAGTTATCGTAGTTGTTCATCCATATCTCACCAGTACAGGTACAATGGATTCCAAGAGAGTCAAAGGACACTGTTGAGAGTGCAACTGGAGATGCAGTTGAGCAAGTGTCTATTAGATTGCCTATCTATGAAGACACCAAGATGTTCATAGACAAAGATATTAAGATGAAATGGTAGTACATCAATGATACATTCTCATGCACATTTGAGGAAAATCTAGAAGATCATAGGGTCTATGTCAACATACACAAGACTGGCTTGTACTGGATTTCATGCAGGTATCTCGCATTTCCATGCACGGACATGATCCAATAGATTATCTTGCATACTAATCCAGAGACAATGTTGTTGAGAAGTGCTAGTGGAATAGAGCTTGCTACCTTCATGGCAGAATATTTTTAGGAGATGTATCACTTGCCACAGCTAGTAATCACGATGGATAACCCTTCAGCAGACCCAACAGTAGTGCAAACTCAAGAGATATCTTGAAGAGACGGGTGAAAGAGCCAGCCAAGTTCAGGACAACACCCATCCATGTTTACAAGATGAAGATATTGTGGAAGGCATATTAGCTCTTGGTAATCTTTGCATGCCTCTTGTATGGCCAAGAGAGCACAGAGACCTTCCCGCAGATTTGGGTGATTGTGTTGGATCAACTGGCAAGCAAAGAAAGATCTTGCAACTGGTCTAACATGTTGGCTCTTAGTTTGAAGGAACAGGTAATAGAAGCCTGACATCTGCCCAAGGGTTAGCAAGAAAATATATACATGTCCGCTTACATACTGGATGCAGTATGTTCTTGTCAGTAGTTCCCAAGCTTGGGTTGGGTATGGACACCTTCAAAAACCTCTATGCACACTTATTGCAAGTTTTTCTCTAAATGTAGCTTCTGTGGAGTTATCATATAGTTATCAGACCACTTTTTCACCCCGGTGTACAGGATTATCTTTGACCAGGATCCACCTTGCATGTCATAGGCATCGATGGAGGAATTTATTGATATAGTAGATTGGTATGCCTCACCCCTTAGCACCTTCATATGGGTGTACAATGTGGAGAAGGCTTCACATGTTTTACCAAATTTTTCCATAGACAAGATCATCAAGCAAGAGGTGTCATATCACATCTCGACAGGGTTTTCAGCTAGACTGCACAGGAAGAAGAAGGCACCTTGGCTCGCTCTTACTTTACAGATTATGTTGTATGAGATATGGAATCTCAAGCATGCTGATGCCGAGACAGAGGAATTCAAGAGATTCACCTTTGGCACCATAAGTTTCAATCCATATGACCCACATTACTTAGTGGAGGACCACTATGAGGGAGTCCAACATCCTTGGATCCATGGGTTGTGTCATTGGCTTGAGGAAGACCCATGGAGATACTACTATCACTTCTCAAACCTCAATGAACTAGTTAGCATAGTTGTAGAGTGTTTAGAAAAGCATCATCAACAACATCTCAGAGAGTAGCATCATCAGTAACAGTAGAGGGTAGCAGGCTTGCGCATGACAAAGGTAAGAGAAAGGTTCTTGACAGCACAAAGGTAGAGAAAAGATGCAGTTCGAAGCAGATCCACTTGTTTGAAAGAAACTTTGGAGATTGAGTCTAAGAGGTGATAGCACGACAAGAGAATTGCATAAAGGAAAAGAGAGAAGCAGAGGATGGAGGATACAAAAAAGGAGTTGTTGGAGTTGAAGCAAAAACTCAGGAAAGAACAAGAGTTGTGCATAAGAGAGAAGGAAGCATAGCAAGAAAAAATATAGTAGGAGGCGTAGCATGCATATATTGATGAAACTATGCCCATACAGGTTATAGACTCATCCAAGCAGTTGGCACAGAGTAGACAGGAGTGAGACATCACAGGAGCAGGAATTGGCTCAATTGAACAGATGCTAGAGCAAATGGACATGGATATGGTTATGCCAGAGTCAGATCAAGATATTTACCTCTTGCCTCAAAACTAAGAGGTCACCCCACCGTCTTCACCAAATCCAGAAGCAGATCAAGTCCAAAGCGATCAAGGAGACACAAAGATCCTTGAACACAATCGAGAGGTAGAGATGCACAACATATCCTTGGACGAGTCATAACACAGAGTGCACACTCCGGATGTCCATGTATCTCCTGTGTAGTTTGGAGAATGAGTGATCATATCCAATGTGCGCAAGCATCCAGCTGCATTAGTTGATGCTACCAAAGCATATGCCAAAGACACCAACTCGAGTGTTAGATTCTTGATAGCTAAGAACGAGCACATGGCTAAGGAGTTACAAGCAGCCAAGTAGGGAGGAGAACATGTTACAACATCCGCTAGAGCAAAGTTGAGGAAAGTGATACTGGATGAAGTATCGTCTTTCGAAATAGTCATGCGGAATTTGTACTCTAGATTCATCACTGTGCATAAGTCAATTGTCCATCTCAATGGTTGGTAGTAGTGTTGTTCTAGGAGAGAACACATCTTATCAGATCTACAAACTGTTGTTGATCACATGCAAAAATGGAAAATGAGGTACAAAGGAGCCCCATTGCACTTGCCAAAGATGATGAAGCCCAAAGGCGGTAGAGTTGAAGGCACGCATCCAGAGTCAGATCCGGAACTATGAAGAACTCCTGCAGCTCATCACCAATTTATAGGCTTCACATGCATAGGTGTTCATAAGCATGGATGTCATTGTGTGCATGCATGCGATCCCATCCATCAACACACTCACTGAGGTGAAGACAAGAACCAAGTCTGACTGGAGCTGGACATGTACTTTGATCATTTCATGTGCGTAGCCACCATCGCAAACTTGGAGATCAACGCAGACACTATGCATCAGTATGTTGTTGGTCCAGATGCACTCAAGACTATGACGTGCATGTTATCAGACAAGTTGGACAGAGGTGTCAAATCAGTGTAGCCAGATGAAATAGAGGTAAGACTTCACTTTCAGAAGGATGTCACCACAGAGTACATGGACACCATCGTGGACTACCAATCTTGGTATTAGTTCGCCACCATCGATCATCATGAGGATGTAGAAGGGTTGGTCTTCCCACATCTATCTGAGTCTTAGTGATGTCTTTCACGACTTACTCAAGTCTATTTTTGTGTCACATGGGTACATGTGAAGATTGTAATGTAACATGTTGTAAAAGTGAAAGACAAAGTGTCAATAGTAGAATGTAACAGTGATGTAGTAGTTGATGAGTCATGAGGGTAGGTGAAGAGTCACAAAGGGGAATGTCAAGGGTCACCCCACCCTTTGCTATTTATAGAACCTCATAACTCATTTTATGGGATTTTGGGAGCCAAGCTTCCTATAGGTATATCTTAGAGAAAGCTTGGAGTGTATTGTAACAAGCCTTGGCTTCTACACTATGCAGAGCTAGTACATCTCTTTGGAGGAGCAGGAAGCAGTGACTGTAACGTTCTGCTATCGGGACTAGTGGTTTGTCATGGTTGTATGTATGATTAGATATTTCACTTTCTTAATATAATAGAGCCAACATGTTTCATGCATATGTTGTTATTGTATTTCATCTATCCTGGTTACTCTAATGTTATATGTAGTTGTTATTTATGCATGTATGTATGGACCATTTTGTATATGTTTGTATGAATCTTATCGAAATGTATTTTTGGTATAGCCATCACTTTGGATCATTCGATATCCTGCTTTCTAGCTTGTCATGTCTTTTTTCTCGTGTGTTCGCTTTCAAGCTGTGTGCTATCACAGGTTTCTAAGGGGCGCACTCATCCCCCCTTTCTGTGTGTTAGAGCCTTTCATGCACCTCCCTTGACTTGTTACAAAGGTCACACCCTTTCTACCAACAAGGACATATTACTTACCTCAGCGCGCAACCGCAATCAAGGCACTATCGTACTACCCACTGTTGGGATCCTACACCAAACAACCTAAGGTCTAGTTGGGACTTCTTATCGGGGAGACCCCTTGACATGTTGGTTGGTCTAGCACTGTCAACAGGCTAATTTTACCTCTTGTTCATGCTAAATTCCAACCAAAATTTCACAAAAATTGTAGTCATTCCCCTTGTGATTAGAATTGATCAAGTTGGGAGCGATATCATTGAGTCTTATGATGTGTATTTGGATCTTTTTGAACAAGTTAGATGGTGGGAATTTGTCCAAATATTTCAAGGTTTCGGTGAGGGAGTATTCAAATCCTTCGCCTATACCTTTAATGGAAAAATGGCAAAGGTTGGAGACCTGGAGATTTTCATGGATGTTAATTTGTTAAACACAAATATAAATAATAGATTAAGATAAAATGTTCAATGCATATTATTCACAAAGATAATACATATGTAAAATGTTTTCTAACCCTTGGTTTCATATTCTAGGTGGTCTCTTTGACTCCAATGACTTTTCAGATTCCACACCATAACCCTTAGCGAATTAGGTGTCAAAAATTATCCCTCTTAATATGAAGGGGTATATATGAGCCCAAGAAGAGAGCTCTAATACATATATGCAAAAAATGCATGGAAAAAATTGGATGACTATGCTCTCTAAATTCATGGTATAGGTGGGAGAACTCGAGGTCTCAACTAGTAGTTGTTTAAGGCTGACCACCAACACTAGAATTCTTAGTGTAGTTCCTAGAACTCTTCCAAATATGGAAAGAAGCCAAAGGATTATTTGAGAGGAAGTGCTCCCTAATGCTATGAAAATGGAGACCATTGGGGTCTCAACCTAGAACACTTAGTGCAGTTCCACAAACAATACCAAATCTAGAAAGAATATATTATTATTCTGAAGTGTCCCTAATTTTGTAAAAAGGGAGACCATCAACCTAGAAAATGGATGTCTAGATTCACAGAAAAAGGGAGAAACTCAACCTGAAAAAGGGAGGTCTCAACCTACGTTGGTTTAAGGAAGGACACCAACCAAAGGAATTCTCATGGGATTTTCTGTCTCTAGCTATGACTCTGAATCTAGGTATCCACGATTAGGAAACAATCTTAGGTTGTGGCTCAGGCTTGCTTGATTTATCTTTGAATCTTGTGGATGACCATTAAATCCCCTGTTAGATGCAATGTGAGAAGATGAAGAAAATGCAATTGCAAGATTTTTTAATACTCTAGAACAAATTATGCGGTACGATCTAAATATCTTCTTGGTTTTTGAATCCCATGAAGATAAAAAAAATGATCTTTCAGTACATGGCTAACTTTTTCACAATGTTGGAATATACAAATCTATGGCTGTGGATGAGGATCATAAATAGGTGAAGATGAATTTTCCTAAAGAAATCTAGCACTCTAAAATTTGATGGGTTTTGAATAATATGGAGTATGAAAGATACCTCCTTATCATATGCAAGACATCTTCTTTTCTTATTGCTGAGAAGCTCTTCCCAAGAACTGATTATGGGCTTGGGAAGTGAAGCCTAAATTTCTGCATCTACATGCAAATTTTCTCCTGAGATGGGCTTATTGATCTAATCAATTTATAGGTGTTGATGGGAGTCAACTTAAGATTGAAAAAAGGGGATTATTCTGAACAAGTTCATAATGATGACTCTTTTTTTGTAGCTATTATTCAAGCTCCAAAAAAAATATCTTTTCATATGCATTTTGTAGACAAGTTTGAATGTACGAAAGGGAAGCTTTGTTGATTTTCACTACATCTTAATTAGTAAAGTGTATCAGAGTTTTTAGGAACTCTAATACCTCAATAATTTTTTCCATTTTCCTCACTCTCACTTTCTTCTCATCTTATGCCTTCTTATCATCCTTACTCTTCCTCTCCCCCTTCCTAGAAATACCACCCTTATCTTCAAATAATAAACTTTCAAACCAAGTTCACCCTTAGTGTGTGAGAAAATACTTCGTTTATCTATTGAAAACCTCTGTAGAGTCTCATCACCCTACCTAACAATGTTGGTCCCTGGCATTTTTACCTTTCCTAACAAGTTCCTATGATGATAGGACAACTTATCATTGTAAACACTAACGTACACACTAAAGTTATGGAGAGCTATAGGGTTTGTTATATTGAAAACCAATTTTTCATTCCAAAAAAGGTTGAGGTCATTCTTTTTTGCATGGGTTCGAAATTGCTGGTTGTCAAAGTCTAATTCAATAAAGGAACTTGCGGAACCTTGACAATTCTTGGGCAAGAGGTTATGGGCATCCACCACCTCGACCAAAAGTGTCCTCATACTCATTCTCTATAAATTTATTTTACCCACAAAATCCAACACTAAAAGGTAAAACTTGCAAGCCTATCACCATAAAACACAATCTTACCTTTGGACTTTATCATTAGCTAGTGCTTTGAAGCTCCTACACTAGTATTGAATATCTTTTTTTTCAATAGACATGAAATTTGGGCCATTTGGGTTATGGTTTCCTATCATACTAAATGAGTTGAGCAATGTAGAATGTGTGTTGCAAAACTACCATATACCATCGCAAACGAGGCAACAAATATCATGTATATAAATAACAACCTTTTTCAACTCAAACACACAAACTTTCATGAACCATCACACAAATATCAAAGCACCATGTTTGCATTCAATTAATTCGATGCTGCATTCCACTATTCAATGTTGCATTCCTCACTTCCATACCAAGAATGACTCTAGGCTGCGAGTTGATGTAGCGAAACACTCAGGATTGAAAAATTTTAAAGACTGACTGAGCATAGGACAAGGATGGGCCTAGAATGCATAGTGCTTAGACACAAATATTCTACACTAGCTCAATGTATCGAAGGCAAACACATTGCCTATTTTATGGAATTGGAGTTGACTCTCTTGATTCTTGGTTGTCCAAAAACATAGAAGTCGACCATGTTGATGATTTCATTGCCATTACCACTCCTCTTTTCCATTGAAGTGTCTACTACTGACTGTATACAATAGTTGTGTTGCTATATCAATATGTGGACATAAAAAATACCATAGTGATCTCCAGTATAGTAGAGGATTCACATATAAACTTTAATATTGACTACCTTCACATAATTTAGATTATCATTTGTGTCCTTTTCTCTACCTAGGTCAATGTGCTACTACCCAAGTCTAGGAAATAGGATTATGGGTTTATGTGTGTTTTAGCTGGGAGTTGTGGAAATACTATGCCAATGATTTAACAAGAAAACAAGCTATAAGTTGCATTGTACCCAAGGATTGTAGCCATTGGACTCCTAGTACAACATCAACACCTCCCATTGGAATGGAAAGCATTGGGCTAGTCAATACATATTCTCCCATGGATAGCTTGATATTATGGCACCTTCCAGAGCAATTTATTGTTCCTCCATTTGCAATCATCACTTGACACTCTGGTGCTGGATATAGGAAGCAATTCAATTCTTTTGCTACCCTACAATGAATAAAATTGTGGGTGCTTCCTGAATCAATAAACACTATTACCTTTTTCTTCTTGATTTGTCCTTCTATCTTGATGGTTTGAGGAGTGGTAATTCACGCCAATGCATTACAAGATATGGTTGGATTTATTTGTTCTTCATCTAGGCTTTGTTCCTGGAGTATATCTTCGTCTTTTGACCTTTCTTGCTCCTTTTCTTCTTCCTCTTCACAATCTATGTAGAATAATTTCTTCTCAGCACACTTATGACCTTTAGTGTATTTGATATCACAACTGTAATAAAGCCCTTTTGCTCTTTTTTCTTCCAATTGTTGTGGTGTCAACCTTATAGGTTGTGGAAGACTAGGGGAAACAACACTTCCGTCTTTATAGTTGTGAGTGGTATGCTTCCTGGTTGCCATAATTTTGCTTTCCATTTTTCTTGCTAACCTGAATGCCTTCTCTAATGAATCAGGTTCCCAAAGGCGAACATCATGTTGGATATTATCCTTTAAAGACCCTATGAACACATCAATCCTATGCTCCTCTGGAATATCTTTTACTCTTATGTTCAATTTTTGGAACTCCTCAATGTGCTCCATTACTGAACCCTTTTGTTTGAGACTTATCAATTGGCTAAAAAAAGTGTTGCTTTTTGTATCTTCATAATGTGCTATCAATTCTTCCGTAAAAATTGCCCAAGTGATAAATTGTTTACGAGAGCAAAGCCATTGATACCATACAAACTGATTTGGTTCCAAATATATGGTTGCCATACGTACCTTTTGTGTGTTTTGCACATTATTGAGATCGAAGAACTGCTCCATCTGTAATATCCATGTGGCGGGATCCTTGCCATCAAACTTCCTCATATCGATTTTTGGAATATGGTGGGTCTTCGATCCAACATTAGAGCCTATAGAATCATGATTAACATTACTTTTGTTCACATCATGAGTTTCCTTTACAACCTTTTCACCATTAGTAAGTATTTCTTATAGAAAATTTGTCTAATCTGTCTTCAAATCTGCCATGTCTGTCTTCAAATCTGTCTTCAAATTTGCCATGTCTCTCTTCAAATCTGTCTTCAAATCTATCTTCAAATCGTCCATCTTAGCTTCCATGCCATTTATCTTAGATTCCACGCCATTTATCTTAGCTTCTGTTAGATTTTGTGAGTGTGACATTTGTTGCACTTGTTCTTGTAATTTTGATATATCATGTAGCATTTCTTCCTCTTCTTCATGAGTCATGCTAGAGCTTTTAGGTTCCTTACTAGGTGTTTTGATTTTCTTTCCTCGGGGCATCAGTTACCTATAATAATGCTTTAATATGCCCTTTGAATTCCGTTAAACCAAGCTTACACAAAAATTTAAAAAAAAACTACACACCTTTTTTCACTTTATAGAAGCCTGATATTGAATCTGATGTATCTCTGTAATTTTGGATCATCCAGTTCTAAAATTGTGACCTATAGTAGCCTTCTTTGTTCTCTTTCCAATGCCACAAGTCTGACCCAAATTGGATTCTCCAAGGAAGAGTTATGTGAAATCTCCCACAGTGACTTGCTTTTAGACTAGTTCCGTAGAGCGAACTTGTACGACGTGTCACGAGTCACTGTTTCAACCTTTGGATCTGAAACACACATACAAGAAACAACAGTCCGTCCTCTTTCTGTAACTTCTTACGAAATTTCAATCCAATCCCCAGAGAGAAAGTTATGACGATTTTCCCCAGGTCACCTGTTTTGAATGTAATTCAGGAGTCTGCAAAAAGACCAACTTCCTCAGATCATATCTCCGCAAATATCGCGCGAAAATATCTGCAATTTGGACCCAAGGTTCAGCACGATTTCTTCTCAAATGGGTTTTTTTGCGACTTCTAAAACGTCACAGAAAAAAAAGTTATAGTGAAAATTCCATGATGACCTGTTTGGAGCAGCGAAACCCTAGAAGCCAAAGCTCTGATACCAAATGTTATGAAACCAGCTCAAGAAAAGATAGAAAAGATAGATCAACGCCTTAGAATTCAGCCTCTTCGAGGGGGAAAACTCCTTTACATTACATAAATGAACAATTCTGGGATGATACAAATGACAAAACCTCCTTTCTATATATAGGAGTCTAAGGAGTCACAATATAATCTAGCCGACCTAACAATAATAATATAAAGCCACAAAAATAACACTAGAGGGATTCTATGGGGCACAGAAATAACAACATGGGGGTAATAGGGGCACAACAATATAAATAAGGGGTATAACTACAATAGTAATGGGGTAATCACTAGTATTATAGGGACCCAACAAGTTGGCCAAATAGAAAAATCAAAATATGCATGGAGTAAAAATGGTTTTTTTCACATTTAGAAATAGAATGTACATTCCCAATGTTCCTAAACTCAAGCAACTGATCTTAGATGAGAATCATAAAAGGCCTTTTTCAACTCATGCAAGATACCAAAACTTATTACAACACTTAGGAAGTGTTGGAAATACTAAGGTTGGGGGTTGGCGGGGGGGCAGGGGGGGGAGTGTAGTGGGAGATGAATCAATATTTCATCAATATCAAAAGTTTAAGTATCAAAACAATTAACTAATAACATTACATCAAAGGAATACAAGATATACATGAAAAATATGTTGGAAATTTGATGTATGGCTGTGTATAGGTTGTTGTGGAAGTATTGGCATTGATGTAAAACAAGGGTCACTTTCCTTGCAGAAGAAGGACTCAAAATCCATATCAGACCCTCTCCATTGTAAAGTTCTATAGAAGAGATTTTTAGTGATATATAGAAGTCCAGAAATGGATTCGTCGTTCAAAATTTATGGCATGTTGAAGTTCATGGTCTTGAAGCCTTATGCAGGGAAGAATATCACAATCGGATGTCAACACTTGAGCATATTGGTGATCACAATTAGAGGTCATTGATCAAGCCATATTGGTGATTGCAATTGTAAGTCAACACTTGAGTACATCGGCATATCGTTAATCGCAATTGGCGATCAGAGGTCAGTAAGACTGCCATATTGGCGATTGAAGGTGATCAGTACATGGTTGTAGGATAATTGGCAATCGTGCATCGTAAATTTACAAGGGTGGACCATTTAAATGTTGCGATTCAAGGAAAATTCCAATTGTGACTATAAACCACCAGGAAGGCCAAAAAAGAATTTACAAAGGAATTCCCCAAAAAGTAAGGTTGATGGGGTCACTTTTTCTCTCTCCTCTAAGGACACATGGCATGAAGTTTTGACCATATTGGGTGGCCTAATGGGCCATATCTGAGTGACATGTGTCACCACTTACAAAGTGCCATGTGGTAGTGATGATGTCACATCGACGATCAACAATTAGAGGTTTGTGGATGTTTCCACTTGGTAACATATGAAAAGGGCCGATGAGTAGGGATCCTATGTGTTAAATGCATGGTCACAAGTGTTTAAGTGCTCAATCGTGGAACTAAGGGTGAAAAGCTTTAACATAAGAAAAAAGACCCCCCCAAGAGAGCACATAAAGACTCAGCCCCTTAAATCTAAGACCCCAATCATAACCTTCGGTTCCGTGGAGAACAAATGCCAAAAGGAGGCTAAACAAAAAGGGCCAAGGTAACTTGTAATTCGATGTTCATTGTTTTTCTTATGTGTGTTTATGAATGAAGTTCTGATACAACATTGCGATGTGAAGGCTTTGATAAAGCACAATACAAAGGATAAAAGGCCCCTGACACAACGTTAAAAGGGTTTAGCACCTTAAGCTTAAGCCTCAGGTCATGGAGCCAGGTCCTATGATGGAATTATAGTAGGGAGCTAATACAAAAGGGGCTAGACATAATCATAGGTCAGCAATCGACAGTTTCTCAATGTTGCACCACTACACAACACTATGATGGAAGAACGTCGATATAATGGTACAGGGAGCCATTAAAGGTGTATGAGTAAGAAACTGTAGTTTTGAATGCAGAGTAGTAATGTTGGTGATCAAAGACCTCCCATGCACACTTTGTAGACGTAAATGAAGAACAGAGACGCCATGTAGAGGTACAACTAAATATCTATGAGACATAAATAAACATGGAGAGTCTTTGTGAAATGTGTAGGGGGGACTAAAATTAAATACACAACATGGAGAGTCATGCAGTGAGATAGAGAAGTGATCAAAGCCCATTCTTATGAATTAATGCAGCAACAGAACTGGCAAAAGCGTGAAGCAGCAGAAGAATGGAGTGTCATGCCAGGGGTACACTCTTGGGCAGTGTTGATGGTGACAATGGATACATTGGGCTCAGTACAGCAGACGAACAAAACACCAAACTTCCATTGAGCTGAGTGGGGAAGAGAGCAGATGTGTGAGAGAGCAAAGCTGTGAGTGTGTGCATCAAAGTAGAGAGTCTAAGGCACCTAATAATACATAGTGTAACACAGCGATGAGAGTAGGTTGAGAACCATGTGGAGAGTTGCAAGAGTAGTGTTGAGGTGTAGTTAGTGAAGAGCCCTTAATAGTGAAGTCAGAGCGCAGACGAAGTGTTGCTGTGAGCAGAAAGAGGAGACTTGTTGCAAGTGAACACAAAAAGCAGAGTGTAGAAGTTGAAATTGTAGACAACCTTTTATTGGCATTTTACTTGTATGATTGTATTCTTCTATTTTCAGTTTGAAAATTGTATGAAATAGTAGAACAGTGGCAAGGGCAGGTTGGTGCCAACATTCTAAAGAGGTTGGTGCCTCTTGGAAACAAAGGGGGTCAGTGCCTCCTGTGAATGGGTGCTCACAAACAAACAAATGTAATTAAGTGGGTGCTTAATTTACATTATAAAACAAAAAACAAATTGGTCATTTTTTCCCTCTAGGTTTCCTTATAAAGAAAATACTGAAAGGGAAGAGGATCTAAAATTTGGAAACAAGTCTCAGACACATCAAAAGGAAAAAACCTACAAGAAGAAGGGGTTCTACTCCAAAGAGGATAGCTCAACACTAGAATCAAACTTTGAAGAATCATCGAAAAATGAGTCAAATAAGTATCTTCTTATGGCCTTTGAACCAGATGTTGGAAATAATACTGAGAGGGGGGGTGAATCAATATTATCAAGTTATTTTTAATAAATATTCCTTATTTATTCTTTGAATTATTCTTGTATGTCAGTACCATAAAACAATGAGCATGAACAAGAAAAACAGATAGTCACATCAAGGAACACCAGATATAAGGTGGAAACCCAATGTGGGTGAAAACCACCTACTGCAATATGTCTCTATCTTCTTTCAATTAGAAACTCCTTTTACAATGATTTTTTACTGGTGCAGTCCTTTACCAGTACGCAGGCTGCAACCTGCAGAGAGATACAACCCTCTCTCGTTTTCCAGTCTCTCGTGGAAGGGAGCTACAACCCCCTACCAATTTTCATAAATTTTCAAACTAGATCCAAGAATATCAAATAATCATCAAGTACATGCAAATTACCCAAACTCCAAGAATTACCCAACTTCTCAGAATGTTGTAAACAGAAAGATAGTACCAGAAATATAAACCCAGAACTCTGCAGCAATAAATAGAAGATGATCAACAAATGTTTTAGGACAGATACACAATTTTTCTTTATCTGGACTGCGTGGCTTCGCACTTCACCTTCTGCGTCTCTGCGTATCCCTGCAGAGAGCCTTCCACTGCACCATGTACCCACGCACTGTTTCTTCAATCACGCCGTGTACTACTACTGTGGCCACGCACCCTCAGATGCTATTGCGCCGCATATCTACGCACCTGCGACTTCTGTAGCGCTGCGTACTTTCACTGTGCCTCCGCACCTGAACCTCTGCCATGCCGCGTACCTTTACTGTTCTTCCACACCTGAACCTCTATCGCGCTGCGTACCCACGCACTGTTTCTTCTTCTGCTGTGCGTACCCACGCACTGCGCCTTCTTCTGTTGTGCGTACCCCCGCACTTGCACCGTTAATCACCTGCGAACCTCTGATTAGGGCCGAATTGGCAGTCCACGAGTGTGCCACAGATAGTCAGATGCCCAGATCTGATCATGCGCCCGAGAGATCACACTTCATAGATTCACTTTCAACTTCCCTTTTATATAGATCAAGCTTTTAAACCGATAACCCAATATTTCAGATCTTAAGTTATACAATTTTCAAAGATACTTTGGCCAAGTGATCTCCTTCTCTATTTATAGTCAAGCCCTTATCCACACCATGGGACAAAACCATCAATAACCAATACAAGGGATCCAAACCGGGGCTAAATTAGATCCTATACCAGGGGCCAAAACCATAGAATCAAGAACGGCGGGCTAAATATCACGGGCCAAACATAAGAAACCCCACGTGAGCGCGCTTCTCTGCCTTGAAGTGAGTGAACTGGGGGTCCGCACTGATGAGCCCCAAATTTTGGTAACATTTTGGGCTCATTTGGCCTACTTACCTTGCTCAACCCTTCATTTTTTATCACTTATGCATCATTTCTTAGTATATTCATGTTATTTGTAGGAAGGAGGGCAGTCATTATGCCTATGTGGCTAATACATGTTTATTTCAGGTTTTTTGACATTAAATGGAGCAAAAACCATGCAGATGGAGGCAAGGAGACAACCAAGGTGGCATTGCGGGTTTGTAGGAAGGTTGTCCACAGCCTTGAATGAACTTCCTCGTGATCTCCACCCCAACTCTGAGCTCCAACCGCTATCACCACCGAGCTAGAAGGCAGCCAACGGATTCTACAGGAACAACAGTTTACTTTTAGTTGGACAGCCAAGCCCCACTAATTTAGGAGGCCAGCTTGGCCCTCATAATGTATAAATATTGAGGCTGTAGCCTTCGATGGGGACTTTTGAACCTTTGTTGCAGATTTTGAATCACGAGATATAGCTTTGTTTTGCTCTTTGTAAGCCATTTTTGGCATGTTGTTAGACTTATGATTATGATATTTTAATAAAAGGCAGGCAGATTTGAGTTCAATCCTGAGTTCTTAGAGGAGCTATAGCTCTCAGGTTTGGGCCCAACCTGAGAGCAATAGGCCTCCTTTCTTTGTATTGTTACTTGTCTTCCCTTTCAACATTTCATTTCTTTGCCTTGACATGCATTTGGAAAACACAGTCTGCTGATTCGAATTTCTTGATGTGATTAAGTAGGTTAGTTTTATGGATAAAGTGCTTTCAGTAGTTTAGATTAGAGTAGGAGGATTAGAATTCATTAGAGTTCCAAGAAAAGGTTGATCGTACACTCACTTCCACCTCTGTTTAGAGATTGGGAGTGTAGACCGTGCCAACCACCAAAAAAACGCAGTTTTACATGTTCATGCAAGCTTTAAAGTAATATTTCCATTGGTAGAAGTGTCCATGCATTTAGATCTTGAGCAATAACTCTTTGTTTCAGCACCATGCACGATTTCTCTCTTAACTTACATCGTTGTTCTTTGGTTTTTAATAAAACAGTTAGAATAGGTTGATGAATTCTTGGTTTTGTGCAAGACAGAGGTGATTTGTTTCATTTACACTACGCAGCACCACTCTATCACTTCTGTATCCTTCTCAGCCATGCCTAAGCCATCTCCTTACCTCCCAGCTAGATCCTTTGCCCACCAACTCTTCTATTATCCACGTTGTTTTATCTTTTCGGCCTTCCATTGCCTCTACCCTTCTATCGACCAACCAGCTTTACACACCCCCTCTCCATCTCATCTCTCTGTCCATAAGCCATCACAAGCTCCCCTCCCATCCTACCTATCCACCCATACAGCTCATTCACTCCTCCATCACCCAAAACTCCGACTGCAGAACATCCTGTAGAAGTTAGCAGACTTCCTGTAGAAATCCCGAGCTTCCTGTAGGATCCCCTGCAGACATCCTGTAGAAGCTTGCAAACATGGTTGCCAGGCACCGGAACGTTGTAAACTTCTGTTGAATGATATCAGGGACTCCCTGGAACCTCTCAGAGTCCTCCTGACCTTTCCCAAGCCTTCCTCCCCTTGAACTACCCCTGCACAGTCAAGACCCAGTAAAGAGCACAGTCATAATAACTCCAACCACTTGAGCAAAAATACAAAAACATGTTCTCTTCAAATGGAAGTAGTTTAAAATCATGCATCTTATCTCACTAGAAGTAATGACATCATTTTTAGAAGTTGCATTCCCACCATTGCATCGTAAGGATTAAGCTGGTCAGATTAGGGTTTACTAGGGTTTCCATGTTTTGTTGGCTTTCAGTTCATTCTTGCAAAGTAGGTTAATTTCCTTTGAGATAGCTCTCGTTCATCACTTAAAAAGCTTCTTCTGAGAACATATAGAAGTTGGCTTGAGCCCTAGCGGACTTGTGCCAGCTGACCAAGTGACAGCTGCGACAAGAGCTAGTACTTGTGCATACAGCACCGTCGCTTCCAAGTTTGTTACGAACTACCGGGTTGATAAAATTAGAGAAGGAAGCTCCAGGAGTTGTAGCATTATTGCTACAATACTGGAGCCCACCATCTTTTTGGCGCCATTGCCGGGGAAGCGTCAGAGTATTAGTAATTGTTGCTTTTCTTCTATTTTCCTACTCTCGCCTTCTGCCAAGTAGTTTATTTCATTTCCATTCTGCAAAAGTAGCATAGACATTTCCTGCTTTCATAGATTAGCATTTCAATTCCGCAATTTCAATTTTGCAAGCGTAGACTAGCATTTCCATTCCTGCAATTCCATTTGAGCAAAGTAGATTAGTTCTTTCCTGCTTTCATTTCAATTCTGCATTTTTATTTCAGCTAGATAGTTAGTTGTAGATCAATCTGTTTCAGTTTTGCAGGTACCAAAGGAAAAAAAACAAAAGCAATCAAAAAAGTCTTTCCATTTCATGCCTCGTAGGAATCGAGATAAAACAGGCAAATTCTTACCCAACACCCCCACCACATCACTGAGTCACCCTTCTCTCTTCTTCGGTGACAGTGATCCAGAAGAACCTATAAGTGAATCTTCTGAGATATACGAAGATCCTATAGCAGAAGAAGAATTAGAGACCATCCCATCTGAAGCTATGGCTGACAATAGAGGAGAAGATGAGAGAATAGAAGGTGCCTTCCCCATCCGAGAAACCAATGGAGACATGAAAATGAAGAACATTAGCCCCTCCACTTTACCTCACTTCCATGGACTGACTACTGAAGATCCTGATACCTTCCTGTTTGAGTTTGTTGTCCTTTGTTGAACCTATGACTATACTGAAGATGAGCAGAAGCTGAAACTCTTCCCTTCAACTCTTAAGGATGCAGCATTACGCTGGTTCATGGGCTTACATGGGAATAGTATCACCACTTTGGCTCAGATGCAGCAAGCTTTCAATACCAAGTACCGGGACTACTGTAGGTCCAAGGAAACCAAGGGAGAAATCTTTCGGATGACCATGGGAAATGATGAGTCCCTAGAGGATTATGAGGAGAGGTTCCAACTTAGCTATAAACGGGCCAGGTGCACACTTGACCCTGAATCCCTCAAGTTGGTCCTACTCCGAGGAGTCCCTGAAGACCTCTTAGATACCCTTCACATGTTAGCTGGAGGAGATATTTACCAACTGCCTTATGAGGACATCAAGACTGTGTTTAGAAACCACTCTAGGGCAGCCCGGAAACGAGGTAGAGGAAACCTCCTCTCAGCTGGTATTCCTTTCTCCAAGCATGAGTTTGCAAATCAATTAGAAGATCTTAAGAGTGAGGTGAGACAGACGATTGCCATGCAACTTGACACATTCAGGATCCAGCAGAAGAAGGAAGAAGCTGAGAGGGCCTTGGCTATCTTCTGCCCTAGATGTACAAGGAGACACCCTAAGAACGAGTGCCCATTGCATTTGGTTGAAGTGTGCTTCGTTTGTGAGGAGGACCATCCCACAAATCAATGTCCAACCT
Organism: Pinus tabuliformis; assembly: GCA_031772625.1. Lineage (NCBI taxonomy): Eukaryota > Viridiplantae > Streptophyta > Pinopsida > Pinales > Pinaceae > Pinus > Pinus tabuliformis. The sequence continues at coordinate 414,279,071 of CM062805.1, read as the reverse complement.
TACCTGGGCTTAAAGCCATGTACCAAGGGACAGAAGCCCCCACTGAACCTCTCTATTTCCTCAACCAAAGGAGGCCACAAGGACCTAGACCTTACCAGCAGGGGATGCAAGGGGCACCCCAAGCTTATTACAGCCCCAACCAATCGACTCCTATGCCTTCCTGGGGTCCCCCTGCTCATCCTTCCTGGTCTATGCCTCCTCCATGGTCTTATCCACCTCAGTACCCTACTTAGCCCACTACTCATTCATATCACTCACATGCCCAGCCACAGCCTCAGTGGAATGCACCTCAGTCGGGGTGGAGGCCCCAGTACAACACTCCTCCCGCCATTTTGCCTCCACCACCAATTCAACCTCAACCATTACCTCCTGCTCCTCCAAGGCAACCTCAAATGCCTGCTCAACCGAACCCGAACCCCAACAATAGACAGGCCCAGCAGGTATACACTGGGGAAACATCATGCCCTACCTATGTTGTGGAGATCCAGGAGATCAATCTTCGATCTGGAAAGACTCTTCCGGATCGCCAACCTCCTCCCCCAGAGGACGAGGAAGACAAACAGGAAAGTGAACCAAAGGCTATTCCACCCTTTCCTGAGAGACTAACAGCCACCACACAACCCAACCCAGAGGAGGATGAGCTTCTGGGAGAGCTCAAGCAGTTGTGTGTGAAAATACCACTTCTCCAAGCCATCAAGGATGTGCCAATATACAACAAACTGGTTAAGCAAAAGTGTTTCAAACACCCAGGCAGGCGAAAGAGAGATGCTTCAACCATCAATGTCTTAGGACAACTGTTTGACCTTATATTAGGACAAGTCATCTGCCCAAAGTACCTAGATCCTGGGAGTCCTGTAGTAGATGTCCACATCAATGGCACCATCATACCTCACACCTTGATTGATCTGGGGGCTGCCATTAATGTGATGACCAGGGATACCATGCTCAAACTCAATCTTCAGGGTTCCTTGAGGAAGACCTCGACAGTCCTGCAACTAGCAGATCGCTCCACCGTGACTCCCGAAGGGATTGTGGAGGATGTCTTGGTCTCTGTCGACTCTTGGGAATACCCTGCAGATTTCTTGGTTCTGCAACCCAAGGCAAAGCTTACTAGATATCCTCTTATTTTGGGAAGGCCTTGGTTAGCCACTGCAGATGCTTACATAAGTTGTCGTGCAGGAAACATGACCATCAAAAATGGTCCTATGTCCAAGCAGCTAGTCTTATACCCTCCTGCCCAACCCTCCTTGGAGCATGACTTACCACTGTGGTTGGAGGAAGGAGAAGAGGATGAGGTGTACTCAGCACCTTTGTGCACCCTAGACACCACTAGAAGAGACCCCCAACCGAGGATGACTTGATTGAGACCTTGATCCAGAATCCACCTCCCAGTGCACTATCCTTAGAGGAATTGGTGGAGGATGCCCAAGCCAGCACCTTAGTGGACCTTTGTGCCACCAACCCTGTCACTCCCAGAGTCAAGAATGTGGAGTTCGGCCCTGAGAGAACGTTAAAGATCAGCTCCTCCCTATCTCCTTCCCAGGAAAAGGAGCTGTGTAGCCTGTTGGCCAGTCATCTAGATGCTTTTGCTTGGAGCTATAAGTAGATGAAAGGAGTCCATCCTTCGGTCTGTACCCATCACATATACATCAAAGAGGATTGTAAACCGGTTAGGCAACCTCAGAGGAGAATGAATCCAGCCCTTAAGGACATTGTCAAGGAAGAATTGCAAAAACTGTTGGATGCCGGATTCATTTACCCCATCTCAGATAGTGAATGGGTGTCCCCTCTGGTGTTGGTTCCCAAGAAAAATGGGAAGTGGAGAATCTGTGTGGACTACCGAGAACTGAACAAAGCTACCAAGAAATACCATTTCCCTCTACCTTTCATAGATCAAGTGTTGGATGGACTGGCAGGAAAGAAGTTCTTCTCTTTCCTGGATGGGTTTAGCGGGTACAACCAAATCCAAATCAGCCCGGAAGACCAAGATAAGACCACCTTCACTTTTCCTTGGGGTACCTTTGCCTACCGAGTTCTTCCCTTTGGGCTATGCAATGCTCCTGCTACCTTCCAAAGAGCTGCCTTGAGCATCTTCTTGGAGCTGGTCCATGATGCGGTGGAAATCTATATGGATGACTTCACTCTTTATGGGTCCAACTTCCAAGAAGCATTGTCCAATCTGGGAAAAGTCCTAACCAAATGCATTGAGCTGAACCTGTCCCTTAGTCCTGAAAAATGTGAATTCCTGATGACTGAAGGGACCGTGCTAGGCCATACCATTTCTTGCCAAGGGTTACAAGTGGATCCTAACAAAATTGCTCTCATCAAGAAGGTTCCACCTCCCCAAAAGGTAAGGAATGTTCGGAGTTTCTTAGGATTAGCAGGGTATTACAGGAGATTCATTAAAGACTTCATCAAGCTAGCCTCGCCATTGTTTGGCCTGTTGGAAAAAGATGTGGAGTTTAAATGGATTGATGATTGTCAGAGGGCTTTGAATGAATTAAAGGACAAGTTGGTGTCAACCCCAATCTTGAGAGGTCCAAACTGGGCCCTACCTTTCCACATCCACACTGATGCCTCGAACAAAGCCATAGGGGCAGCTTTAGGACAAGTTGAACAAAAACTTCCATATGCCATTTACTTTGTTAGCAAAAACTTGTCCAAAGCTGAACTGAATTACACTGTAATCGAGAAAGAATTCTTGGCTGTGGTCCATGCACTGAACAAGTTCCGACATTATATTACTGGATATCAAACCTTTGTACATACGGATCATGCTGCAATTAGATATTTAATGAATAAACCAGATGTGAATGCTCGTATTATTAGATGGTTACTTTTGTTGCAGCAGTTTGATTTGACCATTGTTGACAAACCGGGTAAAGAAAATGTTGTTGCTGACTTTTTATCTAGATTGGATTTGTCTGCAGATGAGGATGGAACAGTGGATGACCAGATGCCCGATGAACATCTGTTTGCTATCTCAGTACTCTCTCCATGGTTTGCTGATATAACAAACTACCTTGTTTCAGCACAGTTCCCTCCGCACCTATCTTCAAGAGAGAAGAGCAGAATCATCAGAAAAAGTGCCTCATTTACTTGGATCGGGGGCAATCTGTTCAAGCTTGGCCCTGATCAGATCTTAAGGCGTTGTGTAAGGGAGGAGGAAGTCTTTGATATCCTCCTCACCTGTCATGATGGGCCTTGTGGAGGACATTTTGCAGCAAAGAGGACTGCCTTCAAAATCTTGCAGGCAGGCTACTATTGGCCCACACTTCATCAAGATGTCAGAAGGTATATCAGCCAATGTGACCGATGCCAAAGAATGGGGAAACTGACTCAAAGGGATGAGATGCCTCTCCAACCTCAAGTGACTCTTGAGCCATTTGAGAAGTGGGGTATGGACTTTGTGGGTCCAATCAACCCTCCTTCGAGGCAAAGGTATTACATCATTGTGTGCACTGACTACCTGACAAAGTGGGCAGAGACTAAAGCAATCAAGGCAGCAATAGAAGAAAAGGTGGCTGAGTTCTTAAGGGAGAACATCTTCTACAAATTTGGCTACCCAAGAGAGCTGGTCACCGATCAAGGGAGCCAGTTCACATCCAACTTAATTGAAGACCTACTGGCTCATCACAAAATCAAGCATAGGACTTCCACCCCCTATCATCCATAGGCAAATGGGCAAGTGGAAGTCACCAACAGAGCATTGGAAGGGATTTTGACTAAGGTGGTGAGCAGCAGTAGGAAAGATTGGGCAGATCGCCTGGTTGAGGCCACATGGGCTTACAACACCACCTGGAAGACCACCACCGGCTTCACACCTTATGAGCTGGTCTATGGGAAGAAAGCTTTGCTGTCCATTGAATTTGAATACAACACTTTGAGGATGGCAGCTCAGCTAGACCTGGATCTCAGCCATGCACAACAAGAAAGGTTATTGCAGCTGAATGGACTGGACGAGCATCGGATGCAGGCCCTCCTTCACTCAGAAGTGGTTCAACTTCAGAGAAAGGTGTGGCATGACCAACACCTCCATGACAAGCAATTACAGCCAGGAGATTGGGCACTGTTGTATGACTCCAGGCACAAAGATTTCAAGGGGAAGTTGAGAACCAGATGGCTGGGACCATATGCAGTGGAAAAATGTCATGACAATGGATCTGTTCTTATTCGGACCATTGATGAGGAAGCCATCCCCATGCTTGTCAATGGGCATCGACTGAAGATCTACAGGAAACCTCTCTCAAGACAAGAGTTCATCAAAACTATGGAGAAATCAGTGTTGGTCATAGAGAAGGGTTCTGCCTCTGCTTTGGGCATACCCTGAAAGATCTAAAATAATAATAATAATAATAATAATAATAAAGATCCTTGGGTGAAAACCTTTCTGAGGCTCTCAAGGCAGGTGGTAGGGGTGAAAACCTCATTGAGGCGCCCCTATTGTCTTTCACAAAAAAAAAAAAAAAAAGAGATTTGAAAAAGATCCTTGAGTGAAAACCTCTCTGAGGCGCTTAAGGCAGATGGCAAGGGTGAAAACCTCATTGAGGCGCCCCTGCTATCTTTCAAAAAAAAAAAGAGAAAACAATAAGCAAAAAAAGGACAGGGACAACAAGTTTATAATGTGAAAATGCATGCAGGTTGCAGGTGTTCTATGAAGGAGAGGAGGTCTCTCAACTCAAAGCCAAGGATCCTTATCATGCTGCCAGGAGACCTCACCAGCACCTCCTCCAAGAATACTCATCTTCTCCAAGGTATGGGCACGATTTCATCACAGCTTAAGTCTTCTACAGGAAGATGCAGACTTTCTACAGGAAGGTGCAAACTTTCTACAGGAGGTTCTGTATTTCTACAGGAAACTTCCTGTAGAAGTTCGGGACGGCCCAAAATTCATTGTATGAGGAGATCTAATGACCAAGGATCGGTTTGGACGCATGCCAGCTACTATTGTCACCCTTACACACTGCTGTCACCTCTTTCTACCACCCCTGTCGACATGCAATGAAGTTACCTGCACCATCAAAGCAGATCATTGAGTTATCAAGAGAAAGCAATTTTTTTTTAAAGAAAAAATGCTGAGATGTCATACCATATCCATCCCAGCCATCCATGAGCTCTGTGAGCGTGATCGTGAGGCCACTACCTTCGTCGTGCAGCATGCACCCGAGGAGGAAAAACTGCTACAGGACATCCTGCAGGAGTCCCGTAACAGTTAAGCCCGCTAGAGTGTACACCATTCACAGCGCTTGCCACATGCAATGAAAACGCGGGCGCATGCAGCCGAAGCATCAAATTCATCGTCAGCGGCCTATGAATATGAACCTCCAGGCCTGTGCAAATCCACCAACAGCAAATAAATCCACTCATCGTCGTCCAAGAGCCGAAAAATCGTGTTGCGGCCGCACAGGTAAGTGCCTCGACCCTTTCTTCCGTCGAATTGCATGAATTTTACTTTGAAAATGTTTGCAAGTGTGAAGTGAATGGGTTGAGCAGTTGTATGGCCATTCGACTGGCCACGTCGACCAGTTAGTGGTCTAGTCGGATGTTTGGGCGGTGGTCGTGGCAAAAGAAACGGGCAGTGCACACGTGAGAGCCATCCCGTCAGGAAAAACGAGTTTTAACAAAAGTGACGGCGGCGGATCTGCGGGGAATGATGCGGCAGTAAGGGAACTCACAGACGAATGATGGAGTGACGTCATCCAACGGTCCGGCAGGGACAGCTCACCCCCGCGCCACGGATTCCGCCGAATTCAAATCTAATCGGCTAGATTGCCACCCCATGCATTTATCATTCACCGTTTGAAACTCGAGTGATCATCTGGATCCCTCTGCAGCTCGACACTCCAAGTCTTTGGCCATTCGAACGCCTGTTAAGCAACACCAAGAGCGCAGACCCACTGCAGTATCCTCCAGAATTCGCGCGCTGCTTCTACAGGAAAGCTGCTTCTACAGGAAATCAGGTTCCTCACGGCAAAAGGTGGCGGATTGAAAAGGTAAGCCTGAACTCTCCATGCAATTGGTTTTGAGGGTGGCAGAATCGACGTCTACAGTCTGGTCGTAGAAATGTTTTGCAAATATTGTCTGCCGTTGCATGAATTGTCGTCCTACAGGATGTCAGTGTAATTAAGCTGTGTTAAGGTCCTCAGGAGATAAGCTTCGTGAATTATATGCATGACAGAGGCGTAATTCTACGCTCTGTCCCAGTAGGCCAAATTTCTTCCGCATTCGCCACCTCCAGCTAACGCAGCAGTTTTTCACCATGCCGGGTGGGTTCATCAGAAGGGAACCAACTGATTCAACGAAGTTAAGAGAAAATCCTGAGGTGGTGGAGCTCTTCACGCGAGCGCAGTGGATATCCTTCTGTGACAAATTGCAGGGCTATGACGACGAGGTGGCAGAGGAGTTTTTGCAAGCTCTGAGGCCGAAATCCAAAACATTGGCCACCGTTAACTTCAGGGGTTTGAGTCTCAGACTCACCCCACAATTCATCAGCCGAGTTACTGAGCTCCCAATGGGATTACCATGGGATAAAGAAGAAAGGAAATTGGGCCAACAGGCTAAGAAAGAATTCTTTCCACCAGAGGAGGAATTCTCAGAAGATAAAAATGGGGTTCGTAGAACCAGTTTACTGCCACTGTGGAGTGAAGTTAGCCTGCAGATTATGAAGTACATCACCTGCGAAGGCCGTTTTAGCATTGTATATGGGTACCATTTTCGGTTACTCACGGAATTAAGGCATCAGATGGACCTACCTGTAGAAAACAAACTCAGTCTCCCCTACTTTCTACTACAGTCTCTGACTGAGTGTGCCACCAAGTTGAAAGAAGGCACACCAGACCAAGTAGCCCACCATGGACTCATCAAACTCCTCGTGGAGGATGCGCTCCACACATACAAGGTTCCTCTCTCATGGGAAGCCTTCAGAAATTTGACCAAGGATGGTGATATAAAGATGCTGACCGAAGAGCTCGGTTCATCTAGCAGTGAGGAGAAAGAGTCAGTGCCCGCAGGGAAGAAAGAAAAAGGCCAGAAGACCCCGACCACGGAGCGGAAGAAAAAGCAAGAGAAGAAACAAGAGAAAAAGGGCGCCAAAGAGAAAGATGACACACCCATTTTGACGGCAAGAGAGAAAAGATTGCAAAGTAGAGTGGACAAGGCTGAGAAGGTCCACATCAGCAAAAGTGCCTCGACAGCAATCGCAACCAAGTCAAAAAGTAAAACTCATGCAGCAAAACAAACCAAAGCGGTGACACCTGTTTCTACAGGAAAATCGAAACCGGCTTCTACAGGAAGCCCGAAATTAACTGAAAAAGGGTCTTCTACAGGAAGCCCGAAATTAACTAAAACAGGGTCTTCTACAGGAAGCCCTGAAAAAGTGAAACCCAAGGAGAAGAAAGCTGACATTCTTGCAAGGGAGGCAGCAGCTGTGCTGGCCGCCCTCAGCACACCTCCTAAGCCAAAGGAGAAGAGAAAGAGGGAGACCCCTCTATATTTTAAAGCTAGAAGAAGTGTGAGAATAAAGACGGGCAAGCCACAGCCTCCGTCCAGCAGCCCAATCATTATCGAAGATGCCCCTACTTCGCCCAAGGAAAGGTCCCCCTCGAGGATATTAGTCACCTATGAGAGGGGGAGCCCGAAGAAAACTACTTGGAAAGAAAGGTTAGACCAATTGACTACAAAATCTCGGCTACAGGATGCTGAAGATACTCTACAGGAAACCTTAGCCAGGCTTAAAGAAACTGAGAGAATGGAAGGAGAAGCACCCTTATCACCACCGAGGGAGGGCGAAGTAGAGCCACCAAAAGAAGTGGAGAAAGAGCATATACCAGAGCCCAGCCCTCAGCCAAGTTTGAGTTCATATTACAACTTTTTAGAGGCTGGCAAAATTATACCTCAGAAATTTACTGTGCCACTGTTTTTTGCATTGGAGGAAGAAAGAGTCCGTACACACACGTGGATGAAAATAGCCAAGTCAAAGGGTGTGGCGGACATAGGTCCCTTGCAGGAGCAACTCAAGGAGGCCAGAAGTGAATTGTCCATGGCTAAACACGTGGCAAATTGCCAACGCGTGTTCCTACAGGAAGAAAACCAAAAGCTGAGATTGCAGCTACAGGAGCTGAGGGCAGGGACAGGTACATCCTCCAAGGACACCACAACAGAACAACAAGGCAAAAAGGAACTGAAAACTGGTCTTGGGGAGCCAACTACACATCTACAGGAAGCAGAACAACAAGCACAAATTGAGGTGCAAGCTCTCAGAGAACAGCTGCAACAGAAAGAGGCACAATTGGCCTGCATGGCCAGCTGGGCCATGGATGCTATCCAATGCAGACAGCTAGCCAAATCCTATGGCCTGTACTTGAAAGACCAATGGTTGCAATTTCAAATCAATACCTTGGCGCAAAGAGGTATCTCTCAGCTCCAAGACCCGCAGCAATTCACTGAAGTATGCAGTACTAGTTCATCAGAGGATAAGGCCAAATTAGCGGAGTTCTACCTCCATAATCTGGCCCTGCCTAATGTAGTTTCATGGGATCCCAATACGGCCTTGGGAGATATGCAATTAATGGCATTTGCCTCATGGCTGAACCATGAGGACAAAAGAGCAGCAGAAGCCAAAGCGGTCATGAACCGAGAGCTGAACGAGCCATTGCTCATCAGACCAGAACCAGGGGATCCAGTTGCACTAATCTCGGCACACCAACATTTGTCCACTGACCCTCAAGCTTCATTAAGATATATGGATCAACAGGCCCAAGCCATAGCTCATTTTGAGGACATGGAGAGACTGTTAGGAGACAACGTTGTCCAAGCATGCACCCGCAGATGGAATACATTGGCCCACAGTCTGAAAATCCGAGAGTACCATACCCCAACTCGGATGAGGGAAGCTCTGGTACGGGTGGCCCTCTATAAGAAATCCATGCAAAACCTCCAGGCCAGCTGGATTGGCCTTAAGCTAAGCCCACCACTGCTGCTAGGATTGATGGAAGGCAGCACAGAGAAAGATGATAATGAACAGTGGGAAGAGGTAAACAGAAGGGCTGGGTTTCATATCAGCAAGGAGGACACTACTACAGAGGCTTGGGATGTAAGGGTAGCAGTAAAGGCAATGAAGGATGAAGAGTTGGACTAGTTGCTCAAGGATGAGCAAATATTTTAGCTGGGGGGTGATGATGAGCCCCAAATTTTGGTAACATTTTGGGCTCATTTGGCCTACTTACCTTGCTCAACCCTTCATTTTTTATCACTTATGCATCATTTCTTAGTATATTTATGTTATTTGTAGGAAGGAGGGCAATCATTATGCCTATGTGGCTAATACATGTTTATTTCAGGTTTTTTGACATTAAATGGAGCAAAAACCACGCAGATGGAGGCAAGGAGACAACCAAGGTGGCATTGCGGGTTTGTAGGAAGGTTGTCCACAGCCTTGAATGACCTTCCTCGTGATCTCCACCCCAACTCCGAGCTCCAACAGCTATCACCACCGAGCTAGAAGGCAGCCAACGGATTCTACAGGAACAACAGTTTACTTTTAGTTGGACAGCCAAGCCCCACTAATTTAGGAGGCCAGCTTGGCCCTCATAATGTATAAATATTGAGGCTGTAGCCTTCTATGGGGACTTTTGAACCTTTGTTGTATATTTTGAATCACAAGATATAGCTCTGTTTTGCTCTTTGTAAGCCATTTTTGGCATGTTGTTAGACTTATGATTATGATCTTTTAATAAAAGGCAGGCAGATTTGAGTTCAATCCTGAGTTCTTAGAGGAGCTATAGCTCTCAGGTTTGGGCCCAACCTGAGAGCAATAGGCCTCCTTTCTTTGTATTGTTACTTGTCTTCCCTTTCAGCATTTCATTTCTTTGCCTTGACATGCATTTGGAAAACACAGTCTGCTGATTCGAATTTCTTGATGTGATTAAGTAGGTTAGTTTTATGGATAAAGTGCTTTCAGTAGTTTAGATTAGAGTAGGAGGATTAGAATTCATCAGAGTTCCAAGAAAAGGTTGATCGTACACTCACTTCCACCTATGTTTAGAGATTGGGAGTGTAGACCGTGCCAACCACCAAAAAACGCAGTTTTACATGTTCATGCAAGCTTTGAAGTAATATTTCCATTGGTAGAAGTGTCCATGCATTTAGATCTTGAGCAATAACTCTTTGTTTCAGCACCATGCACGATTTCTCTCTTAACTTACATCGCTGTTCTTTGGTTTTTAATAAAACAGTTAGAATAGGTTGATGAATTCTTGGTTTTGTGCAAGACAGAGGTGATTTGTTTCATTTACACTGCGCAGCACCACTCTATCACTTCCGTATCCTTCTCAACCGTGCCTAAGCCATCTCCTTACCTCCCAGCTAGATCCTTTGCCCACCAACTCTTCTATTATCCACGTTGTTTTATCTTTTCGGCCTTCCATTGCCTCTACCCTTCTATCGACCAACCAGCTTTACACACCCCCTCTCCATCTCATCTCTCTGTCCATAAGCCATCACAAGCTCCCCTCCCATCCTACCTATCCACCCATACAGCTCATTCACTCCTCCATCACCCAAAACTCTGACTGCAGAACATCCTGTAGAAGTTAGCAGACTTCCTGTAGAAATCCCGAGCTTCCTGTAGGATCCCCTGCAGACATCCTGTAGAAGCTTGAAAACACGGTTGCCAGGCACCTGAACATTGTGAACTTCTGTGGAATGATATCAGGGACTCCCTGGAACCTCTCAGAGTCCTCCTGACCTTTCCCAAGCCTTCCTCCCCTTGAACTACCCCTGCACAGTCAAGACCCAGTAAAGAGCACAGTCATAATAACTCCAACCACTTGAGCAAAAATACAAAAACATGTTCTCTTCAAATGGAAGTAGTTTAAACTCATGCATCTCATCTCACTAGAAGTAATGACATCATTTTTAGAAGTTTCATTCCCACCATTGCATCGTAAGGATTAATCTGGTCAGATTAGGGTTTACTAGGGTTTCCATGTTTTGTTGGCTTTCAGTTCATTCTTGCAAAGTAGGTTAATTTCCTTTGAGATAGCTCTCGTTCATCACTTAAAAAGCTTCTTCTAAGAACATATAGAAGTTGGCTTGATCCCTAGTGGACTTGTGCCAGCTGACCAAGTGACAGCTGCGACAAGAGCTAGTACTTGTGCATACAGCACCGTCGCTTCCAAGTTTGTTACGAACTACCGGGTTGATAAAATTAGAGAAGGAAGCTCAAGGAGTTGTAGCATTATTGCTACAATACTGGAGCCCACCACGCACCTCATGAACGGGTAACCTGCGGGTATGTACGCATTTTATCTAAGATATTCCTGTGAGTCCGCAGCTTTTGTACGGTGTACCTGCGTACCTCTTATTTTCCAACATATTTTGAGAGCCTGAACAGAGCATTGCCACTTAAGAGAGTTGCCATCAAGTACAACACCTGTAACATAGAGCCATACCAGAATCATAATGCCAACAATCTCCCCCTTTGGACTTGATGGCAACTTCAAGATCTTCAACGTCATTCTCCCCCTTTGACATCAAGGGCAAAGGGTTATGCTCCCCCTAAGAACATGCTCCCCCTGACTATAAACCAGATCTGCAAAGAAGAACCATAACCCACAAAACACCATAAATGACCATGAAAGAGATAGAGACATATTGCAGCAATATTCAGACCAGCATCCATGATCTCCTTATGTACTTCCTCCATAATGCCAACAATGCATTATATGCTCCCCCTGAACCTATGCCATTCGATCTTCGATCAATCCGCAACCCAGCACATGTACGCATATACCCCAGATGAGCCTTGCATACAACCAACCATCAGAAGAGATTTAACAACAAGATGATGCATCAACAACCCCCAGCTTTTGCCTGAGGTATTCAAAGGTCTCCCTGGGCAATGGTTTGGTGAGTATATCAGCAACTTGTTCCTTAGAAGGAACATACTCCAACTTGACCTTTTGTTCAAGTACTTGTTCCCGGAGAAAATGATACTTGATCGGTATGTGCTTCGTCTTTGAATGCATGACTGGGTTCTTTGAAATGCTGATTGCACTTGTATTATCACATAAGATGGAGATGGGTGGTATACAAGTGATTTGAAAATCCTGCAAGGTCTGCATCATCCAAAGAAGTTGAGTGCAGCAAGATGCAGCAGCAACATATTCCGCTTCAGCTGTAGACAAGGAAATCGAACTCTGTTTCTTGCTGAACCAAGATACTAATCTGGAACCCATAAAGAATGCACCACCACTTGTGCTCTTGATATCATCCACGCTTCCGGCCCAATCTGAATCTGTATAAGCATGAAGTGTGAGATCTGTATCTCTAGGATACCATAAGCCATAGTTTTGAGTTCCTTGAAGATATTTGAAGATTCTCTTTACTGCCTGAAGATGAGTTTCCTTTGGATTTGCCTGAAATCTTCCAACTATTCCTACTGCATGCATTATGTCTGGTCGGGTACCTGTCAAATAAAGTAGACTTCCAATCATAGATCTGTAGGTTGGTTGATGCACTGCTGCTGATTCATCATTTGCACTGAGGCTACATCCTGTGACCATGGGTGTACATACTGGTTTTGCATCTTTCATGCCATATTTCTTCAAAATCTGCTTGAGATACTTGGTTTGAGACAAAAAGATCCCTCCTTCTTTTTGTTGGATTTGCAAACCAAGAAAATATGTCAGTTCTCCCAGCAAGGACATTTCGAATTATTTCTGCATTACCAAGGCAAAGCTTTGACTCATAGCTTCTTCATTGCTGCCAAAGATAATGTCATCTACATACACAACAAGTATTAGCAATTTGTCGTTTTCAACTTTTATATAAAGATTGCTATCTGCTGATCCTTTTGAAAAAACTTGTTGATGAAGATATTTGTCCAAACGATAGTACCAAGCCCTTGGAGTTTGTTTGAGACCATAGAGAGCCTTTTTCAATCTACATACAAGATTTGGATCATTTCCAAGAATGAAACCATCTGGCTGCTCAATGTATACTTCTTCTTCCAAGTCTCCATTCAGAAAGGCTGATTTCACGTCCATTTGAAATACTTTGAAGTTTTGAAAGTTTGAGAGAGCAAGAAACATTCGGATGGCCTCAAGTCTTGCAACAGGAGCAAAAGTTTCTTCAAAATCTATTCCTTCTTGCTGCGCATACCCTTTACAAACAAGTCTAGCCTTGTTTCTAATTACTTCTCCATTTTCATTCAATTTATTTTTGAAGACCCATTTTGTCCCTATAACATTCTTATCCTTTGGTCTAGGAACCAACTCCCAAGTGTTGTTCTTTTCGATCTGCTCAAGTTCTTCATCCATTACTTTAACCCAACATTCATCTTTGCATGCCTCTTTCACATTTTGTGGTTCAGTGGAAGAGAGTAATGCCAAATAGCTTGAAGCTTCTACAATTGTTCTTCTTGTTTGTACACCTGCTTCTTTCTGCCCCAAAATCTGAGATTCCGGATGATTCTTCTGAACATATCTGGATGGAGTCTTCTCTTCTATCCTTATCTGCTCCTCTGGTTCTTCTTGAGGTTCTTCTTCTTCATCATTTTGTCTTTGAGGGTAGTCTTCATCTTCTTCGATATCTTCATGATTTACTTGCCTAGGAATGTATCCCTTCTCATCAACCACTACATCAATGCTGTCAACAATTCTTCCAAGTCTTTTATTGTAGCACTTGTATGCTTTGCTGTGTGGAGAATAACCAAGAAGAATGCCTTCATCTGCTCTAGGTTCAAGTTTGCCAAGTTGCTCATCAGTATTCTTAATATAGCATTTGCTCCCAAAGATTTTGAAGTGCTTTACCGAAGGAGTCTCACCATACCAGAGCTCATGAGGGGTTTGAGTGTTGTTCACCCGGACATTTGTTTTGTTGAGAATAACAACCGCAACATATGCAGCTTCAACCCTGAAAGTTGCGGGAGTTCCAGACTCATCAAGCATAGCATGAGCCATTTGTTGGACTGTTCTGTTCATTCTTTCCACCACTCCATTTTGCTGAGGAGTTCTAGTTGTAGAGAATTCTCTTCTTATCCCATGTTCTTCACAGAAATCGAAAAATTCATTTGAGGTAAACTCTCCACCTCTGTCGGATCTGAGACACTTAATTTTGTATCCTGATTCATTTTCAACCAAGGCTTTAAAGGATTTGAATTTTTCGAATGCTTCATCTTTGTGCTTCATAAGTACTAACCAGACAAACCTGGAGAAATTGTCAATGAATAATATCAAGTATTCTTCTCCTCGAGGTGTCCTTTTCCTGAATGGACCACATACATCTGTATGTACTAGCTCAAGAGGCATGCTAGCTGATCCTTCCTTCTCCGGAAAGTTAGTTATGGTTTGCTTTCCAAACTGACATGATTTGCATATGGTGTTGTCTGGAATTTTGATATCTGGAAGACCGCGAACTGCCTGATATTTGCATGCTTTCCTTATTTGTGAAAAGCTTAGATGCCCCAACCTCCGGTGCCATAACCAGTGTTCATCATCCTTGCTTAGATATCATTGTTGTTGTCCTTCTTCAAATATGTATAGATTATTTGGAGTTCTTTCACCTTTGATCACTGTTTTACCTGTATCAAGATCACGAACAAGACATCCATTTGATCTAAATATCACCTCGGTTCCTTGATCACACATCTGGCTGACACTCAGAAGATTATGCTTCAATCCATCAACATACAAAACATTTCCAGCTTTGACCTTTTCTTTTAACTGAGCAGTGCCTTTTCCTTTTATAGCTGCAGGAGTATCATTTCCAAAAGAAACTTTCTTTCCCTTTTCTAAAGCAGAATATGATTCAAGTTTTTCTTTATCACCTGTCATATGCTTCGAACATCCACTGTCAATGTACCCTAGATTTTCCTGTCCCTCTGCATAAAATGCTATCCCACATCTTTCTATTTGTGGTTCCTTTATTCTCCATGTTTTGGTGCTTGAGGCTAGTTCCTTTGTCTGCTGAAACCTGCTCCTGCATTCAGAATCTTCATGACCAAAGTTATTGCAAATAGAACATTCAACTTCATTTTCAAGAGCCGAAAAGTTGTTATAGGTCCCTTTTGTAATCCCGGTCATACTTCTTTGTTTTTGAGCTTCTCTAGTCATGATTGTTTTATATAACACATTGAGCTGCTTTGTGACCAAAGTTATGGCAAGAGAAGCATTGCCCATTGAAGAAACTTCTGCGGTTATCAAATCTTCCGGCCAAATGATTGTAATTTCTATTGTCATCCATTCTTGAAGCAAATTGAGAGGATTTTACCTGTGGCTGGTTGTAGCTTTTGTTCATCCTTAGGATGGATTGCCCCTGGTTTACCTGATAGTCTTTGTTTGTTCTTGATGTAATTCGTCCCTGCTTTACCTGGTGATCTCCATTGTGCTTTTGCTCATTCCTTCTTGCTGCATCAAGATAACTCTTTGAGGTGGATGCTTGAGAAGTTTCTCCATTATACCCCAGACCTGTCTTGTTTAGTGGAGAACGTTGTACATTGATGATCTCATCCAGAGTTTCAGATCCTTTGACAAACTTAAGATTAATAGCCTTTGTTTTCTCAATCTCTTTTCTAAGACCAACAATTTCACCTTCTAATTTTTCAAGATATTTTTCCTTTTCATCAATTTGAAATTGTAGAGTATCAATGATCATATTCTTTTCTTCTATACATCTCTTGAGTCTAGAAATTTCTTCATAAAGGCTATCCACATCTATAGCATCCATGTAATCATCATCTTCAAATGCCATTAAAAGTTTATAGTCATTACCTCGTTCATCTTCATCACTATTTGATAGACCATCACTATCTTCATGAGTGTAGTAGCTTTTTGCATTCTGTTTCTTGTTCCATCTAGCAGGTTCCTTTCCTTTGTCAATCTTATCCTTATGAGGACATTTCGCAGCATAATGACCTACTCTTCCACAAGAAAAACATTTAAAAGGTAACCTACCTCTGAACCTTCCAGTACCCCGTTGAAGATTTCTGACAAAATTTGATTCTTCTTCTTCTTCTGGCACGTGACTTGCTTCATAGTAGTCTCCTTTGCCTGAAGCCTTGAAAGTAGCTTCTCTCCTGTCTGATGGACCTCCTTTTCTCATTTCATAAGCAGTTAGGATTCCGTGTAGCTGAGACATAGTAAGAGTTCGTATATTTTCCTTTTCTTCTATTGCAGACACTTTAGGTTCAAACTTGGGGGACAATGATCTTAAAACTTTTTCAACCACAATAGCCTCTTTTATTTCTTCACCCAAGTTTTTCATGCAATTAACAATCTCGTCTACACGAAGGAAATAGTTAGCCACACTTTCATCATTATACATTCTCAGATTCTCATACTGAATCCTGAGGGTTTGAAGTTTAGCACGCTTTACCTGTTCATCTCCTTCGTAGCTCAAGACAATCTTGTCCCATATTTCCTTTGCGGATTTATATTGCATAACCTTCACGAATTCTGTTTGAGATAAACATCCCAGTAGAGTATTGACTGATTTAGCATTTGTTTCATATTTCTTCTTCTCGGCCGGATCTGTAGGAGTAGCTGAAGGAAAAGTGTAGCCTGTATCTATGATATCCCAAACTTCTGTACCAAGAGATTGAAGATAGGCAGTAACTCTTACCTTCCAATAATTGAAGTTTGTTCCATCAAAAATTGGTGGCCTGATTGATGTTTCCCTCTCGTAGTTGCTCATGATGAATGATCTTCCTTCAAGCGATCAAGCTTCTCTGAAGGACCTGCTCTGATACCAATTGTTGGAAATAATACTGAGGGGGGGGTGAATCAGTATTATCAAGTTCTTTTTAATAAATCTTCCTTATTTATTCTTTGAATTATTCTTGTATGTCAGTACCATAAAACAATGAGCATGAACAAGAAAAACAGATAGTCACATCAAGGAACACCAGATATAAGGTGGAAACCCAATGTGGGTGAAAACCACCTGCTGCAATATGTCTCTATCTTCTTTCAATTAGAAACTCCTTTTACAATGATTTTGTACTGGTGCAGTCCTTTACCAGTACGCAGGCTGCAACCTGCAGAGAGCTACAACTCTCTCTCGTTTTCCAGTCTCTCCTGGAAGGGAGCTACAACCCCCTACCACTTTTCATAAATTTTCAAACTGGATCCAAGAATATCAAATAATCATCAAGTACATGCAAATTACCCAAACTCCAAGAATTACCCAACTTCTCAGAATGCTGTAAACAGAAAGATAGTACCAGAAATATAAACCTAGAACTCTCCAACAATAAATAGTTGATGATCAACAAATTTTTTAGGACAGATACACAATTTTTCTTTATCTGGACTGCGTGGCTTCGCACTTCACCTTCTGCGTCTCTGCGTATCCCCGCAGAGAGCCTTCCACTGCACCGCGTACCCACGCACTGTTTCTTCAATCACGCCGCGTACTACTACTGTGGCCATGCACCCTCAGATGCTATCGCGCCGCGTATCTACGCACCTGCGGCTTTTGTAGTGCCGCGTACTTTCACTGTGCCTCCGCACCTGAACCTCTGCCACACCACGTACCTTTATTGTTCTTCCGCACCTGAACCTCTATCGCGCTGCGTACCCACGCACTGTTTCTTCTTCTGCTGTGCGAACCCACGCACTGCGCCTTCTTCTGTTGTGCGTACCCCCGCACTTGCACCGTTAATCACCTGCGAACCTCTGATTAGGGCCGAATTGGCAATCCACTAGTGTGCCACAGATAGTTAGATGCCCAGATCTGATCATGCACCCGAGAGATCACACTTCATAGATTCACTTTCAACTTCCCTTTTATATAGATCAAGCTTTTAAACTGATAACCCAATATTTCATATCTTAAGATATACAATTTTCAAAGATAATTTGGCCAAGTGATCTCCTTCTCTATTTATAGTCAAGCCCTTATCCACACCATGGGACAAAACCATCAATAACCAATACAAGGGATCCAAACCGGGGCTAAATTAGATCCTATACCACGGGCCAAAACCATAGAATCAAGAACGGCGGGCTAAATATCACGGGCCAAACATAAGAAACCCCACGTGAGCGCGCTTCTCTGCCTTGAAGTGAGTGAACTGGGGGTCCGCACCTCATGAACGGGTAACCTGCGGGTATGTACGCATTTTATCTAAGATATTCCTGCGGGTCCGCAGCTTTTGTACGGTGTACCTGCGTACCTCTTATTTTCCAACATATTTTGAGAGCCTGAATAGAGCATTGCCACTTAAGAGAGTTGCCATCAAGTACAACACCTGTAACATAGAGCCATACCAGAATCATAATGCCAACACTAGACTCCAGAAAACAGGGTATTATGGACCCTGAAGAGGAAGAAGAAGGAGTAGTAGAACTTGAAGGGGAACTCATCAATGCCCTTCATGAGTTGAAGAAAGCAAGGAAGAAAAATAAGCAGTTGAAGGAACAGTTACATCATGTAGAGGAAGGAATGTATAACTCTGATAGTGAGAAGTTTTTCAATCAAAAAGAAAAGCTTGAAGAAGATATCAAGAGCAAGGATAGTCTAGCCGTGTTGCTGAAAGGAGAAAAAGGAAATCATGAGAGATAGGAAGAGGGGAACAAGTAGTTGAAATAGGAGCTACCAAAGTGAGAAAGGGAAAGGACCTCAAAGATATGCAAATATGATATTCTGTCTTTGAAAGTTGAGATGGAGGACGCCAAAGGAAAGGAAGAGGTGCTTCGAGATCTAATTCAAGAATGAGAAGAAAACTGTCAGTGTATTGAAGTAGAGGTTGTCTCTCTAAGAACTGATCTTGAGAAAGCAAAGACCTAGAAGGGTCTAAATGAGAAATTTGTAGAAGGGGCAAGAAGACAAAATCAGAGCCTGAATTGTCAAAGGCCCTCAGGAATCAGAATCGGTCTAGGATACTCTAAGACACAAGAATCTTCTATTGGGAAGATAAAATTCAAGTCCGTAGGATCCAGAGAATCACAAAACCATGATAATAAGTATCATGAAATATCTAATGAGGAAAAAAAATTAGTTGTGCAAAGAGGAAATCATCAACAGGGAAGGAACCAATCAACCAGACGACCAAGGTATTTTCCTGCACAATCTCTTAATGCTCCCAACAATAGACGTGCCTATTTGTTTTATGGTCACTACTATAAGTGTCATGTCTTTGGACATACAACCATTGACTATAGAAGGATCAAAGTAGAAAGAGATGAAAAGACTAGATATAACATGCATCAAATTTCCAGGTCTCAAATATTTTCTCTCAGAAGTCAAAATGTCTTCTCTCCCTTGTTAAGTGAATTTGAATGCTTCAAATGTAATAATTTTGGGCACAAGTAGAGTGACTATAGAAGCAGGTTTGAATACATGTCTAAGTCCCAAAATGATATACAAACACCTATCCAAAAGGATAAAGGAAGCTAGAAAATAAAGACCAAAAATAGCATGCAATGTGGACCCGCCTTATCAGCTCATAATAAAGAAAACAAATGGTATGTGGATATTGGTTGTTCCAAACATATGACTGGGGACAAAGGAAAATTTATGTCACTGAAAGAAAAAGATAGAGGAATAAATGTCACTTTTGGAAACAACGCTCCAACGAGAATCAAGGGAAAATGAGTAGTTAGTCTTGATCAAAAGATAGAAGAAAAAAATGTGCTTTATATGGAGGATATCAAGCACAATCTACTCAATGTTAGCCATATGTGTGAAAATGGCTATGATGTGACCTTTCAATCTAAAGATTGCGATATACACAATATAAAGGATGGAAAACTAGTGGGACAATAAATCAGGACCCACAATAACGTATATGTGTTTGATGATTCAAGGGCCAGTTGTTATTTGAGAAAAACGAGTGAAGCACGACTATGGAACAAGAGACTCAGGAACATGAATTATGAGAGATTGATAAAGATAAGAAAGATAGGAGTAGTGAAAGGATTACCTAGATTGTCAAATCTTGATAACACAATCTGCAAGTCATGTCAGTTTGGCAAGCAGACTAGGACTTATTTCAAATCGAAAGAGTTCTCCTCATCTAAACCTCTAGAGCTTATTCACACATATATATGTGGCCCAACTAGAGTAAAACCTCAAAAGGAGAGAGTCGTTTCTTCTTTTTTATTGATGATTTCACCAGGGCTACTTGGATTGTGCTCTTAAAAGAAAAGTTGGAAGCATTTAAGCATTTCAAGAAGTTTAAGCCTCCGGTAGAAAATGATAAATATTTGAAGATAAAATGCTTAAGATTATATAGAGGGGGAGAGTTCACCTCAAGAGAGTTTAAGGAATTATGTGAAGAACATGACATTAGGAGGCAGTACTTAGTGGCTAGAACTCCTCAGAAAAATGTAGTAGAGAGGAAGAACAAAACAATCTAGGAAATGGCTAAAGCGATGTTAGATGAAGCAAGAGTGTCTCACAACTTTTGCGGAGAAGTATCCTAGGCGAAAGCATTTCTGTCAAACAAAATTTATCTCAGGCCTCGCGGTGATAAAACTCCCTATGAGTTATGGAAGGGAAGTCCTGCATCAGTTAAATACCTGAAGGTTTTTGGGAGCAAGTGTTTCATTAAAAGGAATGAAAAGAACCTTGGGATTTTTGAATCATCCTCCAACGAAGTAATATTTCTTGGATACTGCATTCGAAGAAAATGATACAAGTGTTGCAACAAGCAAACAAGGAAGGTAGAGGACTACATCAACATAGTAGTTGATGAAGTAGGTTCAGAACCTGAATCCTCTAACAACAATTTGAACTCAGATGATGAAGAAAGTTCATATTTGAGGGCCACCAATCTGAATGAAATAAATTTAGACAATGAAGGTGAGGAAGCAGACACATATTCAAGGCCAAAGACAACCTCTAGGTATGCATAGAAGGAACATCCTGAGAATCAGGTTCTTAGAGATCAAAGGCAGGATGTCCAGACCAGAACGAAACTTGTGGGCAGTACAAGTCATTCAAATTTGGCTCTACTATGACAGATAAAACCCAAGAAAATTTGTCAAGCAAGTGAAGATAAGTTCTGGGTGAAAGCCATGAATGAAGAACTGGACCAGATTGAAAAGAATGACTCATGAGATCTTGTTCTAAGACTGAGAGAGAAAAATGTTATTGGAACCAAGTGGGTATTCAAGAACAAACTGAATGAAGAAGGCCAAGTAACGAGGAACAAACCTTGATTGATCTACAAAGGGTATGTGCAAATAAAAGGGGTAGATTTTGAAGAAACCTTTACACCAGTAGCTCGACTAGAAACTATAATAATATTTCTTACTCTTTCCATTCATAAGAACATCAAGGTATATCATATGGATGTGAATTCAGCCTTTATAAATGGAGATTTAGTAGAGGAGGTTTACATTGAGTAGCCTGAAGGTTTTTTTCTCACCTCCAATGAAGGGTTCATATGAAAACTAAAGAAGGACTTGTATGGTTTGAAAGAGGCCCCTAGAGTTTGGTATGAAAGGTTGGATAAGTATATCCAACAACAAGGGTTTAAGAAAGGCTTAGTTGACAATAATATTTATGTAAAATCTGAAGGTGATCATCTACTGATAGTGGTTGTGTATGTGGATGATATAATATTTGGCAGCGATGTGGAACAGTTGGGGCATCGGTTTGCAAATTGTATGCAAACAGAGTTTGAAATGTCCATGATTGGAGAACTATCCTTATTTTTGGGTCTGCAAATTACTCAGTCTCCACAAGGAGTGTTTATATCCCAATCCAAATATCTTAAGGAAACTCTAAAGAAATTTGGAATGGAAGATTACAAACCTGTCAGCACGCCCATGACTACATGCTGCAAATTGTGCAAAGAAGATGGAGCGATGCTGGTTAATTAGACTGAATATAGGTCAATGATAGGAAGCTTACTGTATTTGATAGCTTCAAGGCCAGACATCATGCAAGTAATGGGAATTGTGGCCAGATTTCAGGTTTTTCCACAAGAAATTCATGTTGTTGCTATCAAGAGGATCTTCAAATATCTTCAAGGTACAATAGAGTATGGATTGTGGTATGCTAAGAGTGAAGACTTTAATTTAAAGGCCTACATAAATGTAGATTGGGCTGGAAGTCTTGATGACAAGAAGAGTACTTCTGGTGCAACTTTCTTTCTAGGTGAATGCTTGGTGTCATGGGTCAGTAAGAAATAGGGCTCTATCTCTCTATCAACTCTTGAAGCATAATATATTGTTGTTGCTACCTATTGTATGTAGATTCTATGGATGAAGAAAACCTTGAAGGATATATAGGTAGAGTTGTTTGATCCCATTCCAATAATGTGTGATAACACAAGTGCAATCAACATCTCAAAAAATCCAGTCATGCATTCAAAGACTAAGCATATTCCTATCAAGTATCATTTCTTGAGGGAACAAGTTGCAACCAACATTGTCAAACTTGTATATGTACCCACTAAAGAGAAACTGGAAAATATATTTACCAAGCCACTAGAAAGGGAACCATTTGAGTATCTCAGGAAGCAGATAGGAGTTGTGACTCCTCCCTCCAAATGACTTCATTTTGGTAGGTGGTGGTAGCTACTCAATGGGTGGAATTCATGGCAGAGTAGCCTACATTGGTTCAGGGGGAGTGCTTGTGAATTATTCTTTTCCACTGATGTCAAAGGGGGGGAAGATTGGAATTGGAGCAAACTATGCCAAGCTTGAGGGGGGGCTTATGGTGTTTCCATCAATGCCAAAGTGGGATATTATTGGACATTTGATGACTAGTTGTGTATAGGTGGTTGTGTAAGTATTAGCATTGATGTCAAACAAGGGTCATTTTCCTTGCATAAGAAGGACTCAAAGTCCATATTGAACTCTCTCCATTGGAAATTGCTCTGGAAGAGCTTTCCAGTGATATACAGAACTTTAGGAATGGATTCCTGGTTGAAATATTATGGCCTATTGAAGTTCAAGGTCTTGAAGCCTTATGCGGGGAAGAATACTGTAATTGGAGGTCGGCACTTGAGCACATCAGTGTTCACAATCAGAGGTCAATGATCAAGCCATATCGGTGATCACAATCAGAGGTTGGCACTTGAGCACATTGACGTATCAACAATCGCAATCAGTGTATTGGAGATCTTAATCAGCATATCAACAATCGCAATTGGCGTATAGATGATCGCAATTGGAGATCGGAGGTCAAGCAAACTACCATATTGATGATCAGAGGTGATCGACACATGCTTGTAGGATAGTCAGCAATCGCACATCGGAAATTTACAAGGATGGACCATTTAAATGTTGTCATTCGAGGAAAATGATGATTGCAACTATAAACTAACAAGGAAGAAAAAATGGAATTTACAAAGGAATTCGCTAAAAAACAAGGTTGATGGGGTCCCTTTTTCTCTCTCCTTTGAGGACACATGGCAACTTCAGGGTTGCTCTGATGAGGACACATGGCAGGAAGTTTCGACCATATTGGGTGGCCTAATGGGCCATATCTGAGTGACACATGTCACCACTTAGAAAGTTCCACGTGGTAGTGATGATGTGGTGTTTTTGGTGGTTTGTGGTTTTTGGCACTTGGTAACATATGAAAAAGGTCGATGAGCGAGGCTCTGATGTGTTAAACGCATGGTCATGAGTGTTTAAGCACTTGGTCATGGAATTGAGGGTGCAGAGCTTTAACATAAGAAAAAAGGCCTTCGACAGAGCCAGAAATACTTAGCGCCTTAAGGCTAAGACCTCGGTCACAACCTTCAGCCTTGTGGAGAAAAAATGCAAAAATAGGGTTAAACAAAAAGGGTCTAGGTAAATAGGAATTCATTTTTCACATTTTTTCTTATGTGTATTTATGAATGAAGTCTCAATAGAACACTGCGATGTGAAGGCTCCGATAAAGCACAATAAAAAGGAGAAAAGGCTCCTGACACAATGTTAAAACAATTAGCACCTTAAGGCTAAACCTTAGGTCACGACACCCGGTCCTCTGATGGAATTCTAGCAGGGAGCTAATACAAAAGGGGCTATACATAATCGAAAAGTTTCTTAGTGTTGCACCACTACAAAAAACTACAATGGAAGAAGTTGATATAATGATATAGGGAGCCATTAAAGGTGTATGAGTCGGAAAATGTAGTTTTGAATGCAGAGCAGTAATGTTGGTGATCGGAGACCTCCTGTGCACGCTTCGTAGATGTAAATGAATAATAGAGACTTCATGCAGACGTATAACTAAATATTTGTGAGCCATAAATAAGCATGGGCAATATCTGTGAAATGTGCAGGGGGGACTAAAATTAAATACACAACATGGAGAGTCATGGAGTGAGACAAAGAAGTGATCAAAGCCCATTCTTATGAATTATTTCTGTGACAAAACTAGAGAAAGCATGAAGCAACAAAAGAATGGAGTGCCATTCCAGGGGTACACACTTTGGCAACTTTGATGGCGATAGTGGATACATCGAGCTCAATGTAGCAGAGGAAAAAAATATTCAACTTTCATTGAGCTGAGTGGGGAAGAGAGCATGTGTAAGATAGAAGAGCTATGAGTGTGTGCATCAAATCAGAGAGGCTAAGGCACCTGAGAATACATAGTGTAACACAATGATGAGAGCAACTTGAGAATTGTGTGAAGATTTGTAAAGTTAGTGCTGAGGTATAGTCAGTGAAGAGCCCTTGACAATGAAGGTAGAGCATAGAGGAAGTGTTGTTATGAGAAACAAGAGGAGATCTTCTGCAAGTGAACACAAAAAGTAGAGTGTAGAAGTTGAATCTGTAGACAACCTTTTACTGGTATTTTACTTATATGATTGTATGCATCTGTTTTCAGTTTGAAAATTTTATGAAATAGTAGAACAATGGAAAGGGAAGGTTGGTGCCTCTTGGAAAGTTGGTTATTGATAAACAAAGGTGGTTGGTGCCTCTTGTGAGTGGGTTCTCACAAACAAACAGATGTAATTAAGTGGGTGCTTAACTTACATCATAAAAAAAACAAAAAATTGGTGTTTTTTTCCCTCTGGGTTTCCACGTGAAAACACTGTGTCAAATGTGTGTTGCTCATGAGATTGTTATTTGAATATGTGTGTCTAAAATATTATTGATTCACTATTTCATGAATGACTGCTCTCACATGTGAAAGAAAATTAGAAGGGACTATAAGCATAGTAAAAAAAGAAAAATAACAGTTTCTTAAATTACAGATTCATGCCCCCCAACCTCATTAATTCCTTATTCCAGCAAAATATATTTATAGTGTAAGGGAAAATATGAATCCATATTTACCAGCTACAATTAGAGGGGCTAAAACCCCAAGCTTTACCATCTCCCACTGGGAAGACGTGAAAACCTCTTGAAGGAAACCACAAATTACTTCCTTAGCACCACCCAGCCACCTTATAAAAGATAAAATAAAATATTCATGGGCTCCCATACCAGGGAAAATGACCCAATTAAAACAATATTTGAACTCTAGAACCACCCCTTTGAAATGTCCAATATGTAATTAATAAAGTTCATACCTCATATCATCAATACAAGTACTCTTAATTTATTTGATTTTCCTTACAAGTTCTTCAATTGTATGCTCAAAAAGCTACTCCACAACTTTACTGGGCTTCAGGTTCAAGACTTATCACGACATTCATCAATATTTGCTTCAACAATGGTTCCTTAATACTTTAAGAATTGCTCCAATGATATTCTTCAAAACAAGTTTCAAAGTCTTCTCTAGAAGAGACCTGTTAAAAATTCAAGATGTATTTCAAAATGGTTTGCTACAAATATGCTCCAAGGTCTATTTTCAAAACAGTCCCTTAAGGTCTATTCCATAAATGGTTTGCTACAAACCAAGATCAAATTTTTCTTCATGACTTCTACTCTAAGATTACTTTCAACCTTCTTAAGAAGGATTTTACCTCAAAATAGACTTGCTATCTACCTAAAAAATTTAGGGTTTTCACCCTCTTCCTCAGAATCGAGTAGGGACTCAAAAAAAGGAATTAGACCTAAAAAACATGCCATAAATAGTGACAAAAATGGAGTCTATTGAGTGTTTGTTATAGTGGCTACATCCACCGTAAAAAAAATATACCTATCCTTTGATTTTGGAGCCCTCCTTCCTTCCCACGGGAACTCATATTTCACTATTTTAGGTATTCACGCTTAAATTGAGACTTATATTTTTTATTTGTGCTTTTGTTGGCTTGCTTCCACACCTAATTAATATTTCTAACTCACAAGTTGATCTCCCAACTTGGTCTCACAACAGTTATAGGCTTGCCTCTAGAAACTGTACAATATTTGAGGGCAAGCAACCTTGATGATGGGAATTGTTTAGTTCAGACTGGAAGTCAAACTTCATTTCAGAAGTTGCACATTCATGGGAGGCAGCCTAGCACTGAGCCTAGAAACTACGCAATCCCTCACTAAGTTTAGAAACTGCGTAGTACACTGAGCCAGAAAGTTGCCTAGTTCCCCAAAATTGCGTAGTATTTCTTGATAGTGTGCATGTCAAGTTTCCCTAGGAAAATATAAAAGAAAAAAGCTAAAAAAGAAAAAAAGAATTAGTAAAAAATAGGGATCTATTTTTAGTATCCCAAAGGAGGCACGTTCGCTATTTTTAGAAACTTCCGCCAAGTGTCAGTTTTTCCTTGATTTTAGGTATGCGCATCATAAACCCTAATTAGCTAAAAAATATTTAATCAATGCCTCTAGAGCTGATTTTCACATTCGATCTTGGAGCTATAGAATTCCTGAGGAGATCAAGGAACCTTCAGTGCTGTCTTTGTCGCTTTTCTAGGTCAGTTTTTCTTTTTTCATCTTTTATCGCTTTTTTGTTTCTTTTTGTTGTTTCACTTGTGCGAGTGTTGTTTTATTTATTTCTCTTCATAGTTGATGGAATTTCAACTTGTTTTAACTTGTAGAAGTGTTGTTTTATTTTTTTGTTTGCCTTTCACAAGTGTCACATTGGTTTTCTTATTTTTCACTAATGGTCATTGTAACTCTCCTCCTATACTTGATGTTCCTTCTGTTTGATTAGTTGATACACTTGATCTACATGGATTTACTTATACTTAGTCATTTTTTCACTCAACTTAACTGATGAGCCTCATAAATGGGTAATTATATGGGCTCATTTCACCTCCTAACCTAGTCAAATCAACCATTCTCTTAGCTTATTGTATGATTTTTTTATTATATTTATGCTTATAGAGTGAGTTGAATTAGTTATTGTGCCATGTGGTCTAACATGTATTTAATGCATATTATTGATGGATTTCAAGGTCAAAGTCAAGGATCCAGTGGAAAAATGGTAGAAATAACTCGAAGTGGATAGAGGAGAGGACTTATAGGAGGGAATCCCCCTCATTTATTACTCCTCACTTCGAATTTCCCTTCATTTAGCTCGGAGTACAAGCAACTGAATCATGCACTAGAAGGCAGTTGAGCAA
Source organism: Pinus tabuliformis (assembly GCA_031772625.1). Lineage (NCBI taxonomy): Eukaryota > Viridiplantae > Streptophyta > Pinopsida > Pinales > Pinaceae > Pinus > Pinus tabuliformis. The sequence continues at coordinate 414,251,674 of CM062805.1, read as the reverse complement.
GTGGAGGATGACTAATGATTATCTCGAGTCTTGGGAGCCAAGCCTCCCTGATTTTAAGGAAGATGTTAGTGGCTTCATTTTTATAAGTAGAGACGCCTAGGGCCTCACTAGGGTCAGATTTTTGCTTATGTAAACTCTGCTCAAACTTTTTGTGACAGTTTCATGTAATCTTGCTATTGTTTTGAAAATAAAGATGGAATCCATTTTGAGCTAGCACTGAGTTCCCTCAAAGGGCTAAACCTCTTGGGTTAGGGCCCAATCCAAGCAGCCAAGCTCCTCTTTACTTGTATTCTTATGCCTTCTTTTATTTTGTAGATTAGTTTGTTGTTAGATGTATTTCTCTTATGGTTAAAAATAGGTTGCTTTTGATGATTTGGTAGTTGTAGTGACAAACCTAGGGTGCTAGATTAGGCTAAATTTATTATCGACCAGGGTAAGTAAACTTCGAGGCATGCGTCTAAAATCTATAGACATAAAGGATTCCTAACTAAGTGTTCATTGTGGTAGGTTACAGTACTTCTTTACGGAAGGTTAAGATATGTTCCCTTCCACTTTAACACTCAGGTCACTCAACTCATCTAACTTTCCTAAAGACACTGTGTATTGCTAGACTGAGATTTTAATCCCCTTACAAGGATGCTGTGCGTAAAAGCTCTGTCTAGTTAACACTTAGCATTTAACACTCAACATTCATGAAAGATCAAAAGCATACTACAAATTTAAATACATGCAAACAGAGTCTATGAGGATGCTTTAAAAATATAACGATGGATCAGATCTCTTACAAGATACGATTCAATGATCTTAACGATAAATCCTTTAAGCTATCACCATAAACACCATTCATAAGGATTGCTAATTGAATCAACGAAATCATAAGCATAACTCTAATCACTATGCATGCTATTCAATATTCAAAAGCTGCTAATGAAATGAAAATGACAGTATACTCGTCCACGCAGGGCCCGTCCGTGTTTCAATGGTATACTGGAATATGCTCAAGCAACTAAGGTATTAACGCATGAACAATGTTATAATAAAACCGTGACTGTAATCGAGTTCTGGTATTAAGTTCTGAAGATCATACAAAAGCTCTGTTTTCAAAACGATATACAGAGATCAACAACCATGTAACTGTAACTATATCCGTGTTTTTAAAAACAACTAATACACGACTTTCATTTGGATTGAATGTACATTCACTATGCAGCTATTTCCACTTTTACTATGGAATGATTTTTGGGTCATTTCCATTCTAAATTGATTTCCAAAAAGAAACAAAACGAAACCGGTTTGGCTGTTGCTGCGTTTGTCACCAAAAGGCTGGGGCTTTGACCAGTGTTGACCGCATAACAAGGAGTGTTGGATTTGCTATAGGATCGATGTTTCTCCATGCTTGTACATTCTAGTTTTCATTCCTATCCCTTGCTTTAGCTTGCCTGCCATGCCACGTGTTGGTATCATCCCAAGACCCCTTTTTCCTCCTAAAACATATCATTTACCCATTCCTTTTCATCATATATCCCTTAGAATCCTTGGAAATTGGTTAGTTAATAGTCTTATAGTTATTAAAATGAATTGAAATTGATTTAGGAATTTTATGTTGAAGAATTAGAAGTTTTTGGTGAAATGGTTACAGGAAGTTCCAACATCCTGTAATTAGCTCATTGTTTGACATGTGGTACAACAGCTGGGCTAGAACGAAAGGCATGGATGAAAAGTAGAATGTCCAAGCATGGAAAAACACCTATCCTATAGCCGAATCGACCCTCCTACATGTGCGGTCAACTCAGGTCAAAGCATGGCACACTGGCGACAAAGGCAGAAACAACAGCTCATTCTAATTTGATTTAGTTTTTGTTCTTTTTGAAATCAGTTAGGATAGAAACATTTTGAAAATCTCGATGTAGTAAAAGCGGCAACAGCCATATTCCGAATGTACATTCATTTTCGAAATGACATGGTTGTAATAGATATATGTAAATACAGTTCAATGTAATGGACGATGGTTAATCGTTGTATCATTCTGAAACAGAGTTTTTGAACTGAATACTAAGAACCCAGTTGCAGTTACGACTAGTGTCTAGTGCATTGATTTGATATTCGATTGAAAATAGTCCAGTATACCTCTGGAACGCGGACGGGCCCTGCGTTAAACCGGTATACTGTTCTTTTCCTTTTATTTGCACTTAGGTTATCATATAGTTTGCACAGTAGTTACGATTGATTAGATTTCGATTTCAATAGGTATTATATGGTTTGCACAACAGTTACAATTAATTGGGTTTCGATTTCAATAGCTCTTGATTTCCATCGAATGTATATGGTTTGCGTTTGTGGTAATGCCTGAACAGTCATCACTGAGATCTTGAAGTGCATCCTGTAAGGGATTCGATCCCTGTGTTGTCTTTTAAAAGCACTGTCATGAACTTTGTTTTCATTTCAAAATCCATTTATGATCTCTGTATATTTTGATATTGTATAAATATTAGTGAATGTTGGGTGTTTACTGAACAAGGGTTTTATGTGTAATGTCTTTGTAAGGAGATTGAGATCATTGTTGCAGTGATACACAGTGTTTAGTTTCAGTGTGTAATTTGGTAAATGCATTTAATGATAGCATTGTAATCAGGTATATTAGCAGAGTGACCTGAGTGTTTGGATGATAGGTGACATACCCCAGTCTTCCGTAAAGAAGCCCTGTGACCTACATCATAACCACTTAGCCAACAATCCTTTATGTCTATATACTTTAGATGCATGCCTCTAAGCTTACGCATCCTGGTCGATAATAAATATAGTCTAGTCTAGTACCCTAGCTAGAACACTACATTTTGGCGCTGTTGCCGGGGAGGCGTACTTAAAGGATTCAGACAAAAAGAAAAAAAATTCAACACACAAAAATAAACAAAAACACAGTTAGAAATCATGTTCATTTATGCCTAGATTTAGAGACAGTCAAGGGAGATTTGTAAAATCCCCCCACCATCTAAAAACTAACCCATCATCATCAGGAGCAGACTCTCTAGGGAATACAACACCAGCTAAGGAAGTTATCCAAACATTGGAAGAAAAATTTTATTTAGGACAGAAACTTACTCTTATTGAGAGGGAAACTTTATTCACACATAAATTGCAGAAGAAGCACTTTCCTAGACCTTCTACACAAGGAGAAAGTAGTACAGTTACCGAACAATCTTCCTTCCTCCGTTTTCCACCAAGTGACACTGACAGAGAGAGACCAATTAGAATGGTTGAGGAAGGATCTGGATCAGTACCACGCCAAGGAGATGAAGAGGAGTCAACTTTTAAGTTCCCTATACATGAACCACAGGAGGATGAGGAGATCAAAATGAAAAACATACCCCCATCCGTGCTACCAAATTTCTATGGTATGGCTTCGGAGGATCCAGACTCATTCTTGTTCGAGTTTGACATTGTATGTCGAACTTATGGCTATACAGATGATGCCCATAGGCTTAGATTGTTCCCAGCCAGATTAAAGGCATCAGCCTTAAAATGGTTCATGGGGCTTGGTGAGCATGCTATAGTTGATTGGGATGGTGTGAGGAGAATATTTCTTAGGAAATATCAGCCTTATTGTAGATCCAAAGACTCTAAAGATGATATCTTTAGAATGAGTCAGCAAGAGGATGAAACCTTAGAGGAATATTTAGAACGGTTTGTCTACAACTTACAAAAATCTAAACACCGAACTATGCCTCCTGATCTGGTCCGCACAATATTCTTGAAAGGTATCCGAGAGGAATACATGGATGATCTCAACTTGATGGGCAAAGGTGACATTTCTGCCTTACCCTTTGAAGAAATCGCTGAGTTTTGGGAAAAGTATTCAAGGAGTAAAGCTAAAATGGGAAAGAGAAGCCTGTCATCAAGGGTCACAAAATCTGCCTCTGCAAGTGTCACAAGGGCCGAAATAGGGAATCTTTTAGAAGAATTTAAAACAGATCTGTTAAGCACTCTAGGGAACCAAATTGACACTTTAAAAGCCAAGAAGAAACAAGAAGATGAAGATCATATCATGGCTATCTTATGCCCAAAATGCCGGAAGAAACATGCATTAAAAGATTGCCCTCTAGAGAACATCCAAGTTTGTGCTTTCTGTACTGAACATCATGATATGTTTAACTGTCCTAAAGTTAAAGTTTTGCAGAACTGTAATATGGCAGCCAATACAGAGATGGAAAACGTGTATTACATGGGCACAAAGCGACCATGGTAGCTAAGGCCAGCACCCCAAGGTATGTTTCCAAATCAAAATCTGCAATTTCCTATGAATGATCAAATGTACGCACAAAACTCATGGAATGTACCCATGCCATGGCAGCACCAAAACCAACCACAACACCAATGGAGACCGTCTCAACAGCACTCCCAATCTTATCATACATATCCTCAATCATACCCACCTTACTCACAACCATATCAACAATACCAACAGCCGTATCCATCACATTCTCAACCATATCAGCAGTATCCTCAGCAAGTTGTCTATCAGCCCCAACCTCCTCAACAAGCACTGCCTGCTCCTCCACTAATAAATGCACCACAACTGCAATTTCCAGCTAACTCACAACCTCCCAGACCCACTCAAATTCCTGCTTAAACTGTCCCAAATCCGAATAATAGAGCAGAGAGGCCAGCCTACAATGTAGAAGAAGGAACCTCATATTCCACACTGCCTTTGCAAAACATTAATTTGAGGTCTGGTAGGGTGCTCCACAAAGATTCTTCAATAACAGATAAGCAAGAAGAAAACTCAGAAAAGGAAAATGAAATGACAAATCCAACAAAACCAAACAATGATACCAAAGATAAACAGATGCAACCATTGCATCCACCTTTTCCAGACCGATTGATCCAAGTAAAACCACCACTGTCTATACCACAATTTGATGTCTTAGATGAACTTAAAAATGTCTACATAAAAATTCCACTACTGCAAGCTATAAAAGACATTCCTATCTATACCAAAGCCATCAAAGACATGTGCCTCAAGAAGCCTGCTAGGAAAAGGATTGATCCTCAAACCATTCATGTTTTAGGAAATTTAGCAGGCCTTATGACCAATACCATCTCCATGGAAAAGTATGTTGATCCTGGCATTCCCAAAGTGACCACCATCATTAACAACATACAAATTCCAAACACTTTGATAGATCTTGGAGCCGCAATCAATGTCATGACTCTTGAAACCATGAGAACACTCCAGCTCATAAATTTGCAACATACCACGATTGTTCTAGAACTAGCTGATCGGTCCAAAGTCATTCCTGAAGGGATTTTGGAAGACATCATTGTCTCACTGGACTCTTGGGAGTATCCAGTGGATTTCTTAGTCCTTCAACCCAAATCCAATTTAGGAGGACACCCTATCATCCTTGGTAGACCATGGTTAGAAACTGCTAATGCATTTATAGGATGTCGATCGGGCAACATGATCATTTCAAGAGGGACCGAAAGAAAACAACTCACCCTTTATCCATCGGCACAATCACCAGCAGTAACACACAATTTGTGGCTTGATGATAAATTTAATGATAAAGAAGAAGTACAATCTGTTTTTAGCATTGACCAAATCTATGATTTCCAGGAACAAGACCATAATGATTTGGTAGAATTATTCCTTTCTCAACCTGATATGTCTGAAAATTTGAGAAGTGAACAATATCATGCTGCAGATGTACTTTTGGCCCAAAACTTTCAGGAAACATGCACCATCCAATCTTTGCAAACTACATTTCACGACATTTTTCCAGTTCAATCCATCACCAATACACAGAGTCAGATCATAGAGATTAGTCCAGGGAAAACTCTAAACATAGGCAATCACCTAGACTCATCTCAACAAGAGAAATTGATTAAACTCTTGAGAAAATACCAAAAAGCCTTTGCTTGGGACTACACCGATATGCATGGGATTCACCCCGACACATGCACTCACCATATCTATACAGATAGCACCATTAAACCAGTGAGGCAACCACAGAGAAGAATGAACCCCATGCTCCAAGATATTGTCAGAGAAGAATTGCAAAAACTTTTGAGAGTTAATTTTATATATCCTATTTCTGACAGTCAGTGGGTATCCCCATTGGTTATAGTGCCCAAGAAAAATGGTAAGTGGCGCATTTGTGTTGATTACAGATAGCTGAACAAAGCAACGCTCAAAGATTATTTCCCACTGCCATTTATTGACCAAGTGTTAGACACCCTAGCTGGCAAATCATCATTTTCTTTTCTTGATGGTTTCAGTGGCTACAACCAGATCAGGATCACCTCTGAAGACCAGGACAAAACAACATTCACCTGTCCTTCGGGCACCTATGCTTACAATGTTTTGCCATTTGGACTTTGCAACGATCCAGCTACATTTCAGAGAGCTGTGTTAGCTATTTTCGCTGATTTAATTCATGATTGTGTTGAAGTCTATATGGATGATTTTTTAGTATATGGCAATTCATTTGAACATGCATTAGAAAATCTTGAGAGAGTTTTGAAAATATGTATTGAAGCTAACCTGTCCCTTAGCAATGAAAAGTGCTTTATGATGTTAAACGAAGGGATAGTGTTAGGCCACTATATTTCTTTTCAAGGCATCCAGGTTGACCCAACAAAGATCCAGATCATTGCTGATTTGCCAGTTCCACAGAATCAGAGAGAGGTAAGAAGTTTCCTTGGGTATGCAAGCTACTACAGAAGATTCATTGAACATTTTAGTAAGATAGCTTTACCTCTGTTTAAACTTCTCACCAAAGATGTACTTTTCAACTGGAATGAGAACTGCCAACAAGCATTCGAACAGCTCAAAAAGAAGTTATCAACCGCACCAATCTTGAGAGGACCTAATTGGAGCCTACCATTTCATATCTTTATAGATGCATCCGACACTGCACTAGGTGCATCCTTAGGCCAAAAAGAGGAATCTTGTACTTATGCCATTTATTTCATTAGTAAAAATCTAACACCTGCAGAGTTAAACTATATAGTTACAGAAAAGGAAACACTTGCCATCATTTATGCTGTGAATAAATTCCGACATTACATAACTGGTTATGAGGTCTTTGTACGTACTGATCATTCGGCCATTAGACATTTAATGAATAAACCAATAACTAGTGGCAGAGTTACCAGATGGTTACTATTGTTACAGGAATTCAACATCACAGTGTTAGATAGACCAGGCAAAGAGAACCAGGTGGCAGATTTTCTCTCTAGACTGCAAAATCCAGGTGAGGTTGTTCCAGTTGAAGATTCTTTTCCAGATGAAAACTTATTTGCAATTTCCATAGTAACTCCTTGGTATGCTGATTTGGCCAATTATTTGTCTACAGGAAGGACACCTCCACACTTTACTGCAAAGGAAAGGAAGAGACTAGTCAAACAAAGTGCTAGATATTCATGGCTTAATGGTGATTTATTTTACACCGGTTATGATATGATTATTAGGAGATGTGTAAGAAATGATGAGGTAATTGATATTTTAAAATCTTGCCATGATGAACCGTGTGGTGGGCATTTTTCAGCGAAGCAGACAACATTCAAAGTTCTTACTCTTGGATACTACTGGCCATCCATTTTCAAGGATGCCAAGAAGTATGTAAAGAGTTGTGACAGCTGCCAATGAATGGGCAAACCAACAGCTACCGATGAGATGCCCCTTCAGCCACAAGTTCACTTAGAGCCATTTGATAAGTGGGTTCTAGACTTTATAGGACCCATTAACCCAACCTCCAATGGTAAGAAGTACATCTTAGTATGTACTAATTACGTCACAAAGTGGGCTGAAGCAAAAGCACTGGTTAGAGCAACCGAACACACAGTAGTCAATTTCCTTTTTGAGGAGATTTTTGTGAGGTATGGAGTACCAAGGGAAATTGTGATTGATCAAGGTACTCAATTCACCTCAAAGTTAGTGAAGGACATCACAGACAAATACCAAATCAAGCATAGGAAAAGTACCCCTTACCATCCACAGGCCAATGGGCGGGTGGAATCAACAAACAAAACCTTGGAAGGCATCATTACTAAAACTCTTGCAATGAACAGGAAAAACTGGGAAGAGAAGCTCAAAGATGCACTCTGGGCTTACAGGATTACCTGGAAAGATACTACAGGATTTACACCATATCAGTTGGTGTACGACAAAGAGGTAATGCTTCCTATTGAGTTCCAAATACATACTTTTAAACTGGCTGCAGATTTACAAATTGATTTGGACCAAGCACAAAAAGAAAGAATTCAGCAGTTGAACCAGCTGGATGAGATGAGGCAGCAAGCAGAGGAAACCACAATCCTCATGCAAAAACAAAGGAAGCAGTGGCATGATGCACATATTAAGAAGAAGCAGTTCAAGGAAGGTGACTGGGCTTTACTTTTTGACTCAAAATTCAGAGATCATAAAGCCAAGTTCACCACCCATTGGATGGGCCCCTATGAAATTGTTCAGGCTTATGACAATGGTTCAGTCAAGCTCAAAACTATTGATGGAGAAGGTCACTCCTTCACAGTCAATGGTCATCGCCTGAAACTATACACCAAGCCCATCAGCAAGCAAGATTTTCTCTATACACTATCTCAGCAAAGAGAGGTTGAGGTACTGCAGCCCTCAGCTGCAGTATCACTGCCTTAGTTTCATTTCCTTTCAATTTCAGAGTCAAAAAGAAATAAAAAATAATAATAAAAAAAAAATTAATATAAAACAAAAACTAAAAAAAAATATATGTAAAATAAAATAAAATAAAAAAATAATGGGTTAGATGTGAAAACCAGTCTCTGGCACACTCTAACCTCGAATTCCTACTTGAAAACCAATTCGTTGGCGGGTAAGAATTCTCTTTCTTTTGTTCACTGTTTGATTTATCAGCTGAATCATGACTTGAGGACAAGTCAAAATTTTAGTCGGGGAGAGAGGCATCAGCACTTTGTTCTTTTATCTCTCCATTGTAAATTCTTAAAGATTTCTTATCCTATATCTTCACTGTAAATTTCCAAAGCAGCTTGTTCCAGCATTCCAGACTTCAATAAATAAGCTGTTTTGTCATTGTTTTATCTCAGAGGGACCTGGTTATAAACATTATGCAGGGGGACCTGTTCTGTCCAGACAACTATGCTACCAACACCAGCAGTAATGGGACCTGTTAAGACATTCAGAAGGGACCTGTTAAAGAAATTGACACCAAGGGCTACTTCAACAAAGTTTCATCAAGTTTCTACAAGGATTTTGGCACCAAGACTCCATCAAATGCCCAAGCTCAGTGAACCTGTATCAATATAAGGAGCTACATGAACATTTTCAAATTTTTCTCAAGGGACCTGTTACATTCAATATTTCTCAAGGGACCTGTTGCATCTTCAAATTTTTCTCAAAGGATCTGTGCATTCAATCTTTCTTAGAGGACCTGTTACAACAAGCAAAAGAACAGTCAAAAAGGGACTAGCTACTCAGCATGTCAATACAACAACGACCAACAAAAGAGTAATATGTTTCTTGTTCTTAAACATTTAATTTCTTAGATTGATTTTTAATGTAACTTTGATGACTGTGAACTGTTATGATCGATTTCAAGGACACCTACATTTCCTATCATCCCTTATTCCACCGATTCTTATCATTTCTTCAACCTATTCATACTTCTAAACCCATTACCAACACATTAACCTTGTCATGCTAAATACATCCTACAGCCATACCAACATCCTCCATCCGACCGAATGCCAACTGAAATAGGACACGTGGCAGATTGTGTTTTTAAATACAAGGGAAAGAGACAAATGTAAAGCGGCCTATTCATTTTATTCCACACAGCCAAATCATGACTCCACCACCTGACGTACCCAATGCTTTAAGGGACTCCCCAAAACCATACCCAGCATTATATATACATGCTCCTAGCGCTCTTGTGGTGACATCTATGTAAGCATACAACACTCCTCTGTTCTAAAATGAATGAATACGCTGTGAAGTGAGTACAGCCGGTTATCCCACCATCATTTTCGCATTTGATTCCCATAACTTTCAAAGTAGAATCAGAAGCAGTGAGCGCCGAAAGAAGTATTATCATTTGGGTTCGATTTACACAGTGAGGATTGGAAGCAGTGAGCACCGAAAGAGGAAAGTATAACCACTCTGTTTCGACTCCCACCACAGTCATAAGACAATCGACCGGCCGAGCATCATATTGAAGATTAAGGGAAGCGATACACCAGGTAACAAATTTGAAATTTCTTTGTTAAAATTGTAAGAACATAAACAGAGAAGGGTTAGAGCACGACCCTCTGCCACTATGACTAATAGGGTCGAGCCGAGTGTGTTCGACAGTTCACAATATCATGAGGATTGCATTGAAATTCTCAGAGAAATACAGTGGTTACCATTTCTAGAGAAATTTCATGGAAGCAATGAGGAGGTTACCAAGCAATTTGCTTTCACATTCAATGGAGAGAAAGCCCTGATAGGTAACTTCTCATTCAGGGTTTCAGAGGATACTATAGCTCAGGCAATAGGGATTAGTCCAGAAGGGGAGAAGTATTTTAAAACAAAACAATTTAAAGAGAAATCGTGGACGCAGTTTATGTCTAGATCCAGAGTCTCATCAGTGAACTGGAAGAAGGGTGTTCCAAGAAGTTGGTTGATGCATCCCTGGGATGAGATGGTCTACATCCTTCAAAAATTCATAACCTGTGAAGGCCGTTACAATATTGTCTATCTATACCATATTAAACTACTGCTCCACTTGAAGAAACAATGTGTTATCAATGTACCATATTTTCTATTACAAAGCTTAACCAAGATGTCCAAGACTATCCAGAAGCAGAAGGGGAATGAAGACAAGAGCCTATATCACTTTGGCTTAATTAAAATTCTTACTGAGCATGAATTGCAGAGAAGAGGGAAACCATGGAAAGAATTCCTAGCTGCTAATCAAATTAGAGATGAGGAAGATAAAGAAGAAGTGCAAGAGGACTCAGGGTTCATGAAGGATATTGATGAAGAAATCCCAATATCCAAATCCAGCAAGGCACCTCTACCTGTGGGCAGCATAAAGACTAGGAACATGAGAAAGGAAGATGCTAAGAGGGCCGAAAAAGATAAAATTTTCACCAATTACTCACGAAGAACAAGGAGGACACCAAAAGCCCAGTTACAAGAAGACCAACTTGAATCCAATGCACCTGCACAAATGGATGTTGAGAGTGGTGACCACTCACTACCAGGACCAGAAGTTGATATAGAGGTAGAAAGCAATAACAAGCAGGAAAAATGTTCACCACCTCCCATTAAGAGACAGAAGAAATTGGAAAAACAAATTGAAGAATTAAAGGAAGAGCTCATGGAGGCTAATATGCTAGAAAAAGTTATCAAGAGAGAAAATGAAATGCTCCGGGCGCAGAGTAAAGAAACTCAGAAGAAGAATGAAAATTTAAGGGAGAGAATCAGTGAACTGGAGGCTGAGCAAACGGAGATTTCTAACTGGGCCACTAAGTGGTACAATCAGAAGAAGACCCTCAAAGAAAAATACAAAAGGTTAAAGCAGGAGCTCAAGGGTCAGAAAGATAACCAGGTGAAAAAGAATGTGGACACATTTCTCAAGGCAGCAGAGATCCAGGTAGGGACAGAGTTCAAGAGAAGCACTTCGGGGATAGCATGAGGACATGCTAATTCCTTAAGTCGGGGAGAGATGTTGGTATCATCCCAAGACCCATTTTTCCTCCTAAAACATATCATTTACCCATTCCTTTTCATCATATATCCCTTAGAATCCTTGGAAATTGGTTAGTTAATAGTCTTATAGTTATTAAAATGCATTGAAATTGATTTAGGAATTTTATGTTGAAGAATTAGAAGTTTTTGGTGAAATGGTTACAGGAAGTTCCAACATCCTGTAATTAGCTCATTGTTTGACATGTGGCACAACATCTGGGATAGAACGAAAGGCATGGATGAAAAGTAGAATGTCCAAGCATGGAAAAACACCTATCCTACAGTCGAATCGACCCTCCTACATGCGCGGTCAACTCAGGTCAAAGCATGGCACACTGGCGACAAAGGCAGAAACAACAGCTCATTCTAATTTGATTTAGTTTTTGTTCTTTTTGAAATCAGTTAGGATAGAAACATTTTGAAAATATCGATGTAGTAAAAGCGGCAACAACCATATTCCGAATGTACATTCATTTTCGAAATGACATGGTTGTAATAGATATATGTAAATACAGTTCAATGTAATGGACGATGGTTAATCGTTGTATCATTCTGAAACAGAGTTTTTGAACTTAATACTAAGAACCCAGTTGCAGTTACGACTCGTGTCTAGTGCATTGATTTGATATTCGGTTGAAAATAGTCCAGTATACCTCTGGAACGCAGACGGGCCCTGCGTTAAACCGATATACTGTTCTTTTCATTTTATTTGCACTTAGGTTATCATATGGTTTGCACAGTAGTTACGATTGATTGGATTTCGATTTCAATAGGTATTATATGGTTTGCACAACAGTTACAATTAATTGGGTTTCGATTTCAATAGCTCTTTATTTCCATCGAATGTATATGGTTTGCGTTTGTGGTAATGCCTGAACAGTCATCACTGAGATCTTGAAGTGCGTCCTGTAAGGGATTCGATCCCTGTGTTGTCTTTTAAAAGCACTGTCATGAACTTTGTTTTCATTTCAAAATCCATTTATGATCTCTGTATATTTTGATATTGTATAAATATTAGTGAATGCTGGGTGTTTACTGAACAAGGGTTTTATGTGTAATGTCTTTGTAACGAGATTGAGATCATTGTTGCAATGATACACAGTGTTTAGTTTCAGTGTGTAATTTGGTAAATGCATTTAATGATAGCATTGTAATCAGGTATATTAGCAGAGTGACCTGAGTGTTTGGATGATAGGTGACATACCCCAGTCTTCCGTAAAGAAGCCCTTTGACCTACATCATAACCACTTAGCCAACAATCCTTTATGTCTATATACTTTAGACGCATGCCTCTAAGCTTACGCATCCTGGTCGATAATAAATATAGTCTAGTCTAGTACCCTAGCTAGAACACTACACCACGTGTTAGATGATGAACCATTTACAGGATGTTGTAACTTCCTGTAACCTTTTTATTAAAAACTCCTAATTTCTAACATAAAAACTCATAAATTAACTTTAATGCAAACTAACAACTATAATACTGTTAACTAATCAATTTCAAGGAATATAAGGGACCTATGGAGGGAAAAGGTAGACAAATGATGTGTTTCAAGAGGAAAAAGAAGGTCATGGAATGGTACCAACATTAGTTTGCTTCCATTTGTTCTTTCTGTAGCAGGTTAAGCAGTGATAAATAGAAGATTCAAAATGCTAGCAATAGTTCCTTGGCCTCTCTTCCTCCCTCTGGGACCATGATTTGAGGCAAAGACTCTCTTGCTTCCCCGAAAACACAGATTTTCCTCATTCATAGGACTTCTATTGTTTGTAGCTTTTTGATAGGATAATAGTCCAGTTTTTCTTTGCTTCAGATCTTCTTCATCATGCTCACTTCCTAATTTTCAATATTAATCTTTCATGATTTCCTTTCTTGTAGCATTTCTCAACATTTCCTTTCATAGATCATAGTTTAGACTATTTTGATGCAAAACTCTGTTTTTGTAGATGCACTCATTTCATTGCTTGCTTGATATTATTGGTTGACTATCAATTTCTTTGTAGCAGATCTCTTCTAGCAGTAGGCCAGCTTATCAGAAATCACATCCTCCATCTGATCCATGCCCCATAGGTCTCCCAAACCTCACTTCAATTCTGCCTTAGTTTCCTGTATTTTCCATAGAACTTCTTCCTCTCTCCTTAAGAAAACCCAATCATCTTCCTCTCTCCTAGTGATTCATGGTAGACCTTAGGTTCCCTAACACCTCATTCCAACATTCATCTACCTTTTTCACCCACTCTCACACCCTAAAAACAATGAAAACTGCTCTCGGCCTCCTCCTCTAGGCCTCCTATAGTTGCCCTGTTTTCCTCCTGTAGATTTCCTGTGTCCTCCTGTAGATTTTCTTGTAGGATTTCTTTTGAAGGCTAAGTGTGGAAAAATCCTCGAGAAGGCCACCTAAGACCTCCTGAGACCCATCCACACCATCCTACATACGTTCAAGTCCCAAAACCACCCTTCAATTCCACTTATTCATTGCCACATTCACACACAATAAATTACATGCATGTCAAATTCACATAAAAATACATAAAAATCCAAAAATATGTTTTTTGCTTATTTACTTCCAAAAATAGCTTAGTTAGATGTTGTTTACTTCCTTGAGTAGGTAATGGCATTCCTTTCATGGTTTTCATAGTGCTTTTTGCAAAAGTAGAAATAGTTGGTTAATTAGGGTTCACTAGGTTTTCTTTACATTTCAGTCTTTCTCCTTTCTGCAATTAGATTAGCATCTGTAGAGTAATATTTCTCTCCTTTCATCACATATAGAGCTTCTTCTGAGATTTATAAAAGTTGGCTTGAGCTCCTAGTGATCTTGCATTGGCTAACCAAGTGATAACCTATGGTGAGAACTAGTACTTGTGCATACAGCACCGACGCTTCCAAGTTTGTTACGAACTACCAGGTTGATAAGAGTAAAGTAGGCCGCCCAGGAGTTGCAGCATTATTGCTACAATACTAGTGCTCACTACTTTTTGGTGTTGTTGCCGGGGAAGTGTTAGAGTATTCTGTGATTACTACTTTCTTATATTTCCTATTGCAACCTTCTTCTAATAGTTTATTTCAGCAAAAGTAGACTAGTTGTTTCTTTTCTTTCAGTTCTGCATTTCTTTGCTTTCCTTTCTAGTTCTACAAATTTAATTTCAGCAAAAGTAGACTAGTCATTTACTTTCTTTCAGTTTTGCATTTCCTTGCTTTCCTTTTCAATTCTACAATTTCCATTTAGCAAGTTCATTTTAGCTAGTTGCAATTTGTTTTGTTCAATCACAATTTCAGGTTTTGCAAGTACTATTAGTGTGGGGAAAAGAAAAAACAACCAAAAAGATTTCCTTTCATGCCTCGTAGGAATAGAGATAACTTATGAAAAATTTTGTTGAACACCTCCACTGCTTCACACAGCCAACCTTCTCTCTTCTTCGGTGGCTACGATCAAGAAGAAATCTTAGGTGAACAATCAAACATATTTGAAGAGCCTATAGGGGAATAAGAAGAAGAAAACATTCCTCTGGAGCTAATGGCTGAAAACAAAAATGCTAGGGGAAATGGAGAAAGAATAGAGGGTAACTTTCCCATTTGGGAGACTAATGGGGACACCAAAATGAAAAATATAAGTCCTTCAACCCTACCTCACTTCCATGTTCTAACTACAGAATATCCTGACACCTTCTTGTTTGAGTTTGTTGTCATTTGTTGAGCTTATGACTATGAAGAAGACGAGAAAAAGTTGAAACTATTCCCTTCTACTCTCAAGGACACAGCATTATGCTGGTTCATGGGGTTACCTAGCAATAGCATCACAAATTGGGCTCAGATGCAGCAACCCTTTAACAACAAGTATCAGGATTATTGTAGGAAAAAAGATACTAAAGAAGAAATCTTCTGAATGGCCATGGGAAGTGATGAGTCATCAAGTGTATAGTGGGGAACCATGATGCCCAACTTATGTAGTGGAGATTCAAGAAATCAACTTGCGTTCTGGGAAAGTTCTCCCAGATAGCTAGCCTCCACCCAGGGAGGTTGAGGAAGATAAAGAGGAAAGTGAACCTAAAGCAAATCCATCCTTTCCTGAGAGACTATCCATGACAATCCAGCCGACCCTAGAAGAGACTGAACTCTTGGGAGAATAGAAACATTTATGTGTGAATATACCACTTCTCCAAGCCATACAAGATGTACCTATCTACAATAGGTTGATCAAAGAGAAGTGTTTTAGGCATCCAGGAAGGTGCAAGAGAGATGCCCCAACCATCAATGTCATAGGACAACTGTCGAACCTGATGTTGGGGCAGATAATCTGTCCAAAATATCTAGATCCTGGAAGCCCAGTAGTTGATGTCCACATCAATGGTACAATGGTCCCACATACCTTGATTGATCTGGGAGTTGCCATTAATGTGATGACGAAGGACACAATGCTCAAACTTAACCTCTAGGGCTCCTTGAGGAAGACCACGACAGTGTTGCAGCTAGCAAACCGCTCCATCATGACCCCTGAGGGTATTGTGGAAGATGTGATGGTCTCCATTGATTCTTGGTAGTACCCTACTGATTTCCTAGTTCTCCAACCAAAGGCAAAGATCACTGGGTATCCTCTCATTCTGGGAAGACCCTGGTTGGCTACAGTCGGTGCCTACATCAGCTGTCGAGCTGGGAACATGACCATCAAGAATGGGCATCTTTCCAAGCAATTAACCTTATACCCTCCTACCAAATCCTTGCTAGAACATGATCTACCTCTCTGGTTGGAGGAGGAGGATGAGGATGAATTTTATTCTGAATCACTTTGTGCATTAGAAATTTCCATGGGGGAAAATAGCAAGATGAGGATGATATGATTGAAAATTTGATTCAGAATCCACCTCCTAGTGTATCACCATTAGAGGACATAGTAAGAGAAACCAAAAAATTGATCTCTATGTGGCTGACTCCACTTCTCTCCATGTTAAGAATATAGAGTTCGGCCCAGAAAGAACATTGATAATTAATCCATCCTTATCCACTTCCCAGGAGAAGGAATTATGCAGCCTACTGAGAAAACATCTAGATGACTTTGCCTGGAGTTATAAGGAGATGAAGGGAGTGCACCCTTCAGTATGTACTAATCATATATAAATCAAGGAAGATTGAAAACCAGTCAGGCAGCCTCAAAGGAGGATGAATCCAACACTTAAAGATATTGTTAAGGAAGAACTACAGAAATTCCTTGATGTAGGATTCATCTATCCCATCTCTGATAGTGAATGGGTCTCTCCTTTGGTGCTAGTGCCAAAGAAAAATGATAAGTGGAGAATCTTTGTCGGCTATCGGGAATTGAGCAAAGCCACTAAAAAGGATCACTTTCCTTTACCTTTCATAGATCAAGTGTTAGACGGTCTGGAAGGGAAAAAGTTTTTCTCTTTCCTATATGGGTTTAGCAGGTACAATCAGATTCAAATCAACTTGGAAGACCAAGATAAGACCACTTTCACTTGTCCTTGTGGTACCTTTGCATACCGGGTCCTTCCTTTTGGTTTGTGCAACATTCCAACCACTATCCAAAGAGCGGTATTGAGTATATTTTCTAAACTAGTTCATGATGCAATAGAAATATACATGGATGATTTTACTCCTTATGGCTCTGACTTTCAGGAAGCTTTATCTAAACCTAGGAAAAGTCATGGATAAGTGTATAGAGATGAACCTGCCCTCAGTCTAGAAAAATGTGAATTCTTGATGACTGAAGGGACCGTGCAAGGTCATGCAATATCTCAGCAAGGACTGCAGGTGGACCCCAACAAAATTGCCATCATCCAAAGGGTCCCACCTCCTCAAAAGGTGAGAGATGTTAGAAGTTTCCTGGGCTTAGCCAGATATTACAAAAGATTCATTAAAGACTTCAGCAAGATAGCCTCTCATTTGTTTAGCCTCCTAGGTAAAGATGTTGAATTCACATGGTTAGAAAACTGTCAAGAAGCCCTAGATACCTTGAAGAGCAAGCTCGCGACTGCCCCAATTCTGAGAAGTCCAAACTAGGCCCTACCATTTCACATTCACACAGATGCTTCGAACAAAGTGATAGGAGTAGCCTTAGGACAAGATGATGAAAAGTTACCTGATGCCATATACTTTATAAGAAAATCTTTTTCAAAGGCAGAGATAAACTATATAGTAACCGAGAAGGATCTCCTAGCTGTCATACATTCCTTAAACAAATTCAGGCATTATATCACTGGCTATCAAACCTTTGTGCACACTGATCATGCTGCAATTAGATATTTAATGAAAAAACTAGATGTAAATGCTCGCATTATTAGATGGTTGCTTTTACTGCAGCAATTTGATTTGACAATTATTGATAAGCCTGGTAAAGAGAATGTTATTGCTCACTTTTTGTCCAGAGTGAATTTGCTTACAGGTGAAGAAGGAATGGTGGATGAATAAATGCTATATGAACACCTATTTGCTATATCAGTACTATCTCCATGGTTTGCTGATATAGCAAACTACTTGGTTTCAACACAGTTCCCACCACACTTGTCCTCAAAAGAGAAAAGCAAGATAGTAAGGAAAAGCGCCCCTTTCACCTGTATTGGGGGCAATCTCTTCAAACTTGGCCCAGATCAGATCTTGAGAAGATGTTTCAGGGAGGAGGAGGTCTTTGAAATCCTCTTGACCTGTCATGACGGGCCTTGTGGAGGTCATTTTGCAACAAAAAGAACTGCCTTCAAGATATTGCAAGCAGGCTACTACTAACCCACTCTTCATCAGGATGTGAGGAGATACATGAGCCAGTGTGATCGATGTCAGAGGATGGGGAAACCCACTCCAAAGAATGAAATGCCCGTGCAAACTCAAGTGACCTTTGAGCCATTTTAGAAGTGGGGCATGGACTTCGTGGGGCCTATCAACCCCCCTTCAAAGAAGAAGCAGTACATCATTGTGTGCACCGACTACCTGAAAAAGTGGGCAGAGACAAAAGCAATCAAAGAAGTGACAGAAGAAAAAGTAGCTGAGTTTTTTGAGAGAAAACATATTCTAAAAAATCGGGTATCCGAGAGAGTTGGTCACAGACCAAGGCAGTTAGTTCACTTCCAACCTGATTGAAGACCTTCTCACACATCATAAGATCAAGCACAAGACTTCCACCCCTTACCATCCACAAGCCAATGGGCAAGTGGAGGTCACTAACAGAGCTTTCGAAGGAATCCTAACCAAGGTAGTGAGCAGCAGCAGAAAAGATTGGGTGGATAGATTAGTTGAGGCCACTTGGGCCTACAACACAACATGGAAGACCACCATAGGGTTCACACCCTATGAACTGGTCTAGGGAAGAAGGATTTGTTGTCAATAGAGTTTGAATTCAATACCCTAATGATGGCATCTCAACTGGACCTAGACTTCAGCCATGCACATAAAGAAAGATTACTTCAGCTCAATGGATTGGATGAACATAGATTGCAGGCCCTTCTCCATACAGAGGTAGTTCAATTTTGGAGAAAGATATGGCATGAAATAAATATCAAGGAGAAGCAATTCCAAGAGGGAGATTGGGCACTACTCTATGATTCAAGATACAAAGATTTCGAAGGAAATTTGAGGACAAGATGGCAGGGACCCTACACTGTGGAGAAATGCAATGACAATGGTTCAGTTTTGATCAGAACCATTGATGATGAAGCCATCCCCATGATTGTCAATGGACATCGGTTGAAAGTGTTGAAAAGTGGGCAACAGGAAATGCTAAATTTAGAAGGTGCTAAAAATAGCATGTCTAAAAATAGCAGTTTGGCCAGTGAGGTCATTGGCCACCTTGGGTGAGAGGTGAAACTACTAAAAATAGAAAGCTCTAAAAATAGAATTTCTGGGTCCCTTCCTATTTATAGCAGTCCCTGGTCTATCTATAGGAAGTAAAATTGAATTTGGTCTTAACAACAGTTTAAAGTATTAACTGATTAATCTCCATGAGTTAATTAGTTGGAAAATTAAACTTGAAGTCTTTGTGAGAACATGCAAATTAGTTGTCCCACTGATTGAGGAATTTATGCTTTATTCTCTCGACTGATTGAGGAATTAAGTATGAGTTCTATAATGAGAGAATCAGTTGACTTAGTTCTAACTAGTCAAGTCCAGTTAGATTATTTTAACAAGTTGTTAAAATAATAAAATATAGTTTGTTAATGCTTGCATGCATGTGACCACTAGTATTTTAGATAACTAAGGATTCACTCATGGATAACTGTTGCATGTCAGTTCTGTCAGAGACCTAGTTGAGATCAGATGAGGGACAATGTACTATCAGATGCTTGGATCTTCCCATGGAATATTCCTTGCATGCAGGAGGAACTAGTGTCCTCAAGGATTGTGTGGTTGGACCTATGGTTGATAGCAGGTATGATTTGGGGCCAATGCTCATATGTTATTAATTGGACCCCAATCAAAGTTGCGCAAGGAAATAAAGGATTGATGGATGGTTTCCTACATATTGAGGCATAGTGAGTCTATCATCTTCATCTTTTGATTACAAAGAGTACAGGATAGCTCTTGAGCTGATATTTTTTGTAAACAGAAGAGGATTTCCACTTGATTGATAATACAATGTTGGGGGTTTTACGTTGGTGCTTTCCCCAGTGATATATCTGTGTTATGTGTGATTATTTCTCTTGATCAGTTATATGTGTTTATGGTTGATGTTGCTCATGAAATCGATTTTGCTTCTGCTTAATGTTTTGTAGAAGTAGATCATGTGTTTTGCTTTAGTACATTTCATTACTAGTTTGATATAGGTGAAATTTCTACATGGTATCAGAGCACAGTTAATCAAGTAAGGAACAATATACAAGCAAGAGAAAGAAAGTTGAAGTTTATTATTCAGGATATAGATATCTAGTTCTCATCATAGTTCAGATTTCATCCAAATGGCCTTCACTGGGTTGAGGCTTGAGGATGCCCTTGATGGCAGCTCAAACTACATAGCTTGGAAGGATCGCATGGAGGTAGTATTGGAAGACAATGGCATTAAGGACTTCATTGATCAAGATGTCCCCAAGCCTACTAATGCTACTTAGGTTGTAGATTGGAAGAAGAACGTGGCTAGAGCTAGGAGAATCATCCTAGAGGGAGTTCGAGATCACGTAGTCTCGAGCCTCCATGGGAAGGAGACTCCATTTGCAATTTGGAAAACATTGAAAGATTTATATCAGAATAGTAGTGATCATAAGAAGTTGGCACTGAAGGACAAGCTTCAAAAGATCAAGTGTGAGAAGGGTGATATGATCACTACATTCCTGAACAAGCTTACCAACTGCAGAGATGAGCTTGCAAGCGTAGGGGTCACTACCGTTGATGATGATATGGTGAGTCTAGCACTCCTTGGCCTTCCTAAGAGCTGGCACAACTATCATGACTCAGTGAATGGAAGGGACAAACTGCCAGATTGGGAATGACTGTGGTCGGATTTGATGTAGGAGGAGATCAAACAGAACACCAGAGATGGAGCTTCTTCATCAAAGAATGATGATGAAGAGAACTTGGCTTTAGCATCTAAAGCTAAGAAAGGGAAAGGGAAGGCATCCCAATCCAAGTCTTCTCAAGGAGGGAAGAAGTTTGACAAGTCGAAGGTGAGATGCCTTCATTGTCATGAGTTGGGTCACTATGCTATTAGTTTCCCAAAGAGGAAGAATTCCAAGAAAGGTTCCTCCAAGGAATTTGATGGTGATGCTATAGCTTCAGAATTTGAGATGGATTTCTCACTTATTGCATGCATGGTTTCATCCAGCATGGGATGTGTTTGGTACTTGGATAGTTAAGCTTCTTCACATGTCAGGTGACAAGACTATTTTCAGCACTTTGGAGGAGAAGGATCTCCAGATACGGATCGAGATAGGCGATGACGGAAAGTACCATGTCTCAGGTGAAGGTACGATTGTATTTCAGAGGGAGCATGGTTCTCCCCTCTCTCTTTCTAATGTTATGTATGTACCAGGGCTGAAAAAGAATCTTGTGTCTATTGCTATGATTGAGGATAAAGGCTATGATGTAGTCTTTAGTTTGGGAAAGGTTTTGCTAAGGCATATCAGCACTTGACAGACTAAACAGATAGGGATTCGAGTTAAGAATCTCTATAAGTTACAGGTAGAAGACTGTGCTGCTTTGAGTTCTAAAGCGGAGGTGATGCATGGCCAAGATATTGGAAAGTTATGGCATAGGAGACTGGGCCACTTACATCGTGGGGCCTTGAAGATCATGTAGCAAATTTCTATCAGATTACCCAAGTGCAATCTGGAGCAAGTGAGCACATGCAAAGGTTGCACTTTGGGTAAGTATGCAAAATCTTCTTTTCATGATCGGGATGGTAGAGCAGGAGTAGTTCTGGAGCAAGTTCATTCAGATGTATGTGGGCCCTTCTCTACAGCGTCCATCTGAAAGCAAAGGTATTATGTTATTTTTGTTGATGATTTTTCTCATAGATGTTGGATCTACTTCATGCAAAAGAAGGATCAAACCTTCTTGAAGTTTTATGAGTTCAAAGCTATGGCAAAGAAAGAATCAGGGATGAAAGTAAAGGCCTTGCAAAGTGATAATGGTGGAGAGTATATTTCCCAATAGTTTAAGGGCTTCTATGCTTCAAAAGGAATTAAAGGGGAACTCACGGCACCTCATAACCCACAACAAAATGGGGTGGTTCAAAGGAAGAACAGATCTATTATGGGCGCAGCTCGATCGATGTTGCATGACCAAGGCCTACCACTTCATCTATGGGCTGAGGCATGCAATACAACAGTATATCTTTAGAACAAACGTCCTCATCATATTTTGGGGATGAAGACACTTATGGAGGCTTTTTCGGGGAAGAGACTAGATGTGAGTCACTTCTGCATCTTTGGATCACCAGTCTTCTGCCATGTGACCAAAGATGCTCGGAAGAAGCTAGACCCAACAACTAAGTTGGGAATACTTGTGGGGTATACAGATACACCTCACAACTATCGTGTGTCTCTGCTTGCCAGTTAGAGGACCATAGTGCACAGGGATCTGTAGTTCAATGAGAAACGAGCCATGCGAGTATCGCTTGAGAGGGAGCTCAAGTTGCATGGTGATGATGAGGAACTATTATTTCCTAAGGAGGAGAAGCCTCCTGATGATGCGGATTAGCCGCATGCAGAGATTCCAGTAGTGGAGATCACCACTGTTGGAGAGTCTTCCAGAGAGGGGTAGAAACACTCACGGGAAGCTGACAGATTGATGCAAGATGCGAGAGAGAATGTGGGGCAACCATCCTCTCAGCGCAGGCAGAGGATATCTCCCAATAGATACACTAGCTACATGGTCGTGGTTGGGGAGTGTGTAGCGACCGAGCCTTCTTCTTTTGAGGAGGAAGTGCAACAGCCAGTTTGGGTGGATGTGATGGTAGAGGAGTATGATTCTATCATGCGGAATAGTGTATGGGATGTTGTTCCTAGACCAGGGGACAAGTCAGTGGTTACTTCCCGATGGCTTTACAAGGTAAAGCAGGCAGTTGATGGTAGTATTGAGAAACACAAGGCAAGGTTTGTTGCCTATGGTTTCTCACAGGTTGAGGGGATTGACTATGATGAGACCTTTGCTCCTGTTGTAAGGTACTCATTGATTAGATTTATTCTACCACTATCAACATAGATGGGTTGGCAGATCTATCAAATGGATGTGAAGATAGCATTCCTAAATGGGGATATTGAGGAAGAGGTATACATAGAGCAGCCAGAGGGATTTGAGACCTTCGATCGTGAGTCACATGTGTGTTAGATCAAGCGAGCATTGTATGGGTTGAAGCAAGCACCCCGTGCTTAGTATACCAGGATCGATAGCTATTTAACTGGGTTGGGCTTCACCAAGAGTGAAGTGGATGAGAACCTCTACCACATCATTGTAGATGGTAGGCTATTGATTATTGTACTTTATGTCGTTGATCTAATTTTGACAGGTGATGATCAGTTGATCAAGTCTTGCAAGAAGGATCTTGTAAGAGAGTTCAAGATGAAGGACATGGGCCTCATGCACTACTTTCTAGGCATGGAGGTGTGGCAGAGAGATGGGGAAGTATTTGTGTCTCAAGGAAAGTATGCTAATGAGATACTCAGGTGCTTCCACATGGAGATGTGCAAGACCATGGAGACTCCTCTAGTAGGTAACTGGAGGAAGGAGGATGCTACTTCAGGTGAGGTAGTAGTTGCTACTATTTATAGGCAACTTGTGGGTTCACTCATGTATTTGGTGAACACACAACCGGATTTATGCTTTGCGGTGAACCAACTGAGTCAAGCTATGGTTCAGCCAACCAAGTTATTTTGGAAGGCGGCAAAGCATGTTCTAAGATATCTCAGACACACTACACAGTATGGATTATGGTCCAAGCAGATAGAGGGAGTGAAGCTCCAAGGCTTCACAGATGTAGATTGGGCATGTAGTCCATCAGATAGGAAGAGCACTTCTAGAGGAATATTCAACCTTGGGTCAGCTACAGTTTCTTGGTATAGCTGGAAACAAAGATCAATTGCACTTAGCACAGTGGAGGCAGAGTACATGGCAGCTAGTTAGGTTGCATGTGAGGCCATCTGGATGCAGAAGATTCTAGTGGGATTGTTTGGTCAAATGATGGATCCTATAGTGATATATTGTGATAATAAAAGTTGCATTAAACTCTCTAAGAATCCAGTGTTTCATGACATGTCCAAGAATATACATATATGCTATCATCATCTATGGGATTGTGTGGTCAAGAGGATCATGATGTTGCACTACATTTCAACCGACAAGCAGGATGTAGATATTTTGACAAAGGCATTGTCAAAAGGAAAGTTTGAGTTCCACAGAGACAACATCAGGGTTGCTAATAATCCCTTTCTTGTTGAGAGGGAGTGTTGAAAAGTGGGCAACAAGAAATGCTGAATTTAGAAGGTGCTAAAAATAGAAGGTGGCCAGCGAGTTCATTGGCCACCTTGGGTGAGAGGTGAAACTGCTAAAAATAGAAAGTTCTAAAAATAGCATTTCTGGGTCCCTTCATATTTATAGCAGTCCCTGGTCTATCTATAGGAAATAAAATCAAATTTGGTCTTAACAACAGTTTAAAATATTAACTGATTAATCTCCATGAGTTAATTAGTTGGAAAAATTAAACTTGAAGTCTTTGTGAGAACATGCAAATTAGTTGTCCCACTAATTGAGGAATTTTTCTTTATTCTCTCGACTGGTTGAGGAATTAAGTATGAGTTCTATAATGAGAGAATCAGTTGACTTAGTTCTAACTAGTCAAGTCCAGTTAGATTATTTTAACAAGTTGTTAAAATAATAAAATATAGTTTGTTAATGCTTGCATGCATGTGACAACTATTATTTTAGATAACTGAGGATTCACTCATGGATAACTGTTGCGTGTCAGTTCTGTCAAAGACCCAGTTGAGATCAGATGAGGGACATTGTACTATCAAATGCTTGGATCTTCCCATGGATTATTCCTTGCATGCAAGAGGAACTAGTGTCCTCAAGGATTGCATAGTTGGACCTATGGTTGACAACAGGTATGATTTGGGGTCAATGCTCATATGTTATGAATTGGACCACAATAAAAATTGTGCAAGGAAATAGGGGATTGATGGATGGTTGCCTACATATTGAGGCATAGTGAGCCTATCATCATCTTTTGATTGCAAAGAGTACATGATAGCTCTTGAGTTGATATTTTTTATAAACAGAAGAGGATTTCCACTTGATTGATAATACAGTGTTGGGGGTTTTATGCTGGTGCTTTCCCAAGTGATATATCTGTGTTACGTGTGATTATTTCTCTTGATCAATTATAAGTGTTTATGGTTGAGGTTTCTCATGAAATTGATTTTGCTTTTTCTTAATGTTTTGTAGAAGTAGATCATGTGTTTTGCTTTAGTACATTGCATTACCAGTTTGATCTACAGGTGAAATTTCTATAGAAAGTCTACAAGAAACCCCTCTCCAGGCGAGAGTTCATTGAAGATTTGAATAAGACAGTGATGGTAGTGGAGCATGTCTTAGCCTCCACTTCACCCACTCACTGAAGAAAAAGAAAAAGAAAAAATAAGGACCCAAGTGAAAACCTCCATGAGGCACTTGAGTCCCATCATTGGGTTGAAAAGCTCTTCTGAGGCGGCCTAGTGATGTCAAAAAAAAAAAAAAAAAAAAAAAGAACAAAGAATAAGATCCTTGGGTGAAAACCTCCCTTGGAGGCGCCCAAGGTAGACAATTAGGGTGAAAACCTCCTTGAGGCACCCTAGTTGTTTTCAAAAAAAAAAAAGAGAAAAAAGAGAAAAAGGAGAAAGAAAATGAATTTTTTTGTTGCATTGCAGGTTTGTAAGAGGACTACAGGGAGCAGAAGAAGGTGCCAAGGGGACCCTGGCATGCATAACAACACCCATCTCATCTTCTCCACACCTTCCTCCATCATCTTTGGCATCTCTTTCACCCCACTATACTTTTTTTTCCCAAAACTATGTTTTCTACAAGAGGCTCTGTGTTTCCTACAGGAGGCTCCTGTAGGAATTACAGAGAGCCAAAAATGTCTGAAAAAGGAAATTTGAGGGACCAGGATAGCTTCATGAGGAACTTATCATCCCTCCTACCACCTTCAAGCCTTCTTGCTATCATTTCCAAACCTACATCAAACCCCCAAGCATCATTTCTTTTCCTATCCAAAAAAAAATAGTTTTCCAATATTAAAAATAATAGTAATAATCATAAGAAAAAAAGGGAAAAATGCACCAATAACCATACTTGAAGCTTACCTATTTTCCCTCCATCATGCATGACACCTTTGGCATTATTCTTGAAGCTCCAAGCACAGGGAAAAGCTGAAGTTTCAAGGGGAGAAGCAGCTGCAGGAGCTCCTATAGGAATTCTTGTAGTAGCTGATCCCATAGAAGTCTAGCATCAACAGTAAAATAGTGCACACTTGAAGGTTGGAAAGGCACCTACAGCCTAGCTCCAGCAAAGGAAGACCCTGCAAAAATCCACAACCACACATTAGCTAGCAGAGATAGCATGCATAAAGAAAAATAAAGGCATGCAACAGAGAAAGCCACAACACCTCACAACAAATGCACTCGGATCACAGGTAAGTAACTAAATCACTCCTCTATTTGCATTTGTGTAATTAGAAGTCATGCAAAAGCAACAAGATGGTTGAGGTTGAATGAGGGAAAGGTGGCCAGTTAACTTGGCCACCTTCATCTACTTGACTCCACTCATCCGAGATGTCACCCACACGTGCGCATCGTCAACTCAAGAAAAGATGTCAAGGACAGGTAGTGGAGGAAGTGTAAACTTTGATGCAATAAAGAGGGATGATTATGAGGAGGGGCAATGATGACAAAGTAGGTGGGGACCAATGGTCCGACTATGGCCAATGTACACCTTCCCAGCTCAGCACTCATAACCGAAAATATCCATAAAGGGTAATAAGTACTCCTCCCCGAGCATTCTCACCACCTTTTCCTTCCTTCTCTCCTCGTAACTCAGCTACAACAGCCTTCTTGTGCCCCCATAGCCTCGTAACCACCATCCTCCATCGATTTCCTCCCATATTCTTTCTCTCGGCATTTTCTACAAGAGAACCTACAGGAAATCTACAGGAGGGACAACGAGCTTCTACAGGAGGGGTAGTGAGCCATTTTGAGGGGAGAAAACATGATTTTTGGCATGAATTGCAGTATGAGGAGGTAGGTTCCATGCATTCCCCTATTGAATATCAATACATGAAAGGAGTAGTCTCAATTTGAGGGTGAAATCAGTCTTTAGAAGGGCAGGGAAATACATAAAAAATTTCCTGTGTATTTTGAAAAAACACAGTCTCCTCTGTTTTGTATTTTTTTTCCAAAAACTCTTTGTCTCCACCTTCATATTTGTTTAAAAAAAAAAATCATAGGCAGTATGACAGGAGGGTTTATGAGAAAGGGGCCCACTAACTCCACTAGGCTCCATGCACATCCCCAAGTAGTGGACATATTCACAAGAGCAAATTGGATTAACTTTTTTGAGAAATTCTGAGGGTTTGATGAGGAGATTGCCCAAGAATTTTCCCTCTCTTTGGTCCGTCACACAAGAACACATGCCACTATCACCATTATAGGTCTTTCCATGGAGATAACCCCTGAATTTATCAGTAGGGTCACTACCCTTCCTCTTGGGTTGCCTTGGAATAAAGTTGAGAAACCAATTGGTCAGGTTGCTAAGAAGAAATTTTTCCAAAATCAAGAAACCCCTGTTGAAGATAAAGATGGCATTAGAAGGGCTAGCATACCATATCCTTGGGATGAGGTTAGCTATCAAATAATCAAATACGTTTCCTGTGAGGGGAGGTACAACATTGTTTATGGTTATCACTTTAGAATCCTCCAAGAATTAAGGTATGGCATGGACACTCCAGCACCTCAGAAGCTAAGCATCCATTACTTCCTCCTATAGTCCCTCATTGACTCCAGCACCAAGGTGCAAGCAGGAAATTCAGATAGCTAGCTCATCATGGCTTAATCAAACTCTTAGTAGAGGAAGCCCTCCATACCTTTACACTCCCTATAGCATGGGAAGTTTTCTAAAACATGACAGTTGAGGATGACATAAAGGCCTTAACCTATGATTTCAACCGTACTAGTAGTGAGGAGGAAGAAAAATAAGGGGGAGAAGATGGAGCTAGGAGTGACATAGTAGAACAAGAAAGGAAGGAGGAAGGAACTAAAATAGAGAAGGAAAGAGCTAAAGAAATAGAGCAGGAAGAGACAGAAAAAGAGACAGAAGAAGGAGAAAAAGAGGCAGAGAAGGAAGAGAAAGGGGAGGAGTCGCATGAGACTTTGGAAAGGGAAGCAATAGCTACCCTCACTTCCCTCAGCACACCAATCAAGCCAAAGCAAAAAAGGAAAAGATAGACCTCCATGTATTTCAGGGCAAACCTCAGCCCTCTTCAAAAGTGCCAATTACCATTGAAGATTCACCCTCTGCCAAGGGGAAAGAATCTCCTTCCAAGACACCTATAACATATGAAAGGGGGACTCCTAGAACTTCCACATGGAAGGAAAAGGCAGTACTACAAGACCCAAAAATAGTCCTACAGGAGGCTCAGACAGTTCTACAAGAGACCCTGTCAAAATTACAGGACCCAAAAATAGTCCTACAGGAGACCCAAAAACTTGAGAAAATGATAGAGGGACAGCCACAGGTGAAGGAGGAAGCACAAGAGATACAAGAGCTTGACCCCCAGCCTAGTCTTGCCTCCTATTACAACCTACTTGAGGGAGACAAAATAATTCCACAAAAATTTGCAATCCCATTATTTTTCGAATTGGAGAAAGAAAGAGTGAGAACACACAGGTGGATGCAAATAGCCAAATCCAAAGGGGTTGAGGATGTTGGCCATATGGAAAACAAACTCAGGGAAATGGGTAGAGAATTGAGTGCTCTCAGAGACAGAGAAGCTATCACAAGAAGCCACCTGGAAAACGAGAATGAAATCCTAAGGAGGCAGTTGCAATAGAAAGAGACTCAGCTGGCATACATGGCCAGCTTATCCATGGAGGCATTACAATGTAGGACACCAGCCAAATCTTATGGCCTCTAATTGAAGGACCAATGGCTTCAATTCCAAATCAAGACTTTGGCACAAAGAGGCACAATGCCTTTCCAAGACTACAGGCAGTGCATGGACCTGTGTGACCAAAGAACCTCAAAGGATAAAGCAAAGATGTTGGAATTGTACTTACACAACATGGCCCTCATAGACATGAATGTGTGGGACCCCAATGCCAAGCTAGGTGACTTGCAATTAATGGCCATGGCCTCATGGATGAACCATGAAGAATTGAGGGCAATAGAAATAAAAAGATTGATGATAAAGGAGCAGAATGATCCATTAATGATAAGAGCTAAGCCATAAGATCCTATGGTACTCATCAGCACACACAACCTACTTGCCAATGACCCTGAGATTGCCCCTAGATATCTCACCAATCAGGCACAAGACATCTCACACTTTGAGGATATGCAAAGGCTACTTGGGGATCATTGTGTGCATGCATGCATGAGGAGATGGAACACCTTACCACACAGTTTGAAGATCAGGGAATATCATTCCCCCATGAGGCTGAAGGAGGCATTAATAAGAGTTCCATTGTACAAGTGCTCCATGCAGAGGCTGAAGGTCAATTGGATTGGCTTCAAACTGAGTCCCCCACTGTTGTTAGGCATGCTGGAAGGTAGAAGAGAAGAAGAAGAGGAGGAGTAGTGGAAGGAAATAGAAAAGAAGGTGGTCTTCTATGGAAAAGAAGAACAAACCACATCAGAAGCGTGCAATACTAGGGAGGCCACCAGGGCCATAAAAGATGAGGAGATTGACTAGGTTTCTCAGAGGATGAGCAACACCTTCAGTAGGGGGTGATGATGAGCCTCATAAATGGGTAATTATATGGGCTCATTTTACCTCCTAACCTAGTCAAATCAACCATTCTCTTAGCTTATTATATGATTTTCTGATTATATTTATGCCTATAGAGTGAGTTGAATTGGTTATTGTGCCATGTGGTCTAACATGTATTTAATGTAGATTATTGATGGATTTTGAGGTCAAAGTCAAGGATCCAGTGGAAAAATGGTAGCAATAACTCAAAGTGGATAGAGGAGAGGACTTATAGGAGGGAATCCCCCTCATTTATTACTCCTCACTTTGAATTCCCCTTCATTTATCTCAGAGTATAAGCAGCCGAATCATGCACTAGAAGGCAGTTGAGCAAGTGGAGGATGACTGATGATTATCTTGAGTTTTGGCAGCCAAGCCTCCCTGATTTTAAGGAAGCTATTGGTAGCTTCATTTGTATAAGTAGAGAGGTCTAGGGCCTCACTAGGGTCATATTTTTTCTTATGTAAACTCTACTCAAACTTCGAGCTTATTATTTTTGTGACAGTTTCATGTAATCTTGTTATTGTTTTGAAAATAAAGATGGAATCCATTTGAGCTAGCACTGAGTTCCCTTAGAGGGATAAAGATCTTGGGTTAGGGCCCAATCCAAGCAGCCAAGCTCCTCTTTACTTGTATTTGTATGCCTTGTTTCAGTTTGTAGATTAGTTTGTTGTTAGATGTATTTCTCTTATGGTTAAGAATAGATTGCTTTTGATGATTTGATAGTTTTCTTCCATTTGTGCTTTCTGTAGCAGGTTAAGTAGTTATAAAGAGAAGATTCAAAGGCTAGCAACAGTGCCTTGGCCTCTCTTCCTCCCTCTAGGGCCATGATTTGAGGCAAATACTCTCTTGCTGCCCCAAAAACACAGATTTTCCTCCTTCATAGGACTTCTAGTGTTTGCAACTTTTTGGTAGGATAATAGTCTAGTTCTGCTTTGCTTCATATCTTCTTCATCATGCTCACTTCTTGATTTTTAATAGTCTTCTTTAATGTTTTCCTTTCTTGCAACATTTCTCAGCATTTCCTTTCATAGATCATAGTTTAGACTATTTTGATGCAAAACTCTGTTTTTGTAGATGCACTCATTTCATTGCTTGCTTGATCTTATTGGTTGTCTGTCAGTTCCTTTGCATCAGATCTCTTCTAGAAATAGGCCAGCTTATCAGCCATCACATCCTATATCTGATCCATGCCCTACAGGTCACCCAAACCTCACCTCAATTCTGCCTTAGTTTCTTGCATTTTCCATAGAACTTCTTCCTCTCTCCTTGAGCGAACCCAATCATATTCCTCTCTCTTGGTGATTCATGGTAGACCTTAGGCACCCTAATGCCTCATTACAACCTTCATCTACCTTTTTTACCCACTCTCACACCCTCAAAATAGTGAAAACTGCTCTCGGCCTCCTCCTGTAGGCCTCTTATAGTTGCCCTATTTTCCTCTTGTAGATTTCCTGTGTCCTCCTGTAGATTTTCTTGTAAGATTATTTTGAATTCTGAGTGTGGGAAAATCCTCCAGAAGGCCACTTGAGACCTCCTAGGACCCATCCACACCATCCTACATCCTCTCAAGTCCCAAAACCACCCTTCAATTCCACCTATTCGTTGCCACATTCACACACAATAAATTACATGCATGTCAAATTCACATAAAAATACATACAAATCCAAAAATATGTTATTTTCTTATTTACTTCCAGAAATAGCTTAGTTAGATCTTGTTTACTTCCTTGAGTAGGTAATGGCATTCCTTTCATGGTTTTCATAGTGCTTTCCGCAAACGTAGAATTAGTTGGTTAATTAGGGTTCACTAGGTTTGCTTTACATTTCAGTCTTTCTCCTTTTTGTAGTTAGATTAACATCTGTAGAGTAATCTTTCTCTCCTTTCATCACATATAGAGCTTCTTCTGAGATTTATAGATTCAGTTGGCTTGAGCTCCTAGTGATCTTGTGCCAGCTGACCAAGTGACGACCTACGGTGAGAACTAGTACTTGTGCATACGACACCGATGCTTCCAAGTTTGTTACGAACTACCCGACTGATAAGAGTAAAGTAGGCAGCACAGGAGTTGCAGGATTATTGCTGCAATACTCGTGCTCACCATTAACATCAAACTCACTTCTTCTCGTTTTTCACACTTCCACTGGGAAGATATTTACTCTCTTTGGCCAGATCTTGCCTTGCCCTACTGGGAATTGTGAAATCCTAAGGCTCAAGCCACAAGCTTGGCCTTTTAAAATGTGTAGTGTGTAGTACAGGATGGCCCAAACTGTGCCCTGCATAGTTCCAAGAGTCATCCCGTCACCTTGGCCACTAAGATTGCACAATGTGTAGTCTCTCCTAGTCTTTGTGTAGGCTCGGACTACGCATTACGTAGTCCCAAGCCTCAAGCTTCATCCTTGGCTGCTTGGACTACATAGTGCGTAGTTCCCATAGGAAGCTAGTCTCTCTTGCCAATGAAAATTATGCAATCCTTTCCATCAGATGCCTGGTTTACTGCATGATCATTCCTTGTAAGTAGATTTTCTAAAGACTGCTATTTTCTTTCCATGATTTTCTTTTTTATCCCACATTTACCATAGTTGTTGAGAACTTCTCTCCAGCAGTCATTTTTACCATGACACCAAAGAGAGCTACTACAAATGAGACCACTAAAAGTAGTACTGGGGATGTAGTTGAGAAAAAACCAGTAGACTTTCCAGTAAATGCAAACACTTAATTTTTTATATAAAAGGGGTCAACACTAACATGGTAGCAAGTTAATGAAGTTCTTTCAGTAAAGATCCTTGAGGAAAATCTAGAGGGTCAGAAAGTGTATTTGACTATCTCGAAGTTAGGACTACACAAAGTTGCATGTAGATATTCGACCTTCCCATGTGCAAATTTCATCAGCTAGATTGTCCCACATATTGATGAGAAGACTTTGACATTGAGCAGTGTTAGAAGATAGAATCTTGCTACCTTTGGGGAAAAAAATTATCAACGCATATATCACTTGCCTAAGCCAGTGAAGCTCATGGAATCATTGTTCTATGCCACCCACAACTATGTGAATATATGAGACATTGTCAAAGGTTGGGTGAAAGAGCCATTGAAGTTTTAATAGACACCCACCCATATATACAAGAAAAAGTCCCTTAGGAAGGCCTACCAACTCTTGGTTATGTTAGCTTGCAGGATCCATGGTCAGCAGAGCACGAAAACCTTTCCTAAAGGGGGGGCAGTCTTATTGGATCAGATAGTGAATGAGGGGAAGTCGTTCAACTGGTCAGATCTGTTGGCTTGATAGTTGAGGGCCCATGTAGCATAGGCTCAGAGTCCTCTCGATGGTGAGCAAGAAAGGTTCTACATGTCTTCATATTTACTAGATGTAATATGTGCATAATTGTAGTTTAATGGAATGAACTAGACATGGACACCACGAGAATATACTATGTATATCTATCACAAGTTCCTTTCGAATTGCAGTCATCGAGGAATAATGGAAAAACTAACTGAGCACTTCATCATCCTGCTTTACAAGCTCATCTTCGAAAAATATCCACTTTTCATGTCACGACAAGCAACGAAGGTGATCAAAAACATCATTGATTGGTATGCCTCACTAGGTGGCACTTTCCTTAGAGTGTTTGGGAAAGAGAATCCTCCACATGTTTTACCCAATTATTCCATCGACAATCTTATCATGCAATAAGTATCATATCATCTTACCACAGGGTCAACAAAAACTTTGTGTTGGGCGAGGACCAACTTGGTCCAATTTTGGTCAAAGACTCTACATTTTGAGGAGTAGAGTGCATGGAGTCCACAAAGTTATATTCACCATGTAACATCTAGGGGCTTTGGAATGGGTCAAAACCCCTCATTTTGTAATAGGTATCAGGGTTTTAGTTCCTTGTTTTGTTGATTCCATGGTAGGTGGAACATGGTTTTTGTAGCAATGTAATGTATTTAAGGACATGTAATTCTTTGTTGAATATCATCCTTAGAATCATTAAATCATAAAAAGAGTGCAAGTGTTACACAAAAATATCGTCACCATGATTATTTACAGTTAGTATGGGTCTATCACCACTGTACTGTCCTCATAAGCAAGTCTCAGACCTCGGCTCTTCAAGTCAAGATTTGAAAATGAGAGAAAGACATTGAAAATCAACAAAGCTCTGGTTTCGCACTTTCTCTCACTATTGCCTGCGGTCCCACACCTTCTGTTTACAAAAACTGCAGACCTGCCCACTCTGTCTCTAAAGGTGTGGGTGTGGACCCCTGTGAAAGTCAAAAAGACGCAATTTTATTCTAAAAAACTCACTTTGGGTTAATTCTAGATGATTCTAGAAGGAATTTTGATGTGGATTGGCCGCTCTTAGGTGGTTCATGCATTCCAAAAGAGAAGGAGCTAATCCCTTGATGAGAGGAGCTATCCCTTTGAAGGAGGGCTTTATCCCTTTGAAGGAGGACCTAGTAACTTCCCTCCATTGCACTATAAATTAAGGCATTGGGCTGGTTGCTAGGGAGGTTAGAAGCTGAACATTTTTTAGGGTAAATGCTGGTGAAATTAAAACTTCCTAGTTGAGCTTGAGAGGAGAGATCACATACCTTTTTGGATTCATTTGGAAGAGAGTGAAACTTGTCAAAGTAGAGGAGACTTCTTGCTGGACCCTAGGAGGAGCTTGTACAGCGTTAAGGCAGAGGTTGTAAAGTTCTTCTTTGATTTGAATTAATACAATCAGATTCATTTCTCAACAAATTGTCTTATGTCATTTGTTTCATGAATTCCTTGACTTTCATGTTAAATATGTTTTATGATATTGGCTTTTCAGGTGCTATTTAATTTGTTTGCAGATTCGCGACAAGGGAGCTCATTTGGATCAAAGAAGCGAGGCTTCCACAAACTTGCGTTGGACCCAAGGTAGGCCTAAAGCACTTGTTTGCCTTTGTTTATAAATGCATATTTAGGGAAAGATAGTTTGTGATTGGCTTGCTTGTCACTAGGTCTTCTTTAGATTCTAGAAAGGTCTATCTTGTCCGCAAGATCGACTCATTCCATGTGACAAAATGGCGACTCCGCTGGGGACTTGATTTTTTCCTTGTTTTTACTTTGACCTGAGAAACTATGTTTTTGTTTCTGTTTTTGGCTTGTTGTGTGTGGAATTGGGTAGAAATAGTAGATCCAGGGTTATTTTTTGTTTTTCATAACTTTGGGAGAGGACCACACCCTAGCCTTTTGACACAGTGCGTACTTATCTGCACTTTTTCTTTTAGCACCGAGCGGTACTGCACCTGTGTTAACTGTGGGCCTGCGGACCCTGTCAAAATTTTGTAAAACCTAAGATTTTCTCTGTTAGTTAGCTTAGTTTTTGTTTAAGAAGTTATTATCCACTGCCTAGACCTGCATATAACCTGTCAGAAGCTTTCCTTAGGTTGATTTCATTGGTGTTAGGGTTTTAGGTGAAATTCCTAGAAGTTTTGCTTGTTGGGTTTGTTTTTCATTTTGGTCTTGTAGTAGCTCTGAGCTTAGAAGCTGTAGGAACCTCAGATCACCTTGGATTCTACCAGCCTTCTTATGAGTCTGACCATTTGTGAAATATACCTTTGTTGAGGAATCCGCCTTGTGTTTTCTCTTTACAAAACTTCGAAAAGCTTGTGTTTAAAAGTTTGGATTTTCATTTTTAAAAAGAAAACAAAATTGGTTGTTTTTTACTGATTTGTGATTCTGCATAAATTGGTCCTTAGTTTACATCTAGCTAAGTAAAACATCAAAAGACATCTTGTAGGCTTTGACTTCAAATAGGTTTTTATAGTTTATAGATCTCAAAGTTAGTCATTTCCATAGTTTTGAGTGTTTTATAAAAAATAAAAAAAATCTCTTTTGGAAAAAGTTTGTTTTTGTAGTGGTTGAGTGCTTTGAAAAGAAAAGGGAAATTTTTGTGAAAATAACTAGTTGTCTCGTTTTGAGTGCATTGGAAAGGACAAAAGCAGTTCTTTTAATTTGTTTGTTAAGAAAGATTTGTGTTTACAAAGTATTTGCATTCTCAAACTCTTTCCTAGCTGGAAGTTCATCAAAGGGAAAAGATTGTTTAATCATCTTAAGTGCATTTTTAGTGATTTTGAGTCGAGTCTTCATACCATGAGTTTCATCTCCGCACCTTTTGACTTAAACAAAAACCAATAAAAATAACGCTTAAAGTAAAATTTATCTAGTAACATTTTATTTCTAGGGCTCTGATACACCAACTTAGCTTAGGCTAATGTCTTGGAGTAGGAGAGTAATTAACTCCCCAAGACAGTAAAAACAAACAAGTAGCTGTATCTTGTGGTAGGGACAAAATCCAATTGATGCATTTATGCAATGGGAAAGCTCCTCTTAAAGGAGAAGCACGAGATCGTGTCTGAACCAGTGTGGGAATCAATCCTTCCTAATTGGGAACGACGCCAGATATTCACGTATTAAAAACGGTAAACCTCGGATTAACCATTGTCGAGGAGCCTGGGGTCACTTGTTGGTAAATCTTGGATTATGTTAAGGAGCCTTCAAGGGGATTGAGCTTGCTACTCTGCCCTTGCGTGCGTATCGGATCGTAGACTATTCCCCCAGGTATATTTGTTTCAGTTGGTAGCCTTAGTGACCATATTCTTTAGGATTCTTCCTAAAGTGACAGTGGTGGGAAGATCCCACTGTACCTGGAGCAGACGTCGACTAGACTCACTTGGATTTTCTGGGGGGTTCTATTCACTCGAGACGGTTAAGTGGAGGAACTTGTGCCAGTCTATTCATTAAGCAGGTTGTCGGGGTAACTGTTCCAACCGCCATTTCTGTATTGAACTCTGCGACGTTGGATTTCATCACCAACTAGTGTTTTCAGTACGGAAAGTTACTGTTTGTGTGTGTTTGATCTCCTAGATTCTTTAGGCGTGTGATTCAAATTTGTTTGGTTCTTTAGAGGATTTAGGTGGTTTTCATTGAGATTTTACTTTGTTTGTGTGTGAAGTAGTTAAATTTTTTTAATCGTGGCTGAATTACTGAGGAAGTCCCGTAGACTTCGGGGCCAACCTCCTGCGTTTTCACTGAGCCAGCCTGAAGGGTTGAAAGTCCTTGTAACTCCTAGAGACAGTAGAGTTGGGTCACCTGAAGGAGAGTCTTCTTTGGTGGTACATCCTGATTTTCAAGCTTTAGTAGCAGATTATAATCCGCAATCAGTGTTTGTTTCCGAAGTTACTGGTAGCTTTTCATCTACCAGTGATATAGGTGAGGAACCTGAAATATCTAAACCTGAAAGTGAATTTGTTGCTACTCCAACATCGGGGTTTACTTCTCCAGCTTCTAGTGGTCCTGGTTCACCTAGGGTAGAAAGAATAATTACCCAAAATCTTCCTTTTGGACTTATAGCTATCGAAGAACTTGCTACTCCGGAAGAAGAAGTAGGCATCCCTATCCCTGAAAATCAACCTGCTATTGAACTAAGGGAGCGTGAATCAATTTTTTACAGTCCACCTAGGAGCAGTGCTTGGTATCTTTCTTTGACTAATTTCTTAGAAAACCCAGGGTTAAGTTTTTCACCACCTCGTGTTCCTGATCACCCAACACCTAGAGGTTACTATCCTCCGTTAAATATGTCAAGACAGTCGTCCATGTTTACTCAATCGCCCAAATCCTTTTTGTACGGCGGTCCTTCTATTCCCTTTGGTTATCAGTCACTTTCTGGTACTTTTTCGAAAGCATCTTGTCAACCCATTGAACAAGGGTTATTAACTGGAAGCAATGGTACTAAGCCGTTGAGCGTAGAAGATATTCTCATGATGTCAGGTACTATTCCCAATCCTCAACCTCAAGGTGGCCAGTTACCGCCTGGGGGGAAACCTCAAAATCCTCAATTATCGCCTGGGGGGAACCTCAAGGACAGTACATACCTACGGGACAGTACGTTCCTCAAGGTCAACCCCAGACTCAATATGTACCCCAAGGTCAACCCCAGTATCAATTTATACCTCAAGGTCAACCCCAGTATCAGTACATGCCTCAAGGGTATCAACCCCAAGGTTAGTACTCGAACCAAGGTTTCCAACCACCCTCCGGTCAATCATATGTTCAAGGAACGGGAAATGTACCTTTGAATTATCAATCCTACCCTCAACCCGGTTATGGTCCTCAATATTCTCAACCTGTTATGGTTCCGTACCTCGGAATGAATCTAGTGTGGGATCCATCGTAAACTCAACAGGTGTTGCAACCGAATGTACAGTTATCATCTCAAACTGGACAACCCTTAGTTTCTGGTACACCCTGTTATCACTCAGGTTGTCCCTCAGGTTGGAGTAAAGGGATACGGCCGAGTTAACCACAGACCAACTTTGGACTGCAGGTTCTAGCCCACCTGAAATCAGAGAGGGCTCTCGCTTTCTGATTTAGCTTTGTTGATGATGATTTTAGGCTAGCTATTGAGTTCAGGGGTTTTGTTTGTGTTTTGGTGGGAATATTGATGTTTCCAGGTAAAGAGGCAGGTATAGTGTGAAAGTTTCAAACCATTGGGCATGGATTCAAGGAGTAAGACTGCTGGTGCATTTTCTTGGTCACAGGAGGAATAAGGAGCAAGGTAGCTGCACATGGAGCAATTTTTCAAGTTTAAAGGATGGAAAGAATGCTAAGGGAGGAGAGGCAATTAATAATCTCTCAGTCAGCTTAACAGAGAAGGGTGGATGAGCTCTATCTAAGGGCTGTAAAGAATCCCTAGATAACTGTCAAACACATGTGAATTAGGTAAATATGAGCCACGGTGAATTCATATTCATGTCCAATTCATTTCAGATGAAGACATAAAGAAACAACAGAAATTGAGCCTAGAGTGCAGTTAAACAAGTTCTAGGCTAATCTTTCTTTTTGCTATTTAGATGGTGAAAAATGAAAATAGAGGTAAGAGGCACTTATTGATTCATGTTGCAGCACAAGAATTCCATCATTCAGTCTCCATAGACCATTAACAACACAAAAGACTGTCATTCCTCCAATCTCTTCAGCAATCTTTGATTAAAGAAAGTATCAGACATACAGTGCGAGTCTCTAGTGAAAATTATCAATCGACCAACCCTTGAAACAATACAGAGGGTGGTATATATAGAAAAAATCCTCCAAAATTGTTTATTACAGCTTTGACCTAAACAGGTATGAAAGTAAAAGATTACTTTAACCTAAACCTATCAGGAATAAATGCAAGAAAATATCTATGGGCTGCACTGTGGGCAGTCGTATCAAAATTGAATTAATGCGTTGTCCTCGGTGGCTTGGTGCAGTGCTTCTGCAATAACTGTGCATGGACTTCTGCTCCATTGTAGTTCGGTGGCTTTAAGTGCTTTAACTGTGATTTGAGAGCTGGGATGGGCTTACACCTCCTGATTTGACTTTGCTGGAGGCCATTCAATGCTGACCTGCTTTGGGAACTGAAGATTTCCATTAAAAATTTAACTGATACTCTTTGCCGCTTCGTCTTTCCTCTGATACTCTTTGACAAATGAATCGGGCTGGTTCTCTCCTTCGTTGTGGGTCAAATCAAAATTTAATGGCCGCTGTTCGGTCCTCTGTTTCCTTTTAGAACTGTCCTTCACTCCTTTCTGAATGCCTCGCGGAGAAAAATGGGTCATTCAGCGCCTTTGGGCTTGTTGGGGGCTGCGCAATGAGGGTTTTTCCATTTTGGCCCTTTTCCCATATCCATGCATGAAAAACTGCCTCAAAATTTGAATCTGAGCTTCCTAAGCACGATTTTCGCCTTTCGCCTCAAAATTGATTATGACGTCAGCATGACGTCAACGGGTGGGACCCAGTACGGCGGATTACGTCAGCATGATGATGTCAGCAGGATGACGTTAGCATGTACGGCGGGTGACGTGGCAAGGGTGACTCGGCAGGAGGCCAATGTTGTGCAGATGACGTGGTGCGGTGACGAGGCAGACATGTAGAACATGATAGGTGATATGGGGCACGCGTATAGAAGGCGGAAAACGGTTTCATCAGACCGCTTTCTGTACGAGAGCGGTATCCGTCAAAGCCCTTCCGATGCAATAGAAGGCAGACAGGTGTCTTTGGTACGGCGGAGAAACCGCCTCGCCATCGGAAGCTAATGGCCGAGCAGCGGGGCGCCTCCGAAAACGCTGAGAGCCGTCAGATGGGGAGGGCCCGATCCGACAGTGGACGGAACAGGCGAATTGGCGGGGGAATAATGGACGGGCGCGCGAATATTCAGATTTTGATATAGCACGGCGAGGAAGGCAAAAACTTAGGAAATGCGGGTTTTCGTGGGTTAGTTTAGGCAGGGGGGGGGGGCATAACTTGATGTTTAATCAAGCTTTTGAACATTAATCTTTGGAAAAAGACTGCGGAGGGGTAAAATGTGGGGTTTTAAGGGGTAAAGGGGTGGTGAAGGTTGTTATTCTGACCAGGTGTCAGAGTAACTCATGCTAGGACACAGATGGGTTAAAAACGGCCCCAGATGGACTGTTTTTTCCCAGAATTAGGAGAATAGGGCTATAGTGCCAGGGAGGGGATATTTAATATTTTATTTTTATTTTTTTTTTTGGGATTTTTATACATAGTTTTAGTAGGGGAAGGGGAAGAATCTAGGGAGTTAGATAATAGAATTAGTAGTTAATATGGAGATGATGAGAAAGCGCTAAGGTATGGGACCTTAGGCTATTTTTTGGGGAAAGTGATTTATAGAGGAGAACTGGACAATCCTTGAGTGGAGCAGATCTTCACCAAGGCAATTGATATGGAGAATGATGAAACTAAGAGGCTCAAGCAAATCTTGACCTCTTTAGGGGAGTTAGTAATGTCCAGCTTGAGCTCCTCCAGATGAAAAAACTGTATCATGATTGTTATCTGAAAAGATATAAGACTTTAAAACACAAAATTGATCATGAATCATTATTCTGCAACCTCAAAAACTACCTACCCAGCCTGCTTTTCTAACATTTTTTCTTCCTTTTGGTTTGGGTGCACTTAGAATTGCAGACCCAGCTTTACAATTTTTTCTTTTTTTCTGTTCTCCTATCTAAGTCTACACTTATTTCTGCCAAGGGCCCAGATTAAGTAGTTGGGCTCCTTTGATTCTCTACCTATCTACAAATCTGCCAAGATTAAGCTGTTTGGACATATATCATTCTCTATATTCTAAAATAGGAAATTGAAACCTGGGGAGGCCAAGATTAAGCTGTTTGGACTTCCCTTAACTTAAAGAACTCTTCAAAAATGGAACAACTCATCAAAAATTGGATTACAGCAGTGGTATTTGGACTAGCACACTTTTATGACTTCTTCTTTGGCCTCCTTAAGGAAATATGGAACACTGCAGCATGGAAAGTATGACATATTTGGCATGTAAAAATGTCAATCATGAAAGATGAACACCTGTCACAACAGGAGGCTAACACACCCCAGCAACCTGTCCAGTCTACTATTCAAACTTCTGTACCTTCGGTAGTTTCTCAGCCTAGGCCTAGTACGCCTCGTACTCCGCCTCAAACGACTGCTGCAACTGCCGCAACATCTGTTCAATCTACCCCACCTACTTCTAGAGTATCGACAGCTCCAGTTTCTACTGTTCCTGTATCTACTCCTCAGACATCTTTACCTCTGTCTGGATCCATGATTCAAACTTTGGTTCAGATGCCTGTAGGACAACCTGGTTCAAGTACGGTTATCACAAGTCAACCACAATTTACTTATCAACCGTACCAGGTACAGTACCAATTCGGTCCTACTATGCAGCAGCCAGTCTATCAGTATCAACCGTACCCTGGGTACACATATCAACAACCTCAACAAACCCAGTATGGTCCGGTTAATCCTAGTTTTCCGGGAGGATACAATATCCCAAATGCAATTCCTATTCCTAGTTATCCAGGATATCCTCCTCCTGGGGCTGGTCTCATGACCCAGAGTTTTAGGGACCCTAATCGTTAGTTACCGTCTATCGCAACTTTGGACTTGCCTGACTTGTCATGCCTAACAAACGATCCCATTAATTATCTTCCGTTTTGGCCGCCAATGCCGAATACATTGCCTAGTGATATTCCTAAGTTCAAAGGCAAATCAGGAGAGGACCCGTCGAACCATGTGATGACTTATCACCTCTGGTGTGCGTCTAACTCCATTTCAGATGATTCAATCCATCTAAGGCTTTTCCAGCGCACTCTAATTGGTCTCACAGCCAAGTGGTACATTGAGTTACCACGAGGCACTTTTTATAATTTTAGTCAGTTAGCTACCTCATTTTTAACTCATTTTCAGTTGCCAGTCAGATATGAAAATGGCACAGAATTACTAACTTCATTAAAGCAATTGACGTCCACTTACATTTCATATCACATTCATGAATGGAGATGTCGACGACGTTTAGTGAAGGTTTTTATTTCGGATCAGATCTTGGTTGAATGGTTTGTAAAATCTTTGTTGCCAAAGATCAGTGAAGATGTAGCTAAGGCCGGAGTCATTACTAAGGAGCAAGTAATTGCTCAAGCATAGTACCTTGACTTGGTCTATACTAAGTTAGGTACGTTACACGAGAAAATCCCCGATCTTCCCAAGCAAAAATCAAATCGCTGTAGCTCCTTCAGGGTCTCATGCCGCTGATGGTATGATTGGTACGGTTAACACTAAAAGTAAGAAGAAATCTTCCAAGAATTCTTCTCCTATCATAACCTTGCCTGATTCCCCAACAGGAGATTCTTCCGCGGAGATTTCCGCCGATATTCACGTTGTAGAGTCATCTCAAGCCAAATCAAAATCCGGTGGTAAGAAGAAAGGGAAGAAGAAGAATAAAACAGACAAAAATTCAAAGGAGAAACCTGAAAAATCGGAATCCAATGATGAAAAACGTAAACCTCGTTATCGTTGTCTCATTTGTGATGACGAACATTTTACAAGAGACTTCCCTCATAGTGTAGAGGTTGCGAAGATTGTCAAAGGTTCCCAAACACCTGGTGTTTTGAAGGATCCTTTTCCAAGTCAAGACAGTAAGATGATAGGTTCTTCCTTGAGTGCCAATGAAGAACCCATACTGATGATGTCCCATGTTAGGATTGCGACTCGATCGCATGATTATGGTAGTAAAAGTCCTGTTGATGGTAAAGAAGCAAAATCTTCTCATTCTAATCCATCAACCTCAACTCTCGGTTTCGATCCACTACAGATCGAGAAACCTAATCCAGACTTAGTAATCAAACTGCCCGCCAAGGGTATACTTCGAAAGTCAGCTTTCAATCCACATGCGAGAGCGGCTCAGAACTATAACATTGTTGAGGATTTAGCTGTTTCACCCTCAGCAATGTCGGCTTTGGAAGTGCTGCAATCATGTCTAGCACAGTGTAAATTACTTTTTTCGGCTATAGGAGCTGTTGATGTTCAGGACTCGAACCTAATAATTTTCGATCTAGAAAATAGTACAGCACGCTTACCTCATCAAATGGCTTTCCAGATTCCAGTGATAGTAAAAAACAGGCCTATTCATCGGACTGTGATTGATGAAGGAGCCTCAACGTGTATTATGTCGATACAGTGTTGGAGATCACTTGGTTCTCCTTCGCTAAATCAATCCCCGACGATTCTAAAGGCCTTTGATGGCCGTGGGTTTCATCCTTTTGGCATTCTACAGGATTTACCTATAGGGGTTGAAGGAAAAACCATTAATCTAGATGTGGAGGTGGTTAATGCCCCTCTAGATTACAACCTTCTCTTGGGTCGTAGTTGGTCTTATGCTATGACAGCTGTCGCTTCATCGGTCTTTCGGGTTATAAAGTTTCCTCATAACGGAAAGATCGTAACAATAGACCAGCTGGCTTACTTTT
This sequence comes from Pinus tabuliformis, assembly GCA_031772625.1. Lineage (NCBI taxonomy): Eukaryota > Viridiplantae > Streptophyta > Pinopsida > Pinales > Pinaceae > Pinus > Pinus tabuliformis. Next base: position 414,207,690 of record CM062805.1, on the reverse strand, counting down.
CATCCGACCCAGCCTCTTCTGAAAGTATTCAGCATGTCGGTAAAACGATTATCCCGTATAAGGATGTTGGAGTAGGACTAGTTAAAGATGTCGGTTTACTGGGAACTTTTCCTTTTCCTCCGATCAACGCATCGTCTTCATTTGCAACCATTCATATGATTACGTCAGACACCATTGTTTATGATGATCCTTGGATCGTTCCTTCTGAATCTGAGATAGACTCATTTGGTGATGTCATGCCTTTGAGTCCATATGAAATTGCGTATGAGGCCGTGCAATCGTTTACCGACCCATCTTCAACCAGAATTGACTTAATGAATGTGGTCTGTGAAGAATCACTTTTCACATCACAGAACTTGTTCACTCTGATGAGCAAATTCGTGAAATCCTATGTGTAGATGATTTACCATGGGAAGATCTCCATCACAGATCTTCGTTTTTACCCGAGAATGATCGTTTTGAAAATGAGTTTTCATCAATTTTTATGACTGAATATGTCAAGGAACCTCAGAACCCAATGAAACATCCTGATTCAGAGTTAAATTTGGGAAACATCTCTCGAGCTATTCCTATTGACATTTTGGTTAAGCCTGGAATTGTTGAGAACATTCATATAGGTGCCTTGTGTACAGAAGACAAAATTCGAATATATAAGGCCCTATTTCAAGAATTCCGTGACGTGTTTGCCTGGTCCTATGAGGAAATGCCAGGAATTGATCCCGCGATTGTTGTTCATGAAATCAAGACTTACCCGGATGCTAAATCCGTCCGGCAACGTTTGCGTCAGATTCACCCAAGAAAAGCTGCTGCTATTAAAGCAGAAGTTGAAAAATTACTCAAAGCAAGTTTCATTTATATGATCCTGTTAACGGATTGGGTATCGAATATTTTCCGGTTAACAAAAAGCAAGGGACAATAAGAATATGTATCGATTATAGGGACATTAATCGATCCTGTCCAAAGGATAATTACCCAACTCCCTATATCGATCAAATCATTGATGATTGTGCCGACAATGAAATATTCTCCTTCATGGATGGTTTTTCCGGATACAATCAAATCAATATTCTACCTGTCGATCAACCAAAAACGGCTTTCATTTTTCCATGGGGGACATTTGCTTATTGCAAATTACCTTTTGGGCTCAAGAATTCTGGAGCAACTTTTCAAAGGGCCATGTCTTATGCGTTTCATGACATCAAGCACATTGTGCAACCCTATCTCGATGATTTGCCTGCTCATTCATTACATCGAGCTGATCATGTCATCCATTTACGAGCAATCTTTATGAGGTGTAGGCATTATCGGATTCGGTTGGATCCACACAAATGTGTTTTCTGTATAGAAACGGGTCGATTGCTGGGGTTTGTCATTTCGAAAGCCGGCATTTGCGTCGATCCCTCGAAGGTTGAAGCTATTGTCAAATTGCCTCCTCCTTCGAGTCTTCGCCAACTCCAAAGTTTGCAAGGGAAAGAAATTTTTTTACGACGATTCATTCCTAACTACGCCGAGGTTACAAAGGGTTTTACTTGATTGTTGAAACAGAATACTCCGTTCTATTGGGATGAGATAGCTCAGAAATCTTTTGATGCACTAAAACACGCGTTGACCCATGCACCGTTATTGCATCATCCCAACTACAACCAGGATTACTTCTTTTATCTCGCCGCCTCTCATTCCACCATTAGAATGGTCTTAGTTTAGGAAGATGAATTCGGTACTGAACATGTGATATATTACCTTAGTCGAACTTTAAATCCAACTGAGCTAAAATACTCACATGTGGAGAAATTGGCATTGGCAGCTGTTCAAGCTGTCCAACGTTTTTGTCACTACATTTTACTATGTAAAACTATAGTAATTTCGGATTGCAACCCTATGATCTACATTTTGACCAAGCAATTGCTAGGGGGCAAGTACTCTAAATGGATTGTTATCCTGCAGGAGTTCGACTTGGAATTTGAAAAATCTAAGTCTAAGAAATCTTTAGTTTTTGCGGAATTAATGTGTGACTTCCCGCGTGCTGACACGGAAACTGTGGCAGAGGAGCCCATTGCAGACGAATCCTTGTTTCTAATCAGCACTTTAGATCCATGGTATGGGGATATCATCGTTTATCTCCAGACCCAATCCTTTTAGCCAGAAATTTCAAGGTCAGAACATCGGAAAATACAATTCTAGTCCCAACAATTCAGGATTATTGGAGATACTCTTTATCGCCGTGGGGTGGACTCTATTTTTCAACGTTGTTTAACTCACGAGGAAGCTGAAAGGGTTCTCAATGACTGTCACTCTGGAGCGTGTGGCGGTCATATGTCTGGGTATGCCACAGCCCAAAAGATATTGCGCGCTAGCTACTTTTGGCCGTCTTTGTTTAAAGATTGTATTACCGCGATCTGAAAATGCCACAACTGCCAAAGTTTTGATCAAAAGATGTGCGCTCCACCTGCTCCTATCCACCCTATAATTGCCATTGGTCCTTTTGCTAAATGGGGTATCGATTTTATTACATGTAACCCTCACTCGGCCGGGGGGCATGCGTATATCATCCTTGCGGTATATTATTTTACCAAGTGGGCCGAGGCGATGCCTACATTTGAGGCAGACGGCAAGACAGCTGCAATTTTCGTGTTCAATCATATAATTGCTAGGTTTGGTGTCCCACAAGCGATTATCACTGATCATGGGCATCATTTTCGAAACGTTATGATGACCGAACTTACAGGCCAGCTTGGTTTGCGTCACGATAGTTCAACTCCTTATTATCCACAAGCTAATGGTCTGGTTGAATCCATCAACAAAGTTTTAGTCATCATGATTTGACGAATCATTGGGATTCATCGGTCGAATTGGCATAACATGCTATTTTCAGCACTTTGGGCGTATCGTACCTCAGTAAAAACATCAACAGGGTTCACTCCTTTCCAACTAGTTTATGGTCTGGAAGCTGTGTTACCCATTGAATGCGAAATCCCGTCATTGCAAATGGCCATCGAGTTACTTCCAGCCACTTCTGAAGAGGAAAAACGTTTTTTATACTTGGCTCAATTAGATGAGAATCGACGTGATGTTGCATTGGCGATCGAGACTCACGCAAAACGTATGAAAGCTCAGTATGATCGAAATGTGACCCCTCGAAATTTTTTGGAAGAAGATCTAGTCTTAGTTTACGATCAAGCTAATGATAAATTAGGCGCTGGAAAATTCGTTCCTATGTGGCATGGTCCCTATGTTGTCAAGCGAAAGCTGGCAAAAGGGGCTTATGAATTGGAAACTAGATCCAGGGTCTTCATTTCTACTTCCCGAAATGGTACGATTCTATCCATGCGAATAAATGAGTTGATGTCGAACATGGTAGAAACCACTTGATTACCAGTCGATGATGTAAACTGTTAACAAGTGTGAGAGAGACCACCAGTGATGTCAATGGTTCTCAAAGTACCCAGTACAATCCATGAGATGTGAATGAATGAGTTGATGTCGAACATTTCACGGAATCCTTCGATTGAAAGTCAATGATGTAAACCGTCGTCAAAGGCGAGAAACCTGCCATTGATGCATGCAGATTTCAAGGTACTGACGATTTCTAGGTCATCTCTCTAGATAATGTGCTGATGTCGATAGAAAGCGACCCGTTGCAGGCAAGCCCACAACACGAAATCGTAGATCAAGTTGAAGAAATGTAGCTGTAAGGACTGACTCAGGGATGGTCGAGATAGATGACAGGTATTTTGCAGATGAATGGTTTATTTGCAGTGACCTCTTGAACACATAACGACACGACAGATGGCTTGGTAACAATTGACCCAATAGTTAATACCCGGAACCAGTTTGAAGATTTTCAAAGTGGTTTAATCAACTGTTAGGCAAAGGATTTCCCAACCCAGGTGAATGAAAAGTGTTGTGTTCAAGAGTGGTGATAAGGCTTCTTCTGAGACAAAGGATAACAAATAGGTTCATTTTTCTCTCTTTTCCCCCACCATTTCTGGCAAGTACCTCTTTATTTTTTACAAGCTTGAGGAGGATAACATATGCTTGATTATAAGCTCATCCTTCGGATGAGTCCAACTTAGTTTAGATTCGAACCCTAAGAAGGAGTGGTTCGTTCCTGTTTGTAATCGAACAGGTCCTTTACTGTGAAATTTTAACGAGTCCAGTATAGGAGAAACTCGGCGTTTTTCAATTTTAGAGAGTCTGAAAAAACTTAAGAAGACTCCAGGGTTGACCTTTTTCGTAAATTTGTGTCTCCCAAGCCCGAAAAAGTATAAAATAATACTTGAGAGAACTGCTTGATCTTTACAACCAAGGAGTACTTTCATGATTAGTGTCTTTGACCTGAAAAGTAAAAAGTGATCAAGGACACGTCGTTTTATTTCCAGTATCGAATTTGAAACGACAAAAATCCGACAATCTTTTCCTGTTTTTACGGTCAGAAAAGGGCTATAAGAGGACCGTCTTTTAATTCCATTTTAACGAGTGTAAAAGAAACACTCGGCAATCTTTTCATGTTTTAGGAGTCATAAAAGGGCTTAAAATATGACTCTGAGGTTTCACTTTTTCGTAAGTTTTAACGAGTTCGAAAAAATGATAAAAATGTACTCATGGTTTTCACTTTTTCATAAGTTTTAATGAGTTTGAAAAAATGATAAAAATGTACTCATATGGTTGACTTTCAATTTAATTTACGAGCAGGAAAAGACGGAAAGAACTCGGCATTTTCATTTGTTTTACGAGAATGAAAGATAGCAAAATAATCTCGGTATTTTCATGAGTTTAACGACTCTTGAAAATAACTGAAATTGACTCGAAATAGGTTTCATTTTTACAAAAGCTTGAAACAGAGAAAAGCTATGCTTCAAAGTAGTTTCATTTTTTCACAAGCTTGAAACAGAGAGAAAACTGTGCTTGATGCCCCCTAAGCGTAACTGCTAGACACAAGCTTGAAACAGAGAGAAAACTGTGCTTGATGCCCCCTAAGCGTAACTGCTAGAGCGCATGCCCCCCAGCTTCATTTCATTCAACTAAGTACAAGCTGGATGGAATGAAGGTTCATGTACGAGATCATTTAAAAGACTCGACCTAAAACTGTAAGAAAATTATGCAAAAAACTGAAATAACTAACCTAAATATACAACATAACATTTATGAGATCTAGTCAAACTCTCGACTCAAGTAGAGGAGGATTTGTTTCATTTTTTAACGAGCTTGACACAGGAAAAGAACTATGCTCGGATTCAGTTTCATGTTTATGCAAGCTTGAAATGAAAAACTATGCTTGTTATAAGTTCGCATGCCCCCAGCATAATGGTGCAAAACGAGGTACACGCCCCCAAGCTTCATTGCATTCAATGAGGTGGATGGGATGAAGCTTTACTTTCAAGATCTTGGAAAGACTTGTGGGAGCTGTTTCATTTTTTAGTGAGGTTGACACAGGAAAATAACTATCCTCAAAACCCTTGTTTCATTTTTTAAACGAGCTTGACACAAGATAAGGAACTATGCTCACAACTACTCTCTACAATCTACCTAACAAAAAACTCTACTCTAAAAACCTTGATTAATTTTTTAACGAGCTTGACACAAGATAAGGAACTATGCTCATGAAGTTCGCATGCCCCCAGGATAATGATGCAAAGCAAGGTACATGCCCCCCAGGCTTCATTGCATTCAACCAGATGGATGGAATGAAGGTTTACTTTCAATATTTAACTTGAAAAGGGAGTTGTTTCATTTTTAAGGAGGTTGACACAAGAAAAGAACTATCCTCATACCTGATTCATTTTTTAACGAGGTTGACTCAGGAAAAGGAACTATCCTCATACCTGATTCATTTTTTAACGAGGTTGACTCAGGAAAAGGAACTATCCTCATACCTGATTCATTTTTTAACGAGGTTGACTCAGTAACAGGAACTATCCTCAAACCCTACTTTCTACAATCTACCTACATATCCTAAAATCTACCTGATTCATTTTTTAATGAGGTTGACTCAGTAAAAGAACTATCCTCATAGTAGCCTATTTCATTTTTTAATGAGGTTGATACAGGAAAAAGCTATCCTCGTTTCATCTAGTTTCATTTTTTAACGAGGTTGAGATGGGAACAAACTATCCTCGCACACACTGATTCATTTTTTAACGAGGTTGACACAGTAAAAGGAACTTTCCTCATAGTAGCCTGTTTCATTTTTTAATGAGGTTGATATAGGAAAAAACTATCCTCGTGCGTGATTCATTTTTTAACGAGGTTGGTACAGGAAAAAACTATCCTCGCACACACTGATTCATTTTTTAACGAGGTTGACACAGTAAAAGGAACTTTCCTCGTACACACTGATTCATTTTTTAACGAGGTTGACACAGTAAAAGGAACTTTCCTCGTACACACTAATTCATTTTTTAACGAGGTTGACACAGTAAAAGGAACTTTCCTCGTACACACTGATTCATTTTTTAACGAGGTTGACACAGTAAAAGGAACTTTCCTCACACTCCTTGTTTCATTTTTTAACGAGGTTGATACAAGAAAAAACTATCCTCACCCCTTGATCATGGCTTCCAATTGGAAGAAAGACATGTCAATGGACACACCTTGATCATGGCTTCCAATAGGTCTTCATCAGAAGGAAGAATAGTTCTCTGGAAGGAACACATGTCAAGGGACTCAAAAGGGATAAGAACATCGTGTTCAAGTAATCCCATAGAGTTTTCCATGTCAATTACCGGATCTAAATCAAAGGAAGATGAGCAAACAGTGAGAGGCTCACTTACATCGGTAACTGAAAGCATGGGACCAGTTGCCACATAATTAACCCGTGGCAGGGTAGATACCACTTTAGAATCAGGAACATTTAGGGGTGTCATATTATTGGTAGTTGAAACAAGACTAGGGAACGAAAGCTGGTCTACAGTCACAATACTGCCATTGTGAGGGAAAGACATCACGCGAAAGAGTGTCGATACGACAGCTTTCATTGCATAAACATAGTCTCGCCCAAGGAGTAAATTGAAATCCAAGGGACCTCGAACTACCATAAGATCAATATAGACAGTTTTACCTTCCAAGGTAATAGAAAACTTAGGAAGGATCCCTAAAGGTTCGCTAATGGTTCTGTTAAAAGCTTTCAGATTCTGCGTAATAGGCACAAGCTGGGGGGAACCCAAAGCTTTCCAAATAGTTGAGGATAAAATACTAACAGAAGCACCTTCATCTACCTGAGTACGATGTATGTCCCTACCACCAGCCTTGACAATGATTTGGAAAGGGATGGAGGAAGGAAGACGAGGTTCTGTCAGTCTATTCCAATCAAAGGAAAAGACCTCAGTACTTGGAGGGGGTTCTATAGAAACAGGTGAAATGCCCCCCGGCATAGAAGAATCTGATGTAACAAGAAGAACCTGAGCGGTATGAAGTTCACTCTCTAAAGGGAAAGTGGGATCGACCGAATGTGAAATTGAATCGACCACTTGATCAACTAATGGATCATCAACCTGAGTGACATGAGTTTCACTCTCCAATGGAAGAGTGTGATCGACTGTACTTGAAATTAGATCAATCACTCCGTCAGTTGACGGTAGGTTGGGAGAAAGTTTACGGTAACCAGTTGGAAATTCTTGCTGTGGAACAGTAAGGTTTTCCAACAATGTTGAGGCTTCATCCATGTGAGGGAAAATGTGAGTTTGATGACTCCCTTTGCATAACTTACAAGGAAACCTAACTTTAACCTTTTTCCCAGGAACCTGACTATCACTAGTTGATGGTTCAATGGAAAGTTGATGAGATTTTTCTGACCATACTTCCAAGACCTTTGGAATAGCAGGACAATTGACAAGGAAGTGGTCACCCTTACAAAGCCTGCAAGGGTATTTGGGTTTACGATGCATGTCGGAATTTTCCTCAACACAACTAACACTTACAGCCATGGTTGGTTGGTTGACTTCTTTCTTATCTTGCTTCTTCTTCTTCTTCTTCTTCTTCCCTTTCTTCTTCTTCTTAGACTCCTGGTTACTAGCATCAAGGCTTTTACCAAGCGAAGAGGAAGAAATGGAGGAAGAAAAATTAGGCGAAGAAGGTAAAGGGTCAACAGAAGGTTGGTGATGCTGAGATGGTGAACTCTGTTGAGGGGAAGCAATCGGTTGAGGTGGAACAATTGGAGTATTTTGGGCCAACGAAGTTGAAAATAACCATATCGGTAAACCTATTGTAAATCCAGGTAATGACAAAGTAGCCATATAAGGAGGACCAACATTTCCAAAGTAAGGAAAAGTACTAGGATTCTCGTTAGGAGGGGTTCCCAGGTTGGTAAATTCCGGAACATTTTCCATTATATTCAACTTCAGTGAATTTTATTAACAATTTAAAACTAAAATTAACAATTCACAATTCACACCTAACAATGAAAATTCACAATTCACACCTATGGTCTCTAAAAGTAAAAACAAACAAATTAACACACGCTATCAAATCTAGGAGTCAAACCACACACAAACAGTAACCTTTCGGACCGAAAACACTAGTTGGTGATGAAATCCAACATCGCAGAATTCAGTACAGAAGTGGCGGGTGGAACAGTTACCCCGGCAACCTGCTTAATGAATAGACTGGCACAAGTTCCTCCACTTTAACCATCTCGAGTGAAGTGAACCCCCCAGAAAATCCAAGTGAGTCTAGCCGACATCTGCTCTAGGTACAGTGGGATCTTCCCTCCACCATCACCTTGGGTAGAATCCTAAAGATAATGGTCACTAAGGTTACCAACAGCAACAAATATACTTGGGGGAACAGTCTACGACAATATAGCATGCAAGGGCAGAGTAACAAGCTCAATTCCCTTGCCGACTCCTTGACAATAATCCAAGGTTTACCGACAAGTGACCCCAGGCTCCTCGACAATAATCCGAGGTTTACCGTTTGTAGTACGTGCGTATCTGGCGTCTTTCCCAATGAAGGAGGATTTATCCCCTCATTGGTTCAGACACGGTCTCGTGCTTCTCCTTTAAGAGGAGCTTTCCCAGAGTACAAATGAAACAGTTGGATTTATCCTATCACAAGATGAGCTACTTGTTTGGTTTTACTGTCTTGGAGAGTTAATTACTCTCCTACTCCAAGACACTAGCCTAAGCTATGTTGGTGTATCAGAGCCCTAGAAATGTAAAAATTACTAGATGAATTTTAATTAAGCGCTGTGTTATTAAGGCTGTTTTTACTCAAATGGGTAAATGGATACGAAACCAATGGTGTTATGACCCGACTCAACTGAATGCAATGATAATGCAATCCTTTCAATTCGATGAATCCTAATTAAAGTAAGGAGAGAGTTTGCATTCATTTCCGACAATGCAAAAAATTGATCACTAAGAGAAAATATAACAAATTCTCTAATGCACTAATTTTATCAAGAAAAACTAATGCAAATCAATTCCAAACCATTTTTTTCATTTTTATTTTTTGTGTAAATTCAAATCAAAGAAAGCTGATCTAAATCTACAATTGATTTTTCAGAATGTAAACTATGCAATGGTAATCTATGCACAATTCACTTGAAAAGTATGCAAATGTAATCTATGCACATTTTTCATTCATATCCTGAAAATGAGAATTCTAATTATACAAATGTGATCTATGCAAGAGAATTCTCAAACACAAGACGATTCTAATGTGATCTAAGAACCAATCAAGTGCAAGTCGAGAAAATTGGGTGAGAGTTCCAAAGATCAAAAAATAAAAACACTCAAAGGCGATTAACACTCATACACAATTGCAAAAACAAAAGCAAAAAGATGCAAAATTGTGAAAAGACTGAGACAAACCTCCAACTAATGACCAAAGGAAATCAAATTAAGAATTTCTCAAAAAAGAGACTCAAAACACCCAATTGATGAAAGCTTTAAGCAGGAATGCCAATGAAATTAGCCAAGATGAAAGCTTCTGACAGGTGAATAGTGGATCTGGGCAGCAAAAATAAGCTATAAACAAAATATAATAGGAGAAAAAGAAAAAATGGAAATTTTCTAAGGTTTTGACAGGGGTACGCAGGCAGCCTGTTTGCACAGGTGCGGCCACGCTCTGTGTACACAGCTAATCCAGGTGGATGTTGGTGGCCACCCACCAACCCATTTGGACCCTCACAACTGTCTCTTTCAGTCTTTTCAGTTTCCTTGATTGTAGCACAACTTACTATTTTTAGCAGTTTTTCGGGTCCTGAACTTCCGGAGCCGTTTTGAGGCCCTAAACGACGTTTTTTTGGGAAATATGGGGGCAACATGGGTCCATGGACCGATGTTGCCCTTCCCAAAGTGGTAGTGCTCGGATAGATCTTTCTAACGAGCTATTGTGCGCGTCAAACGGAGATCGTATGCCAAAGTTACGACCCCGGGAAATTGATGCATCAATTTACCCAAACGGGGCCCACAATTTGGCGTTTCATCTTCTAGGGTTAGGTTTCGGGATGTGAAGGGTTTTCCATTGTTTCTCAACAATAAATAGGCCTTCGAGCCTCATTGTAATACAGTTCGGAACAGTTCAGAGGCATGTAGCCGCACATCTCTTCTCAGAGATAAGCTACCATCGCCCTAGCTGGTTTATTTCCAATTCTGGTTGTAAGCATATTTCGGTATTTTCCATTAATGAAATGAAGTATTATTTCCACTGCATCTCTGTATTTATGGTTATCGCATCTCTGTATTTATGGTTATCTCTGTAATCTATTGCGTTCCTGTTTAAATCCGGATCAGTGGTATCGGAGCGGTCTGCTTTTTCTCTGTTTTTCTTTGCATGTCCCCAACGAGGTCGGGATATAAGGAGTTAGGGCTTGAACTGGTCGAACCTTTGCAAGACCAGCCTCGCAAATCCCGACGGCCTCCCATGGCGGATGAGAAGAAAGACGAGGGGGCAGGAGATCCTATCAAAATCTTGCTCGAAGAAGCCCTCGAGCGACAAAGGAACGCGATGATGGATAGCTTTGCGCAGATCCTTCAGCGACTACCCAGAGGCAACGCATCGACTTCCAACAGCGACTCTGGAAACGCCACGCCGTTTAAGGTACAAGTCAATTTTGAAATCCCCATCTTTGAGGGTCAAATAGATGCAGATGCCGTAGATAAATGGTTAAATCTGCTAGATGGGTATTTTTCTGTTCATGAATTTTCAAGTCGGGAAAAGATTGTTTTCGCTCTTCTCAAAGCAGCCCCCCACGTCAAGGACTGGTGGGAAACCTACTGCGAGCAGAAGGATGAAAGCACAGGCTCCCTATTTTCAGCCGCACCCACTTGGAATGACTTCCGGGATGCCATCAAGGAGTAGTACTACCCTGTCGGAAGCTATGAGGACAAATACATCAAATGGACCACACTGCGGCAGGGACGAGACCAAGATGTGCCGGAGTTCACAAACATTTTTCATACCCTTCGCACACAGTTGGGTATCAAAGATTCTGAGCTGCATCTGGTACTCAAATACCGTGGCTGCTTGCACAAATACATCCAGGAAGAGATGGTGTTCTTGAACATCTCCTCACTCGGCACAGCATACCGATACGCTGTCAAAATCGAGCAAAAGTTCAAACAGAAGAAGCGAGACTTTGGATCTACAAATCCGAAGCCCAAAGGACAAAGCCAAGGCGGGGTGACCCAGGACAACCCGTCGAAGCCACAAGAAAAGAACAACACTACGAAGCCGAAGAAGGACACAGGAAAGTGGTGTGAGTTCCACAAAAGTCCCACTCATAACACAAGTGAGTGTCGGACCAAGCAGTCGCTAGTGGCCGAGTTGAAGGCTTCTGAATCAGATGCATGTTCTGACCCTGAGCCAGAACCCGACAAGGGGAATGGCAAAGGGAAGCAGATCATTGATGCAGATCCCAGCGCCACTGTTGCCACCGCCAAGATCCAGAAAGATGAGCCCGAAAATCCAGAGGAGGGGGAGCGTCTTTTCCACTCACAGATGTGGGTGAAGGGTTCGCCGCTACAATTCATTGTCGACAGTGGCAGCCAAAAGAACCTCATTTCAGCAGAGATCGTGAAGCAGTTGGGCCTACCGACTACACCGCACCCGCAGCCGTACAGTATCGGGTGGCTTCACGAAGGGCGAGATCTGAAAGTTCGCCAGCAGTGCCGCCTTCCCTACAGCATCAAGCCCTTCACCGACGAGGTATTATGTGATGTTACACCTCTGGATGTTTGTGATGTATTATTAGGCCAACCATACTTGTGGAGACGACATGCTGTGTATGAGTCAAGGCCTCGTGCTGTCATTATTTCTTTGCATAACTCATTATACAGGATACCAGAGGTAGCCCCAGCTACTACCACATCCTTGATCACTACCAAGAAAGGCAGCAAGCTCATATCACAAACCAGGAAATTCATCTGTCTAGTTCACTCCCAAAATAAGGGGAAGATCGTTGCTACATCCATGACCCCTGCCAAGGATTCCTCCACGCAGCAGCAACAACAAAGGGATACGGTCATGACAAAACATAGGAACAACTTCTCCTCACGCACAGGGGTACCACATAAGTTTCAGGTGGGCAACAAAGTCTGGTTGCATCGACAGAAAGAACGCCTTACCAGAACCCATCAGAAGCTCAGATCACTCCAACATGGTCCTTACAGCAGTACCAAGGCTATGGGGAACAATGCTTGGAAGCACAGCATTCCTCCATTCCTTCGCTTGCACCGAGTGTTCAATGTGGACCATCGTCGACCATGCTTCCCACCATCACTAGACACATCAGAGATTACAGGACAAGTTCAGCAGATGGAGGAACTCAACGCAATGGGGACCATTGCTTCCTAAGGGGGGAGGAATGATCCAGGTGGATGTTGGTGGCCACCCACCAACCCATTTGGACCCTCACAACTATCTCTTTCAGTCTTTTCAATTTCCTTGATTGTAGCACAACTTACTATTTTTAGCAGTTTTTCGGGTCCTGAACTTCCGGAGCCGTTTTGAGGCCCTAAACGACGTTTTTTGGGAAATCTGGGGGCAACATGGGTCCATGGACCGATGTTGCCCTTCCCAAAGTGGTAGTGCTCGGATAGATCTTTCTAACGAGCTATTGTGCGCGTCAAACGGAGATCGTATGCCAAAGTTACGACCCCGGGAAATTGATGCATCAATTTACCCAAACGGGGCCCACAATTTGGCGTTTCATCTTCTAGGGTTAGGTTTCGGGATGTGAAGGGTTTTCCATTGTTTCTCAACAATAAATAGGCCTTCGAGCCTCATTGTAATACAGTTCGGAACAGTTCAGAGGCATGTAGCTGCACATCTCTTCTCAGAGATAAGCTACCATCGCCCTAGCTGGTTTATTTCCAATTCTGGTTGTAAGCATATTTCGGTATTTTCCATTAATGAAATGAAGTATTATTTCCGCTGCATCTCTGTATTTATGGTTATCGCATCTCTGTATTTATGGTTATCTCTATAATCTATTGCGTTCCTGTTTAAATCCGGATCAACAACAAAAGTGCGTACAGGTACACACTGTGCTTAACGCAGAGGGTGCGTACTGCTCTCAAAATCAAGAAAAATAAAATCTAACTTAACCCTAAGCTATTCCACCCAAATTCACAGTCAATCAGCCAAAAGCTAGAAAGAAATCGACTTTTCTCAAATTAAAGGACCAATCAAAAGAGAAATCAATCAAATCCATGGATTCCCCAGCGGAGTCGCCATTTTGTCATGCAGAAAGAGTAAATTTTGCGGACAAAACCGACCTCCCTAGAAGCTAAGCCTTTCTAGTGACAAACAAGACAAATAACACTACCTTTCTCTAAATATGCATTTAGAATACAAGTAGTCAGGTGTTTATAACATATCTTTAGTTCAACGCTTTGTAGTAGTCCAGCCTCGCCGATCCGGATGAGCTCCTCCTTATCACTTGAAAGACTTTAGTTCAACGCTTTGTAGTAGTCCAGCCTCGCCGATCCGGATGAGCTCCTCCTTCTCTTCGAAACCTGCATTCACTAACAAGCCAAAAGATTACATAGCACCTGAATAACTTATAAAATAAAACATATTCATCATACATACCAAGGAGTATATGAAACAAATCATGAATAACAATCTGTTGAGAAAATAAGTTTATTTGTATTAAGTGGAAACAAAAGAAACCATTACAACCTGAGCCTTGGTGTTGTGCAGGTCCCTCCTAGGGTCCAGCAAGAGTTCTCCTTTACTTTGATCAACTCACCCACTTCCAAATAAGGCTAGGAAAGGATGGGAATCTCTCCTCTCAAGCTCTATAAGGGAGTCCTAATTCCAGCAGCATCTACCCTTAGGAATGTTCAGCTTTCAACCTCCCCTCCCTCTAGCCCATTGCCTGTATTTATAGTGCTTTAGAGGAAGTTAATCAGGTCCACCATCAATGGGATAAGCCCCTCTTTGAATGGGATAGCTCCCCTCTTGATGGGATAAGTTCCTCTTTCATACGGATACATGAACCATCTGGAGGCGCTCAATACACGTCAAACAAACTTCTAGAATGCTCTAGAAATGACCACAAGTAACCTTTTTGAAGTGAAACTTGCGCCTTTTGACCTTTACAAGAGTACACACCCACCCCTTTACAGACAAAGCATACAAGTACGCATGTACTGTGAACTTGGGGTGCGTACACGCAGGTAAGGCTAAGAGAAACTGCGTATCCAGAGTTATAGGGATTTTTAAAGACTTTCTCTCTTTATTGGAGTTTGACATGAAGAGCAGAGGTATAAGACTCACCAAGGAGGATAGTATGACAGTTGATGGAGCCATACTAACAGCAAATAGTCATGGTGACAAATTTTAGTGTAACAAGAGCTACATTGCATTCATAAAGAAGGAATTGAGGAAAGGTTTTGAAATGACTAATTTGGGCTCATTACTATCTTGGTATTGAAGTAACTCAACATTCGAAGTCCATATTCCTTTCTCAAAAGAAGTACATTGGAGATCTGTTGAGCAGGTTTGGCATGACTGAATGCAATCCTCTGACTACTCCAATAGAACAAAACTTAAAGCTCACATCCATTGAAGGAAAAGAATTTGAGGATGCAAAAAAGTATAGACAGATTGTAGGAAGTCTCAACTACCTAACTACTACCAGACCAAACATTTCATTTTCTATTGGAATCCTCTACAGGTTTATGCAAAAGCCTTGTGAGGGACATTTGTCTGCAAAAAGATTTCTAAAGTACTTGAAGGGAACTCAAGACTTTGGAATCAACTATACATAGGTGGGCAACTTCAGCCTGATTGGATACTTTGATATAGACTTCAATGGAGACAAAGAAACTTGGGTATCTACTTCGGGTTATGCTATGAGTCTTGGATTAGGAGTTGTCTCCTGGAGATCACGCAAACAATTAGTTCCAGCATATTCCACAACAGAGGTAGAATATGTGGCAGCAGCTAAGGCAACAAATTAAATTGTTAGGCTCAGGAAAATTCTAGAATATTTGTAGGTAAAATAAGTACAATCGACTCCACTCATGATTGAAAATACCTCAGCAATAAAGTTGGCCAAGAACCCAAAGTTTCATAATCGAAAAAAGCACATCAATGCCAAATATCATCTGATTTGACATCATGTTGAGGCCAGGACAATCCATCTTCACCATTGTTCCACTAATGAGCAGGTTGCAAACATCTTCACTAAAGAACTTGGAAGAGAAAATCATGAAAGATTCAGAATGATGCTTATACTCACCAACATCCTTTAGATTAAGGGGGGAATGTTGACACCTAATCATAGGGATTGGGTGAACAACTGTAATTAGTGTAAATAAATAATAGAGGAAATAGAGAGTCATCGGGAGATGAACTGAATAGTCACTCCCTCTTGTATATAATAATGAACAACCTGAATGAATAATATGATTACATTTGAGGAGTTACCTCCTGGCCTGACACTACGAATTCAGTCAGATTAATGTTTGGATGAAGAGGGAATAAGTCTGAACTAGGACCAGGGTCTACATGAAATGGAAATTGATATAGAGTATATCATGGACCAATGAACTTTATTGAGACTAACTATAGCCCCTTGTTAGGTGGGTCTAAGAGTGAAGAAAAAGGAAGTAACCTCGTAACCTCATAGTGTTTCCCCTCCCATCTTGAAGGTGTGTCGAAGTTAGGAATTGAGAAAAATCAGGGCATCTTTGGGATTCCTCATCCATTTACTCCCCTTACCCTCCATACCCCTCCCCATAATTCCCCTACATCCCCTCCCACTCCCCATAATCGCCCAAGAAGAAAAATGGACGATGACATTAAACTGCTTATCTTTAGAGGAATTGGACCAGAGGATCCCGAGCATTTCTAGTTTGTAGCTGACATAGTAGGGAAAGCAAGAGAGATCACTAGCAAAGATGTAAAGAAGGTGTAGGTCATCATGATGATACGAGAAAGAGTGCTGACATGGTACATGAAGTATTCTATGAATAATCAGGATGCTCCATTGGATGATATTAAGAAAGCATTGGTATCAGAATTTAAAAATCCGAAATCAAAATCACAGTGCATTACAGAGCTGAAGGAAATCAACCAGATGGCTACTAAGACTATGTGGGAGTTGGATCAATGATTCAAGGTGTTAATGGGATAAGTAAGATTTAACATGTCCCCAAAAAAACATAAATAATGGTTTATAACTATGTTTCTACGACATATTAGGTTACCCTTGATGCAACATAAGATCGCGACTCAAGCTGAAGCATTGGAGATTGCAGTGAAGTTGGAAGCCTCACCGATCGGAGATACTCATGCAAGAGCAAAACAAATTCAGAGTCAACTAGAAAATTTGACCTTGGAATTGCAAGATTTGAAGAAAGGTAAAGAAACCAGATCACAAATGTGGTGTACAAAATGCAAACTAGAGGGCCACTATAAGGATCAATGCCATGCTTTCAAAGATTACTTGGCAAGTGGAGCACCTAATCCAGTAAACCCACGATCAAGTTTGTGGTGCGAGATTTGTAGAATGAGAGGCCAACATCGCTCTAAATATTTCTCTTTATTACAAAGTATGTGCATACCCCAAAGCATCTATTTTGCAACTTTTGTAAGCTAGTAGGTCATGATGAGAGAAATTGTCGAAGTTATGATTTGATGATGGAACGCATTGCTAGTGCTTATAAACTACAAGATGAAGAACATAAACACAAGGAGACAGGAAAACATGTTGGTTGAGGAGGCTTCCAAGGATGAGGACGAGGATGAGGAGCTATTTGAGGACATGGCCGGATTATCTATTATAATTTTGGACAAGCAGGACACTTCAAAAGAGACTGTCAGAACCCTACTACAATTTGTAGCTACTGCAAATATTTTGATCACGTAATAGAAGAATGTATATTCCTTATCACGAAGATGCAGGAGAAAAGGAACCAATAGCCAGCAACATATTCAAATGATGACTGTTGAGCCAA
Organism: Pinus tabuliformis; assembly: GCA_031772625.1. Taxonomy (NCBI): domain Eukaryota; kingdom Viridiplantae; phylum Streptophyta; class Pinopsida; order Pinales; family Pinaceae; genus Pinus; species Pinus tabuliformis. The sequence continues at coordinate 414,190,279 of CM062805.1, read as the reverse complement.
GGTAGGAGGAACCTAGCATCAACATCGTAATAGGGAGTGGAGCTATGACGGGAGATGATAAAGGTAAGAAGAAAGTAGAAGAGATATGGGTAAGAAAGAGTGTAGAAAAGGCCCCTGGGTTCAGTATCCAAAAGGAAAAAGAAACTTTCATGGGAGTGAAGTGAAGCTTCATGGATGTTGGGGCTTCAACATATAGTGCGCAACTAAAGTTAATGCTAAAGAAGCACTGAGACAAACTATATACTCTGATGCAAGAATTAGATCTAAGTATTTTGAAGTCGCTTTTATAGACTTGCATGAAGTTTTTAAGGAATTAGAGCGATATTGAAGGAATCCAGGAGTTGATAGACTCTTGAACTGATAAATAGGTAATGCAAAGCAATCTGCGTGTAATGAAAAATTTATATCGACATAAGAAGAGAACAGGGAAGGAAAATGAGATTAATTGTACACAACGGGGACTATGTTTTGGATCAGGTAATCCTAGATATAGGATCTGATGCCATTGTGTTACCTAAGCAAACTTGGGAGTTAATGGGAACACCGAAGTTGTAGTGGTCACTGATACAGTTAAGGATGGCCACCAATAGAAGATCATCCCTATGGGAAGGTTACTTGGAATCATAGTAGACATCGAAGGAGTATGAACCATTACAGACTTTGAAGTGATTGAAATTGTAGATGATAGAAAACCCTATCCAGTGCTGCTTGGATTGGATTGGGATTTTGATAATATGGTGATAATCAATTTGAAGAAGACACAAATGGTGTTCAAAAAGGATGATATGAGGGCCATTGTCCCTCTAGACCCCTCAGAAGGAGTACACTATACAGAGCTTGTCTAGGATGAGTACTGTGATGCATATGTCAAAAACATTTACTAGATAACAGCTAAGGAGGAAGATTGGATTAATCCCATTGCAGATGGAAAATTGGGTTGGGAACAGGACAGTTCTTGTACTTCATATTTCGAGGAAGAACTAGAAAATTGGAAGAATAAGTTATATGAAGTCTCTACCACAAAATCACTTCGCCGCATAACTTTCGATGTATGTGATCTGCATTATTATGATGGGATCAGAGATATAAGCTCGTTTCTTGATGAATATGAAAGAGACATACTAGAAGAATAGAGGTTCCAATCATTGGATGTAGCCCTCATGTCTACACTTGCTAGATGGTGGGGTACTCACGAAATAAATATAGCAGATTGGCAATAGTGTTGAAGATTAATGTGGATTAGGTTTGGCTGAGTCAACACAGAAATAGAATTGAAGTATGATGGTATGATTGATCCCCTGGAGCATATTCATCGATGCACTTTGGTTTGGAGATAAATTGAAAAACAAGAGTGGGTACATGGGTTTATACACACATTAGAAAATATTCCTATGAATTGGTATCTTGAAACGGAATTGTGACATGGAACTCAAACTGGACATATATGGTTGAAGGGTTCATGCTAACATTCAGTATTGAAGATGATTGTCTATGCATAGACTCGACTCTTTAGGTGGCCAAAGAAAATATTTTTGAGAATGAAGCTCCATTAACTTGGCAGCATGATTGGGCTGCACAATTACAAAATGCGTTGGAATGTTATAATATCACCGCCAAAGAAGATGAATATTCGTGCAAAATTGATTTACCAGAATCGGAAGGACATCACAAAGTTGTTGGACTAGAACTAGAAATATTGGATATAACACAACCAATAAAAACACAGAAAGTGAATATTGGGATAGAGGAAGACCCGAAGTTCATGACGATTGGAGACTATTGGGATGCAGATACAGTTAGTAAAATCATAGAGCTACTACATGAATACCAGGAGCTATTCCCTACGAAGTTTTCATAAATGAAGGGCATATTAGGGGACCTAGGAGTTATGAGGATCCATTCGGAACCTGATGTGAAGCCTATGAAGAAAAGACCCTATAGGTTGAATTTGAAATATAAAGAAAAAGTGAAGGAAAAACTAGACAAAATGCTAGCAACTCAGATCATCGAACCTGTCGAAGAGTCTAAATGGGTAATTTCCATGATAGTTCAAGAAAAGAAGACTAAGGGAGAGATCATAATTTTTGTTGACTTGAAAAAACTAAATGATGCATGTGTGCATGACCCCTTCCTTACGCCATTTACAGACAAAGTATTTGACAATGTAGGAGGTCAAGAGACCTATTCTTTCACAGGTGGTTTTTCGGGTTACCATCAGATCATAATTGTGCTAGAATATAGACATAAGACAAATTTTGCAACATAATGGGGCTCATTTCAGTACATGGATATGCCTTTTGGCTTGAAGAATGCACATTTCATATTGTCTAGAGTTGTAGTCACCACATTTAAGGAGTACATACACAAATTCTTGGAAGTTTAATTTGATGATTGGACAATCTTTGGGCTATTAAAAAAGCATGTTGTGAGCTTAAGGCTTATGATGGACACATGTAGGCAAGATCATATTTCACTTAACTTGAAGAAGTGTATATTTTGTGTACCCTGTGGCATACTATTAGGGCATATTGTGTGAAAACATGAATTGTTGGTGGATCCCACGAAGATAGCAGTTATTGTAAATTTTCCAGCACCAAAAATAGTGAGACAATTGCGCATGACACCTGGACACGTTGGTTGTTATAGAAATTTTATAAAGGGGTATGTGCAGAGAACTACGCCAATGGAGAATTTATTAAGGAAAGATGTCACTTTTAAATGGGATGAAGAATGTCAGAAGAGTCTAGATATACTGAAGGAGAATATGGTAACTGCATTGATCATAGTTGTTCCAGACTAGAATAAGGAATTTCATGTACATGTTGATGCATCTTGCATAGTGATGGGTATAGTGTTGGCATAGCTAGGAGCAGGTGAAGTTGATCACCCCATATCTTTTGTAATAAATTTTTTCCAAGGCAGAAAATAACTATACTACAACATAAAGAGAAGAGTTACTTATGGTTTATGCATTACAGAAGTTTAGACACTACTTTTTGGGAGGACATTTCGAGATGTTCACTGATCACTCTGCGTTGAAATATTTGGTGAATAAGCCTATTTTAGGAGGAAATATTTGTCGGTGGTTGTTGCTATTCCAAGAATATGATTTTGAGGTTGTAGTCAAATCGAGAAGATTGAATGTCGGGCCCGATCATCTATCGAGATTAGAGACATGAGAAGAACCCACCAATATCAAAGATAACCTACCTGACATGCAGTTGTTCGTAATCGGGGTCGCAAATGATCACTTCACGAATATTATGCAGTTTTTGGCCACAGGAATGGCATCCGCGGAGTACACTATACAACATAAGAAGGAGTTGGTGATAAAAGCAGTTGATTTCACATTGATTGTAGGACCCTTGTACAAAATGCGACTGGATGAAATACTACGCAGATACATCCTTGAACATGCAAGGGAGAGTATTGTAGCAGAAGCTCATAGAGAAGTCACAGGTGGACATTATGCAGGAAAGGCTATTGCACAGAAAATCTTGAGAGCTGGGTTATGGTGGCTCATAGTACATAATGATGCAAAAGATTTTTGTTGAGCATGTGATATATGTCAAAGGATAAGAAGGCCATCTAAAAGAGATGAAATACCATTAAATTCGTAGGTGACATTGCAATCATTTGACAAGTGGGCTATTGAATTTGTTTGACCTATTAACCCACCGGTGACGAAGACTAACACAAGATACATAATCATTGCAACTAATTATTTGACGAGGTGGGATGAGGCACAACCAATGAAGGATTTCAGTGCAGATACCACTGCAAAGTTCATTTTTGAATAGATTTTGTACCTATTTGGGTGTCTGAAGATATTAATGAGTGACCAAGGCTCACATTTCTTGAATCGGATGACTGAAGAGTTTCAAGTGCCCCATATCACCCTCAATTGAATGGGACATTCGACACTTTTAATAAAATTCTGGAGAATGCACTCACAAAAGTGTGCAATGTGAACATGAATGACTGGGATCTAATAATTTCAACGGTGTTGTGGGCATATAAGACAACATGCAATAAATTAATCGTCTATACACCTTTTAGGTTGGTATCTGGACAAGAAAAAGTCATGCCTATGGAGTACATTGTTCCAATTTTGAGAATTTCAAGTGTCACAAATATGGTAGACTCCGAAATTATGGAGGAAAGGATGGCGAAATTGCTTGCCTTGGAAGAGGACAGGTTTATAATAGGCTTTCACTAGCAAGTACAAAAAGAAAGGGAAAAAGCTTGGAATGACAATCAAATCAAGCAAAATATATTCCAGGAAGGAGATCTTGTACTCTTATATGATAGAATATTCATGAAGTTCCTGAGAAAATTTAAGACACGTTGGTTAAGACTGTATATCATTAAAATGTCTTTGATGGTGGCGCAGTTCAACTCGCAAAGTTAAACGGTCAGCTGATTCTAGGACGAGTGAATGGTAGTAGATTGAAGGTATAAAGGAACAACTCTATCCCTAGAGCTTCGCACTGAAAGACAAAAGGAAAAGAGCCTTAGTGCCACCTGCAGTTGAAAGTCGGCACTGGACTATAAACTACTCTGCAGAAGGGGGCTTCAACAAAGAAGGCTACTGTGAAATATTCAGAGGTATGTCGAATTCTGAAAGAATCACGCCGAAGAAGGCTACTGCACAATATTTAAAAGTATGTTGAATTTCAAAAGAAGCATGACGAAGGGTAGATTATTGCGTGATTATCAAAGATAACTAGAAAAATATAACCATTGGAAGGAAAAAACTATTGATGTTAAAAGGCATAGGAGAAACACATTTATGAAGCACAATTGGTTGAATCTAGCATCATACCTGCATTAAATGAGAAAATTTTAAGCCAATCATGAGGTTAAAAATTTAAATTCGCTATAAAGGCCATTTCCCATGCCACATTTTACACTTTGCTAGTTGGAGAATTCAGCTTGTGAAATTGCAACTATGTTAGAGAAGTGAGTTGTTGTATGTCTGAGAGAAGCTTTAAGGAAATTGCTAGAGCATTTGCAAAGAAAGGGTTAGTGGGTATCATGGAAGCAAAAATTGGTAAAACTACAGTAGTGCGTGTACCTATGTACCCAAGGCGTGTGAGGTCACTGAGAAAACAAGTAGTTATAGAAGAACAAACTAAAAAAAGACCTAAAAAGAGGCCAGTTGAAGCCTTTGGAGTATAGCTATGAACGTCCCCAAGGAAGAAGACAACAAAAGAGCATCAGATGAAGACCAAGCAAGATAAGGAACCTAAGGAGAAGGTGCAGAAGCTAGTATCATAGAAAGAACCAGAAGAAATCCATGACAGTGAGGAGGAAGAACCAGAGATGCACCAGATGGAGATGAAGAGTGTCGAAATTCCCTCCGTGCTGCCACCACATTTTCCACCAAGGAAACTGGGTGCCAATCTGGTTAAGGATGCGAAGTTCGGCACATTCATACTGTTGCTACCAAAGAAAGTGCCATTTGATGGCAAAGTCTTGGGGAAAATACTACAACTAAAAATGGAGGATTGGGACTTTAACGACATAAGTAAATATCCACAATTTGAATTGAGCAAGTACCTACACCAGGTCTATTATCGAGAGAGTGGATTTACGAGGTTGGAGTTGCACTAGTGGGCTAAAAGGATTGTAGAGATTGGGTTTGTTAAACAAGCTAAACACGCCACACTTTAGTAGAAGCTCATCAACCACAACTTGTGTTCAACAACTATTGGTATTAGTCCATGATGGATGCCTTTGGTTGGGGATGAGGATCCCAATCGAAGAAAAGTTGATAAGGAGGATTAATGGGCTACCTCACCAAGGAAAGGACCCCGCTGAAGATTTCATTGGTAAACCAAGATAAAGCAATGTCACAGACTATGAAGGAGAAGTTTGGGATTATCAGCAGTTGTGCGGTTACAATGTCAACTATATCAGCGATCAAGGGGTGCACTTCATCGCACACATTCTAGCAGGGAAAATAATGAGGAAGTGCAAAGCGAATGAAGTTCCCATGGTCATGGTCTCCTTAGCTGCATAGTGTAGCGTCAGGGTCCAGTTTAACTGGGTTGCATATTTATGCAAGGAGTTTTTGGAGGATTGTCGAGAATCGCGGGAGGAAGGAAAAACATTTCATTACGCGTGATTGATCTTGATCATCACGTTGATCACATGGAAAGAGCCGGAGGACTCATAGTTTCCTCCCATTGAAACAGGTGTATGTGAAGCCACACGGTTTGCCTCACTATGGCATACTAAGGAGTCATTTCACGTGCAGGAGAACAAAATTTTATTTGTCCGACTGAGCATGGATTTGCACATGGTGGTGAAATAGTATCCCAGGTTATCACCTAGTTTGTATGAGCAGTACCACAACATCACAACATTCAAGGATGATTTTCACAAAGTCTACATCAAGGCACAGAAGGATCCAATAGAGACATGGCACCCTCTACCATACTTGGTCACTGAAAATGACATGCTCACAATACTATAGCAGTGGTCAGCCAAATGGATGGCACCAACCATAGACAACACTAAAGCAACAAGGGAAACCATGCAACATGTGGGTCCAAGTGGGACAGATAAAGGAAAAGAAGTAGAGTAACCAGAGCCAAAGACATAGCCAGAGACATAGCCAAAAACATAATAGGATATCGAGGACCCTCTCAGATGTAGACCCAATAGAGGAATCCTATTCATCATAAAAAAGAGGGTACCTATAGTAACTACGTTGGGCTACAAAAGAAACATAAGGTGAGAAAATCTAAGGGCGTGATACCACTTTTTCTCACTGATGGGGACATCAACAAGATTGTTGTTGGGCATAATAAACAACCTAACATTTAATTGTCAATATGAGAGTTCATAAGCTTATAGTGCAACACTGGAAATGCTAGAGAAGGACTTCAACAACCTACACTAGTTAATATAATGACACCACACCATTATGAAAAATGGATTCACTCAAGAAAAATACTTGTCACAAATGTTGAGAGAAACATTAAAGCATGCCTTGTAATCAATCTAAAATTAATGTTGGGAAATGAAATATGTTCATGTAATCAAGACTCTAGTGCTTTAAAATGAACAAAAGGGATGATATTCTATTATACTTATAAATCTGAGTCCTTTACTAAATATATCTCATTCCTGTACTAGAGAAACCATGTGATTATACTGAAATGAGTCTCGTTCCTGCACTAGAACTTAATGAAAGGAACTTGGATCAGCAAAAAAAATTCTGGTAAATAAAGGAAAGAAAGAAAATCTTTTGTGACTGAGTCTTAGTCCATTAAGAGATAGAGAAATAATTAGACTTATAGTTAAACATGTCTCTATTACAAGTCTTCCATTCCTGAACTGAACCAACGTTCTTGCACCACAACATTTTCTTGCACTGAAACATAGTTCCTTCACTTGGGATGATATTCCTGTACTTGAACGATGCTCCTATACCAGAAGTGTATTCTGTTTCTGCACTGAATATTTCAACATAGTATTAGAATTGCGGATTCCTAAACCAGGGTGGACTTTTCATGTACTGGGATATTGATTCTTGTACTGAGAACAATGTACCTATCCCTATAGAACCATCATTCTTGCACTAAGTTTCATGTTCCCAACCACTTGCATAAAGCATAAAGGATGCTAACTGTAAATAAATTGAAAGAAAATCAGAGCAAGGGAAAGAATTGTAAATGAACCATATGAAATCAAAGAACTCTTATACCATTCATTCATTGAAGAGAAAATGCTTTGCAAGAATTGAAAGAGATATTTATCATAACATAAAGTTTCTCCAATTAAAGATAAGCATCTAATCTAAGAAATAGAGCATTCCTTATTTCTTAAATGGATGTCACTGCATGAACAAGATATGCATATTTCTAAGATGATTGTTTGGAATCAAAGGTTCTTGCAACAGACTCCAGTCTCGACTAAGTTATCTCACAAGGGAGTCAGCGTAGTCACAGATCCTATGATGTGAACAAAGTTTCATTAATACCCAGGGGAATGAAACACTCTTGCTGAAGTAAACAATACTTGCAGGATTGAAACACACTTGTGAAATTAAACTGAAACACTCATTTACAGAAAGAGAAAGGGAATCACACAATGCATCAAAGGAAGGGAAAGAAATGCTACAACAACCTTGAATAGATACAAAAAACCACACTGTCAAACCTCAGATCCGAGAAGCATGCAGTTCATGAAGAAAACATAAATCTGCTAGTTAGGTACATAACCAAAATATTCCTTTGCTATGAATATGCATATAAATATTTTATTACACCTTATAAAAAGGGGGAGAAGGAGCTGGGTTTGCTCGACCCTAGCCAACAAGCTCGTTTCCCTTTACGAATGATGGGAAATCAAATACACAAACAACTCATTCACATAAGACTTAAACTTAGAAATTGATAAACTGGTGTAACTCCTTAGATTAACTTGAATGTTTACTACAATTATAAATCAATGCTTCAAATCCAGCCTCCAAATGATCACAAGAAATGAGGAAGAGCCCCTTAAACTTGATCCAATAGCATGGAAGTACAATAACTAGTTTTCTCCTCCTCTTTCTAGCACAACTATATTTCTTTTATAATATTCTTACATTACAAATTTCGCTTTAGACAAGCTATTCCTTTGCAAACAATATGGGGATTGAATCCCAACTAAGTCTCATCAATATAAATCCATATGACCTGGGTGTATCTTGACTCATGTGGAAGTGTTCAAACAACATTTTGAACAAAAACCTCTTCCATATTTTCCCATAAATGTGTCCATGTATGAAAGCCCCAAATTGGTGCAGGAATGTTGTTGTAAAAATTGAATTGGTGCAGGAATCTGATGCATGGTGCAGGAACCTAATTTACAATACAGAGAGGTGAGTGCATGATCAAGGTCTATTTTCATATAGGTAAGAAGGTAATTGACCATGTTTAAACCCACAAACACAAAAACCATTATTAATAATGGCTTAAATGTCAAATCTTTCTAGAACAAGGGAGATGTGTTACACAATAAATATTTACTTTATCGTTTCTAAGAATGTATGGAATGTCGACAATAACCATACAATATAAACAAAAGAATGAGGGATTTCCAAATAAAAATGGATATAAAACAAGACAAAACAGAGGCCTAACATCCCCCATGCAAGCAAATCAATTGTTGTATTGTCGCTCCCTCGTAAAAAAAAAATATTTCAATATCCCTGCAAGATTTCCTACTATATATGATTGTCCTGACAATGGAGATATATGTTGGTTTATTTTGTGCTAGATTACTCATTCATTAATATTTATTCCAACAAAATATGATACTAAGGATATTATAAAAATGCTAAACTGCAAGGATAGTTTCGTAACGAAATAGCCAATAATAAAATTTCCACAAAGCATCTCAAGAGTATACTTAGTCAGAAGTTGTTTTCCTCAATATCCCCATTAAAAATGAAATTGACATAATTTCAAATCCATGGCTTCAAAAGAAAGATATCAAAACGGTACCTTCGCATCTTACCATTATCCAAGCATATAGTTGAAGTTCCTCTTTTTCAGGAAAACTGAGTCACCTACACTAAGGGTCCCACATCCATGAAAACTAAATTATAAAGATAAAAATCCAAATCATAACACTAGAAGGATCTTAAAGCCATTCTCAGAGAGATATGATAATGGGTCCAAGGAAAGACAAAAAAACCAAGTAAATCATAGTTTAGAATTAACTTTAATACCACAGGCATGGCCCTGCTGCCAGCAGGCGTCTATAGCCTCGACAAGGATGCCTATTAACCCAATGCAATTCCTATGTCCCATGTATTAGATACGTTTTCAGAGTAATTTAATAGCATTCACTTTGGTTTAGGAATTAACTGAGGGCCACTGTCTTGGCTTGGTAACCAATGAAGAATAGTGCCATACACAAGAGCTAACAAGAATGAAGAAGTCAGCTCCTGATGAGACTTCTTGTCTTCTTGTTTTTCAACTGAAAGCCATTACCCTAGCTTGGTGACCAGTAGCGGTAATGTAATCCTCGTTAAGACCCATGATCATGTTAGGTCAACTCGCAATGAGACCTCCTATCCCTCAATTATCTTGTTTATGTTAAAATGAACTCTGATTATGATCAACCTTAAATAGGTTACTTAATAATTGGGGAGGCAAATCTACTCTTTAAGAGCACGAGATGGTGTGAAAAGTTTTTAAGTACTAATCTTTACTCATTGGTCCTTCTACCCAAAACACTCATTTTAAAGGAAACATCTCAGGTAATGATTGAAATTTTTTTCGAGTTAATCATGCTAGGGTACTCATAAGATCTCATTAAGGTTTTACAATAGTGGTCCACCATATGAGAGTTTTTCAACAATACCTTCTAGGAGAAACTTAAAAATATTTCCTGGACAACAGTTTGTTCAAGTGACTAGGCCAAGATTAGGGTTATGGGTTTATAAGTGGAAATTATTAAGCATAGACATAATAAGTCCCCTTGACTAACTCAATGGATGACCAATCATTGAAGAGGAACCAACCCATCAATTATATTCACTTTTACAAAAAAAACGAGGCATTAAGAATGGATTTCTTCTGATAAGACTCACCACAAGAGTGCATAATATCAGAAATTTCAATAATTGTTCCTTAAGAATTGTAGTTTCAAGAGTTTTGTTGTAACAATTTTATTTCAAATGGAATTTTTATTTATTGTTTCTATGATACCCTATCCTAATTTAAAGAGAGGAAGATACCCTTAAGTGTAGGAGTACTTACAATGTAATCATGTGTGTAACAGAATGTTAAATATACTCACATTGAATTTTAAAGAATAAAATTCAACACATACTAGAGTATGAGAAACCAATTTCTTTAATTGAGATGGTACCAAGAGTTGTTGAATGATGGAGGAAAAATGTGTACCGACAATTGTTTGGAACCAATTTTCAATGGGGTTCACATATTCTTGGTCTTTTGATTCATTAGTAATTGGTGTCATCTTTGCTTTCAGCATATCATGTCAGTCTTCCTAGGATTTCTGATTGTTTTCTTGAGTACAAGTTGGATCTTGTGATAGAAATGTCAAGAAATCTTCAATTTCTATTTCCAATGGCTCTTCCTCCTCATTCGGTCTGATCCATGATTATTTAATTTCCTCATTAGATGGACAAAAATATTCAAAGCAAGCTTCTCGACCTTATTGAAGGGATGATTCATGGATATTTTGTTCCTTTATCACATTTTAAAAGATGGATCTAATCTTGACTTATGAAAAGATCAGTTCCTAAGTAGAGACGCCAGCTTTTGCCAAGATATGAGAAATCTCCTAGATTGCAGCTCTTGTCAAGCATTTGATCATTTTTCTTCTGTTAGCTAGAAGATCCTATTAACACATGGTTTAGCACATAGGGAGGGTTCTTACATCACCTAGAAAACCTAAAAACTAATTTGCAGGAAAGGAAACAAACCAGGCTTGTGAGCTCTCTAGCAATACTGTCCAGTATGCTTCAGCAAGCAAGAAAGCCACACTAAAAATTCATTTGCAGAAAAGGAAACAAAACCTTGCAAGAAAAAGTAGGTGAAAAAGAAAACCAAATGAAATAGGTCACCAAGGTCAATCCCCTGAGCACCTCTACGCCAATGATGCCAAAATGTTGGGCGTAATAAACAACCTAACATTTAATTGTCAAACTAGGAGTTCGTAAAATTAGAGGTGAAACAATAGAAATGCCAGAGAAGGAATTCAACAACTTGCACTAGTTAATATAATGACACCACAACATTATGGAAACTAGATTCACTCAATAAAAATACTTGTCACAAACTTTGACATAAAAATTAAAGCATGCCTTGCAGTCAATCTGAAATTAATGCTAGAAAATGAAATATGTTCCTATAATCAAGACTCCAATGATTTAAAAAGAACAGAAGGGATGATCTTCTATTATACTTATAAATCTGACTCCTTTACTAAAGATACCCCATTCCTTTACCAAAGAAACCACATGCCTGTACTGAAATGAGTCTCATTCCTGCACTAGAACTTAATGAAAGGAACTTGCATTAGCAGAAACAATTCTGGTAAATAAAGGAAAGAAAGAAAATATTTTGTGACTGAATATTAGTGCATTAAGAGACTGAGAAATAATTAGACTTATAGTTATGTCTGTCTCTGTTACAAGTCTTCCACTCCTGGACTGAACTAGTGTTCCTGCACCGCAACAACGTTCTTGCACTGAAACAAAGTTCCTACACTTGGGACGATATTCCTATACTAGAATGATGTTCTTGCACCAGAAGTGTATTATGTTTCTCCATTGAATATTTTGACTTAGTATTAGAATTTCGGGTTCCTGAACCAAGGTGCACTGTTCTTGTACTAGGATATTGATTCTTGTACCGAGAACAATGTCCCTGTCCCTATAGAACCAACGTTCTTGCACTAAGTTTCTTGTTCCCAACCACTTGCATAAAGCATAAAGGATGCTAACTATAAATCGATTGAAAGAAAATCAGAGCAAGGGAAAGAATCGTAAATGAACCATACAAAATCAAATAACTCCATTTAAGAGAAAAAGCATTGCAAGAATCGAAAGAGATCTCTATCATAATAGAAAGTTTCTCCATGTAAATATAAGCATCTAATCTAAGAAACAAAGAATTCTTTCTTTCTTAAATGGATGTCACCGCATGAACAAGATCTGTATCTTTCTAAGATGAATGTTTTGAATCAAAGGTTCCTACAATAGACTCCAATCTCAACTAAGTTATTCCCACAAGGGAGTCAACGTAGTCACAGATCCTATGGTGCGAACAAAGTCTCATTAATACCTAGGTGTTATAGACATTTTTGTGCCTTACAGCATTGAGCATGAAATGTCCATAATCCAAGGGATCCAAAGTCCCTAAATGAGTTGTTCCTACCCCTAGAGGAACAAGGTCAACCAATGACAGCTTCTCCCAGAAGTTCTCCACCAAAAACCACTCAGAAACAATCAATTCATGATCAATTCAGAGGCTCCACTAGCTGTCTGCGCTGAAATGCATAGATTACACTGGCTAGGTGCACTGCAACGCAGGTAGAAGCACTACCAGGGTGCGCTGAGCGGGAAATGACAAATGGCAAGTTCATTCAACGAGGTGGAAAGACCCTGGAAGCTTCCAGAATCTTCCTCAATGACACTTGCCTCAATGAATTCGACTAGTGATGAGTAAGAGGTTCTCAACCTCCAAGTGGAAGCAAGAACTGACAGAGAGAAGCCACAAGTCAAAACATAAGCTGACTCATCCTCTCTGCTTACATCTATATATGGATCTCTCACCCAGAGGTTCAGGAGGCTGGAATTTTATACTTTGCAGAGAATTGTTGTTGGTTTGAGATTGACATTAGCACATTGGGTGTTTTATGCTTTGTTGGAGGAGAGGAAGGGATTCCTTTGCTGGGAGGTAGATGCTGGATAGGAACTCACTTGGTTGTATCTCCTCTTGGACTTTATTATCATATCAATAAACTATTTGAGTTTCTCCTACATGTTGTATACCAATGATGTTTTGTTATGCTTACATGTTTAGCTTAATCTGATCTTGAGCTTTTTATGAATGTATATCTATATCTTTGTGTAGTTTCTCTCTCTTGTGATCTTGCAGGAATTCGGCGAAGCTGGGCCGGTGAAGGAGCAAGAAGCTGGGAGCTACTGAAGAGAGGAGTGATTTGGATCGACAAACTAGCAGAACATACAGGTTAGTTAGATCCTTCTTCCTCACTTGCATTTCATAAAGAGGAATACTCGAATAAGTTTACCTATTTGTTGCTAAGGCACTATCACCTCTTAGAGTGGGATAGGGGCATTATGAATTGGATACTTTTCCCAACAATAAATTGGCGACTCCACTGGGGAGAGTATCTTGTTAGTTTATTTGTGTTTCTATTGTTGTTCTTCTCATAAACTCAGGAGTGACGAATCGAAATGCATTTTCCATTTTCAAATGCAAAGTAGAGATCTGCCACTCTAGTCCACTCATTGGGCCTGTTTTTATGATCTGAACAAACTGATCCACAAATGCTCTAACAGCCCTTTGTGATAGATCTTAGTCCTCCTTTAAATCATCCTCCTAATTGTACCTAATTGATAGCTTTGATCCGGCCAAAAACTGTAGATTTAACTGCAAACTGTAACCCAGAACCCAGAAACAACTCTCGTTTCTGCTTCAGCGCAGACTCTGTGAAGAGGTTCTGCATTTCAACGCAGGTCCCGTGAAGGATACCTGCGCTGAATGTCAAATCCTCTGTGTTGGGAGTGCGCTGATCAGTCTTTGCCTTGTGCAGCTGTGGTTCCCTGATTCCTTTTGCTCAGTTTCATCTCTGTTTTTGGCAGCCTGTTATCAGTCAGTGTACCTATCTGAAACCCCTTTTCTTTGCCTCAATTCCGCCTCAGTTGTATAAAGAAACTGTATTTGTTCTTTGTGTATTTGTTACATCATTTGCAGTTTCCCATTACAAAAGTAAACTAGTCATACTGTCGCCCTTAGATCTAGACCTGTCGTAAGTGTCGTTTTGATCTTAGGAGTGAGTTTGTTTGTTGTTCACAGTTGATTGAGCTTTTACTTTTGTTGTTTGGTTTGAATTTATGCATTTCTAGTGTCGAAACAAGTAAATCATAAAGTGTTGTAATCGTCTTTTTGATTTTGAGAAAGGAACTTGTTTATGTTTTCACTTGAAATCGAATTCAAATTTGTACAACAGCTTTCTTTTTAGGCATCAATATTAAGGAAGCGAAAACAAATACATGCATTTGTGCATTTTCATTTTGATAGTTTGCATGATTTGATTTAGGGAAAAGTGCATTACAGGGTGCTCTATGCTCTTTGAGAAAAGTTTGTATCTTCCTTTTCCCATTGTAGCTAGGATTTTCATTGTTGAAAAGATATAAAAGCTTGCTTATCATCTTTAGACTGCATTTAGGAATTGTATCATACATCTCGTGGTGATCCAAAAAGGCAAACTTCTAAGAAAGATCAACCTAAAATAAATTGAATGAACTTAACAACGCTTTGTAACTTAACGCACAACATAGAGGTCTAGGCTAGAGACGTGTTCCGGCGTCATAAAACCTGGTGACTGTCGATCTCGCTGATGGTTGGGTGATTCCTCCTGAGGGACGATAGCACCAGTACGGATTGTGCTCCCACGTACTGTCGAGTATATATTGGGAGACCCCTATAGGCATAAAACATTTATCCTTAGGAAGCCGTGTCGGCCGCCCTACTGATCGCAATGCACTGAACACAGCATTCGGGAAGATTGACCGCCCGTACCTTAAAAAGTATTCTGCGGTTTTGCGAAAAGTTTGGCACACCCTCTACCTAGAACTCCAGAGCAGTTCGTTTTGGCCTTTTTCAGACTCTATAACGGAAAAAGTCCATCCGAGCATTTGTCACTTCGGGCTCGTTAAAACATTGAAGGAGACTAGAGTCATCTTTAGCTTTTTCTCGACTCTTTAAAATTGAAAAAGCAAGTTGTGTCTAAAGCATCGTTAAAATTTATTTTAAACGGAACAATCACCCCTTTTTCCTGCGTTGATCTTTTTTGTTGAGAAAATGGAACCCACCAACCAAGGAATTCCCCTTGGTGGAAATCCTAGTCCCCTCTCCTCTTGGGGAGATGTTGGTGCGCCCCATATGGCCACATTGTCGCTTCCAGGACTGACAATCGGCTTGCCGGTCTGGCTCTTCTCAACCAATGTCGTTCAGAACACCACTATTCCTGAACAGTCGAATCAACAGTTAGACCAGTCCAGAATTGCCCACCAGCCTTCTACTTCCTCTAATTCTTCCTCTCCTCCTTCCTCTTCGCTTGACGGAACTGGTAAAACAAAAAACCAAGTTCCTAAGGAGAAGAAGGAAAAGAAGAAGAAAGAGAAGAAGAAGAAGGAGCCAAAAGCGACTGGGGGCAAACAAGTGTCGTCTGACAAAAATCCACACACAGCACTGACTAGGCCTAAATCGCCATGTGTCATATGCAAGGGAGACCACTTCCACAGAGATTGTCCCTGCATCCCTCGGATACTAAGGGACTGGTCTCCCCGTTTGCACAATACGGTAGCATCAACCTCTGATAGCCATGTTGAATGCATACCATCAACTAGCGAAAGTGAAGTCCTTGGACAAAAAGGGAGAGCTAGATCTCCCTGTAGACTGTGCGAAGGCAACCACGCCATCCACCGTTGTCCCTTCTTAGACGAAGCAAAAAGAGTTTTGGATGATCGTCCGGTTTCACCGTTACGACTTCCTCCTGGATATAAAAAACTCTTGCCGAGTCCTTCGTTAGTTGAAAATCTAGCTGGCCCGCTCAAGTGGTCAGCTGAAGCGCCGGTCATTGAAGATGAACCAGTTGAATCCATACCTGACGAAAGTCAAAAGGTCGAGGCGGCAGTTGACCCGGTCTTGCCTTCAGAGGATTTATCTTCGAATGATACAGTCACTGAAGAGAATAAAGATGACACCATCCAAATTCTCTTCATCAACACAGACTCCGACGAACACGGGGGCACTCCCCCCATTCCTTTATCGCAGGAAGGAAGTTCGTCAGAGCGATACCCGGCCGTTTACTCGGTCCCACCACCAAGCAACCTAGTTGTCTCCTTCGACTGGAACCAACTAGGCAGACCCCATTTGCCAGCAAGCGTACCATTCAGAATTATCGTCCAAATATACAGAATGGTCATGGCTGGCACCATCATTGATGAAGGGGCATCTGTGAGTATCCTTTCCTCCACTGCTTGGAAAGCGCTTGGTTCGCTAGCGCTTTTGCCTGAAATGAGAAATCTGACAGGCTTTGATAAAGGAACCAGTCGACCTTTAGGGATCCTCCCCAATGTGCCTATCACATTGAAAGGGAAGACTGTTCAAATGAACGTGATGGTCGTTCAAGGACACTTGGATTATAACCTACTCCTTGGACGAGACTATATATATTGCATGGGAGCCATCATCTCCTCACTCTTTGGAGTAATGTGTTTTCCGCACGAAGGAAGAGTGGTCAAGCTCGTGGACCAGCTTTCATTTCCCGGATCACGCATCGCAAATAGTCATATACCATCCCTAAATGGTCTCTTCACGCAAGAAATGTCTCAACCCACGGTCCGTCCTCCCGATGAGCGCGAGTAATTCGGAGGGATATGACTGGAACCCAGGGGGCATGCGTCCTGGTCTGCTTCGGCAGGAAAACTTTGGGGATAGGGTAGGTTTCCACGGGAGAATATGACTAGTCTGTACCCCGCCCATGCTGGAAGAGGGTTATTCTAGAATAAGATTCTTTTGTCAAAGTTATGTGAGTTGACAGACGGAGTCTCTCACCTTTGTCTATTTCGCTAGACATTGCCGAAGAAGTGTTTTGTTTGAAAGATTAATGAACAATCTTTGGGTAACCTGAAAGAGGTAGGCCTTTCTTGGTAAAACAAATGTTTTATCTGCAAATTGAGGGGTAACCTTGAAATCGTACTTTATGCCTGGGGGAATGCAAACCTTTTGGAGTGCAAGCAAGGGGCGACTATTTATTTTTAAAATTTTTAGGTCCTCCCTTTAAACCTGTAGGTCTAACCCTTTAAACTCGTAGGATTAGTCGTTTCCAAACTTGCATAACGAAAGGATGCGGGGCATAGCTTTGGTAAGGCGCAAGCTCCATAAAAAATGGCATCTTACATGAGACATTCTTATCATATGACTGGATAATCGAGCAGTTTTAGCACATATTTCATGCTCGTTAAAAAATAAACATAAGACTGAGCAGTGTTTTTCCGCATTTAAGCTCGTTAAAAAATGAACTATCTTCCGGTAAATAACCATCGTGAATGTAACATTATCAGCCATTAAAGCCTTGGTCGTGTTTACACCGTCACCTCCACTTTTCCATTGGCCGATCATTCACCTCCATATGATTGTTTACCCATTTTGAGGAACAACTGCGAGGAGTGATTTCACTAGCCATCCTTGTGACACTGCCGTGCTTGGAAAATTCCAACCCTTACTTGGAATCAACTACTAACCCGTTTTATCACTCGTTCCTCAAAAGACGAGTCTTCTTTAAGCTCTTTTCATCTGACTCGTAAAATATGAAAAGATTGCCGAGTTTTGGCCTTCCAGCTCGTTAAAGCGACCGGAAGTGCTATCCCTCCTCTAGATTTTAATCTTTTTGGACCTGAGGGATTATTGCACAAAAAGATCGAGCGCTTGTTTTGTTCGGCTCGTTAAAACTATCGAAAACTCATCCCTTCTGTATTGTTTTATACTTTTTCGGACTTAAGGGATTAGATGACGAAAAAGGACTTTCGGAGTAGACTTTACGTACCTTTTTAGACTCTCTAAAAATGAAAAGGACCGAGTTATCTTTGTCGTTAGACTCGTTAAAAACATTAAATAGCGACAAACTTGTCTTTAGACGAGAACGAGTTTCACTATCGCTAGGCTCGTTAAAACATAGCGATGGGTTTGCCCGAAGGGAAAATTATAGAACAAGAATATGTTATCCTCCTCAAGCTTGACAAAAATAAAGAGGTACTGGTCAGCAATGACTGGGGAAAAATTGGGAAGAAACTCAAAGAACTTTATTGGTAGCAAGTCGCTCTTGAACATGACACTTCCACTCCGTGCCTGAGTCGGGTTGGGTTGTTTCATTCACCGGTCACATCACCATGGTCTCGCCATACCATCCACCTTTGGGGTAAATGCTACCAATCCATCACACAAGTGTCGCCGATATGTTCAAGAGAAGTCATCCAGAGAAGTCAACCGTGTCCCATCCACTACCATACATTATCCTTCATTCTTTCATGACCGCGACCCTGAACTATATATCGTCAGATCGTTTTCACCTCCATCAAAATCATTTGCTCCGTTCCGTGTCACTGATGTGGGATAAATCAAGGCCCTCCTTTGACAGATCGCTTCTTGTCGACATCAGCTTATTATCCAAGAAGTTGATCTAGGAACAACCCCTTCAGTACTTTGAAGCTTGCATGCCTCAATGGCAAGTTTCTCACTTCTGGCGACAGGTATACATCAATGACCTTCGACCGAAAGATTTTGCGTGGTGTTCGACACCAAGCCCTTTTTTCACACCACGTGAATTGTACTGCAGTACCTTGAGGGTCATTATCATTATTGGTGATTCCTCTCGCGCTTGTTAACGGTTTACCTCATTGACCGGTAATCAAGCAATGTCTTTCCATGTTCAACTTCAGAACATCTCTCACATGGATCGACTTGTACTTAGAGTGAAGATCGAACGAGTTTGAAGACCCTGGATCTAATTTCATCCATCCGGGCTGCGATATATATTCAGGAAAAATAAAGACATTGACATGTACATCAATGCAGCACAGACAATCATCCTACCAAAGTATGATGATTTCAACAGGATCATCAGTCTATCATCAGACAATTGTCTGTCCTATGTACACAAAAATGAATTTATAAAGCTGAGCATGGGAATGCCCGCCTCAGCTAGATCATGAAAACAGTATGAAAAATAATGTATTGTATTGTATCTTATTACAGGTCTCCTCCCAGCATTGAATGAACTTCGGATCCTCCTAATAAAGCATTTCACCCGATAGACAGCCTCATACTTTAGGGGGCAACTGTTATAGACATTTTTGTGCCTTACAGCATTGAGCATGAAATGTCCATAATCCAAGGGATCCAAAGTCCCTAAATGAGTTGTTCCTACCCCTAGAGGAACAAGGTCAACCAATGACAGCTTCTCCCAGAAGTTCTCCACCAAAAACCACTCAGAAACAGTCAATTCAGGATCAATTCAGAGGCTCCACTAGCTGTATGCGCTGAAATGCAGAGATTACACTGGCTAGGTGCACTGCAACGCAGGTAGAAGCACTACCAGGGTGCGCTGAGTGGGAAATGACAAATGGCAAGGTCATTCAACGAGGTGGAAAGACCCTGGAAGCTTCCAGAATCTTCCTCAATGACACTTGCCTCAATGAATTCGACTAGTGATGAGTAAGAGGTTCTCAACCTCCAAGTGGAAGCAAGAACTGACAGAGAGAAGCCACAAGTCAAAACATAAGCTGACTCATCCTCTCTGCTTACATCTATATATGGATCTCTCACCCAGAGGTTCAGGAGGCTGGAATTTTGTACTTTGCAGAGAATTGCTGTTGTTTTGAGATTGACATTAGCACATTGGGTGATTTATGCTTTGTTGGAGGAGAGGAAGGGATTCCTTTGCTGGGAGGTAGATGCTGGATCAGAACTCACTTGGTTTTATATCCTCTTGGACTTTATTATCATATCAATAAACTATTTGAGTTTCTCCTACATGTTGTATACCAATGATGTTTTGTTATGCTTACATGTTTAGCTTAATCTGATCTTGAGCTTTTTATGAATGTATATCTGTATCTTTGTGTAGTTTCTCTCTCTTGTGATCTTGCAGGAATTTGGCGAAGCTGGGCCGGTGAAGGAGCAAGAAGCTGGGAGCTACTGAAGAGAGGAGTGATTTGGATCGACAAACTAGCGGAACATACAGGTTAGTTAGATCCTTCTTCCTCACTTGCATTTCATAAAGAAGAATACTCGAATAAGTTTACCTGTTTTTTGCTAAGGCACTATCACCTCTTAGAGTGGGATAGGGGCATTCCGAATTGGATACTTTTCCCAACAACACTAGGGGATGCAAATAAACTGACCCTAAGTTAAACACACTTGCTGCAAACTCTTACTTGAAAATAAAACACACCTTGCATAAAGGAAATGAGATAATATTTGTAGGAATGAAACACTCTTGCTGGAGTAAACCATGCTTGCAGGATTGAAACAAGCGAAATTAAATTGAAACACTCATTTACAGAAAGAGAAAGGGAATCACATGATGCATCAAAGGAAGGGAAAGAAATGCTACAATAAACTTGAATAGATACAAAGAACTACACTATCAAACCTTGGATCTTAGAAGCACCCAGTTCATGAAGAAAACATAAATGTGCTAGCTAGGTACATACACAAAATACTGCTTTGCTCTAAATCTACATATAAATATTTTATCACATCTTATAAAAAAGGGAGAACAAGATGGGTTTGTTGCGCCCTAGCCAACTAGATCATTTCCCTTTACGAAAGATGGGAAATAAAGTACACAAACAACTCATTCACATAAGACTTAAACTCAAAAATTGATAAACTAGCATAGCTCCTTAGATTAACTTGAATTTTTGCTATAATTATACATCAAAGCTTCGAATCTATCCTCCAACTGATCATAGGGAAGGGGGAAGAGACCCCTAAACTTGATCCAACATCATGGAAGTATAAAAACTAGTTTTCTCCTCCCCTTTCTAGCACAACTCTATTTCTTTTATAATATTCTTACAGTACAACCCATTTCTCCATTGAAAGAGTGTATATTTGACACAAATTTTCCAAATATGGGCATATTCTGGAATTATGGAAAAATTGATATTTTTAACAAACTGCCTCCAAATAACACTTTGTATCTTCTTAATCATTATGAATTTTAGAAAACAGCCCATGTCTTACTGAATTTCCTTGCTGGGAAAGGAACCCATGTTTCAGAATTTTAAGATTCGCTATAATCGACATGAAAATTGAGGAGGTAATCGACAGTTTGGAAACTGCTGTGAATTCTGGGCTGAAGCATTAATTATTCCCTAAATATAAATCCATACAATCTGGATGTATCTTGACACATGTGGAAGTGTTCAAACAACATTTTGAACAAAAACCTCTTCCATATTTTCCCAAAAATGTGTCAATGTATGAAAGCCCCAAAGTGGTGCAAGAATGTTGCTGTAAAAACTGAATTAGTGCAGGAATTCGATGTGTGGTGTTAGAACCTCATTTACAATACAAAGAGGTGAGTGTGTGATCAAGGTATTTTTTCATATAGGTAATAAATTAATTGACCATGTTTAAACCTGCAAACACAAAAACCATAATTAATAATGGCTTAAATGTCAAATCTTGTTAAAACAAGGGAGATGTGTTACACAATAAATGTTTACTTTATTGTTTCTAAGAATGCACGAAATGTCGACAAAAACCATACAACATAAACAAAATCATGAGAGATTTCTGAATAAAAATGGATATAAAACAACACAAAATAGAGGCCTAACATCCCCCCATGTCGATCATCTTGCATGTCCCCGTGCAAGAAAATCAATTGTTGTATTGTCACTCCCTTGCAAAAAAAAAAAATTCAATACCTCGGCAACATTTCTTGCTATATATGACTGTCTTGAGAATGAACATATATGTTGGTTTATTTCATGCTAGATTACTCATTCATTAATATTTATTCCAAAAAAATATGATACCAAGGATATTATAGAAATGCTAAACTACAAGGATAGTTTCATAATGAAATAGCCAACAATAAAATTTCCACAAAGAATTTTAAGAGTAGCCTTAGTCAGAATTTTTTTTCCTCAATATCCTCATCACAAATAAAATTGACATAATTTCAAATCCATGGAATTAAAAGAAAGATATCAAAACAGTACCTTCCCATCTTCTCGTTATCCAAGCATATAGTTGAAGTTCCTCTTTTTAAGGAAAAGTGAGTCACCTGCACTAAGGGTCCCACATCCATGAAAACCAAATTATAAAGATACAACTCCAAACCATAAAACTAGAAGGATCTTAACTCCATTCTCATAGAGATTTGATAATGAGTCCAGGGAAGGACAAAAAAACCAAGTGAATCATATTGTAGAATTAACTTTAATACCACAGTCATGGCCATGCTGCTAGCAGGTTTCTATAGCCTCGACAAGGATTCCTTTTAACCCAATGAAATGCCTATGTTCCATGTATTAGATACATATTCAGAGTCATTTAAAGGCATTCACTTTGGTTTAGGATTTAACCGAAGGCCACTGTCCTGACTTGGTAACCAGCGAAGAACAATGCGATTAAGAATGAAGAAGTCGGCTCATGATGAGATCTCTTGCCTTCTATTTTTTCAACTTAAAGCCATTATATTGGCTTGGTGACCAGTAGTGGTAATGTCATTCTCGTTATGACCTAGAAAGAGATTGAAGATATTCTAAGGAAAGAGTGGATTTTGATAGAGAGGACTCAGTCATGGCAGGATGAGGCCATCCAACTTTCACAAGAAGTAGATGAAAGGCTTAGGGAGCTATGACATAGGGAGAAAGAATTGTTGCAGAAGGCTACCAGATCAACCACAGAGGCATTGTTGGAAGAAGTGCACCTAGAGGAAAAGCATGTAGTATAAATAGTCTAGCAATACAATGTCATTTACAATGGAATCACAACAAAGATCAAGGGAACCGCAGCTGAGTGATCAGGATGAGTCACATGTGATTTTTGAGGGCCTATTGGGAGCGGCCCAACTTGGTCCAGTTTTGGTCAAAGACTCCACATTTTGATGAGTGGAGTGCACGGAATCTGTGAAGTTCTATTCACAGCATAATGTCTAGGGGCTTCGGGATGGGTAAAAACCCCTCATTTTGTAACAGGTATCGGGGTTTTAGTTCCTTGTTTTGTTGAGTCCATGGTATGTGGACCATGGCTTTTGTAGCAATGTAATGTATTTAAGGACATGTAATGCTTTTTTGAGGATCTTCCTTAGAATCATTAGATCATAAAAATGGAGCAAGTGATCGAGTCTTTCATTCTATGTGTTGGGTCTAAGGACAGGCTCCGTAGTTGAGCGCATGGAGGCCTTGGAAGAGTTTGCAGCTGAATGCGTAGACCACGTGAAGTTGGGTGAAAAGGTCGAGAATTTGTATGTACTGAAATATCTATCTTAATAAAGAAGAAGAAGTTTTGGCATAGTCTTGTGTATTCGTATTCATAATATGTATTCATATGTACTGATATACATGATTTTTACTTATTTATGCGGAAGAATACATGTTATATTTCTCTATGATATGTTTATGTAATAAGTGCAAATATATGAAGTAAAGCATCAACATGAAGTCTTTTATTTATGCGCAGTTGTAGATAAGTATAAAACATAAGAAAACATATGGCTGCCATAGCGTAGTATCCCTCTAGCTGCAGAAACCTGCTTCTGCAACCTCCCATAACCGCTTCAAGTGACACTATTATCTGCTTGCAGGTCGCTACCGAAAGGGCCAGTGGTTGAGAGTTTTGTTGGTGTGTAGTACACTTTGAACCTAGGTCCAAGCCCCTTAAGCCAACACCTTGCATAGGAATAAGAAAGCACCATGACCCACTCTTCCTTTACAAAGTGGATTATACGAAATAAAGAACTTGAAAGTCGCAAATGTTGAGGGAAAGAAAATAGTCAGGTTAGAATTCAGTACTCAAGACTTTAATCCATATCATCCTTGTGGTATTTGTAAATACCACTACACGAGAGTTTAATTTTTGTGGATTGGCAGGGCATTCCATTGGTTAGAGGAGGATCCATGGAGGAATTGCTACAATGCCTCTAGACTCCATGAATCAGTCAATTTAGGAGGGAATTCATAATTTTCTCCACAGATGGCCACAATTCCAAAAGAAACAACAACAGAACATAGTAATCCCATGCTTGACAAGAGAAAGAGGAAGATTGCTGACAGTCCAGAGGGAGAACAAAGAAGCAAGTTGAAAGCAGATCCTATTATCATGAAATCAACTCTATCAATAGAAGCAGAGAGGAAGTAGAGGATATAGAGAGCAGAGTAGAGGAAGAGAGAAAAGAAGAGGTTGCAGGAAGAAAAATTGAGGTTGCAAAAAGTAGAACAGAAATTGAAGGAAGAACAGGAGTTGATGAGGAAGGAACAAGAAGAGAAGTACAAGCAGGAGGAACAAGAAAGGCAAGGCGAAATGATAGAATAAACTACGCCGATATAGGTTGAAGAGTAGGAACATAACCAACCAGTATCTGAGGAGGAAGGTGAATAGATGAAGGATCGGGAGCTTGTTCAACATATTGAGCACTTGATTGAAGTAACATTGTTATGCAACCAACTCACGATATATATATATATATATATATATATATATATATATATATATATATATATATATATAGATATAGATATATATATATATATAGGTCAATGACTTCAAAATTAGGCTCTTCGAGGGGGCAACCTCCTTTACACTACGCAAACGAAAAATTCTTGGATGATTCAAATGATAACACCTCCTTTCTATATATAGGAGTCTAAGGGGTCACAATATAATTAGAGCTGACATAACAATAATAATGTAAGGGCACAATAATAACAATAGTGGGCTTCTATGGGGCACAACAATAACAATATGGGGACTACATGGGCACAACAATAAAAATAAGGGGACTACCCTAATAATAATGAGGGAATACACTAGTATTATAGGGACCTAACATGCTCCTCTCCTTCAAAAAAGTGTTTTCCTCAACACTTGAGTAGTTCTGGATGCTTCTATATAAAATTCTCATCCTCCCATGTGGAATCTTCGGTGGGCGAGTTCTTCCACTTGATGAGATAATCTGAAATTGGTTGATTTCGTAGCTGTCAAGTTCTTATTTCTGTGACTGCTTTAGGTTCCAATATGATTTTCCCTTCCTCGTCAAGTTCTGGCAATATTGTTTGGACTGGGAGCTTGTCACCTATAACCTTCTTTAAGAATGAAACATGGAAAACTGGGTGCACTCAAGAAGATGTAGGAAGCTCCAATTTGTATGCCATAGTACCAATCTTTTGCAACACCTTGTAAGGACCATAATACTTTGGTGATAATTTATTATCCTTTTTATTTTGCTTGAGGGACATTCGTTTGTATGGTTATAACCGTAAAAATACCTAGTCACCTACATCAAAACTTCTTTCGCTGCAATGTTGATATTCTTGTTGTTTCATTTTATTCTGCGCCAAATTGAGGTTATCCTTTAAGAGTTGGAGAACTTGTTGTTGATGCTCGATGTGATCTTCTATTTTTTAAACCTTATAATTTTCTCTTAAATATGATGCGATGGATGGAGCATGATATCCAAAGTGCCATAAATGGGGTCATTTTTGCTGCAGTATGGAAGGAAGTGTTATACCACCATTTAACTAGAGGTAACCACTTGACCCATTGTATCTTTTTATCAAATTCAAAGCAACGAAGATATTCTTCCAAACATTTGTTCACTATCTCATTTTTCCCATCCGATTGAGGATGATAGGATGAGCTATGAGCTAATTGAGTAACCAGAAAAGAAAATAATTTCGTCCAAAAATTTCCAATGAAAATAGGATCTCTGTTGCTTACAATAATCTTTGGGTTTCCATGTAGCTTTTGAATTGTTTCCATAAATGCAGTATCAACTGTTATGGATTTAAAGGGATGAGATAATGCACACAAGTGTGCATGCTTGGTAAGTCTATCAACTACCACCATGCTGACACTCTTTCTTTCAGACTTGGGTAAACCTATGATAAAATCCATTGAAACCTCCTCCCAACATTGACTTGGAATGGATAAAGGTTGTAACTGACCTGTGGTCTTAATTGTCTCAAATTTAATTTGTTTACAAACCAAACATTCCACCACAAACTTTTGAATATTAGATTTAAGGCCATCAAAAGAAAATTTCTTCTTAACCCTGCGGTAAGTTTTTAAAAATCCTGAGTTCCCTCCTTAGGGAGAGGTGTGCAATTCCAAAGGAATCTTTTGTTTGAGTTGGAAATTCTTACAAAGGTATAAGCAATATTTATACCATAATGAATCATTGTTCCAGCTAAATGTATCAAATGTACTAGGATCTTGCTGCAACTTTTGAATGAGTGCCCACACTTCTACGTCATTCTTCCATTCATCCCTTGCTTTGGTTATCTAATTTGGTTGGATAATAGAAATGGAATAAAGCAATGCTTCCACATCCTCATCCTTTCCTATGAGTGCATCTGCAACAACATTTTTATTCCCTTTTTTGTAGATGATTTCAAAGTCATAACCCAACATCTTTGTGACCCATTTTTGCTGCTCTTCTGAAGATATTATTTGTTCTAAAAAGTATTTAAGACTATCATGATTAATTCCTGGAATCAATTCCTGGAATCAAATAAATAGCATGATCATAATCATGAATACGTGGGAGGCCTTTGGGAGTATCAAATACCTTGGAATGATTGTCCAAGACTTTTTGGAGGTCTGGAGAAATAGATGATTTTGATTTTTGAACCTCTAGTGAACATAATTGTGCAATTATGCCCCATTGTTCTTTCTTTAGAAGCTTTGTCATGCTATTAGAGCTAATTATCTTTCCTGGTTTCCTAGTGATACCCCTTAATTCAACTTCCTTTCCTTCCCAATAAGATTTCAAGAAAAGTTCTTGAAAATTAAAAGCTATTGTACCCAAAGATTGTAACCATTGGACTCCTAGTACAACATCAACATCACCCATTGGAATGGAAAGCATTGGACTATTCAATACATATTCTCCCATGGATAGCTTGATATTATGGCACTTTCCAAGGAAATTTATGGTTCTTCCATTTACAACCATCACTTGAAACTTTGGTGCTAGATATATGAAGCAATTTAATTGCTTGGTTATCTTACAATGAATAAAATTATGAGTACTACCTGAATCAATCAACACTATTACCTTTTTGCTCTTGATATGTCCTTTTATCTTGAGAGTTTGAGGAGTGGTAATTCCTACCAATGCATTACAAGATATGGCCAAATTCATTTCTTCTTTCTCTGGGGTTGGTTCCTGGTGTATATCCTCTTCTTTTGATGTTTCTTGTTCCTTTTCTTCCTCCTCTTCATAATTGATGTAAAATAATTTCTTCTCAGCACACTTATTACCTTTAATGTATTTGCTATCACAACTATAACAAATCCATTTTGCTCTTTTTTCTTCCAATCGTTGTGGTGTCAATCTTGTAGGTTTTGGAAGGCTAGGAGAAACTGCACTGCCATCTTTATAGTTGTGAGTGGTAGGCTTCCTTGTTGCCATAATTTTTCTTTCATTTTTTCTTGCCAACATGAATGCCTTCTCCAATGAATCAGGTTCCAAAAGGTGAACCTCATGTTGGATGTTATCCTTTAGAGTCCCTACAAAGAAATAAATCCTCTGCTCCTCTAGAATATCATTTACCCTTATATTCAATTTTGAAATTCCTAAATGTGATCCACTATTGAACCCTTTTGTTTGAGATTTATCAATTGGCTAAAGAAGGTGTTTCTCTTTATATCCTCATAATGTGCTATCATTTCCTTCGTACAAATTGACTAAGTGACAATTTTTTTATGAGAGCAAAGGCATCGATACCATAAAAATTGATTGAATTATAAATATAAAGTTTCAATTCGTAGCTTTTGTGTTTTTTGCACATTATGGAGATCAAAGTATTGATCCATTTGTAGTATCCATGTTATGAGATCCTTGCCATCAAAATTCCTCATATCGATATTTGGAAAATGGTGTGTCTTAAATCCAATGTTAGGTTCTATTAAATCATAATGGAAATTTCTTTTGTTCTCATCATGAGTTTCCTCTACTACCTTCTCACCATTAGGAATAATTTCTTGTAGCAACTTTGCCAAACCTCCCTTCAAACTTTCCATGCCTTTCTTCAAATCTTCAATGTTTCTTTTCATTTTTGATTCTATACCATCCATCTTAGCTTCCATTCCATTCTTCAAACTATCCATATTAGCTTCCATGCCATTCTTCAAGCCGTCCATCTTAGCTTCTGTTACTTTTTGTGAGAGTGAAATTTGTTGCACTTGGTCTCGTAATTTTGAAATATCATGTTGCATTTCTTCCTCTTCTTCATGAGTCATGGTAGATATTTCAGGTTGCTTATTAGGTGTTTCCATTTTATTTCTTTTGGGCATAAATTAATGATAATTATGCTTCACTATGCCCTTTGAATAACTTCAAACTACTTTTTCAAACAAAACTTTTGCAAATTTTTAAAATACTACACACTTTTTTTTTCGCTTTGTAGGAGCTCTATATTGAATCTATTGTATCTCTTTAATTTCGGATCTCCAAGGTTTGCAATTTTATCCTATGGTATCCCTATGAATCCTCTTTATAACCCCACAATTCTGATCGAGATTAGATTCTCCAAGAAAGGGTTATGCCCAATCACCCACGACGACCTGATTCTAGACTGGTTTAGTAGAGATAACTTGTACGAAGTTCCACGTGCAACTAATTCAACCTTCAGCCTTGAAAATGATACCCAACAAACTAAAGTCCATCTTATTTCTATCACATTTTACAAAATTTGAATCCGATGCTCAAAGAGAAAGTTATGGCTATTTTCTCGAGGTCACATGATTGATATGGAATTCTGGAGCCTGCAAAAACCCTTACTTCCTTGACTCATAACTCTGAAAAGATAGCACAGAAAGGTCTGAAATTCGGACACGATGTTCATCATAATTTTTTTGAAATGGGCTTTAATTTAAGCATCTAAAATGTTGTAGAACAATAGTTATGGAGAAAATTCTGCGATTACCTGTTTGCAGCAGCAAAACCCTATAATCCAAACCTCTGATACCAAATGTTATGTAACTAGGTCACAAAATAAAAGAAGAGATAGATCAACAACTTCAAAATTAGCCTCTTCAAAGGGGAAACCTCATTTACATTACACAAATGAACAATTATTGGAAAATTAAAATGGTAACACCTCCTTTCTATATATAGACGTCTAAGGGTCACAATATAATCAGAGCCAACATAACAATAATAATGTAAGGGAAAAATAATAACAATAGTGGGTTTCTATGGGGCATATCAATAAAAATATGGGGACTAGATGTTATAGACATATTTGGGCACTACAACCCTAGACTCATATGTCCATAAACTAAGGAATCCTTAAGTCCCTAAAAGTGTTGCTTCATACCCTAAAGGATCATGGTCAACTGATTACATTATTTCCTAGAAGTTCCACTTGAAAAACTACTCAGAACTAGCCAGAACTGGACCATACAGACTGCTCCATGGACAAGGTGCGATGCATACTGACTTCCTAACTGGCCAGGTGCGATGCATACTGAAATGGCCTTCTGTGGGGTGCGATGAGCGAGAATAGACAAATGGCAGAGACAGTTTGCAAGGTGGATGATCATGGAATCTTGCAAAAACTTCCCCTATGACAATTGCCTCTCTGAATTCGCCCAGGAATGAGTAAGAGATCATGAAATATCCAAGTGGAACCAAGAATTATCAGTGGAATAACACTAATAAAAAACCCAGAGTTGACTCACACCCTTGCAAGACATCTATATATGGATCCCTCATCTGAGAGATCCAGAGGCTGGAATTTTGTATTTTGTAAGGAAGTGCTATTGGTTTGTTGGTGAGAAGAGACATTGCATTGTTGGGTGATTTTCTTGTTCATGAGGTGAAGAGGGCTTCTACAACTGGGAGGATGATGTTGGATCAGACAGCTAGGTTGTAATCCTCTCTTACATTACTATTAACAAATTTCTTTGAGTTTTCCTCCATATAATCTTATATTTATGAATCTTATTATTTATGAATGCAATTGTATGGTCAATGTGTTTCTGATTCCGCATTGTTTGTGATGTTTTAGATAGAGATGCTTTGATAGTTTGCTGTTAATTTGGCTCTACAAGTATTCTTTGAAGCGGGACAAGTAGGAGAAGAGTGTCAAATTCTATCAAGGAAAGGAGAAATCAAGCTAGGATCAAAGTGGAAGATCCAAGTTGGTCCTCTTCTCTTCTCTTCCGTCTATCACACTGAAAGGAACTCTTGAAAAGCTTTCATTTTTGTTTCTAAGATAGCTACCCGTATTAGTGGGACTAGCAGTTCGAATCGACACTAGTTTTCCTTGAAACAAAATGGCGACTCCGCTGGGGAACGAATAGTTTTTTTTGTTTGTTTATTGATTTCTTTATAAAATACAGACAAAGCCTAAAGTTAAGCCAGCTAGCTTTCAAAATGCCTTTGCTATGCAATTGCGAAGTAGATAAACGCTGCTTCAGTCAATCTTTAGGTTGGTTTATGAACTAAACATTTGACTTACAAAGCATCCTAAGTTCCCTTGTGGTAGCTCAGAACCTCATTAGATCCTACCCTTATTCTTTGTGTTTACTGTCCATCATTACTCAGCCTAAATCATTGAACTTAGCTGCAAGTTTTGAACAAAAACAAGCTCAGTTTCGCTCCCTGGCCCATCGCACTGTTTGTAACTGTGCATTTTGCATACATCACACCTCCCGTGTGTTGTAGATGAGATGCATCCCTATTTCCCGTGTGACAGGTGCGATGATTGAGTAAACTGTGTTTTATTCTCTGAAATTTGGTTCTTTCTCTCTGCTTTCAGCTTTATTCAGTAGTTTTGTTGTTCATGATCAGTACCTTCTTGCTGTAACCATCTTCCTTCACATTATTTCAGCCTCCATTAGTTAGAAATTGTAAATGTTTTTGTGTATTTGTCGATCATTTGCAATCCTCCTTTGTCGAAAGTAGCCTAATCGAACTATCGTTTTTGATGCAAGTGTCATAATTGTCATTCTAAATCAAAAGAAGAGTCGTAAAGTCTTCCTCTTCTAGATAGTTCATTGTACTTTTGTCATTGTACTTGACTTTGAAATTATTAGTATTTCAAGTGTCAAAAATAGTTTTAAATTCAAAATTGAAAAGTGTCGTCTCAGTCTTCCTTTCATTTTGAAAAGAAAAATTGTTAGTATTGTCGCTTTGAAAGAAAATAGTTCAGATCTGCATTTAGCTTTCTTTTTGTCATTCACGCATTAAGAAAGCGGAAAACAAATACATGCTTGTGCATCTGCATTTTGACTGCTTGCAAAATTTGGTTTAGGAAAGTTCATTTAGTGTGTGCTCTATGCTCTCTACTGAGAGAAAAAAATCATTATCTTCTTTCCTTTATAGCTAGGATTTTCATTTCTAAAAGAACATAAATGAATGTTTATCATTTTAGATTGCATATTTAGGAATTTCACATCTACATCACACGGTGAACCTTGAAATGCAAACTTCTAAGCAAGATAAACCATAAAATAAACCTCAATGAACATAAAACACTTTGGAATCTAACGCAAGACATCTAGAAGTCTAGGCTAGAGACAAATTCTAGCGTCGTAAAACCTGGTAACTATCGTTTTCATCGAAGGTTGGGTGATTCCTCCTCTTTGATATGACAAGTGCTAGTATGGACTTGTGCTCCCCGTACCGTCGTGTATATATTGGGAGACCACAATAGGCTATCATCCTTTATCCTTAGGAAGCCATGTCTACCGCCCTATCGATCGTAATGCACTGAACACAGCATTCGGGAAGATTGACTACCGTACATAAGTCCTTGGTAATTTCTCTATCATTTATCACCAAGGTGTATTTTGCAGTTTTACGATCGATTTGGTAAACCCTCTAGCTAGACTTCCAGAGCAGTCACTTTCATTCCTTTTCGACTCCTTAAAAGAAAAGGTCCATCTGAGCACTTGCCACTTCAGGCTCATTAAAATTGAAGGTGACTAGAGTCACCTTTAGCTTTTTCTGGAATCTTAAAAATTGAAAAAGAAAGTTGCGTCCAAGTGTCTTTAAAATTTATTTTAAATGGAATAATATCCTTGTTCCCACGTTGATCTAAGGTTGAGATAATGGAGTCTACCAATCAAGGAATGCCCCTTGGAGGGAATCCTAATCCTTTCTCCTCTTGGGGAGATATTGGCTTTCCATATATGGCTACATTGTCCTTTCTAAGAATCACAATCGGCCTGCCAGTATGGCTTTTCTTGACCTCTGTCGTTCAAAACACTGTAATTCCTCAACAATCTAATCAGCAACCAGATGATACTGAAGTTACACCTTCACCGTCTACTTCGTTTGTTTCTCCTTCCCCTTCTTCCTCTTTGCTTGGTGAAACTAGTGACAGTAAAAACCAAGTAACGAGAAGAAAAAGAAAGAGAAGGAGAAGAAGAAGAAGCCGGCTAAACAAGGGAACACCAAAGCATCATCTAGCGAAAATCCACACACTAAAGTTTCCAAACCAAAAACTCCATGCACGATTTGCAAGGAAAACCATTACCATTGAGATTGCCCTTGCATCCTGTGGATCTTGAGAGGATGGTCTCCCCGGTTGCACCATTCATTGTCATCAACCCCTAACAGTTAGGTTGACAACACACCATCAACTAGTGAAAACAAATTCAATTGACAAAAAGGAAAAGCTAGAGTTCCATGTAGGTTATGTGAAGGTGATCACACTCTTTACCATTGTACTTTTCTAGATGAAGCCAAAAGCATTTTGGATAACCGTCTTACTTCACGACAATAGCTTCCACCTGGATACAAGAAACTCTTGCCAAGTCCTTCGCTAGTTGAAAACCTGATAGACATAACTCAATTGTCGATCAAATCACCTATCATTGAAAATGAACCTTCTGAGTCCATACCAGATCAAATTCAACTGGTCAAGATGGCAGTCGACCCAATCTTACCTTCAGAAAATCCACCTTCAAATGATATAGTTTCCAAAGAGGATGAGAACTACACCATTCAAATTATTTTTGTCGATATAGAGTCTAATGAACTTGGGGGCAATCCACCCATTCCTTCACCATAAGAAGAGACCCCACCAGTTCGTGAAACTTATCCGGACATTTATTTGGTACCTCCTTCGAGCAGTTTGGTTGTTTTCTTTGACTGGAATCAACTAGCGAAACCTCGCCTTCCATCTAATGTACCATTCCGAATCATAGTACATGTTTACAAAATGATCGTGTTTGGTACAATCATAGATGAAGGGGCGTCGATGAGTATCCTTTCCTCAACTGATTGGAAAGCACTTGGTTCGCTATTGCTTTTGCCTGAAAAACAAAATTTGTTGGGCTTCAACAAAGGAACCAGTTGACCATTAGGGATCCTTCCAAAGTTGCCTATAACTTTGAGAAAGAAAACCGTTCATTTGAATGTGATGGTAGTCCAAGGTCCATTAGATTACAATCTACTCCTTGGATGTGATTATATATATAGCATGGAAGCCATTGTCTCCACATTCTTTCGAGTGATGTGTTTTCCACATGAAGGTAGACTGGTACAGCTTGTCGACCAGCTTTCATTTCCTGGTTCAAACATAGCTATAAATCAACCATCATCTTTAAATGGTCTCTTCGCATCAACAATGTCTCTTCCATCTTCATCCCATCCACCTAATTACCACGAGTAGTTTGGTGTGGCGATGAAGATTAGGGGGCATGCACCCTAGTCTGCCTCGACAGGCGAACCCAGAGGAAAAGAGAGATTTTCTTGAAAGGTTATAATACTTGGACTGAAAAACATTCCTGTATAGGTTATGTGATCAGTCTGATGCGATTATTTCCTTTGTACGATTGTGAATGGAAGCTCACAGCATTTTCCTTCGTACGTTATGTGATTGGAAGGTCATAGCAATCACCTTTATCCATTTCGATAGACATCGCAAAGGAAGAGTTTTTTGTCAGCCGACAGAAACAATCCTGCCTAACCACAGGAGCTTCCATTTGGTAACCTGGAAACTCTCCTTTTACTGAAATACCTGGGGGCATGCAAACCTTTGCATGCAAGTGAAAAGCAACCTTTGATTTTCTTAGTTTGTAGGTTCTTAACCCTTTAACCTCATAGCTTAGTCATTTCTAGCTTACATAAAAAGGTCATGATCACATGTTATAGTAGTGATCAAGCTCATTAAAAAATAAATCTACCGAGACATTATCAAAAGACTGGTAAGAGAAATGTTCCCGCAAAGTTCAAGCTCGTTAAAAGATCAACCTGCACTGAGCACATGTTGGCACAAGGTTCAAGCTCATTAAAAAATAAACCTGCCTCTGGTAAATAACCTTTTGTGATCACTTTGTTATCTGCCCTTTTGAAATTTGGTTGTGTTCCTTCTATCACCTCCATTTCATTCAGCTCACCATATGCTTCCACTTGATTATTTACCCTTTTGAGGAACATTTGCGATGAGTGATTCTGATTGCCACCCTCTTCACACTGCCATGTTTTGACAAGTTCCAAACTTACTTGGAACCAACTGCTACCCAAAAATATCACTTGTTCCTAAAAAACGAGCCTCTTTTAAACTCTTTTTAGACTCGTTAACTATAAAAAGATCATCGAGCTATTAGCCTTCCTAGCTCGCTAAAGTAAGGGGAACGCTATCCCTCTCATATATTTTAATATTTTTGGACTTGAGGGATTATTAAACAAAAAGATCGAGCACTTGCCTTTGTCGACTCGTTAAAAATATCAGAAAGTCATCCCTTTCATATTATTTTACACTTTTTCAAACTTAAGGGATTATGCTAAGAAAAAGGACTGTTGGAGTCTCCTTTTCATCCATTTTTAGACTCTCCAAACAAGAAAAGGACTGAGTTATCTTTGTCGTTAAACTCCTTAAAACAATAGTGACAAACTTGTCCACCCAGACAAGAACGAGTCTCATTGACGCTAGGCTCGCTAAACACAAAGCGACAGGTTTTCCTGAAGGGAAAATTATAGAACAAGAATATGTTATCCTCCTCAAGCTTGTCAAAAATAAAGAGGTACTGGTAAGCAATGACTGGGGAAAAATGGGAAGAAAACTTGAAGAACTCTATTGGTAGCAAGTCACTCTTGAACATGACACTTTCACTCCATCACCGTGATTGAGTTGGGTTGGGTTTCCGTTCACTGTCACCATTGGTCCGCCATGCCATCCATGGGGTTAACACTACCAGTCCATATCAGTGTCGCCAATATGTTCAAGAGAAGTCATTCAGAGAATTCACCATCCAGCAAACGCCTCATCCACGACATTAAATCCACGCTTCATTTTTCATGACCGCCATTCCTGAACCTCATATCATCAGATCGTTTTCACCTCCACAAAAATCATTTTCTCTGTTTCGTGTCGTAGATGTGAGATACAACAAGGCCCTCCTACAACAGGTCACTTCTTGTTGACATCAGCTCATTATCCAAGGAGTTGACTTAGAAACAACCCTTTCAGTACTTTGAAGCTTGCATGCCTCAATGGCAAGTTTCCCACTTTCGGCGACAGGTTTACATCAATGACCTTCGACCGAAAGACTTTGCGTGGTGTTTGACATTAGCTCATGTATTCAAACCACATGAATTGTATTGTAGTTCCTTGAGGGTCATCATCATTATCAGTGATTCCTCTCGCATCTGTTAACAGATTACATCATTGGTTGGTAATCAGGCGATGTCTTTCCATGTTTGACTTCAGAACATCTTTTCACATGGATCGACTTGTACATCGGGCGAAGATTGGACGAGTTTTGAAGACCCCAGATCTAGTTTCATCCATATGGGTTGCAATATATTCAAGAAAATAAACACATCAATTGTACACAGAAGCTGCACAGATAGTCATCTAGCCAGGGAAGATGACTCTTCATGCGCAGAATCACAAGTCTGCAACAACAGACGATTGTCTGTCCTATGTACATGAAAATGAATTTATAAAGCTGAGCATGGGAATGCCCGCCTTAGTTAGATCATGAAAATATATGATGATGATGTATCGTATTGTATCTTATATAGGCCACCTTCCAGTTCGAATACCTCAGATCCTCATGAATAAATCATTTCACCCAACATCAGAAGATTTACGACCTCATGCTTTAGGGGGCATCTGTTATAGACATATTTGGGCACTGCAACCCCAAACTCATATGTCCATAAACTAAGGACTCCTTAAGTCCCTAAAAGTGTTGCTTCATACCTTAAAGGATCATGGTTAGTTGATTACATCATTTCCTAGAAGTTCCACCTGAAAAACTACTCAGAACTGGCCAAAATTGGACCATACAGGCTACTCCATGGACAAGGTGCGACGCAAACTGACTGCCTAACTAGCCAGGTGTGATGCATACTGAAATGGCCTTCTGTGGGGTGTGATGAGCGAGAATAGATGAATGGTAGAGATAGTTTTCAAGGTGGATGATCATGGAATCTTCCAGAAACTTCACTTGTGACACTTGCCTCTCTGAATTCACCTAGGAATGAGTAAGAGATCATGAAATCTCCAAGTGGAACCAAGAACTATCAGTGGAATGACACTAATAAAAAACCTAGATCCGACTCACACCCTTTCAAGACATCTATATATGGATCCCTCATCTGAGAGATCTAGAGGCTGGAATTTTGTATTTTGTAAGGAAGTGCTGTTGGTTTGTTGGTGAGAAGAGACATTGCATTGTTGGGTGATTTGCTTGTTCATGAGGTGAAGAAGGTTTCTACAACTGGGAGGATGATGGTGGGTTGTAATCCTCTCTTACAATACTATTAATAAATTTCTTTGAGTTTCCCTCCATATAATCTTGTATTTATGAATCTTATTGTTTATGAATGCAATTGTATGGTCAATGTGTTTCTGATTTCGCATTGTTTATGATGTTTTACATAGAGATGCTTTAATAGTTTTCTGTTACATTGGCTCTACAGGTAATCTTTGAAGTGGGACAAGTAGGAGAAGAGTGGCAAATTCTATCAAGGAAAGGAGAAATCAAGCTAAGATCAAAGTGGAAGATTCATGTTGGTCCTCTTTTCTTCTCTTCCATCTATCACACTTAAAGGAACTCTTGAAAAGCTTTCATTGTTTGTTTCTAAGATAGCTACCTGTCTTAGTGGGAATAGCAGTTCGAATTGACACTAGTTTTCCCTGAAACACTACATGGGCGCAACAATAACAATAAGGGGTCTACCCTAATAATAATGAGGGAATACACTACTATTATAAGGACCTAACAAACATACATGGATATGGAATAGGAAGCACATAATGAAGATGTTGATTTGACGCCGAGCACACCACAGGTCACCACTCAGTCTCCACCACCTCTAGTAGCAGAGCCAACCCCGAGAAAAGAAGGGGATGTAGTTCCCCTCAATGATGATCCAGTTATTGATGTGTACACTCGACCATTTGATGAGTTCCATAAGAGGATTTTACAAGCACGGTGAAAACAATTTACAGATGATCATGCATCACCTACATTTTTTAGAGAAAGGGTGATAGTGGCAGACACTAGGAAGCACCCAAATTCCATTATCGAATCCAAATTGGACTTTGCAGGAGCAACAAGATCAAACATTCAGTATTTGATGGCCGAGAATGAGAAATCGACACAAAACTTGCAGGCTTCTAGGCAAGAGGAAAAACAACTCCACACAACAACACATAACGCAGTTTCTGCATAGGTTTACTCAAAGGAGATGAGAGAAATGATACTTACTGAAGTATCAACACCAGGAAAAACCATGTGGAAACTCTATGAGCGGTTTGTGACTACACATAAAGCAGTTTTTTGTTTGCATGATCCACAAAAACATAGAAAAGAGTTTGTTAAAACTCTCAAGAACATACAAGATGCCATTACTTATGTGCAAGAGTGGACAATTTTGTTGGGTTGTTTTATATTCTTTCCACGTAGTTAACAGGGGCTTTGAAGGGCACCCATAACCCCACTTTATGGGGTCCTGGGCAATGTCCTGGAAAATTTTGGTTTTGGACACTATGTTAGGTTGCACGGACCTACCTATGGTTTTGTGCATGATTTTCGCACATGTTTTTTGGACGCGATGGTTTTTCGGTACATGGTATTGGACGTGATGGTTTTTGGTCCATGGTATTGGATGTGATGGTTTTCGGTCCATGGTATTGGATGCTTCGGCATGTATAAATATGTATTGTAACATTGAAAGGAAAATAATGAAAAATAAAGCCGGTAGTCCCGGTTTTCGGATCCAGTGGAAAAATCTCTATGTATATGTGTTTTATGTGTTATGCTCTCGCATTGTTTATTTTTCTGTGTTTTAGAATTCGTATGTAGGTAATTTTTGTACACGGTTAAAAAATACATTTGGTATCAGAGCTGTTTGGGCTTCAAGGGGACGCCTTTGTTGCTGAGGGGTTTCACTCGGGCCTGTGTTACACCCTGTTCAGTGGGAGAGCTGCGAGATCGATTCTGGTGGTGAAAGAAGATGGCGAGTAGTGGAAATATAGAGATCGAGAAATTTAATGGTCAGAGTTTTGAGTTGTGGAAACTCAAGATGGAGGATCTGTTGGTGGATAAAGATCAGTGGATCATTGTAGATCCGGGTACTAAACCAACAGGAGTGTCTGATGAAGAATGGAAGAAGTTGGATTGGAAGGAAAAGAGAACAATATGATTGTGTGTCTCAGATTCAGTATTGTTAAATGTATCAGGGGAAGCTACAATGAAGGCTTCGTGGGACAAGTTAGGGACTTTGTACCAATCTAAGTCTCTGGTGAATAAACTGTTCCTGCGAAAAAAGTTGTATAACCCGAGGATCAAAGATGGAGACTCGGTGACAAAGAATTTGAATGATTTTAATACTATGGTAAGTCAGTTAGCATCTGTTGATATTAAAATTTCAGATGAAGATAAGTGCATCAGTTTTTTCTGTTCTCTACCAGATTTGTGGGATAGTTTGGTTATTGCAATAGGTAGTAATGCAACTGCCTTGCATTTTGATGAAATAGTCTCATCCTTGCTAACAAAGGAGATGAGACGGAAAAATATGGAGAGCCAAAATGCCTTATCTGTATGAGGGCGGACCTAGAACAGAAACAAAAATAAGTCATCAAGTGGGAGATATAAATCTAAAGGGAGATCTAAATCTCCAGGAAAACCTGTAAAGGTGGTGTGCTGGAAATGTGGAAAGGAAGGGCACTAAAAAAGGGATTGTAAATCTAAAGCTCCTGACAAAGGAAAGGGATCTAATGAGGCTCCTTCTGCAGAGGCGAAAACCACCTCAGATGAAGGTGGGTATGTGTATTTGGCTTCTTCAAGTACACATGTATATCACGAGGCATGGTTGATTGACTCAGGTGCATCCTTTCACTTCACTCCCCATAGAGAGTGGTTCTATGAGTATGAGAAATATGATGGTGCTAATGTCTTCTTGGGGGATCACAGGAAGGCTAGAATCATTGGTCGCGAAAAAGTAAATTTGAAATTTCAATGTGGAAGTGTTAGAACGATTCCAGGTGTTCTACATATTCCTGCATTAGCCATAAATTTGATTTTTGTTACCAAGCTAGATGATGCAGGTGTAAAAACATTGTTCGAGAAGGACACCTGCAAGATGATTTAAGGAGCATTGGTATTGATGCGGGGAGTTTGGATTGGAACTCTATACAAGCTGTAAGGTAGCACTGTTATTGATGGGTGCAATAGTTCTCTAGTTCCTGAAAGTGGAGTAGAAAATATAGTGGTCTCTGGAGAGAAGACCATGCTGTGGCATCAAAGGCTTGGAAATATTGGAGCGAAGGGCCTTCGAATACTTCACGGTAAAGGTATGGTAGAAGGTATGAGTAATAGCTCTCTGGTTTTGATTTTTGTGAAAATTGTGTATATGGGAAGTAGAATCGGGTGAGTTTCCCCTCTGGTAGTAAGAGGGCGAAACAGATATTAAAGCTTGTGCACAGTGATGTTTTTGGACCTGTGAAGGTCCATCACTGGGTAAGTCTATGTACTATGTATCATTTATAGATGACTTCTCAACGAATACATGGATATATTTCCTTGAGAAGAAATCTGAAGTCTTTGATAGGTTTAAAGAATTTAAGGCTCTCTTGGAAATTCAGACAAGGAAGAAGATAAAGGTGTTGAGGACAGATAATGGTGGAGAGTTTTGCAGCAAGGAATTTGAAGAATTCTGTAAGAAGTGTGGCATATCACGGCAGAAAACTACTCCATATACACCTCAGCAAAATGGTGTTGCAGAAAGAATGAACAAGACATTGATGGAAAGGGCAAGAAGCATGCTCAATGGTGCCGGGTTAGGATAAGAATTCTAGGAAGAGACGGTGGATACTGCATGTTACTTGGTCAACAGGTCACCTTCATCAGCGTTGGAGGATAAGACTCCACAAGAGGTATGGATTGGTAAGAAACCCTCTCTTTCACATCTGATAGTATTTGGATGTGATGCATATGTACATGTTCCAAAGGAGAAATGAACCAAGTTTGATTGTAAATCTGAAAAGTGCCTCTTTATTGGGTATAAGGATGGGTTAAAGGGTTATAAGCTTTGGAACCTAGTTACACAGAAGGTTGTGTACAATCGAGATGTGGTGTTCAGAGAGGTGAAAGATGTTAATAAACATGAATTCCAATGAAAGGAACCAGAGAAGATAGAGTTTGAGCTAAAGGAGGAAGAATCAGACTCTACAGCAGAGGAGGAATCGGAAGATGAAGAGCCACAAACTCCGGTTGTGAGAAGATCAGTTCGAGAAAGAAGGCAACTTGAAAGGTATAGCCCATCTACTTTCTGTTCAAATTTTTCTTTATCTATTACTGCTGATGATCCCATAACTGTGAAGGAAGCAGTAGATTCAGAGGATGGAAAACTCTGGAAAGAGGCCATGGTTGATGAAATGGCATCTTTGCACAAAAATGAGGCTTGGGATCTAGTGGAGTTGCCCACTGGAAGGAAACCCATTAGCAGCAAATGGGTGTTCAAAAAGAAGACAAATGCAGAAGGAAAAGTGGAGAAATATAAAGGTCGATTGGTAGCAAAAGGTTATTCCCAGGTGTCGAGA
Organism: Pinus tabuliformis; assembly: GCA_031772625.1. NCBI lineage: Eukaryota > Viridiplantae > Streptophyta > Pinopsida > Pinales > Pinaceae > Pinus > Pinus tabuliformis. The sequence continues at coordinate 414,148,734 of CM062805.1, read as the reverse complement.
ATTGATTTTGGTGATATTTTTTCTCCTGTTGCCAAGGTAACTTCTATTATATTACTTTTATTTGTTGCCACTGCTTTTTATTTTGAAGTAGAACAGATGGATGTAAAGACAACATTTCTTCACGGGGATCTGGAAGAGGAAATCTACATGAAGCAACCTGAAGGATTTGCAGCGAAGGGTAAGAAAGAACTGATATGCAAGTTAAAGAAGTCTCTATATGGGTTAAACAGTCACCAAGAATGTGGTATTAGAAATTTGATACGTTTATACGGGGACTTGGCTTCACTAGAAGCAAAGTAGATCACTATGTGTATTTTAAATTAATTGGTGATCGTGTTATTTATATGGCCTTGTATGTGGATGATATGTTGCTGGTTGGAAATGACAAAGAAATTATCCAGCATTTGTAGACCCAATTGTCCTCCAAATTTGACATGAAAGATCTTGGTGCTACAAACTATATTTTGGGCATGGAAATTAAAAGAGATTGGGCAAAGAGGAAGCTCTGGTTAAACCAAAGGAAGCCTGTCGAGACAATACTGCAGAGGTTTAATATGTAGGATAGTAAACCGATGAAGGTTCCTATTCTTGTAGGTGTGAATTTATCTGCTGAACAGTGTCCCAAGACATAAGAAGAGGAAGAGGACATGTCCCGTGTTCCATATGCAAGTGAAATCGTTAGCCTGATGTATGCAATGGTCTATACTAGATCAGACATTGCACATGCAGTGGGAGTATTGAGCAGGTTTATGTCAAAACCAGGAAAGGAGCATTGGACAGTAGTGAAGCGGGTTTTCAAGTATTTGCATGGCACTAGTGATTATGGTTTATGCTACCCAGGAAGACTAGGATTGGATAGAGTGTTGGATATTCATGGATTTTTTGATGCAGACTAGGCTGGAGATCTGGATCAGAGAAGATCTACAAGTGGGTATGTGTTTAACCTATTTGGAGGTGCAATCAGTTAGATGAGTAAGAAACAATCTGTAGTGGCACTATCAACTATAGAGGTAGAATACATGGCAGCCACTCATGCAAGCAAGGAAGTAGCTTGGTTGCAGAGATTGTGTTCAAGTACGGGTTTAGTATAGGGAGCTATAAGGATAGACTGTGACAGCCAAAGTACAATTTTCTTGGCAAAGAACCCCGCATATCATTCAAAGACAAAGCACATTGATGTTTAGTATCACTTTGTGAGGGATATGATAGAAGACAAAAAGGTGTTGCTGCTAAAGGTGGACACTTTGAAGAATATTGCAGATGCATTGACAAAATCTGTGAGCTCTGAGAAGTTCTCTTGGTGTAGAGAGACAATGGGCATTTTAGGGCTGAAAAAATGACTAAGCTCTCTTGTGGCCCCCTGTGGAAAGAAGACAACAAGTGGGAGAATGATGGGTTGTGTTATATTCTTTCCACGTAGTTAACAGGGGGTTTTAAGAGCACCCGTAACCCAACTTTATGGGGTCTGGGGCAGCGCCTCAGAAAATTTTGGTTTTGGACCCTATGTTAGGTTGGGTAGACCCACCTATGGTTTTTTGCATGATTTTTGCACATGTTTTTTGGACGCGATGGTTTTTCGGTCCATGGTATTGGACGTGATGGTTTTCGGTCCATGGTATTAGACGTGATGGTTTTCGGTCCATGGTATTGGATGCTTCGGCATGTATAAATATGTATTGTAACATTGAAAGGAAAATAATGAAAAATCAAGCTGGTATTCTCGGTTTTTGGATCCTATGGGAAAATCTCTATGTATATGTGTTTTATGTGTTATGCTCTCGCATTGTTTATTTTTCTGTGTTTTAGAATTTGTATGCAGGTAATTTCTGTACGGGGTTAAAAACTACAAATGCGATACAAAGGGGAACTACTTGACTTAGTGAAGAAAATGAGGCCACAAGGAAAGCCGGAGAAAGTGAGAGTTCAGATGTTGATTCAGAACAACAAGCAAATCACCTCATTTATTAGTACCATTCAGGCCTCATATGCACAATTGTTCAATAGTTTGGATGTCTTGGTGAAAACACACTCAGTTCACTCACCAAAGCCAAACCCATGAACCAATTCCAGTAGGAGATTGAAGAGTACTTGGAGCAGCTAGGATAGATTTCCACTAAGGAATAACTGGAGTTGAATAGATAGAACATGCAAAATTACATCATTGGTCCTGTCTAAGTCAGAACAATGTTGCTCATGCTTCAGAACGAACTTGAAACTGGTTCTAAGACATTGTATCGGGATGCAATGGAGGCTAGAGTCCACTTCCAGATAGACACCATCACACAGTTTGGGGACATCATCACATAGTACCAAGCTTGGCACCAATATGTGACTGAGAAGTAGTAAGTGGAGGTTGTTGAGCTAGAGTTCTCCCAAACTCAAGCATCATAGTGTTGTGCCTTGTTAAGTTCTCAAGTTGTCTCTACCCTATTTTGTCTTATATGGGAACAAGTGTAAAATGTAATATTATTTGCAATTATGTTGTAAGTGAAATTCCAAGTGTCAATATTGGAATATGAAGATTCATGATGTAATGTAATGAGTCATTTTGTAAATAAGTTGAAGAGTCATGAGGGTAGTCCAAAGGTCACAAAGGGGAGTTGAAGAGTCACCCCCTCTTGTTATAAATATAACCTCATAAATCATGTAACAGGCTTTTGGGAGCCCACTTTTGGCTAGGTTTAGGCTTAGAAGGAGCTTGGGAGTATTGTGAAGATCTTTGGTTTCTCCATAGAGTATAGCGAGTATACTTCTTTGGAGGAGTAGATGTTCTTGACTTTAATGTCCCCCTGTTGGGGCTAGTGGTCCATCAATGGTGTATGTATGAACATAACTTTCACTTATAATAAAATCAGGGTCGACACACTTTCATGCATATGTTGTGAATATAGTAGGACTATTTTTGTATTTGCAATGTATGTTATTTAACTTACGCTTATGCTTATGAACTATTTCGTTTTCATTTTTATGAATCTTGTTGAATGTGTGTTGTTGTGTTAATTCATCACTTTAACATGTGGACTATTATGCATCTTAGTTTGTTATGTCATTATGCTCACGTGTTCCTTTCAAGCTACGTACTATTACATGCTTCCAAGGGGTGCACTTCCCTTTCCCTTCATTTGTTCGAACCTTCATGCATTGCACTTGACTTTCCGCAGGGTCACACACTTTCTCTCAGCCAAAGTTACCATACTTCACTTTACTCATTTTCACAGTCAAGGCATAACATTACCACCCTCTGCTAGGAATCCTACTCCAAATGGTGTGAGGTCTAGTTGGGACTTCATATTGGGGAGATCCCTTGAATGTTGGTGGGTCCAACACCATCAACATTTCTTGTTCCAGAAGGAGGGCCAAATGAAAATATGAGCCCTTGAAGTCTATGTTGAATTTTTGCACTCATTTAATGACCTCTTCCCAAAAAATAACTGCGAATTTTTTCCAGGCTCACAAATTTGAAAGTTCCAACGAGAATTATTGATGAATTTTCAAATTTGAAATTCAATAGCAAGGGTGAAACAAACTTATTTGAGCACACCACACATTTTATTGATTTTTGCACAAAGCAAAACATCCATTGTGAGGATGTTCATTGTAGGTTGCTCATTCTCACGTTCGAAGGGCACGTATGATAAAGGTGTAACATATTTCCTAATGACTCTATTAACTCTTTTGAACAACTTTTCATAGAGTTGTGTCGTGATTTTGATTTATATGATCGTAAAAATATATGCAAGAAAATTTTGAAATTGCGAAAAGCACTTGATGAATTTGTTTAGGATTTTCATGATCGCTTCATTCATTTCTGCTTTGAATTTCCAGAAGATGATGTTGATTGGTATTTCTTGGTAGACAAATTTCTATATCCTGTTCACATTTCAGAAAATCCACACGAGCTTGAATCTTTCGAATGTCTCCCAAAATACCTCGGTGTTAGAGCATCTAAATATGTGATGGAGGAAGTTGTTGTTCCAAGGGACCCTTCGTTCCCTTCTCATCAAACAACTCTGATTATGTAGGTTGAGGTGGGAGAAGTTGAGAATTCATCCGTTAATCTATCATCATGTTTTCCCACCTCACATACTCAAAATTACAACGCAGGTTTGGATTGTGAGTGTTATAGCACCATTTACCACCCTTGGTAGATTTGGTGCTCTATGACATGGCCTAGGGAAACCCTTCCCTACTAGACTTGGTCCATTTTCTAAAAAACAATGTTTTAAATCCCATACGTGATTTTGCCTTGTCTAAAGCATGTGTACACACGGGTCAGCCTATACCCAACCCATGTATGTGTGTTAAAACATTAAAAAATATATAATCTCCCTTAGTTCAGGTGGAGTTTATGGGTTTGACCTGATACTCACCTACTATAGCCCATGGCCCAACTGTTTCCCAAATCAAAAAACTAATTTGGAGAAGTATAAATAAGCCTCCACGGGAATGCCTAAGGGAGGAGAAAAGATTAGATATTGATATTATAGTTGATTACATCTCTGATTAAGTCTGAAGATATCCCTATGCCTTCCACACTCCCAAGTAATAGGAATCCTGTGTTTCCTTCTTGGGATGTTCACCATCCCTTCATGACATCCTTGTATATACATATGGAGGAGGATTGTTGAGGCCTGGGCAAGACGGATTCACTTGGAGTCGGCAGATGACTCAGATTGTAGTTCTTTCGTATTTTCTTTAGCTTACATTAATAAAGAGATGTTGTCTTGTTCCTGATGAATATGGTCTTTATGCATTAATTTATGTCATGATTTGCTTACAATCTCACGTTAATGCTTATTTTCCTACATGCTTATATATCATGAACATGCTTTCTATTACTACTATTGTATATGCTTTTCTTGAATGAGTTGCAGGTTTTAAGGCATTGGAAGAAGGAGAGGGTTTGAACCCTACGAGAATGACCTCAAACGTAGAACCTTCAGGTAGTTCCTCGTCTTCCTACTTCAGTAGTTTAAGTATTAGGATTGCTTGTTTGTGTGTCTCTTTATGTTGTATTCCCTCCGCTCTGTTGGGGTTCTCAACCCAAGACCCTAGGTTGATTCTACCCAAAACAAAATTGGCGACTCCACTGGGGAAAGAATTCTTGCTTTTCCTAGACTGGGTTGTTTCTTCTTGATCAGGGCCTGCTTGATTGATTTCTTGCTTCTATAGTGTCTGTGACCTGTTTTATTCTTGGGCATCAAGTCTAATCTTTTGGATCAGGCATGGATTTTTTTCTTCATTAAGCTTTATATACGCGTTTTTAAGAGGATAAAATAACGTATACACGCTAGTTTCTTCAAAGGAACTAGCGTATACACAAGTTTCCTTTGTTTCAGTTGCATATACACGCTTTGCCTTTTGACAGTGGTGTATACCTTATTTTGAATAAATTTTTCAAAATCTTGAACTCAATTAAGATTGTTGCTTGGTGTTTTTATTCTTTTCTAGTCATTCACTGTTAGTAAAGCTTTGCTTTTATGCAAGTTTTCAGTTTCTAATCTTCTTCTTGCTGAAAAACCTAGTCAACCTAGGGTTTTCTTTTTTAGTAAAGTTTCAGTTTGGGTTTTGGTTTCAAGACTTCTTGTAGAAGTTCTTAGTTGTTCTGACTTTGTGGAACAAGAAATTGGTTGGAGTTTTGTTTATAACCTAGCTTTCTGATTGCTTTGCTTTTCTTTCCTTGTTTAGTTGACCTATTTTTGTTTTCCATGTTTTTGAGTGCCTCTTTGGCAATCTTGAAAGTCTTTCTTGACGTTCTTTTGGTTTTCTAAAGTCCTTTATACTACTGTTTAGATCAACATATGAAAGTTTGTAGTCCTTTGTCGTTTCAAGTTTGATTATATTAATGATGTGCATAACTTGTGAATTTTGGGGCTCTTTATGCTTGTTTTTGGTCTTGGAATTTTAGTAGTATTTGTGTCCTCAAAAACTTCTTTGGGTTCTTTAAAAAAGAAAAAGACAAAAACATCATTCTTGCCTTTTTTTTCTTCTTAGTTTTTTTTTGGTTTCTTCATTAGTTTTTAGCAATTGTGAACTTTTTGCGATTGGTTTTGCTTGGTTTTGAGGGAAGTTTGTCATTGAATTTGTGCCCTCCTTGTAGTCAAGTTAGCCTATTAATCTTGTGAAGGAACAAAATTTATTATTATATGAGTATTCATAGAATCTTGCACCATCATTATAGTTTGCATTAAGTTAGTTTTCACTGCAGGCATTTTAGTCTTTTTTGTTATATTTTGAGTGTGTGGAGCATGTTTTCTGAAAAAATAAATAAATAAAAAAATTACTTTTACAAGTTTATTCATAGAACCTTATAGAAATCCATTTTCATCAAAGAAAAATAGTTGCATTTTCATATAGATAAGTTTCTATTGATTTCTTTTGCATCAAAACACCATAAGTTTCACTCTCATTTAAACCGTGACCTATAGAACAACCCTTTAAAAGAAAGCACTTAATTAAAAAGAACTAGAACATTTTTTTATTTGTCATTAATTACATCAACGAGTCTAACTGTTTAGGGCCTTGGAATAGTGAGCAGAGAGTTAACTCTCCAAGGGCACTCAAACTGTTAAACATAAATGTTGAATAATGAGTGAAATCCAGTGTCATTAGAAAAACCGAGAAAGTTACGTAACTGGGAGTCAAGCACAAGGAAGAGTGAAGACAAGGAAAGAGAGATAACCCCTATCCTACTTGTTGGATCCCGCCCCAAGACTGTTCCGCCCAGATTTTGATACAAAGTGGTGTCCATAGTTTCTATTCCTAGGGACCACATAGGTTGTTGCGAAGGGGAATCCCGAGGCACCTGAGGTAGACGTTGCATCACGTTCATTAGTAATTCTGGAGGGTATCCTTGTGAAGCTTGGGTACTTGTTCCAGCAAAGGATTTTGTCTGGGGGTCAGCGTAATTGTTTCTGTCACCTTTGTTAGTAGGCTTGGGCCATTATTATCCCAAACTATCTTCGGAAGGTGCTTGATTTCACTTTCTTATATTTTGGTGTCTGGTACTCATCACTCGAAGTGGAAATACTTGGAAGTTCCTTGATTGACTATATCTTCTAGGGACTTTGTTAGAGAGTGCTCTTTGCTCCTAGTTTGCCATAGCTTTATAAATTTTTTTTAGCCTTTAACTAGTTCTCTTAAAATAATTAAAAGTGGTTGATCGACCAGTTTGTCGGTATAGGAGGCTTTGTGGGATTTCACCTATGAGTGTTGAGCCTTCTTCTAGAAGGCATAGGAGAAATTCTTCCAGTGATTTCCAATTAGTGGCAATGGACGTAGCAAAAATTGATCCTCTAGTTCAAGTTATTGTTTCACAAAATAGACCTATTGTAAGTTGAGATTTGGAGAGGAACACTCTAGTCCTTTCTAGAGTCCTCTTCCAAACAAAAGACATTATAGAGGTTGAATAAATCCTTGAGTCTCCTATGACTCCTTCTTCTCCTCTCCCTCTCGATTATCTAGACATTTTATTATATGTCGGGACCACGACCCACAGGCCTTCGAGCCATGGTATATATTGGTCTTTTCCATTGATGGCCACTGCTGGGAGCATGGTTTCAACTATGAGTGCTACTAGTGTACATACTCCTTTATCAGTACAAGAAGGAGGTAAAATTTCCATACCTTCAATCACTCCTAGCACTGCAATTTTGGTTCTACCTCCATTCCATCTTTGGGTGGGGGCACCCAAGCTTTTTCCTCCAACGCTAGTTCTTTCCCTTTGGAATGCCTACCAGTTCAATTCCTTCGGTTCCCTTAACTTTTTCATCTGTTGTTTCCATGCCAATGATTTCCATGGCGAGTGGGTCAGCTTCTTCTCAGGGTTTCCCTCTTGGGAGTGATCATATACAACATTCTAACTTGTCTCTAGGATCAATACCTTTTCCCTCCATGGGCCAAAGTTATAATCCTTTCCAAGGATGGACTAATCTAGTTGTTAGTAGCTTGGGAGCCGGGACTTAGTTCTTTTTCGGCCAACATGGGAACATGTCGTACTCCTCTGTGAGTTCATTTTATAGTTTTTCTCCCTTTTTTAATGCATGGAACCCTTACCAAGGGCTCTTTGCTTGATTTAATACCTCACTAGGGGGGAATTTCACTAGATATGGCAATATTTCAACAAGACTTGGACAAAATCTAAATTTTTCTGGGCCACAAGTTTTTTCTTATGGTTCAAGCACTTTTATGAATCACCTCAAGCAACCTGATGCCTTCACAAATTCAATATATTCTTTTAAGAACATTGGGAATTCTGCCTAGAGTGGGTGGAATCCTCAAGGTCCTCCGTGCTTACCTTTCCTGGAAACTTTAAACTTGCCAAATCTATCAAAGTTGACTAATGATCCAATCTAATACAACCTGGTTTAGCCTCTGGTTCCAACCAAAATTCCATCAGACATACCAGGAAACTGGTGAAGATCCAGGCAGCCATATAACCACTTTGTATTTATGGTGTTCGTCGAACTCCCTAATTGATGATTCAATCAGGTTGAGACTATTTCAATGCACCCTAACTAGGAATGTTGCTAAGTGGTATATTGAGCTTCCAAGGGGAACCTTCGCTTCATTTGGTGACTTGGCCACCATTTTTTTAAACCATTTTCAGTTGCCCATTTGTTATGATGCTAGAATTGAGCTCTTAGCTAATTTCCATCAAGACCAGGAAACCCACATTTCCGATCATATCGAGGAAGAGGCTCATAAAAGCCTATATTCCACAAGAATTCCTTCTTGAATGGTTTCTCAAATATTTGCAGCTTGAAATTTCTAAGGATGTATCACTCTCTGGTGTATTCATCGAAGAACAAGCTATTTTTAGAGCCCAGCAGCTAGAACTCATATGTTCTCAATCTGGGATTCTAGAGAAAATTTTGCCTGATTCTCCTAGATCTAAGGTTGATCTAGCTAAGCCAAAGTTGGGTCCCCATGCCGACGGGCTAGTCAGATCAATTGATAATATCACGGCTAACCTGCTAAACCAATTGCAGTAGTTGTCTTTGCAAGCTACTTCTATTCAGGCATCGCCATCAGTGCCCATGCCTTCTCAACCTTCGTCTATCAACACCGTTCGAAATTCTAACCCCAAAGGAAATCAACAAATCGATGGGAAGAAGAAAGGATGTGGTAAGAAAAAGAATCAAGGTGGGAAGGGTAATGAAAATAAGCCTGGCAGTGATGTTGGGGAGGGTAAAAGAGAGCCCAATAAAAAAGTGAAGTTTCCATGCAAGTTATGCAATGGTGACCATTTGAATCATGTTTTCCTGAGGATTCAGGATGCTCAGTGCTTGTTGGTTTAGAAAGGGTCTTCTAGCTTCCAGGTTGTGCTAACTAACCCTTTTCCCCAAGGGCAGCAGTTGTTAGCTGGTGCAAATGCTAGTACTAGTACCCCCACCGGGGGAAACGAGGAAGGGGAAAATCCATCAAATGTTTATATGATGAGTTCACATATTGAAGTTTCTACACGGTCACCTGATTATGGTGAACCAGAATCATCTAAGGCCAAGAATACTCTTGATGTTTTAGAACCACTCCATATCGAGAGGCCCATAGTCGAGTGTATACCTCGAATGTTGAAAAACTCTGCAAAGCATTCCACAATCAACCCCAATGCCAAGGCAACTCAAAACTACTCCATTGTAGAAGATCTGTTTCAGATTCTTTGTGCCATGTCAGTGTTATAGGTACTCCAGTTGTGCCCAGCACAAAGGAGTGCATTGCTCACTACGATCGGAGTGGTAGATACAAAGAACTCTCTTATTCTTACTTTCGACATGTCGAATATCAAGAAGAGACCCCCACATCATATGGATTTTAAAATCAAGTCTACATATCGAAATACCAATATCTTTCAAACCGTAGTCGATGAGGGAGCTTCCACATGTTTAATGTCCATATCATGTTGGAAGGCTATTGGATCACCTTAGGCTGTTCCATCACCTACTCTCTTAACAACATTTGATGGTCATTCTCATAGGCTGAATGGGATTATTCCAGCCTTTCCCATTTGTATTGGGGGAAAGGTTGTAAATATCGAAGTACATTGGATTATAATCTCCTTTTAGGAAGAAATTGGATTTACAAGATGGATGCTATTGTATTATCATTATTCTGCATCCTCTGTTTTCCTCATGAAGTGAGAATTATAACGATTGACTAGATGGATTATTCTCCGGGTGAATCCAATGCATCTTTTGAATCTACTTTTCCATTAGTGAACAATCCTAAGCAGTCTATTAAGAATATAGGAGTTGGGATGTATTCTTCCTTAATGGGTACCTTTGATTTTCCTACTCCTATTGCTTGAATTAATGCTATTTCATCTTCCAAGGCACCTTCTCGAAGATATTTCTTTAGAATTCATTATTTTTTAGATCCTTGACCTTTACCCTCTTCTACCACCACATTAGATGAGGGGCAAGTGGGTGGAATGGAATTTCCTATGTCTGCAACTGAAATTACTTATCAATCTATAGTTAACATTGTAGATTCTGGTCCTACTCCTTTTTCACCAGCGGAGCTGGATAGGGATGTGACTCCGATCTGGACTCTAGATTCAACTTCTGCTATGGATTGCCTAGATACTATTTTACCATCCAAAGAAGCAATGACGAGTATTGAGAGACGTTGGATGATTTACATCATTGGTCATATTTCCTCCCTAATTTGAGAGAAGTAGAATCAAGCTTGTCTAGTCCTTCATCTACTAGTGATGTTCACGTAGTTTTAAATCCTTTGGATCCAACACATTTTTCAGTCGAAGGTAACATGTTTGTCATTTAAAAAACTGTTCCAGTGAACATCTCTTGTAATCCCAACATTATCGAGACTATCTTCATTGGAGTTGATTGTTCCCCTGAAGAAATTCGAATCGATACTGATATCTTTAAAGAGTTTTGAGACATGTTTGCTTGTTCTTATGAGGAAATGCTTGCGATAGATCCATCTATAGTTCAGGATGAGATCTAGACATATGAAAATGCAAAACCTATTCGCTAGAAGCTTCAACCAGTAAACCCTAGGATAGAAGAAACTATCAAAGCTAAGGTTGAAAAGTTGCTTAAGGTGGGTTTCATATACCCCATTCCTTTAACTGAGTGGGTCTCGAATCAAGTCCCGGTTGATAAGAAGCAAGGAACGATCCGTGTGTGCATTGACTTTAGGGTCTTGAATAAGGCTTGTCATAAAGATAATTACCCCACACCATTTATTGATCAGATTATCGATGAGTGTGTGGATAATGAGATTTTCTCTTTTATGGATGGATTTTCTGGTTATAATCAAATCACTATTTGTTAGGAAGATCAACATAAGACAACTTTTATTTTCCCCTGGGGTACATTTGCATATAAGAAGATGCCTTTTGGCCTTAATAATGTTAGAGCTACCTTTCAATGGGCCATGTCATATTCTTTCCACGATATAAAACATATTATCAAAGCCTACTTGGATGATTTAGTTGCTCATTCTCAAAAGAGAATTGATCATCCCAAGCATCTTCGATTAATTTTTGAATGATGTCGTTTCTACAAAATCGATTGAATTCGAATAAGTGTGTTTTTGCCGTTATGTCCGGTCGGTTGTTGGGATTCATTGTTTCTACTGAGGGGATTCATGTATATCCCTTCAAGGTTGAGGCAATACTTCAGTTGCCTCCCCTGTCCACTATTCATCAACTTCAGAGTCTTCAAGGAAAAGCCAATTTCTTAAGGATATTTATCGCTAATTATGCCAAGATTACTAAAGGATTTATGAGACTTCTCAAGAAAGGGGTCCCATTTCTATGGGACAATTTCATGCAATGCTCATTTGATGCTTTGAAAAAAGCATTAACCTTTGCACCTTTATTGAGTCCACTTAATTATAGCAGAGACTTCCTTTTATATCTCACTGGAGCATAATCAACTATTGGTATGCTTCTGGTTCAGGAAGATGATGCTTTCACTGAGCATGTAATATATTAACTGAGTCGAGGCTTAGTGGGCCCTAGAATGTGATATTCTCTCATTAAGAAATTATCTTTGGTAGTTGTCCATGCTATTTAATGACTTAGACATTATGTTCTACTTCGAAAAAATTTCGTATTAGCACCTGTCAATCCATTTCAATTTGTTCTCAACAAGCGAGTGATTGGAGGCAAATACAATATATGGATTGTCATTTTACAAGAGTTTGATCTCGAATTTATGTTAGTCAAGTCTAAGAAATCGTTAGTATTTTCAGAATTGATCTCAAAATTTCCTTGTGAGGAATAAAAAGTTTATGAGGAATATTTTCTTGATGAACATATTTTCCTTATTTCCTTGCAATATCCTTGGTATGGAGATATCATTATATATCTCCAGACTTTGTAATTTCCTCTCACTTTTTCAAAGGATGAACGTAGAAAGTTATGTCACCTGGCTAAAAGATGTGTTATTATAGGTGAAACTTTATATCATCGTGGGGTTGATTCAATCCTTAGACGTTGTTTAACCTTAGAAGAAGTTGAGTATGTGCTAGATGATTGGCACACTGGAGCTTGTCGTGGTCATCTATCTGGGCTTGCAACAACCCAAATTTTTTTTGTGTGTAGGCTACTTTTGGCTCTCGATCTTCAAGGATTGTGTTGAAGCGGTCAAGAGATGCCACCCTTGTCAAGTTTATACTCGGAAAATGCACATGCATCCATCTCTGCTCTTTCCTATGATTATCATCGGTCCATTCATGAAGTGGGGTATTTATTTTACTACTTGCAATCTGCCTTTGGTGAGAAATCATAATTATATCATCATAGTTGTCGACTACTTTACTAAGTGGGTTGACGCTATGCCTACTTTCAAGAACGATGGTGAAACAACAACCCTATTTCTCTTCAACCAAGTCATTTACCAGTTTAGTATTCCCAAAGAGATTGTCACTGACCATGGCAGTCATTTCTAGAACCACATGATGTTTGAATTCGCTCTTAAGTTGGGTTTTCCACTGGAGCATTCATCTCCTTATCATCCTCAGGCCAATGGGAAAGTTGAAGCTGTAGGAATTTACAGGGTAAGTTCCACAGAAAGAATACCAAAAGGACACCGCTCACAACCAGATCTCAAATCAATACACCAGTATTTTTGACGTGGTTAAAACCCTCAGAGTGCAAGGAGGGAAACAGTCCACGGCCTGTCCCAACGTGGGTACTACAGGCAATTTATTAATCAAAGAATGAAAATTTACATAAGCTTCTCTCATGCACGGATTACCCGAACAATGACCCTCCATGCGCTTTAAATAGAACTCATGGACCAATCGGGTGTCAAGCCACGGATCAAGTGTCGGTAATACCGAGGTGAGAGTGAACCGTCGGATCACTACATATCGTGACCGTCGGATTGTAAGTTACAAAATGTACAACGGTAAAGAAACACACTTTACCTAACTCTAACCTAACTCTATACTAGACCAAGTTGAACTTAACTATATCCTATGTGTCGGAATATCCTAACATCCCCCCTTAAGAACAACTTGGGATAGGATTGAAGGATTTACAAATATGACACAATAGGAGAAGGAAGGAGGCACTAGAGCCTATCCCCCCTTAGTGACAACTTCCTGAACTCCAAGCATATATCGAAGTTTAGTGAACTTCGCCTCTGTGAGAGCCTTTGTGAAGATGTCTGCAACCTGATCATCTGTTGGACAATATTGCACTTCAAGAACATGGTCATGAATGAGCTTTCTGATGAAGTGCATGTGTAGTTCAATGTGTTTGCTGCGCTGATGCTGGACTGGATCTTTGCATAGCTGAATGGCACTTTGATTATCACACCAAAGTGTGGTTGGATGCTGCTGCTCAAAGCCAAACTCTGATAGGATCTGACGAAGCCACAAGGCTTCCTTACTAGCTTCCACGGCACCACGATACTCTGCTTCTGCTGACGAAAGAGAAATGGCAGCCTGTTTCTTACAAGCCCATGTAATAGGTCCTGAACCAAGAGTGAAGACATAACCGGCAGTAGACTTTCGATCATCAGGGTCACCAGCCCAATCAGAATCAGTGAAACCAACTAACAGAGGAGCTGCTTTGGCACTGTAATGAATCCCAAACTGTACTGTACCTCGAACATAACGAAGTATTCTTTTAGCTGCTTTCCAATGACTTTCACGGGGGTTTTGCATAAAACGAGCAACAAGGCCAACAACAAAGGAAAGATCAGGACGAGTATGGGTTAAATACAAGAGTTTTCCGACAAGTTGACGGTATAAGGTAGCATCAACTTCAGGAGAAGTACAAGAGACTGAAAGTTTGACTCCAGACTGAAAGGGAGAAGGGGCTGGCTTACAGTCTTCCATGTGAAAATGACGAAGAATATCACAAGCATACTTGGACTGGGAAAGGAAAATACCCTCTTGGGATTGCAAGACTTGAAGACCGAGAAAATAGTGTAAGTGTCCTAAGTCTGTCATTTCAAATTTCTTTTTAAGGCTGGACTTCACATGGTTTATAAGGTTGGGATCACTACCAGTAAGAATAAGATCATCAACATAAAGAACAAGGATGATAAGAGAGTTGCCCACTTTCTTGGTGTAGACAGTATTGTCAGAATGACACCTAGAAAAGCCAGATTCTAAAAGAAAGCTATCCATTTTGGCATACCAAGCCCGAGGAGCTTGCTTGAGGCCATAAAGGGATTTCTTAAGTCGACAAACAAGGCTGGAGTCTGTTTGTATGAAGCCAATGGGTTGTTCCATATAGATTTCTTCCTGCAAGTCCCCATGCAAGAAGGCAGATTTAACATCCATCTGATGGACTTCCCATTTTAAAGAGGCAGCAAGGGAAAGAACAAGGCGGATAGAGTTCATTTTGGCAACAGGAGAAAAGGTTTCAGTGTAGTCAATGCCTTCAACCTGTGAAAAGCCCTTAGCAACGAGACGAGCTTTATGTTTATCAACTTTCCCATCTGGTCCATACTTGGTTCTGTAAACCCATTTACATCTAACAAGTTTGCGTCCCTTTGGTAGAGGAACAAGATCCCATGTATCATTTGTCATCAATGAATGATATTCTTCATTCATAGCTGCTTCCCAATGTGGATGGCCTGAAGCTTCTGCAAAAGTGTCAGGATCATGATTTACTGGAGCTTGAGCCAGTAAAGAAGAGGCTCTTTCAAACTGAGAACGTGTACGTCGCTGATCTGTAGGATCACCGGCAAGATCACCTGCTGCATCCCGAGTAGCACGGACCCATCTTGGAAGTTGAGGATCCTGAGAAGGTGGGGGAGGATTATCATCCTCGCTTTCATCATCTGAAGAAGAAATGTTTTCAAAGATAGAAGAGATAGGAAGAGGTGGCACATCCGCCGGACTAGGCTCGCAGGCCGATTTATTTTCATCAAATTTTACATCTCTTCTAATGATAACATTTTTGGACTTAAATGGAATAAGTCTATAACCTTTTACATCTTCAGAATATCCAACAAAAGTACATTTCTCACTCTTAGGTTCTAAAGCTTTATGCTTTTCATCTGGAATATGGGCCCATGCTTCACTTCCAAACACACGAAAGTGACTTACATCTGGTTTAATGGAACTCCAAGCTTCTTCTGGAGTGATATTCTCTAGAACCTTAGTAGGAGTGCGATTGATTATATAATTTGCACAATTAATTGCTTCGGCCCAAAAACTAAGACTGAGTCCTTTAGATTGCAGCATACAATTAGCCATTTCCTTTAAGGTGCGATTTTTCCTTTCAGCTACACCATTTTGTTGTGGAGTGTATGGAACAGTATGTTGCATTTGAATTCCATTTTCGGTGCAAAAGTTGATGAATGTGTTTTTAACATATTCTCCACCATTATCAGTTCTTAGCTTAAGAATTTGATGTCCAGATTGTTTTTCAACAAATGCTTTGAAGGCCAAAAAAGTGGTAAATACTTCGCTCTTGAGTTTTAAGAAGTATACCCAAGTGCGTCTGGAGAAATCATCAATGAAAGTTAAGAAGTACTTGCAGCCAGAGAATGAAGCAACAGGAAGAGGACCACATAAATCACTGTGCACAAGCTGTAAAGGGGCTGAGGCGTGCCAAGAGGCACGTTTGTCAAAACTGTCCCGATGATGTTTTCCGAGTACACATCCGGAACAAACACCATCTCTGCAAGATACCATAGGAAGACCTGTCACCATATTTTCTTTACATAGATGCTGAAGGGAGCGATAGTTTAAGTGACCAAATCGCTCATGCCAAAGTTTGCTCACTTCATCATTATGAGCAACAAATACTGAGGGAAGATTGGATGACCCAAAGTTGTGAAACTTATACAACCTTTTGGAATCATCAGCAAGACCAGTAGCTAGAATCTGTTTAGGATCTTTTAGATCCTTGATTACAACATCATGAGGTGAAAATTCAACAATTTTACCTTCACCTGAATGAGTTATCTGATAGACAGATAGAAGGTTGCAGGATAAGGTTGGAACACATAATACATCATTAAACTGACCATTGTCTAGATGAACAGTTCCAGTCCCTACAACATTAAGAGATCTATCATCACCAATATATATATTTTTGGTGTTACAATCATTTAAAGAAGAAAACATGGCTTGGTTTTTGGCCATGTGACAAGAGGCTCCAGAATCAATGAGCCACTCATGAGAATGAGAAGAAGAAGAAGATACATTTAATGCATAACCAGACTGAGATGATTGACAATGACATGCAGAAAGTGCCATTCCGGAAGTTGAAGTTGAAGTAGGCTCCACATGGATGTTATGTTTCTTCATTGCGGCTTCCAAGGCTTCCATCTTCTTAAAGCATTTAGATTCTAAGTGGCCATCTCGATTACAAAAGTTACAATGTCTATCAGTCTTCTTCCATTTGTTTTTATTGGTCTTATCATTTTGCTGAAATGATCTTTCATTTTGAGGCTGAAATGGTTTAGGACCATTCTTTTGAGGATATGACTTCTTAGGATTCTTTGAATTTGGTTGCTGCTGGGCGGCTAACGCTTTCGTGGAAGAGTTTCCAAGATTAAGAAGACCAAGGTGTAAGAGTTTTTCTTGTTCTCTTATTAAGGAATCACAAAAGGAGTCAAAGGAAGGGGGCTTGTAGTCTTGTCCTTGACAAATGAAAGCTTCCCTTGTAGAATGGAAAGTGGAAACAAATACAGAGTAGGCTGGTCCCAACTTAGTAAGGATGGAATAAATAAGGTTACCATCTTCTTTCTTAACTTTAACACCTTCCAAGAGATATCTAAGGGTCTTGAATTTGGACAAGAAATCTTCAATGCAAGAAAAATTATTAGGATCCAAAGTAAGCAGCTCATTTTCAAGTTGATGGGCTCTAATTTCATTTTTAATCCCAAAAACTTTAGCAAGTTTTTCTAATGCTTCATGAGGAGTCTCAAGTTCTGCAATGTGGAATCTAAGATCAGGAGAAATAGACATCCCTATCAAACCACGTGCTTGATCTTGTCTATTTTCCCATTTTGCCGCCTTGTCTTCATCTTTTGGTTTCTTCTCTTGGTCTGTGGCTATTCTGAAGAGACCTTTACTTCTAAGTAAATCTTCCATGTAGGCTACCCATTGGAAGTAGTTAGTGCTGTCAAGAATGACTTGGCATGGACTTTCCATTTAAAAAAAAAAAACTGAAGCTGAAGATGCTGAAAGTAAGTGTTCCAATGGATAGATCTCGAAAAAATAGGCGGTTTTAAAAAAAACGGCTCTGAAAAAGGCTTCCGGATGAAGAAGTTATGGCTTTTTGAAAAAAAATTGTTGAAGTTGCCGGCAAAGTGCGCGAATGTGCGGGAATGAAAAAATCCGCCCCCACAAAATGGAGACTTGAACCCAAGACCTCTACTCTCTTAAAATAGCTTTGAACCAATTGATCTATACAAAAAATTTGAGAGAGAGAGAGAGAGAGAGAGAGAGAGAGGGGGGGGGGGGGGCCTCGGTTTGCGTGCTTGCCTTGAGAAAGCTCTTTTTCCCTACAAAACACAAAACACAAAACCCAACACGAATATGCAAAGAAAAACGAACCTTACGGCTCGAAGTTAGCTTTAGCCAAAAAACTAGAAATTTTAAAAAAAAATCTCAAAGTTAGCTTTAGCCGAAAAACTAAATATTTTTCTCAATGTTTCTGATTTTCCGAGATCACACTAAGGTGCAGGGAAAAGAGCATACGCATGAGAAAAATCCTTCCTTTCTGTTTCTGATTTGCCCAGATCGCACAGAGTCGCAGGGCAAAGAGCATACGCAGAAATGAAAGGTATAGATCCGGTTAAAAAAAAAGGCTAAATAAACTGAGACCGAAATAAGCAGAGAGAAAATAACAGTAAACTGCAAAAAAAACACTGTATACCTCCCGATCTGAAAAATGACGCAGCTAGGGCTACCGGAAACCTTTTCGCGTGAAACGAAAGGGGTTCCTCACTGGAACAGATGCTCCGAACGCAACAGAGCAGTCCTCTCGGCCCGAAAGCAGTCAGAAACAGCAGATCTAGGAAACGACAGCCGCATGCAGTTCTACCGGCTTCAGATTTGGATCACCAACGGACGCGGCCCTCAAATAGCTCTGATACCATGTAGGAATTTACAGGGTAAGTTCCACAGAAAGAATACCAAAAGGACACCGCTCACAACCAGATCTCAAATCAATACACCAGTATTTTTGACGTGGTTAAAACCCTCAGAGTGCAAGGAGGGAAACAGTCCACGGCCTGTCCCAACGTGGGTACTACAGGCAATTTATTAATCAAAGAATGAAAATTTACATAAGCTTCTCTCATGCACGGATTACCCGAACAATGACCCTCCATGCGCTTTAAATAGAACTCATGGACCAATCGGGTGTCAAGCCACGGATCAAGTGTCGGTAATACCGAGGTGAGAGTGAACCGTCGGATCACTACATATCGTGACCGTCGGATTGTAAGTTACAAAATGTACAACGGTAAAGAAACACACTTTACCTAACTCTAACCTAACTCTATACTAGACCAAGTTGAACTTAACTATATCCTATGTGTCGGAATATCCTAACAGAAGCCGTGAATAAATCCCTAAAAATCATCCTGCAAAGGATGATTAACAAAGCTCGATTTAATTGTCACATTATGTTATATTCGGTGCTTTGGGCACACTGAATGTCAGTCAAGACTGCTATAGGTTTTACTCCTTCCCAACTAGTTTATGGGTTGGAATCAATTTTTCCTGTGGAATGTGAAATTCCTTCTCTTAAATTAGTTGTTGAAATTCTACCAGATACTTATAGTACTGAATAATGCCTCATTCTTTTGGAACATCTCGATGAGCAGTGTCAAGATGCAGCCATAATTGACGAAGCTCATAAAAAGAGAGTAAAAGCTCAATATGATAAGGATGTTTTTCCTAAGGTTTGCTCTGAAAGTGACCTTGTCTTGGTTTATGACCAAGAAAAAGATGCCTTGGGGGCAGGAAAGTTCAAATATATGTGGTACGGTCCCTTCATTGTTAAAAAGGTCTTGAAAAAGGGATCTTATGAGTTGATTTATTTTGAGGGAAACGAGTTGGCAGAGCCCAGAAATGGGCTCTATTTTAAAAAGTATTTTCTTAGGTTTCGGCCTAGCATTTGCTTGGTTGTAAATACTGTATATTTGTGCATATCTATCTATTGATTTCGTAGTGATGTCGATATTTTTGATTTGCTTTGACAGGTATTGATGGATGATTTGATATATCTAAGGTTAACCGATGGTGCTAGTAGACACACCTGGAACCTTACTTCTGCAACTTGGGTGATTTATTATCCATCCGACCAGTTGTTGGTTTCAAAAGGCATATGTATCGATACTACTTCAAACAATGTTGCCAAATATATTATTATCATTAATTTACTATCTGAGGCAATATCTCTTGGTATTGATTCATTAGTAGTATACTTGGATTTGCAATTGGTGGTATCTCAATTAAATAAAATTTATAGTGCGAGAGGTCCTTATTTATATCGCCAATTTATGAGAGTGTGTTTATTACAGAGATCATTTATTTATATCACATTTATTCATATTCCACGGTCAAGAAATTCATTTGCAGATTCTATCGCTAATCAAGCATTAGATTGGCACATAAATCATTCATCACATTAAAAATAAAAAATAATCAAAGAATCATATATATATATATATATATATATATATATATATATATATATATCATGGTGAAATCATCGGTATATAGATAAAAGTTTTATGTTCAAAATAATATACAAAATTTGGACAAAACCATCCTACAAAATTGTTGGAAATAATACTGAGGGGGGGTGAATTAGTATTATCAGATCAATAAAACTTTTTCAATACTTAGAAACATATACGCTACTTCAGTTAGGTGAACCAGCGTGTACACGCTACTGTGTCTAAAGCAACCAGCGTATAACCAGAAATCTTAAGATTCAGTTAGTTTATCTTCAGTAAATGCATCAGGACATTATTAACCATATTAAAAGTAAACAGGTGCAGTATAACAGAACAGATCATCACACAAAAGCCACACACATGAACACCATGATATAAGGTGGAAACCCAATGTGGGTGAAAACCACCTACTGCAAGTCGTATCTATCTTTCTTTAATAAGAAACTTCAATTTACAATCTTTTGTACTGGTGCAGCCTTATACCAGTACGCAGGCTACAACCTGCAAAAGGCTCAACCTTCTCTCGTTTTCCAGACTCTCCTCGAAGGGAGCTCCAACCCCCTTTGCTCTTGTACTAGCTAAGATACTAGTACGTAGGTGCTGGCCTACAATCTTATTTCTTTCAGGAACCACTTTTCATCAATTTTTAGACTGGATATTCCTGAAGCACAACATTACAATCTGAAGACCACAATTCATAAATTTTCATAACAGATCATACTAGCATCATCAATCTTTGAATCACTGAACCACTGAAACCCTGTCAACACCCAGTCACCAGAACACAGAGCAGACTATAGAACTTCTGCAATAACAGTCAGACCCAACTGCAACCCAAAAATTAAGCTTCAAAAGATATACGCTACTTCAATGAAACCAACCCGCGTATACACGCGCTTTTACCAAAGAAAACCTGCGTACAGATCTAAAAATAATTTCTCATAACTTGCAGTTGTACCAGACATCAGTCATACCCAGAACATAACATTGTGTCAGTATGCAGATCTAAAAATATGCGTAATCAACCATATACCGATAGTTCATTTCAAACCATTTGATCCCGATCTATCCTTAGATCTAGTCTTCCATCAACCGGTGTGATCTCTCCTTAGCTTAGATCAAGCAACCCAGAACCTGCATACTAGATCTCTTTCTTTATCAGATATTCAAGACTTTTTCAGTGCTCTTGCCTAATGATCTTTTTCTCCTTATATAGCCTTAGGCCCTTCACAATACCACGATCCAAAACCATAGTAACCCAATACCATCAACTTCAAAACTCGGGATCAACACGACTGTCGAGATACCTTGGTCCAAAAACATAGGCTCAAGTACCGAGGACTAACTACCACGGACCAAAAGAAAGCTTCTCGACATGTACGCACTTTTCTATTCATGAAACTGCGTGTATACGCGACTTCCTATATAGCTAGCCTGCGTATCCGCGACTTAGTATATAGCATACCAGCGTGTATACGCAACTTGGGCTTAATGAACCTGCGTATATGAAATTTCTCTTCATTCTTGTAGTCTGGACTGAGATCTGTCATCAAAGAGAGTTGCCATCAAGGACAACACCTGTACCGTAGCACCACACCTGTGCCAAAATGCCAACAATCTCCCCCTTTGGACTTGATGGCAACCCCAAGATCCTTAGAATCATTCTCCCCCTTTGTCATCAAGGGCAAAGGGCTATGCTCCCCCTGAGAACATGCTGATATCTCTGCTCTGCTGTGCTGAACATGCTCCCCCTGACTGTAGGCAAGATCTGCAAAAGATGTTCTTCAAGAAGAACCAAGACTTATACATCATAAAGGACCTTCCTATCACCAAAAGACTCAATACATACATCCATAATCCCAACCAAGAGGGGATACATCAGAAATTTACATATAACAACCAATTACATTACATCATTCATCCCAGGCATAGTGGGGAAACCAACATAGGCCGTTACATGACCTTGATATCATAAAAGAGATATCACAAAAGAGATACATGACATAGAGACGAAATATCTAGACCAAGACTTATGAAAGTCACCAACAACATCTGATAATCATCTTTTAGATCAACAACCAAGATTTCCTTCTGTGCTCCTTCTCCTGAAACCAACAATAGTTGTGAACTAGAACCAAAAACATCTAAATGCCAACAATGCTTTATTAGACTTTAAGCTGCTCCCCCTGAAACTGTGCCTGAAGGACTCTGGCATACCCATCTCAGACCTTCTCCAACCAGAGTCTGCCCTTGCTGTTCAGAACTCCATATATGCGACTTCACCTGCATAAATCAGCGTATGTACGCGGATATCCCTTATACAACATGCGTACACCAACTTTTCTTTAGAACAGATAAGCTTCAACAGCAGGATGAAGCATCAACTACTCCCAGCTTTTGTCTGAGATATTCAAAAGTCTCCCTGGGCAGTGGTTTTGTGAGAATATCAGCAACTTGTTCTTTAGAAGAAACATACTCCAAATTGACCTTTTTTTCAAGCACTTGTTCCCGGAGGAAGTGATACTTGATTGGTATGTGCTTGGTATTTGAATGCATGACTGGATTCTTTGAAATGCTGATTGCACTTGTATTATCACATAAGATAGAGACAAGTGGAGTGCAAGTGATTTGAAAATCCTGCAAGGTCTGTATCATCCAAAGAAGTTGTGTGCAACAAGATGCCGCAACCACATATTCTGCTTCAGCTGTAGATAAAGCAATCGAACTCTGTTTCTTGCTGAACCAAGATACTAATCTGGAACCCATGAAGAATGCACCACCACTTGTGCTTTTCCTGTCATCCACACTTCCGGCCCAATCTGCATCTGTGTAAGCATGAAGAGTGAGATCTGTATCTCTAGGATACCATAAGCCATAGTTTTGAGTCCCTTGAAGATACTTGAAGATTCTTTTGACTGCCTGAAGATGAGTTTCCTTTGGGTTGGCTTGAAATCTTCCAACAATTCCTACTGCATGCATAATGTCTGGTCGGGTACATGTCAAATAAAGCAAACTCCCAATCATGGATCTATAAGTTGGTTGATGAACTGCTGCTGATTCATCATTTGTACTGAGGCTGCATCCTGTAACCATGGGGGTACATACTGGCTTTGAATCTTCCATGCCATACTTCTTCAAGATCTGCTTGAGGTACTTGGTTTGAGACAAGAAAATACCTCCTTCATTTTGTTGGATTTTCAATCCAAGAAAGTATGTCAATTCTCCAAGTAATGACATTTCAAATTCTTTCTGCATAACCAAGGCAAAGTTTTGACTCATAGCCTCTTCATTGCTGCCAAAGATAATATCATCTACATACACAACAAGTATTAGCAATTTGTTATTTTCAACTTTCATATAGAGATTGCTATCTGCTGATCCTTTTGAAAAACCTTGTTGGTGAAGATATTTGTCCAAACGATAGTACCAAGCCCTTGGAGCTTGTTTGAGACCATAGAGAGCCTTTTTCAATCTGCATACAAGGTTTGGATCATTCCCAAGAATGAAACCATCTGGCTGCTCAATATATACTTCTTCTTCTAAGTCTCCATTCAGAAAGGCTGATTTCACGTCCATTTGAAATACCTTGAAGTTTTGAAAGCTTGAGAGAGCAAGGAACATTCGGATGGCCTCAAGTCTTGCAACAGGAGCAAAGGTCTCTTCAAAATCTATTCCTTCTTGCTGCGCATACCCTTTACAAACAAGTTTGGCCTTGTTTCTAATTACTTCTCCATTTTCATTCAATTTATTTTTGAAGACCCATTTTGTCCCTATGACATTCTTATCTTTTGGTCTAGGAACCAATTCCCAAGTGTTGTTCTTTTCGATCTGCTCAAGTTCTTCATCCATTGCTTTGACCCAACATTCATCTTTGCATGCCTCTTTCACATTTTGTGGTTCAGTGGAAGAGAGTAATGCCAAATAGCTTGAAGCTTCTGCAATTGTTCTTCTTGTTTGTACTCCTGCTTCTTTCTGCCCCACAATTTGAGATTCTGGATGATTCTTCTGAACATATCTGGATGGAGTCTTCTCTTCTATTCTTGTCTACTCCTCTGGTTCTTCTTGAGGTTCTTCTTCTTCTTGAGGTTCTTCTTCATCATTCTGTCTTTGAGGGTAGCCTTCATCTTCTTTGATGTCTTCATGATGAACTTGCCTAGGAATGTATCCCTTTTCATCAACCACAACATCAATGCTGTCGACAATTCTGCCAAGTCTTTTATTGTAGCACTTGTATGCTTTGCTATGTGGAGAATAACCAAGAAGAATGCCTTCATCTGCTCTTGGTTCAAGTTTGCCAAGTTGCTCATCAGTATTCTTAATATAACATTTGCTCCCAAAGATTTTGAAGTGCTTCACCGAAGGAGTCTTACCACACCAGAGCTCATGAGGAGTTTGAGTGTTGTTTACTCGGACATTTGTTTTGTTGAAAATAATAACCGCAGCATGTGCAGCTTCACCCCAGAAAGTTGCGGGAGTACCTGATTCATCAAGCATAGCACGAGCCATTTGTTGGACTGTTCTGTTCATTCTTTCCACAACTCCATTTTGCTGAGGAGTTCTAGCTGTAGAGAATTCTCTTCTTATCCCATGTTCTTCACAGAAATCTAAAATTTCATTCGAGGTAAAATCCCCACCTCTGTCAGATCTGAGGCACTTAATTTTGTGTCCTGATTCAATTTCAGCCAAGGCTTTGAAGGATTTGAATTTTTCGAATGCTTCATCTTTGTGCTTCATAAGTCCTAACCAGACAAACCTGGAGAAATCGTCAATGAATAATATCAAATATTCTTCTCCTCGAGGTGTTCTTTTTCTGAATGGACCACATGTATCTGTATGTACTAGCTCAAGAGGCATGCTAGCTGATCCTTCCTTCTCAGGAAAATTAGTTCTGGTTTGCTTTCCAAACTGACATGATTTGCATATGGTGTTGTCTGGAATTTTGATATCTAGAAGATCACGAACTGCCTGATATTTGCATGCTTTCCTTATTTGTGGAAAGCTTAGATGCCAAAACCTCCGATGCCATAGCCAGTGTTCATCATTCTTTCTCAAATAGCATTGTTGTTGTCTTTCTTCAAATATGTATAGATTATTTGGAGTCCTTCTTCCTTTGATCATTGTTTCACCTGTATCAAGATCACGAACACAACATCCATTTGATCTAAATATTACCTCTGTTCCTTGATCGCACATCTGACTGACACTCAGAAGATTATGCTTCAATCCATCAACATACAAAACATTTCCAGCTTTGACCTTCTCTTTCAACGGAGCAACGCCTTTTCCTTTTATGGATGCAGAGATATCGTTTCCAAAAGAAACTTTCTTTCCCTTTTCTAATGCGGTATATGATTCAAGTTTTTCTTTGTCCCCTGTCATATGCTTTGAACATCCACTGTCAATGTACCATAGACTTTCTTGACCTTCTGCATAAAAGGCTATCCCACATCTTTCTGGTTGCGGTTCCTTTATTCTCCATGTTCTGACATTTGAGGTTTGTTCCTTCTGAGTTGTCTTCCAGAACCTGCTCCTGCATTCAGAGTCTTCATGACCAAAGTTATTACAAATAGAGCATTCAACTTCATTTTCAAGAACCGAAAAGTTGTTATAAGTCCTTTTCATGGTTCCAGTCATACTTCTTTGATTTTGAGCTTCTCTAGTCATGATTGTCTTGTAGGCAACACATTGAGCTGCTTTGTGACCGAAGTTATGGCAAGAAAAACATTGGCCATTAAAGAAATTTCTCCGATAATCAGATCTATCATCCAACCGATTGTAGCTTCTATTGACATCCATTCTTGGGGCAAATTGGGAAGATTTTACCTGTGGCTGATTGTAGCTTCTGTTTGTCCTTAAGACAGCTTGTCCCCGAATTTCTTGATAGTCTTTATTTGTTCTTGAGGTAAACTGTCCCTGATTCACCTGATGACTTTTATTTGGTCTTTGCTCGCTCCTCCTTGCTGCATCAAGATAACTTTTAGAGGTAGAAGCTTGAGATGTTTCTCCATTATATCCCAGATCTGTCTTGATCAAAGGAGAACGCTGCACATTGATAATCTCATCCAAGGTTTCAGATCCTTTAACAAATTTAAGATTAATCTCTTTTGTTTTCTCAATCTCCTTTCTAAGACAAACAATCTCACATTCCAATTTTTCAAGATGTTTTTCCTTTTCTGCCAATTGACATTGTAGAGAATCAATAATAGCACTTTTCTCTTCTAAGCAAACTTTGAGATTATTCATTTCTTCACAAAAGCCTTCTACATCTATAGCATCCATGTAGTCATCATCTTCAAAAGCCATTAAAAGTTTATATCTATAACCCTGTTCATCTTCGTCACTATTTGAAAGACCATCACTATCTTCATGAGTGTAATAGCTTTTCTTTTTTTCATTCTGTTTCTTGTTCCATTTAACAGGTTCCTTTCCCTTGTCATTCTTATCTTTGTGAGGACATTTGGCAGCATAATGACCTACTCTTCCACAAGCAAAGCATTTAAAAGGTAACTTACCTCTGAACCTTCCAGAACCCCTTTGAAGATTTCTGACAAAATTTGATTCTTCTTCTTCATCTTCTGGCACGTGACTTGCTTCATAATAATCTTCTTTGCTTGAAGCCTTGAAAGCAGCTTCTCTTATGTCTGATGGACCTCCTTTTCTCATTTCATAAGCAGTTAGAATTCCATGAAGCTGAGACATAGTAAGAATTCGTAGATTTTCTTTTTCTTCTATTGCAGACACTTTAGATTCAAGTTTGGGGGACAATGATCTTAGAACCTTTTCAACCACAATGGCCTCTTTTATTTCTTTACCTAAGTTTTTCATGCAATTAACAATCTCATCTACCCTAAGGAAATAGTTAGCCACACTTTCATCATTATACATTCTGAGAGTCTCATACTTAATCCTGAGAGTTTGAAGTTTAGCACGCTTTACCTGTTCGTCTCCTTCATAGCTCGTGAAAATTTTGTCCCATATTTCTTTTGCGGATTTATAGTGCATTACCTTCATGAATTCTGATTGGGATATACATCCTAATAGAGTACTGTCTGCTTTCGCATTTGTTTCATACTTCTTTTTCTCGGCTGGATCTGTACGAGTAGCTAAAGGAAAAGTGTAGCCTGTCTCTACGATGTCCCAAACTTCTGTACCAAGAGATTGAAGATAGGCAGTAACTCTTACCTTCCAATAATTGAAGTTTGTCCCATCAAAAACTGGTGGCCTGATTGATGCTTCTCTCTCGTAGTTGCTCATGATGAACGATCTACCTTCAAGCAATCAAGCTTCTCTGAAGGACCTGCTCTGATACCAATTGTTGGAAATAACACTGAGAGGGGGGGGGGGTGAATCAGTATTATCAGATCAATAAAACTTTTTCAATACTCAGAAACATATACGCTACTTCAGTTAGGTGAACCAGCGTGTACACGCTACTGTGTCTAAAGCAACCAGCGTATAAACAGAAATCTTATGATTCAGTTAGTTTATCTTCAGTAAATGCATCAGGACATTATTAACCATATTAAAAGTAAACAGGTGCAGTATAACAGAACATATCATCACACCAAAGCCACACACATGAACACCATGATATAAGGTGGAAACCCAATGTGGGTGAAAACCACCTGCTGCAAGTCGTCTCTATCTTTATTTAATAAGAAACTTCAGTTTACAATCTTTTGTACTGGTGCAGCCTTATACTAGTACGCAGGTTACAACTTGCAGAAGGCTCAACCTTCTCTCGTTTTCCAGACTCTCCTGTAAGGGAGCTCCAACCCCCTTTGCTCTTGTACTGGCTAAGATACTAGTACGTAGGTGCTGGCCTACAATCTTCTTTCTTTCAGGAACCACTTTTCATCAATTTTCAGACTGGATATTCCTGAAGCACAACATTACAATCTGAAGACCACAATTCATCAATTTTCATAACAGATCATACTAGCATCATCAATCTTTGAATCACTGAACCACTGAAACCCTGTCAACACCCAGTCACCAGAACACAGAGCAGACTATAGAACTTCTGCAATAATAGTCAGACCCAACTGCAACCCAAAAATTAAGCTTTAAAAGATATACGCTACTTCAATGAAACCAACCCGCGTATACACACGCTTTTACCAAAGAAAACCTGCGTACAGATCTAAAAATAATTTCTTATAACTTGCAGCTGTACCAGACATCAGTCATACCCAGAACATAACATTGCGTCAGTATGCAGATCTAAAAATATGCGTAATCAACCATATACCGATAGTTCATTTCAAACCATTTGATCCCGATCTATCCTTAGATCTAGTCTTCCATCAACCGGTGTGATCTCTCCTTAGCTTAGATCAAGCAACCTAGAACCTACATACTAGATCTCTTTCTTTATCAGATATTCAAGAATTTTTCAGTGCTCTTGCCTAATGATCTTCTTCTCCTTATATAGCCTTAGGCCCTTCACAATACCACGGTCCAAAACCATAGTAACCCAATACCATCAACTTCAAAACTCGGGATCAACACGACTGTCGAGATACCTTGGTCCAAAAACATAGGCTCAAGTACCGAGGACTAACTACCATGGACCAAAAGAAAGCTTCTCGACATGTACGCACTTTTCTGTTCATGAAACTGCGTGTATACGCGACTTCCTATATAGCTAACATGCGTATCCGCGACTTAGTATATAGCGTACCAGCGTGTATACGCAACTTGGGCTTAATGAACCTGCGTATATGAAATTTCTCTTCATTCTTGTAGTCTGGACTGAGATATGTCATCAAAGAGAGTTGCCATCAAGGACAACACCTGTACCGTAGCGCCACACCTGTGCCAAAATGCCAACAAATTAGGGCTTATGCCCATAATCATGTCTAATAAAAATATCTCGTCATCCATTTATGGGTCCTGCTCAGGGTGAGCAACATAGAAGAAGATGATGGCATTTGCCACCTATTGAAATAGTCTAACCCAATCACGTGGCACTCCTACCACATGCCTCTACATCTCCTCTGGAAGGTCTTCTATAGTTTCCATACGTACTTAGTGAGTCAGTCTCACCAAGTTTCTTTGTACAACATGGAGGGTCCTTTTGGTCTTAGCTGCGGCTCCCTCCATTGCTCTTCCACATTGTGTGTGCCTAGGTAGACCCTTGGGTATTCCTGGTCCAACATCTATGTCATAATCAAAATAATTTTTTAGGTATTTGTCTCATCAAAAATATTTTCAGTTTATTTATACTTAAAATCCAAAAAGTCTAAAAAATTAAAAAATGTTTGTACCTATGGGTCCCCATGCTACATCCAATGACAACACCAGATCTGGATCTCCTCTGAAGTCCATGCTAGCATAGGGGTAGTCCTCAACAATTATGACTTGTTGTTCCCACCAGGAGAAGAACTTGTCATCAAAAGTGTTTCTAGGGACCTGTTGAATCCTGGAAAATCGTTGCAACAACATGGGGGATGGCCACCCAGTCCGGACCTTAAAGCAGCTCTTTTTCCTTTTGGAATGGTGGTTCCGACTGGTTCAACTAGGTCCAGTTACCTTCTCTCAATCTCCAATGGCTTTAAAATATGACTTTCATTCACCAATGGAAAAGAGACGTTAGATCGACCTTCTTGCTAATCAAGCAAGAAAGTGATCCTTAAGCTGATTTAGGGCTCAGCCAATCCACTACTAAAGTTTGCCTCTTTGGGAAGAGGACTTAAAAGAATGTAGAATTTATTCTAAATGCAAACTTGTTTTAAGATGCAAGCAAAAGAAACTATCTTAATCCTATCTCAATTATGTAGATATAGATCTAACCCAACCAAGAGCAGGTATTTATAATATTGGGATTGTTATATGTCTTGTTTATAATAAATATCGTGTTTATGAAGTAGTTCAATTAACTGACATTATGGATAGCAAAACACATCCTATTGAGACCTTTTAACTGAAATAATCAATCAATCAGCACTCAAGAAGAAGTTCACAACATATCACTATTTATTAATCCAATATTAAAAGACAAATTTATGAGTAAATAGTTACTCAGAAATCAGAATTCAACCCATAAGAGTAGAGATAAATAACAACATAAAATATAAGCAAAGTACCCATATCGACAAAAGTGCATAAATATGTAAGTAAATTGACACAATTCTGTTATCATAAAATGAAACCAACATTTAAAACAATAGTATTCGAAATACCAGTTTATTAAATCCATTTCTCCAGCTCTGGTCTCTAATAGTCCTTTACAATGCTTGGGCTTCTGCTTTCAAAAACAAATCTACAATAGTGCAAACTCTGTTCATTATACATAACTCAGGATGTAAAAGAAAAATCTCAATAATCTCTAGATTTGAGATTCTACTCCTCCCACCTATAGCTCTAAATCCCTATTACAAAAGTGCTTTTAGAATTCCAGAATTGCAGAGGAGAGCAGCCATTATTACATTCTGCAATATGCTATTTATAATATTTGCAAAGGAATTTTTGAGAGGAAAGTTTGTTGAAGATAAATCTGTCCAATTCCATTTTATTTGCTCAAAAATTCTAATCTTCAATTGCTGGAGCATTCTCATTGACCGAGATCCTTTTCTCCATATCTCTTTTACTATTTTCCTGCAAAAAGAAATCAAAATAAATTAAGATGCAACAAATAAAATCAAAATACCATTTCTGGTATTTAAAACAAATCCAATCAAATTCAATTAAATAAATAATTGAAAATAAAATGTAAATTCTCTATTGATGTCTGGGATGGTTTAATTGGCCAAGGATATTATTGACGAATGGATCTACAATTAGAAGAGGCTTGGGCAAATGAAAATGAAGAAAATAAAATTCAGAAAATTGATTTTGTTTTCAAAATTCGGGGCTTGATCTTCTGCCTGATTTTTTGACCCAATAAATGACTAAATCTATTAGTGAAACCTCAGAAATATTCTCCTTGATTTTATCTTTCCAATGAGTCATCCTAGGCCTCATTTGGTCAAGTATAACTCAATCTATGAGCTTCCAAAGTTGATGAGTCAAATCTAGGAGAATTCTGGAATTTCTGTTGCTAGGCTAAAAATCAGATTTTTTTATTAGAAATTTAATCATAAATTAGAATTCTCATTATTTAATAATTAATTCTAGATTAATTATTAACTAACTAATAGATACAATTAATTCTAATTAATTATCATCTAATTAGAAATTAATTAAGTTACAAAATTAAATTAATATACAAATGATTTGAAAAAGTTAATTTAAATATAATTAATATTATAATTCAAATTATATTAAAATTATAAAATAATTATTATAATATAAAAAATATAAAAATTAATTTACAAACCATTGGAATCAATCCAAACCCATTATCTATAAAACAAACCATTGAAATCAATCCAAACCCATTAATTCATCCATGTGAGTTTATGGAGGGATATGGTGAGTAGAGTGTGAGGTGAGTGTGACGTAAGGGGTGAAAAACTTTGTATTAAAATCTTTTAACATAACGCATTTTCCAATCAAAAATCCTTTAATGTTTAAGTTGAGGGGCTTGTAAAAATTGCGATATGCGATATGCGATGTCGCAATATCGCATCGCATGAAAACATTACATAGCACATTCTTTTAAAATGTTCATTGTAACCTTGTGATATCGGTGGACCCGATAAATTAATAAGATAAGGTTAATACTCATATTGGATTCGGAATAAATGCGAGAATGACTTTAAAATGAAATTCATGGTTTAACTTTGATCGCATCGCATGAAGGGATTCCGTCGAGGTTCTAGAAACTTGATTCATTATGAATTTTGTGAAGTGCAATTTGCAATGGATGTGATCGTATGGTAAAACTTTTATTATTTATTTTATTTCAGGTTGAAGCTTAATTGGGTTTGTTTAAGTTATAGAATGAATTAAGTGGGGTTTGTTTGGAGTGGTATTTTTCTATTTAAAATACAACCACTTTAATAAAAATAAAAATTGAACTATAGCCACTTTGACATTTTGGGTTTTTCAAGATTAGTAATTTATTTGAAAATTGGAGTAAATTTCTAAAATCCCGATGCTTCATGATTTGGTTGTATAAGTAAAAATGAAAAATGTTAGTAAGAACTAACTAGGGGTTGATATTTACAATAAATGAATTATTGAACAAATTTGTTTACAAACATGGAATATTGTACATTTTATGCATTTTTAACCCAGACGACATAAATGATTAGACTTCAAAGGAGTGTCGTTTACAAACCGGTTGACCAAATGAGGCGAAACAAGCGTCAATGGGAAGCTTATAAAAAATCGATTTTAACAAGGCAATCAAAACAAGAATCTAAAGAAAATGAAAAAATTAACAAAATTGTAAGATAATCAACTTAATAAAAATCCTAAAAAGCGTTTAGCCAAAAAATTATAGAAAGGGTCCCCATTATTTGAAGTGAACAAGTAAAAAATGGGGGGGGGGGGGGGTTGTGTTTTACCACAACAATGGCAACACATGGGAGAAGAACTAGTTATCTCTGTTTGATATGAATACGATTTTCCTAAAATCAAAGTAAAAATAATTAAAGAAGAGAGAATTGACTAGGTTCATTAGTCTGAATAAAAGCAAGAATCATCTAACTATAATTTTTCTTAAAATTCCTCATAAATTAAAATATTTCAAAATTCTATATCAGTGCTTAATTAGTTGTAGAGATAAAGCAGGGGTCACTGTACAACTTAGCTTTTAAAATATACTCATTTGTCACAGGTAGAGCCACTGGTTTCAGCAAACATCTATAATTTCGACAGGGTTACCTTTTAATCATCAATGATTCAGAATCCCATCTCTTTAAGAATTATTGACCTAGAGATAAATCCATTTATATATGTATTACTTTTTTTTTAGTTCCTAAAAGCCATTGTCCTGGTTTGGTATCCAGAAAGTTGACAATGCCATTCATTGGTTATAATTGGACTGAACAAGCTAGCTCGTGATAAGACCCCTTGTCTTATAATTGTCTGCAATCATAAGCCATTACCCTGGTTTGTTTAGCAGTGTTGGTAATGTCAGCCTATTTTTCCCCTATGATCATGGTAAACAGGTCATGTTGAGATCTCTTATCTTTTAAGTTTAAATATATCTCTGGATTATACTCTAGAAAAATAAGACTCTTTGGGACAAGGAGAATCATTGACTCCTTAAGAGTTAAGAATGACAATTTCAGAGTTAAAGGTGCTTTGCTGTAAAGTGTCTTTACTTGGTTAAAATAACTTTTCTTGACTGATAATAAAATTTTGAAAGATCTTAATAAAATTTTGAAATCTCAAAATGATTACAATTTTGATGAAAAAAGGAATTTCTCAGATTTTATGATACTTTGCCAACTTCTCTTGATTGGTAATCTCTTCCTTAAGTATGTCTACCTTTATAATAAGAAAATCAAACTTTACTAAGAGATTTTTAAGAAAAAGCTAATAGGTAACTATTAACAATTTTTTTCCTATGTATGTCAACCATAGTTAGGTAACAAGAAGGCCTTCCATATAAATCATGGTGAAATCACAAAAATCAAAACTAAAAACAAAAGGAAAAAAATTCTTATGCTAAAGCGAGAAAAAAAATCAACAACTAAAAATAAAAATGAAGAAATTTAAAAGTGGAAAGGAAAATCCAAGTTTCGTAAGATAAACTCAAACAAAAATGTTTATATCAATGTCTCAACAATATGAAGAAAAAAAAATAATCGTGTAATCATTCCTTCTTATGTTGAGATTTTAAGAAATCATACTTTGCAGGGTTGTAAGTGTTTTAGGATTTTTTGGATAGTAGTGACGATTAAATTCAGCCACAATGAAAACTTTCTGTCTGATGTCAATATTCTTGTTTCCAAGCATCATCTTAATCATTTTCTAATTAAAAAATGAATGCTGAAAGAAACAAACTAAAGGTTCAGATACTTCCTGGTGTAGCTGTTTCGATGAAGATTATCACTTCTTATTGAAATAAAGCTAAGAGAAGAGTATAGGACTTCGAAAATATGATCCGGTAGAAGATTGAAAGCTTCAAATGGAAAACTGCAAAGCAGATTTTTATATCAGCGAAATTTAAAAACAAAAATGAAACTAAATTAACTAAATGGTAATTAATGAAAGTGGGAATCTTACCATTGGATAATTGCTTTTGATCTTACCTGAAAGCTATCAGTTTCTCCAAACTAGCTGACTTCTTGTTTTAATTAATATTAAAAACATGAAGAAGTCAAACTAACCAAAATCCTATAACCCAAAATCATTGTTTATTTTATTTAAACTAAAGGAAGCAGTAAAATGTAAAGATAGAATGCTTAGTGTTCAAAGGAAAAAAAATGCATCAGAAATGAGAATGAAATTTTGCAGTAATGACTATCTCTCAAAATATTATAAGTTTCATATAAACTCCATGATTTGATAAATTGTCCAAAATCAAGACCAAATCCAAGATAATAAAATTTAAATATGAAAATAGAGAGGTCTTGAATTCCATATTTAATTATGGAATTATATATTTAAAACTGAAATATATGAGAAATTGAAATGACTTAAATACGTTGCAAATTGGTCATTAATTGCTTTCTTACCATAGTGGTTACCCAAGCTTGCCTTTAAAATAACACATCGCCGTATTGAATGATTCGCATCACATGTTTCTTCACCATGCTTCAAGTTTAATTTTCAAAACTCCACCTTTGTTGCTATGCCATATATCGATTAAATGTTAATGGCTTAGAGGCATGTATTGAAAGTTATCGCATCGAAGATTGCAATGGAAAATTGTCGATATGAAAACATGCAATGAGAAGATGTGCAATGAAATGGAGTGATCGAATCATTGAAGAAAAATTATATTGGGGAATATTTACACTGTGCTTCCCACATAGCACATCACAGAGTCGGAGATGTAATGTGAGCATAAATAAAAATGCGATGAAGCGAAGCGATGGATGACGTGGCTAATTAGGGATCAGCAATCTTAAGCACATGAGGTAAAAATTCTTGATACGCTGCTATGCGATGAAGAGTGGACCCGATAACTTTATGATGAAAATTTAATAACATATTGGATCCGAGACATCGGCCCTTTTAAAGTTATTCCCCTACCATTATTGTGATTAAGTGGATGCGATATTTTATAAACTTGATTTGAATTTCATATCGAATCTGGAATTATGTGGTCATCGCAATATCGATAAAGTCGTTTATCGGAGATCGACGATTCATGATAATAGAAATATATTTAACTGCAAACCTCCGATACGCGAAATGCGATATGACATATGAGCGAGGTAATACATCGAAGATCTTTTATTAAATAATTTGTTATCAAAAATGCTAAAAGCTACTTTCGATGAAATATTTCGCTACAAATGGTTGTGAAGTGGATGATGTGATATCAGAATGAAATGATTGACGAAGATGAGCGGGATGGTAGTATTGCGAATATGTATTCAATGTAGTATCAACAATATGAAAATCTAATTGAAATGATGAATGAAAGAAAAATTAAAAAAATTTCGAATTCTAATGAATCACAAATAAAATTTCCCTGAACCTGTTGCAAATTTGAAATGGGTTTGTTGCTTACTTCAAGTTTTGAAAAGAAATAAAAACCTGTAAATAAAACAGAAAAAAAATAAAAAAAATAAACTAAGGAAAAGAGAAACTAATAATGGATGAAAATGAACTTGTGAATGCGTACCTAGAAGGAAATTCTCTGTAGTTTTTTACCTCATGAATCTTCAAATTCTTCCTTCGATTTATCAAAATTTTAAATTTGTTCAAAATCATATCATCATTTATTCTAAATCGGAGTAAGTAATCAGCCTAAATAAAATCTGTTTATTCATGTTCAGGAAATATAAATTTACCAGAAATAAATATGAAAATAGTCTTCCCTTTTGAATTGAAACAACAATTTATTACCTCTGCTTATTTCGAATAACTTGAGAAGAATCTGTATTGCTAGAGTGACTGTTCAATAATGTCTTTAGTAAATGAATATGATGCGTATTACAACAAAGATAATAAACTAAAGGTCCAAATGGGATAAAACCACTAATTGTGGAAGAATATCAACAGAGATTTAAATGTGTGCCAGGTGCATACTGAATTAAATTTTGTCAATACGTTATTAGAAATAGGCAGAGATGTATTCATGGATAGAGGTATTGCTGCAAGAAAATTTAAAAAGGAAAACAAGAATTAAAACTTTATGATAGGAAGAAAATGTTTCACTGAAAATGTATATGATATGAGAATGGTTGATTGCTTTATTTTATTTATATCTACAGAACTGCTGAAAATAAATTAACTATGTTAACTCTACTCTTATTCTAACCATATACATGAAAATGACTAGGTATAGTCATATTTACAGTGTAACCATTTTCTCATTTTAATTCCTGCATGTATGTACAATTCAAATGTTAGTAATAAAAATAGAAATCTTATTGAACTAAGAAAATAAAATTTGTAAGTAGAATGCATAGTTATTGTTAGCAACTTAATGAAAATTTCTTTCTCTTGAAATTTCCTTTCCAATTGAATATTGGATCATAGAAATCTGGATGGATTTCTATTAATAATTCGGAAATGTTCGAAAGAGGAGATGAAAGGCTAGATTGTGGATATGAACTTTTACATTCAAAGGCTTGGAAAAAATTGTTAGTATTATGTACAAATGTTAAATTATTAACAATCTTAAATTTAACAATCTTCCATAAAAGAAAAATTTCCAATTATTTTTCAAATGAATTAATGAAAAATGGATGGAAATATTTCAAATGAAATGGGAAATTATTAATTAAATTGGATTGCTGATAGATTTCTAAAAATACATTCTCTTGTTGATATTGCCTTTGAGATGATAGATTTTGATAAAACATTAGCATTGAGTGAAATTGAAATAGAAATATCTTTTGATGCTCTTGATTATAATATAAAACTTCAATTTTCCAACAAAAAAATGCATCAATTAAATGTTTGATAGTAAAGTGCTCAATATGTCGGCGTAATGTATCAAAAATCTAAAAATTAAAATCTAAAAATAAATTTGATTTTATACAAAATAAGTGAGGAAACAAAAATAAAATGAAATCACTATTGTTACAACTAATGTTACAACATAATTGGGATCGTTTTGAAATATTTTTTCCACAAGGATTGGCCAGTATTATGGAATTTGAGTAATTTTGAATTCCAACTTGTGAATTAGAAATATAATTATGATTATGAATAGGAATGAATGCTTGATCATGATATGAATCATAAATTGGAATATTCTCTCAAATAGTGAAATCATGAAGATAATTTTCTGCTCTAAAATAAGGATTGGTTGGAATAATTTCTAATTTGAAATGTTCCTCATTCTCCGATGTTATTTGAATATTCTCATGAGGATTCTCTTGATAAAAATAGAAATCAACATCTTCAATGTCAGAGTAATTATCATAAATGATTTCACATAATTCTCTAGAATTCCCTTCAATCTCATCCAATATATCCAAACAAGGAGGAACAAGAATTTCATGTTCATTAATGGCAAAAGAATGATCAATCACTGTTTCTCTATCTTGATAAAAATTTATTGGTAATGCATTTAAATCATCCTCTCTAATTTCTAAAATATCATTAATACCAAGAGGGGAAAATTATCATCATTAAAAATATCAAGATAAAGGGAAAAATGTGAACCTGAAATAATGCAAATAAAAATGTCTCGGTTTGAAAACTCTTGTGCATTATGCTCATTGCAAATTTCAGATTGCAGATCATTCTTTGCGTACTCATGCTTTTTTGAAGAAGATTGCTTTGCTGCTCTGATTTTGACATTTGTTCATCATGGAAAGATTCAGAAATTTGTACAGTGGTTTGCATGCTATTATTTACTTTGATTGTTTCTTGTACTTGCTGATTTGCAACCTGATTTTCTAAATTTAAAGCAGAGTAACTTTCAGATTCCAATGCAACTCTTTCTCCAAAATTGTTGTTTTTGTCTTCTTGCATTTGATTAGAAATATTTTCCAAGCTTTGTAAAACCCTTTCATCACAATTTATTTGGACATCCATATTGGAATTCTCATTTATGTTAGAAGGGGATGGAACAAAGCTTGAATTAATTTCATATGGATCGGGAATGGAAGGAAGATGTCAAATATGTTCAAACCAATCTAGTGATTCTTCTTTCGTAGGTTTATCTTCGACTTTAAATTTTAAACAATTCAAATGAAATCGAATATTAAAATCTCTAATAGACTCATTTTCTTTTCGTAGATATTCAATTTCATCATATACCTGATTATAATCATAGCTGTCAAATCTACAAATGAAAATTGTAACAAATTGATTCCAGTTGTGAATTGAGGCAACCAGAAGAGTTCTACACTAGTTTCTGGCTTCTACCGCAAATGTGAGAGTAAAAATTCAGCATAAGATGCCTTCATCAATTCCTTGAAAATCATAATTTGAAACATTTTGAATAAATTGAAGGACATGATTAAAAGCAGAAGAATTTCTCTTACCAATAAATTTTACCTGAGACAAGAGTCTTACCACTTCAGGTGGAGTATTGGAAGATGCACGTCCATGGATACAACTCCAAATTGGAAGTTTAAGAGGAGTCATCGTGATTAAATAAAATTTTAAAATTGAAAAGACTCCAATAGACAACTAATTTCAGACCCTCCTTCTAGCGCCAAAATGTTGAAGCCTCGAAAATTGTTGCAACAACATGGGGGATGACCACCCAGTCCAGACCTTAAAGCAGCTCCTTTTCCGTTTGGAATGGTGGTTCCGACTGATTCAACTAGGTCCAATTACCTTCTCTCAATCTCCAATGGCTTTAAAATATGACTTTCATTCACCAATGGAAAAATGACATCAGATAGACCTTCTTGCTGATCAGGCAAGAAAGTGATCCTTAAGCTGATTTAGGGCTCAGCCAATCCACTACTAAAGTTTGCCTATTTGGGAAGATGACTTAAAAGAATATATAATTTATTCTAAATGCAAACGTGTTTTAAGATGCAAGCAAAAGAAATTATCTTAATCCTATCTCAATTAGGTAGATATAGATCTAACCCAACCAAGAGAAGATATTTATAATATTGAGATTGAAATATGTCTTTTTTATAATGAATATCGTGTTAATGAAGTAGTTCAATTAACTGACGTGATGGATAGCAAAACACATCCTATTGAGACCTTTTAACTGAAATAATCAATCAATCAGCACTCAGAAAGAAGTTCACAAAGTGAGTTTGATCATTTAATCAGTAACTTGAATTATTAAACAATAATATAGAGAAGAAGTTCAAAACATATCAATATTTATTAATCCAATATTAAAAGATAGATTTATGAGTAAATAGTTACTTAGAAATCAGAATTCAGCCCATAAGAGTAGAGATAAATAACAACATAAAATAGAGGCAAATTACCCATACTGACAAAAGTGCACAAATATGTAAGTAAATTGACACAATTTTGTTATCATAAAATGAAACCAGCATTTAAAACAATAGTATTCGAAATACCAATTTATTAAATCCATTTCTCCAGCTCCGGCCTCTAATAGTCCTTTACAATGCTTGGGCTTCTACTTTCAAAAACAAAGCTACAATAGTGCAAACTCTGTTCATTATACATAACTCAGGATATAAAATAAAAAAAACTAAATAATCTCCAGATTTGGGATTCTACTCTTCCCACCTACAACTCTAAATCCCTATTACAAAATTGCTTTTAGAATTCTAGAATTGCAGAGGAGAGCAGCCATTATTACATTCTGCAATCTGCTATTTATAATATTTGTAAAGGAATTTTTGAGAGGAAAGTTTGTTGAAGAGAAATCTGTCCAATCCCATTTTATTTGCTCAAAAATTCTAATCTTCAATTGTTGGAGCATTCTCATTGACTGAGATCCTTTTCTCCATATCTCTTCTACTATTTTCCTGCAAAAAGAAATAAAAAAAAATTAAGATGCAACAAATAAAATCAAAATACCATTTCTGGTATTTAAAACAAATCCAATCAAATTCAATTAAATAAATAATTGAAAATAAAATGTAAATTCTCTATTGATGTTTGGGATAGTTTAATTGGCCAAGTATATTATTGACGAATGGATCTGCAATTAGAAGAGGCTTGGGAAAATGAAAATGAAGAAAATAAAACTCAAAAATTTGATTTTTTTTTCAAAATTCAGAGCTTGATCTTCTGCCTGATTTTTTGACCCAATAAATGACTAAATTTGTTAGTGAAACCTTCTTAGAAATATTCTCCTTGATTTTATATTTCCAATGAGTCATCCTGGGCCTCATTTGGCCAAGTATAACTCAATCTATGAGCTTTCAAAGTTGATGAGTCAAATCTGGCATAATTTTGGAATTTCTGTTACTGGGCTAAAAATCAGAATTTTTAATTAGAAATTTAATCCTAAATTAGAATTCTAATTATT
Organism: Pinus tabuliformis; assembly: GCA_031772625.1. Classification (NCBI taxonomy): domain Eukaryota; kingdom Viridiplantae; phylum Streptophyta; class Pinopsida; order Pinales; family Pinaceae; genus Pinus; species Pinus tabuliformis. The sequence continues at coordinate 414,108,144 of CM062805.1, read as the reverse complement.
TAATATTTAATTCTAGATTAATTATTAACTAACTAATATATACAATTAATTCTAATTAATTATCATCTAATTAGAAATTAATTAAGTTACAAAATTAAATTAATATACAAATGATTTGAAAAAGTTAATTTAAATATAATTCAAATTATATTAAAATTATAATAAATATTATAATTATAATATAATTATTATAATATAAAAAATAAAAAAATTAATCTACAAACCATTGAAATCAATCCAAACCCATTAATTCATCCACGTGAGTTTATAGAGGGATATGGTGATTGAGTGTGAGGTGAGTGTGATATAAGGGGTGAAAAAATTTGTATCAAAATCTTTTAACACATTGCAATTTCCAATTGCAAATCCTTTAATGTTTAAGTTGAGGAGCTTGTTAAAATTGCGATATGCGATGTTGCAATATCGCATCGCATGAAAACATTACATCGCACATTCTTTTAAAAGGTTCATTGTAACCTTGCGATATCGGTGGACCCGATAAATTAATAAGATAAGGTTAATACTCATATCAGATTTGGAATAAATGCGAGAATGATTTTAAAATGAAATTCATGGTTTAACTTTGATCGCATAGCAAGAAGGGATTCCATCGAGGTTCTAAAAACTTGATTTGTTATGAATTTTGCGAAGTGCAATTTGTGATGGATGCGATCGTATGGTAAAATTTTTATTATTTCTTTTATTTTAGGTTGAAGCTTAATGGGGTTTGCTTAAGTTATAAAATGAATTAAGTGGGGTTTGTTTGGAGTGATATTTTTCTATTTAAAATACAACCACTTTAATAAAAATAAAAATTAAACCATAGCCACTTTGACATTTTGGGTTTTTCGAGATTAGTAATTTATTTGAAAATTAGAGTAAATTTCTAAAATCTCGATGCTTCATGATTTGGCTGTATAAGTAAAAATTAAAAATGTTAGTAAGAACTAACTAGGGGTTGATATTTACAATAAATGCATTAGTGAACGAATTTGTTTACAAACATGGAATATTGTACATTTTATGCATTTTTAACCCAGGCGACATAAATGATTAGACTTCCAAGGAGTGCCATTTACAAACCAGTTGACCAAATGAGGCGAAACAAGCGTCAATGGGAAGCTTATAAAAAATTGATTTTTAACAAGGCAATCAAAATAAGAATCTAAAGAAAATGAAAAAATTAACAAAATTGTAAGATAATCAACTTAATAAAAATCCTAAAAGGCGTTTAGCCAAAAATTTATAGAAAGGGTCCCCATTATTTGAGGTGAACAAGTCAAAAATGGGGGGGTTGTGTTTTACCACAATAGGACCTCACCACCCCCTAGTCTCTTCATTAGATCAACCCATGTACCCATTCGAGGATCCCTCGGGCTGTTGGCAGTGGAAAATACCTTGGTTCGAAGCCCTAGTTCTCTCTCAAAGAAAAAGGAGCATAATATGGTTCCATATCCGATTTTTTTTGTCTGACCTTTTCCTATATATGTATGTTGTTTTTTCATATTGGCCAAGAGGAGTGTGCAACAATAAAAAATTGTTGTGAGACACTCTACTGCTAAACTCATCGAAACCCAAGAAGCCTGGTGCAGAGAGGCTAACCCATTCACTCTAGCAATGGTGAAAAGAAGGATTCTCAACGCTAAGCTCTCTACATGTTTAATTGGAATTTGAGTTCCAATCTTCTCTATGTTCCCCGAGTAGTAGATACGTACATAGTCTTCTACACTGAGGCTCCCTCTTTTTCTTCTTGTCGAATGGACCTTCTCTCTTCTTTGGGAAAGTCCAGTGATAAAATAGATATCCTCTGTTTCTATCCTTAGAGGAATTTTGTCAATGATAAAAGCATCTTCTTCTGGATCCCAATAATGGATCAACATCTCAAGAAATCTAGTGTTTGCCTTCATGTTTCACATTTTGAAAAATTTCAATAATCCACATCCTCTTAAAACATCTATTGCCAACTGACCACCCATCACTTCATTATCAATCACACTATTTTCCCTTTCTCTCCATGTAATCAACATTCTGCAAAAAAATATTTTGGATCATTTAAAACTTTGTTTTAAATTTTAAAGTTGCGCACATGCGGGTTCAATATATACACAGTCGCATGTAGGGCCATTCTATACGCGAGTATGTCATGTTCAACCCACGTGCATGCAAAGAATAATTTTTAAACTATTTTTCTACGGTGAAATTTTCAAAAAGGACATTAGAAAAGCAATAAAATTTACCTAAAAATCATTTAGAAGATTACCTGGATAGCTGAAGGCTGAATGAATGGACGAATTGGATGGATTGAGGTTGCTTGAGTTTTTTGCTCCAGAGCTCCTTCACTCACTTGTTCACAACAAAAATGAAAAATTGTAAGTCAGAAGGTCTTTATATAGGTTGACATTAAAAATTAGTTTTTCAAAAGTTTATTTTTTCTTTTCAAAACTTTATGAGCTTTGTGACCTTTTTGGCTTGGAGTGTTGGGATGGGTCATTTTTTCAGGACACTTTGGAGATTTTGAGAGACCACTTCGATTTCATGACCGCAGACCCGTCATGGCAGGTATCATTTTTTCACTGGCATATAGGTTAGGGGATATCATTTTCCATTGCATTTTTCATGTTAGCCTCCATACTGCGATATATTGGCCGTAGGGTCGACCCCATAATGTCTTGGTTATTAAACCATTTTCACTCTCGGACTTATAAAATCATATCGTGATGGTAGAGCCTACCTTTACATGGGAATCTTAGTTAGATCCTTGCTAGCATATGTTTCCCATGCTGCTATACTATGTAGGCTCAGAAGTCCTCTTTATTCCCATCATGACTTGTTCATTGAAGCTTCATTCTCTTACTTCTTCGCTATTTTTCTGGCTTTATACCCTAGAGGCTCCTTTGTGTTGAGCTGTACCACTGCATTGCATGTTGACTATTTTCATTTTTTTGGCCTTAATACGACTTCACTTGGAATCGTGTATAAGCCACTTTTTGACCATGTCTCTCTGCAAAATCAACCTTGCAATCACTTAGCCTCTGCAACTTGACACCTTTTTCTTGTGGAAAGAACATTCCTTTGAGTATCATTGACTAGTTTCATCACCTTACATTGAGCATAGGAATGTTCCCCTCCCAAGAACTCACACATCTGTATCTTCAAACTCATTCTTTCTACTGTACCATAGGCATTCTTTTATTATTTTTCAGGCTTTCTAAATATGAAAAAGACAAAAAAAATAAATATTCCAAAAAGAGCGGGAATGGGGCATTACTTCCATAATTGATGGAAACTAGACCCAGTTATGTTTCCCTTGAACGAAGCACTCAAAATTAAGTCTTTCCTCCATTGGGATGGGCTTTAGTTTGACTTAGGAGAGCCTTAACCTTGTTATTGAGTCAATACTCCTCCGATTGGTTATCTCTTTCAATCATATGGAGTGTTTGTTTGTGCACTTTTGCATGAAAAGCATATACAAAGTTATCATATGCTACCATATTGTCACATTTGAGTCATGATTTTGTTCAACGGAAGTAAACCTGAGTCAGCCTTTCTACGGTGTCTCTTGACTTATTTTCAGTCGGCCATCCTTGGTTGTTAGACTCATGTTCACTATCACATCAGCTATTTGGTCCTTTGCTCATGTTGGTTTGAGAAGGTCTCCATTGAATTCTTGTTGGTGGATATTTCTGTTATCGACTACGACAAATTTCTCTAAGAGTAGACCTAGAGCTACACCCTAACCCTATTTCCATCATTGATAGGTGACCTTGTGCTCAACATCGATTAGTATCATGGGTATTTGACTGAGTGGTTTCCCTTGTGTTTGACGTCAGATTTCATTATCACACATTGGGATTCGTGTAGTACCTTGGTTGCCATGTGACCCTATTGGTGGATTCCTCGCCTTTGTGTCAGCTTTCATTATTGGTCAGTTCAGAGGATTTCTATCGTGTGCTAGTCACATATTGTGTACGTCGGAAATGTGCTTCGGTTTGGTTACTACATCTTTCTTCGTCTGATTCCTTCCACATTATTGGCATGAAGGTTACACTCACGCTGGATTAATGAAGGATGCCTTAATGCCTTCCTTCCAGCAGATCTTTTCCCATCGACTTCAACTCATTGCTCTAGGAACAAGATCTACGGTCCATTTGACAATACCTTAGGGTTTTCAGTCATCAGTTGCATATTCCTTCACTATCAATAGCGGGAATACATTATTGTCTCCTGATTGATAGATTCTTCCAAGTGTTCGACTTCAGATAATTTATTCACACTTGTTAGATTGTACTGGGTACCTTGGCTCTCATCATCATTATCGATGAGTAGTCTCATGTTTAAAGAGAAGATTTTTTGGCAGAAATCACATTATAGTATTTTTGTCGACAGGTTTCGAACCAACAAGTGTGGTTCATCGTCAGGACAAGTTGAAGAACCAGATGGCTACAGGTTAAATAGGGAGAGCAGATCTTCCAACGGCTATATTTGACTAGGAAACAACTATTTTGACTGAGAAACGACTAAATTTGACTGGCCAACTTGACTGAACCGAGGGAGAGGAAAAGTTATTAATGTTATGATAATTACCAAAATTATTGTTATATTTATTACGAGCAACTGAATAAAAGTAAATTTTGCATTCAAAATTTATTTTTTTAGAAAATTAATAAATTAGTTGTCTAATTAAAAATATATAAATGGTTAGTAAACTATCAAGAAAGTTAGTTTTTTTTTACCTAAAAATTTCTAATAGAAATACTTATTAAATGAATATGTATATTGTGAAATAATTATAAATCAAAAACATTACATCAATAATATAGTATGTAAAGATATGTAAAAATAAACCTTCCTAATTTAATATAAATATATAAATAAATAGTTAATAAGTTATTATGCAAGATAGTTTCATTTATTATTAATATCATAGACATAAATTGTAAGAATTAACTCACAAGACCCTAACCTATTAATAGACCTATCTAAAATAAAAACACAAATGAAAGATATGGAGTACTAAATAAATATATATGTATATAATGAAATCAAAAACTTAAATCATTAATATAATATGGAATAATATGTATATATACTTACCGAATTAAATATATAAATAAATAATTAATTAGTTATTATGCAGATTAGTTTCTAGAAAGAATCAACTCATAGGACCTAAACCTATTAATCTACCTATATATATAGAAAAAAAATCAATTATATATATATATATATATATATATATATATATATATATATGGAGGGAGTGAAGGAAAATAGACAGAGGAGAAGGGACAAAAAAATACGATTATCAAACATGGTAAGGAGGGGGAAAAATAAGGAAACCGAGCCGGGGATGGGGGGAGGGAGGGAAAAATCAGGGAGGCAGCTAGGAGGAGAGGGTAGGGATCCAACAACTACTAATTTTCTAGCCGTCATCTCTATTTAGGTTTCTCGGCCTTCTTTCGATTTCTATGGCTTCCCTAAATTTTTGGTGATGGAAATGCGCCACCTTGGTGATAACATGGGCTTCCTCAATGCATACATGGTGCTTCATCTTCTCTGCATGTTTGGCCAGGGCGGAAGACCAGGTTCTCCTATGTTTTATGTTGGTTGAGTGTTCATTAATCCTTTGGTTAATAGAGCGAACAGTCTCACCAACATATGGGGTCCCACAGGAGCATGGAATAACATAGACACCTTTCATGTCCTTGGGGTCAATCAGGTCTTTTACCGATCTAAGGGAGCTACGAATGGTGTTAAGGGGTCTAAAGGTAGAGGGAAAATTATGCTTCCTAAGAATTCTAGCAATCTTATCAGTCGTCCCCTGGATGAAAGGGATATGAACCCCTGAGACTTGCTCTTTAGGGTCTTTCTTGACCAATGAATTCTTGTTGGCTTTGAGGAAAGCTTTCTCACCGAGGTGCCTACTATAACCATTATTGGAAAAAAAATTAAGGAGATGAGCCTTCTCTTTATCGAGGCTCTTTTCATAAGAGATCCTAAGTGCTCAAGTAGCTAGCGTATTCAAAACACCTAACTTTTGAGCGGGGAAATGATGGGAACTGGCATGAAGATACTGCTCAGTATGAGTTTTTTTTCCGAAACACTTGGTGGGAGACTGAACCGTCATCATTCCTTGAAATGATAACATCGAGGAAGGGCAGTGCCCATCAACTTCCTTCTCCATAGTGAACTTTATGGAGGAGGATTGATTTTTGAGGTGATTGAAGAAAAGATCCAAATCTTCTTAGCCATGGGGCCAAATGACATTCGTGTCATCACACATCTCTTCCAAAGCTTAGGAAGGAGTTGGGTAGAGGCCAAAGTATCATTTCACGTGAGTCTAGCCTATTCACTGTTAGGTTAGGAGTAGGAGTAGTTTTTTTCTTTTCTTTTTTGTTTCTTTGATTTTATTTCTTTTAATTTCTCCTCCACTTCTTTCCTTTTATTTGTTTTATTTTCAGTTATAGGATAGCTTCTGCATGAGACCGTGTTTGGCTTCTCAGACAAGCAAGGTGAAGTTCAAGAGGAAGTTGTACTTCTCTCAATGTTTGTCCATCTGTTCATTCCCTCTCTTTATGTGAATCTTGCATTTCTTTTAGTCAATGATACTCTAATGGAAAATACGTTCCTTTTGAAGAAAGTCATAGTGAAATCATGATGCTTGCACTTTTAACTAGTACTACTTACTCTAATTGGTCTTCTATTTTCGGTTAATCCTTGTCAACTAAGTTGAGTAGAGTAAAGAGGGGAGGAAAACCTTAAAAAGTATGTCAAAGGGGTATATAAATATCCTTCTCTGAAGGGACAACCTATTTTGCTCTTAATAAGTTGGGATCCATCTTCCACTCCATGAAATAAATTAGTGCCTATGCACAATTCTTTGAAAAAAGAAAAAGAAAAAAATGAAAAATGAAATAAAGGGCGAAAGAAGAAAAAAGATTCCTGTGCAGAGAGGTGAATCAAACAACTCCACTGGGGTACTTTTTAGGCTCGCTAGTAGCAGAGTAATGTTTGTGTTCCTAAAGTGACACCACCGGGGTATTGTCTAGGTCTATTGATAGTGGACCAACACCAGAGATGAAAACTAATAATCTAACAATCTATTTTACTTGATCATTTATATACTCCTCCTCCCCAATCGAAACAAATTAATCTAACTTAGCTTGGTATGTGTGTTGCCAATGAAGGGAATGGTAGGGACTATATCTTTAACTCAAGCCAAGTGAAGAAGTTGTGATAATTGATGAATTGAACAATACTTCCGGAAGAGTTAGACCTATTTTCCATGACATAAGGTCAATACAGAGAGCTTGAGTTCTACCAGTGTGTCACCAATGTTGTAGCGACTATAACCACCCTCTAAAATTTTTCATATGATTTGATTTTGGAGCCTTCCTTCATATCCATGGGAGCTCATTTTGCACTGTTTCAGGTATTCATGCTTCGATTAAGACTTATCTTTTCATTTATGCTTGTGTAGGCTTGCTTCCACACCTAACTAATATTTCTAACTTACAAGATGATCTCCCAACTTGGTCTCAAAACAGTTCTGGGCTTGCCTCCAAAAACTACGTAATCCTTGAGGGAAAGTAGCCTTGATAATTGCAATTGTGCAGTTTAGACTCGTAGTTTTCCTTGGGCTCAGAAACTGCATAGTCATGGAAGGAAGCCTAGTTCTGAGCTCAAAAGCTACACAATCCGTAACTGAGCCCAGAAACTACGTAGTACATTGAGTCGGAATGTTTCACAGTTCCCCAGAATTGTGTAGTCTTTCCCGGCAGTGTGCATGGCAAGTTTCCCCAAGAAAATAAAAAGGATAAAAGATAAAAAAGAAAAAAGTCATCCCTAAAAAATAGGGATCTATTTTTAGTATCATAAAAGAGACACTTTCACTATTTTTAGAAACATCCGCCAAGTGTCACTTTTTCCTTGATTTTAGGCATGCACATCATAAACTCTAATTTGGAGACGCCAAAGTATCATTTGCAGAGGCCAAAGTATCATTTGCAGAGGTTAGGAGTAGGAGTAGTTGTTTTCTTTTCTTGTTTGTTTCTTTGATTTTCTTTCTTTTAATTTCTTCTCTGCTTCTTTCCTTTTGTTTGTTTTATTTTCAGTTGTAGGATAGCTTCTACATGAGACCATGTTTGGCTTCTCAAACAAGCAAGGTGAAGTAAGAGAGGAAGTTGTAATGCTATCAATGTTTGGACATCTGTTCATTCCCTCTCTTTATGTGAATATTTCATTTCTTTTAGTCAATGACACTCTGATGGAAAATAAATTCCTTTCAAAGAAAGTCATAGTGAAATTAGGATGCTTGCACTTTTAACTAGTATTGCCTACTCTAATCAGTCTTCTATTTTTGGTTAATCCTTGTCAACTATGTCGAGTAGAGTAAAGAGGGGAGAAAAACCTTAAAAAGTATGTCAGAGGGGTATATAAATATCCTTCTCTGAAGGGTAAATCTTTTCTACTCTCAATAAGTCGGGATCCATCTTCCACCCCATGAAATAAATTAGTGCCTATGCACAATTCTTTGAAAAAATAAAAAATGAAGAAATGAAAAATGAAATAAAGGGCAAAAGAAGAAAAAAGATTCCTATGTAGAGAGGTGAATGAAGCAACTCCACTGGGGTACTTTCCAAGCTCACTAGTAGCGGAGTAATGTTTGTCTTCCTGAAGTGACACCATCGGGGCACTATCCAGGTCTGCTGACAGTGGACCAAAACTAGAGATGAAAACTAATACTCTAACTATCTATTTTACTTGATCATTTATATACTCCTCCTCCCTAATCGAAACAACTTAGTCTAACTTGGCTTGGTATGTGTGCTGCTAATGAAGGGAATGGTAGGGACTATATCTTTAACTCAAGCCAAGTGAAGAAGTTTTGATAATTGATGAACTGAATAATACTTCCGAAAGAGTTAGACCTATTTTCCATGAGACAAGATCAATACAAAGAGCTCGAGTTCTACCAGTGTGTCACCAATGTTTTAGCGACTATAACCACCCTCTAAAATTTTGCATATGCTTTGATTTTGGAGCCTTCCTTCCTATCTATGGGAGCTCATTTTGCACTGTTTCAGGTATTCATGCTTCAATTGAGACTTATCTTTTTCATTTATGCTTGTGTGGGCTTGCTTCCACACCTAACTAATATTTCTAACTCACAAGATGATCTCCCAACTTGGTCTCACAAAAGTTATGGGCTTGCCTCCAGAAACTGCATAATCCTTGAGGGAAAGTAGCCTTGATAATTGCAATTGTGCAGTTTAGACTTGTAGTTTTCCTTGGGTTCAGAAACTGTGTAGTCATGGAAGGAAGCCTAGTTCTGAGCTCAAAAGCTACATAATACATAACTGAGCCCATAAATTGCATAGTACATTGAGCCAGAATGTTTGACAGTTCCCCAGAATTGTGCAATCTTTCTCGATAGTGTGAATGGCAAGTTTCCCTGAGAAAATAAAAAAGATAAAAGATAAAAAAGCAAAAATTCATCCCTAAAAAATAGGGATCTATTTTTAGTATCCTAAAGGAGACACTTTCACTATTTTTAGAAACTTTCGCCAAGTGTCACTTTTTCCTTGATTTTAGGCATGCACGTCATAAACTCTAATTTGCTCAAATCTATTTAATCAATGGCTCTAGAGCTCATTTTCACATTTGATCTTAGAGATCTAACATTCTTGAGGAGATCAAGGAACCTTCGGTGTGATCATTGTCACTTTTCTAGGCGAGTTTCTCTTTTGTCGTCTTTAGTCACTTTTTCTATTGCTTTTTCTATCGTTTTTTGTTGTTTCGCTTGTGTGAGTGTTATTTTACTTATTTTTCTTCACAGTTTCTGGCATTTAAACTTTTTTTGACTTGTAGAAGTGGTTTTTTAAGTTTTTGTTTTCCTTTCACAAGTGTCACACTAGTTTCCTATTTTTTCACTGATGGTCATCGTTGTGGCTACTCTCCTCACATACTTGATGTTACTTATGCTTTATTGGTTGATGAACTTGATCTACATGAATTTACTTATGCTTAGTTAGTTTTTCACTCAACTTCACATAATCACTCACTTCTTCTTGTTTTTCACACTTCCACTGGGCATATTTGCACTCTCTTTGGCTAGACCTTGCCTTGCCCAACTGGGAACTATGTAATACTAAGGCTCAAGCCACAAGCTTAACCTCTGGAACTACACAATGAGCAGCACAGTTTGGCCCCAACTGCACACCATGCAGTTCCAAGGGTCATCCTATAACCTCGGCCACTTAGACTGCACAATGCACAGTGTCTCCTAGTCTCTTCCTAGGCTAGGTTTGCGTATTGCGTAGTCCCAAGCCTCAAGCTTCATCATTGGATATTGGGAGTGCACAGTGCACAGTTCCTCTTGCTAATGAAAATTGAAAAATCCTTCCCATCAAATGCATGGTTTGTTTCTTGATCATGTCTTGTACGTAGATTTTCTAAAGATTGATATTTTCTTGTCATAAGTGCCTTTTATGTCCCAAAGGTATCACAATTCTTGAGCTCTTCTCTCTAGCATTCACTATTACCATGGAACCAAAGATATTTTCTTCAAAAGAGACCACTAAAACAGTACTAGGGAAGCAGTTGAGCAAACACCAATAGACTTTCCAGTATATGAAGATACTGAGGTGTTTATAGAAAAGGGGTCAACACTAACATGGCATCAAGTTAATGAATTTCTTCTAGTAAAGAGACTTGAGGAAGATCTAGAGGACTGGAAGGTGTATCTCAATATCCAACAGTCAGGACTACATAAGGTTGCATGCAGGTATATGAACTTCCCATGTGTAGATGTAATCAACTGGATTATCTCACACATTGATGAGAAGACCATGACATTGAGTAGCACCAGTAGACATAAGCTTGCTACCTTGCAGGAATAATATTATCAGCGTATGTATCACTTGTGTGAGCTAGTGAAGCTTATGGATTCATTATTCTATGCCACCCATAACAATGTGAATACACGAGACATTGTCAAATACTGGGTGAAAGAGCCATCAATGTTTCAGCAAACACCCACCCATGTATAGAAGGAAAATTCCCTCAAGAAGGCCTACTAGTTCTTGGTTATCTGAGCTTGCAGGATCCATGGTCAGTAGAGCATGAAAACCTTTCTTGAAGGGTGGACAGTCTTATTGGACCAGTTTGTGAATGAGGGGAAGTCATTCAACTGGTCAAATTTGTTGGCTTGATAGTTAAGGGCCCATGTAGCACAGGCTCAGAGTTCTCCCAATGGTGAGAAAGCAATGTTGTACATATAAAAAACTTTAAACAAGCCTCAAATTAACTATATAATAAGATATTTGAATCATATAAATTTCAAAACTATGAAATAATTGAAATATACAATTAAAATGAAATAGAATTAAAATAACAAAATATAAAGTGAAACAATTAAAATAAAATATAATTAAAACAATAGAATATAAATTAAAATAACTATGACCATAATAAATCATAATTCAATAATAAATTAATTAATTAAAAATTCATAATATATATCGGCAATGCATCTCATACATCTATTTATTAAAATAAATAATAATACGAGTTTTCCATTAATCTTTCACATCCTGAAGATGAACCACCGTCGCTGGTTCGAAATGTTGATCAAACAAGAAACCTAATGCGATGAATCCGGAAGATGATCTACACAATGTTCTACATGTCTGCATATTACTAGATGCAATCTGTGCACAACAACAGTTCCCTAGCATGAACTGGACATGGACACTACGAGAATTTTCCGTGCATATCTATTGCATGTTCCTTTCGTATTGTAGTCATCAAGGAAAAATGGCACAACTAACTGATCACTTCATCATCCTACTTTACAAGCTCATATTTGAAGAAGATACACCTTGCATGTCATGAGGAGTAATGGAGGTGATAGCAGACATTATAGATTGGTATTCCTTACTAGGTGGCACTTTCCTTAGAGTGTTCAACAGAGAGAACCTCCGCATATTTTACCTAGTTATGCCACTAACAAGCTTGTCATGTAAGAAGCATCATATCATCTCACCGCAGGGTTGTCCGCAACTTTGTAGAGGAAGACGAAAGAACCATGACCCACTCTTCCTTTACAAATTTGATTATACGAGATAAAGAACTTGAAAGTCATGGATGTCAAGGGAAAGTAAATAGTCAAGTTTACATTCAATACTCTAGATTTCAATCCGTATGATCCTCATGGTATTTGTAAATACCACTGTGTGAGATTTTACTTTCTATGGATCAACGAGGCATTCCATTGGCTAAAGGAGGATTAGTGGATGAATTTATATAGTGCCTCCATACTTTCTGAGCTAGTCATTTTAGCAGCGAAAGCAAAGAGGAAGCAGAGGATATAGAGAGAAGAATAGAGGAAGAAAGAAAAGTAGAGGTTGTAGGAAGCATAATTGAGGTTGCAGGAAGTAGAACGGAAACTCAAGGAAGAATAGGAGTTGAGGAGGAAGGAACAAGAAGAGAAGTGGAAGCATGAGGAAGAAGAAAGGAAAGGTACAATGAAAAAGGAAACAATGTCGATACAAGTTGAAGAGCGGGAACATAACCATCCAGCAACTGTGGAGGAAGATATACAGATGTAGGATAAGGATCTTGCTTAACAAATTGAGAACTTGATTGAAGTAACATACATGGAGTTGGAACAAGAGTCGTAGAATGAAGATGTTGATCTGAGTCCGAGCGCACCACAAGTCACCACTCAGTCTCCACCACCTCTAGCAGCAGAGCTAGCCCCGAGTGAAGAAGGGGATGTTTTTCCCCTTGATGATTATATGATGATGGATGTGTACAATCTTTCATTCAATGAGTTCCATAAGAGGATTTTATAAGCACAGAGAAATATTTTTTTGAATGATCACATATCACCTACATTCAATAGAGAAAGGGTGATAGTGGTGGACACCAAGAAGCACCCAAATTCCATTACCAAAGCCAACTTGGCCTTTGTAGGAGCAACAAGATAAAACATTCATCATTTGATGGTCGAGAATGAGAAATTGACACAAAACTTGTAGAATGTTAGGCAAGAGGCACTACAACTCCACACAACAACACATAAAGTAGCTTTCGCATAGGTTTACTCGAAGGAGATGAGAGCAACAATACTTATTGAAGTATCAACACTTGGAGAAATCATGTGGAATCTCTATGAGGGGTTTGTGACCATTCATAAAGAATTTTTCCATTTGCATGGTCCACAATAGTAGAGAAAATACATTTTTAAAACTCTCAAGAACATACAATATTCCATTACTTATGTGCAAGAGTGGACAATGTAATACAAAGGGGCACCGCTTGACTTAGTGAAGAAAATTAAGCCACAGGCAAAGCTAGAGAAAGAGAGAGTTTGGATGTTGATTCAAAACAAAAAGTAGCTCGCCTCATTTATTGGTAGCATTCAGACCTTACATGTATGATTTTTTAGTAGTTTGGATGTCATGGTGAAAACACACTAGATCCCATCATTTGGTTCACTCACCAAAGCCAAACCTAGGAACCAAGTCCAGTAGGAGATCAAAGAGTACTTGGACCAGCTGAGACACATTTCCACCAAGGAAGACTTGGAGTTGAACAGACAGAACATGCAGAATTACATGGTTGGTCTTGTCCAAGTCAGAACAATGTTTCTCATGCTTTAAAACAAACTTTAAACTAGTTCTAAGACATTGTACCTGGATGTCATGGAGCCTTGAATTCGCTTCCAACTAGACACCATCACATAGTTTGGTGACATCATCACACAGTACCAAGCTTGGCACCAATACATGACCAAGAAGAAGAAAGTGGAAGTTTCTAAGCTAGATTTCTCCCAAACTCAAGCATCATAACATTGTGTCTTGTTAGGATGTCAAGTTGTCTCTACCCTATTTTGTCTTATATGGGTGCAAGAGTAAAATGTAATATTATTTTAATTATGTTGTAAGTGAAATTCCAATTGTCAATATTGGAATATGAAGAGTCATGACGTAATGTAATGAGTCATTTTGTAAAGAAGTTGAAGAGTCATGAGGGTAGTCCAAAGGTCACAAAGGGGAGTTGAAGAGTCACCCCCTCTTGTTATAAATAGAACCTCATAACTCATGTAACAAGCTTTGGGAGCCAAGCTTTTGGCTAGGCTTAGACATAGAAGGGGCTTGGGAGTATTGTGAAGAGCCTTGGCTTTTTCGTAGTGTAGAGCGAGCATACTTCTTTGGAGGATCATATGTTCTTGAATTTAATGTTCCACTATTGGGGCTAGTGGTCTGTCAATGGTTTATCTATGAACATAACTTTCACTTATAATAAAATCAAAGTCAAAACACTTGCATGCATATGTTGTGAATATAGTAGGACCATTCTTGTTGTATTGTAATGTATGTTATTTAACTTATGCTTATGATTATGAACTATTTCGTTTGCATTTGTATGAATCTTGTTGAATGCGTGGTGTTGTGTTAATTCATCACTTTAACTTGTGTACTATTCCGCATATATCTTGTCATGTCATTACACTCGTGTGTTCCTTTCAAGCTACATACTATTATAGGCTTCCAAGGGGTGCACTTCCATTTCCCTTCGTGTGTTGGAAACTTCATGCATCATACTTGAATTTCCATAGGGTCACACACTTACTCTCACCCAAAGTTTCCATACTTCACTCTGCGTGCTTTTGCAATCATGGCATAACATTACCACCCACTGCTAGTAATCCTACTTAAAATGGCGTGAGGTCTAGTTGGGACTTCATATCGGGGAGATCTCCTAAATGTTGGTGGGTGCAACACCTTCAATAGTGCCTTAAACCAACCTCATGCTAGGCTAAAACCAGGCTTCTTTAGGCCTGCTATAGGGTTGTCCCAATGGCATATCTATGCAAAAATTTGGCCTAGAATCACCACTCTCAAGCAACCTACATAGAGCTCAATATAGGCATAAACTAATCATAAATTGCTTCAAATGTGCCCTTAAAAATAGTTTGGAACTTGGTCACATCACTGCTCCAGAACTCGGCTATATCAATGCTCCATAAATTGGTTGATCCAGAAAGGTGATTAATATATTTTCTTTATAAATAATTATTTTTTTCTCAAGGAAATATCTAGGGATATCCACTTGAAGGGATCACATCCCACCAGATTATTAATAAAGCCTAACCCTGGGGGTGTTAAGGAGAATTGACCCTGTGACCTCCTATTAGTGAGGTGAGGGAACTCAACCAATTTAGCTAACCCTCAAGGATTTATTTAGAAATAATTCTTACTCGTGGCCTTCTTTAGATATTCAATGGAGCTTTAGACCTCAAACTGATCTTCTTGTTATTATGTCTTAGATTATCTGAAATGTTTCCTCCATTTATCCATGGCTAGAAAAATATATAGTGGTGGAAGAGGCCTATAATGGGGCTGACTTGAGCTTTTGAAAAGACACGATTATAACAAAGCTAATCTAGAATAATAATAAATATTTGCTTCAAGAGCGACATCTAAATAGGAGCTTACTTGAGGGAGATAAACATACATGTTTAGAGGAGGCTTTAAGACACTTAAAAAATCAAATTTTAAATTTTATATAATCTTCTTTGAAAGATGATTAGAACACATGAATTTAGGTCATCTTGAATTGTAATTTTGACTTTCCATTTAGGGAAACAATGGATATTAAGGCCATAACCCTTTGGGGAAAATGTGTTGATGCTAAACCCATCTTTGGGGCATCAATCTTCAAAAATATCTCCAATTGGGAGGACCCACAAAATGTGCCACCTATGAAATGAAATGATGAGACAAGGGATACCTATTTAGGAGTTTATTTCAATCAAATATGGTTGATTTTTTTGCAAAAACTATCAAATGAATGCTAGCTCAATCACCTTTTGACATAAATGACAAATTTTCCAACAAGGAATTCTATTGATCGGGAATGAAAGGAGAGGTAGTTGAATATTTAGCATAGTGTTTGGAATGTCAAAAGGTTAAAGTGGAACACTAGAATCCCGTTGGACTATTAAAATCCTTGAACATTATTGAGTTGAAATGGGAAATTATCTCCTTATATTTTATTACAGGTTTACTTAGAACTAGAACACAATATGATTCAATCATAGTTCTAGTCGGTAAACTAAGCAAAACAACCCATTTGATACCAGTTCAATTAACATATAAAATTATTCATGTAGCTTATTTTTTTATGAATTAGATATTTTTAGACTGCATGGGGTACCAAAAACAGTCATCTCTGACAAAGATACAAAGTTCACATCAAATTTTTGGAAAGCACTTTTTGCAGGAATGGTACACAATTGAATTTCAGCACCATCTATCATCCTTAAACATATGGACAAACTGAAAGAACTAACCAGATTCTTGAATATATGCTTCACATATATGTAATGGATCAACCAACTAAATGGGAATACTACTTACATATGGTTGAATTTTCATATAACAACAATTACCAAGAATCTCTTAAAATGAGTCACTTTGAAGTATTTTATAAGTTGGAGTCAACCAGAGGACATGATAGTTTTGGGACATGATCTATTGAAAGCAACAAAACATATGGTTAGAAAGGTAAGGCATAATTTAAAGACAACTCAAGATAGACAAAAAATTTATGCATATCATAAAAGAATTCACAAAGAATAAATGTGGGGGAACATGTCTATATCAAAGTCACACCAAGAAGAATTACATTGAGATTGAGAGCCTGTGCTAAATTAACAGTCAAGTTCTGTGGACCATTTGAAATAATAGGTAGAGTAGGACTAGTGGCCTACCGAATAACATTACCAAACTACATTAAAGTACA
The DNA here is from genome assembly GCA_031772625.1 of Pinus tabuliformis. Taxonomy (NCBI): domain Eukaryota; kingdom Viridiplantae; phylum Streptophyta; class Pinopsida; order Pinales; family Pinaceae; genus Pinus; species Pinus tabuliformis. Next base: position 414,091,329 of record CM062805.1, on the reverse strand, counting down.
TAATGTATTCCATATATCACTTATGAACAAATATTTTCATGATTCAACTCATGTTAATTGTTGGAATGTGGTGTAGGTCGAATTAGAAGGTGAATTCCAGGTTGAACCTATGTAGATTTTTGATAAGAGGGAAAATTAACTCTAGAATAGAGTCATCACCCAGGTTAAAGTGCAATGGAAGCATTTCAACGCTAAAGAGGCAACCTGGGAAATGGAAGAGAAAATGAGGGAAGCATTTACTTCACTTTTTCAAAAGTGAATAAAGTAGAGGAAACATTGAGGAAGATATTTATTTAAGGGGGGTAAGATGTAATACTCCTAGAGGAATCACATTTTTGGACTTTATTATTTATATTTACTTGTAAATATTTAAGTGAAAATGTTGCTTGTGGGGCCAATTCTAAGTTTAATTGACTTATGTAAATAGATTTTATAATCATATAAATAAATTTTTCTTTTCTCTTGGACACAATATGGGAAATAACATGTGAGTATTTTGGGCTTCTTGGTTGTCCGTAATAAAATGTTAAGTGGTTAAGTCCAAGTTGTGGATAGAAAAGAGGAAAGTGACAGAGGTCACAGTTGTAACCTTCCCAAATTCTCCAATATTTTAGGGAGAATGACTATCACTAAGATGCAACATAACTGGAGGGAGATTTTATGATAGGTGGGGAGATAAGGATAATAATAAATAGAGAGAGATTTTATAATGAGGATAAGCAGTGTTGGAGAGAAATGCATGCTTAATAAGGAAAAAAGGAAAGATTTTTCCTAACTGGAAAAAAATCCTACATAGAGAAAAAGGAGGTGGACCTTAAAAGAAGGATGCTACTAAAAATATGATAGGGAAGGAAATGATTAAATACCACTAAATGTAAACAATAGGGATTTTTTTCTATTGGGAGAGATAAATAAAGAGAGGAAGTAAGAAACCTGAGCTTGGGGGCAATTATAGGAATTGCAACTCATTGGTTGAGTGTAATGTGTTGGTTCCTACTTTATTTCCAAGGGGTTAAGATAAGTAAATGCATGTTGTACTATGCTTGAATGGTATATTTAATTTAAGTAAGAGTATTTAACTATGTTTAATTGATATGTTTTTATTACATGGATAAGTTTGTAAAGGCACTAACTAGTTGTTTGTTGGAATACCTCTACCTATAGTAATAGGTATGTTGAGATATCCAGGAATGCAATTAGTTTTCTAATCAATCATTTGAGTAGTAATACATGATAAATATATCCCATGGTTATTTTTATAATGAACAAATAAAAAATTTAACATATATATAAAAGTACCAACACAACCAAACCCAAAGAAATACATACATCTATAGATATGTAAGGTAAAACTGTAGAATTATTTATCTAACTTTGTTAAAGAGATAGTTATAGTAAGAGAAGGATGACTAGAACACAATAGAGAATTAAATAGAAAATTGGATATATTCATAACTCTGAGCAATAAGAAAAAGTATAAGATTTGTTAGTTTCAAATTGTATAAAGTAGGCATGTTTCATATGGATATGATGGATAGAGATCGATGGATATGTTTTCAGACATAAGTTGGAATTTTTACATGGGAAACTATTTCCAAAAAAGTCTAAAACTACCTATATGTTAGTTACCTATTAGTGTTGTAGGATGTTATATATACTGATGTAATGGTGGATGTTGTGTATTAGATGATGTTTAATCCTTAGTTTTATTGTTAATGTTTATAAGATCTGTTTAACTTACACAAAATACTTCTGGTACATAATTTACAGGATCGATATGTTCATATGTTATATATTGGATAGCTATTACAGGTTGCCTAGAAAGAAAGTACGACGTATAATTTGGATCTAAGAGGTTCACAACTGGAGAGTTGTGGAGTTTATGAGTATAGAGAAGTATTAAATATAACAAATGAATTCCTATACATAAGGCAGAATGATTATGTCCAAGTAAGATATACAAGGAAAAGAATAGACATAAGTCTTAGATAATGTATAGCAAAAATAAAACACCAAAATTACTTGTTGAATACTCAAAGTAAGAATAATATATATGTATATAATTAGTGGATGATATAAACTCATATTAAAATACCAGTGGTAACTATACTGAGTATAAAAGACTCAGATTAAACGTTAAATATGCAATTAAAGATGGGTATAAAAATAATAGTCTAAATAAAACTTAGTATTGATTACATATGTGGCGCTGAGAATGAGAAACTCAATCTAAATAGTATGACATAAATTAGATGAAGTATGCAAATGCTAGTGGAATAAATATCCATGGTTGTAATGGGCTCATTAAAAACATCATGCAACGTTGAAAGTAAGGAAAACCAGCTTGAGGGGAACCTTGTAGTAGGGGTGAAAAATTGTTATATGAAAAAAAAAAAAATGTTGTAGCATCCTAAGACAGGATAGAATACTGAACATGAGAATAAAAATATAACCTCAATTAGGTAATCACTATTGAAGTTATGTTAAACCTAGAAAACAAAATGAAAAGAGATGGGTTACAAAATTACCTATGGGGGGGGTTTCCTAAAAATACTATGACAACCAAGGCCTATACGTACAAAATTTGTACAGTTAATATTGTCACAAGTGAAGACGAGAGGAGGAGAAGACACTTAAACTTTAAATCTTAACATTGAGTATTCAGTTGTAGCTAGGAATGAAAATAACTACATGTAGACATAAGGAACAATGTCATAACTAAAGATATGTGGCATTGATATGGGTCATGCTGAGGTTTAGGCATGAGGAGATGAGCCAATAGGTTTATGTCCCTAAAAAATCCCCATAAGGAAGACATAATAAAAAAATTGTAAGAGATTTAGTGATAAATTGGAGCTATGCAACCTATATAATGAAACAAGCATATAGTACAAAGCCCTTGTTAACAAAAATATGAGCTACTATTATAAGAAAATTGAAAACACAAATATAAAAAGAATGATAGTGCAATAGTCCCCATGGCTTCCCTCAAAGCTAATAGGGACACGTCTTCCCCTTGGGAGGAATATGGTGTCTAAGAACCTAGAGTGTGTCAGCTGGAAACCTTCGTCTAGACCCAAGTAAATAGATAATTTTTCTTAAACAAAGGTAATGGGATTAATATTAAATTAACCTTACCAAAGGCATTTTGAGAATGAAATTTTAAAAACAAGAAAAACCTCAAACTGACCAAGGTCTATGTAGAAAAAATACTATGAAAATCAACATTTAGGGCTCAATAACCGAATCCCCTTCCCTAGTAACATAATAATTTAGGTGTTGAGAAAACCCTCAATTCACAAGTGGAATTTTTAAAGCCTAAACAACCTATGATTCAATAAAAAAATTATCAAAACGTGGAAGGAATAGGAACACTCCATAAATGTAATGACAGGGGAAAATATTTTAACCAATAATACTGCAACAAAATAGTGCAAGGAGGGAAATTTTCGGCAAATGAAATTATTACTTGCTACACCATGGCATGAAAGCTTCGATGGAAGCCAAACCTCTATGGGAGAAAAAAACCTCCAAAAACCCTAAGTTTTTTTATAGTATCATCTACAAAGAGATGGGAAAGGTTAAATTTCTTCTAAACAACCTAAATCTATGAGAAATCAATAAACTAGAAAAGAGCCTTCCAAAAACCATTAGTAAACCTAGTTCAACAACTTGCGATCATGACAAGACTATTTGCAAGGAGGGAATGGAGACTAAATTTGCTGGAGATACAAAACTCCATGGAAAATAATAGGTGATAGGGTTGAAACCCTTGCTTGTAGTCACAAAGCCTTTGGTTGCTAAGCCTAATAGGGAAAATGGTTTATTGAAGGTTGGTAGTATATCCTATCAAATAACCCAACAAAACTTCCATTGTTTGATCACCTCATAAGAGGTGAATTAATATTTCAAGAATTATTACAAGTTTATATTCCATTTAAATTCATCATTAAATTACATATGCATTATCAGGAAACACATAACCAAGTACATAGATATTTCGAAGGTGGAAACCCATAAAGGGAGAAAACCACCATTGTTCTTCTTCTCTTATTTAATATTTATTTACATATATTCACTGGATACAAATTGTAGGAAGAACCCACTCCCTTTCACTATTTCACTAGCACCCACTAGCAGGAAGCACCCAATCCCTTCATAGTTTCGTTGGAACTCACCAACTAGAAGAACCTACTCCCTCAGATTAGTTCAATTCACTAGCACCAACTAGCTGGAGGCACCGACCCCCAAAATAATCTGAACCTCCCTTTTCATCCATTTTTAAATTGGATCCAGTCCCTATCAACAAATTATTCTTTGATTAGTAACATACAAACATTCTGGTAGCCTTGATCATAAGAACTTACACATATTAGCATTTATCATGAACCTTATGTACATCAACAATGTTCTGTAGTATCAATCAACAACAAATGATCATGTCATCAACAATCTCAATCTTAATAACAAAAATAATCATCCTGCAATTTGTCCTGTCATAATGTCAAGATTTTAAGTACAAAGACAAGTCCCTGACATCAACAACTCAACATACTCAGTAACAACTTCATCATGATGTCAACAACTCCAAACCTTACCGATATCAAAAATAACAACACAACCATACACTCTATCATTAACACATCATTTGTATCAATCTCAACATGTTATCCATGGAGCACAAACCGTAGGGAAATGTAACAACCCCTGGTTTATTTTCCATGTAAATAAAAATAAGACCAAGGTCATAGGACATGTATTCCAAGCTGAATGTTTGGAAAAATACTTTAGTGGGCATCACTTGTGGTTAAATAATGGCTATGGGAATTAGCAAAGGAATTGGAAAAGGAAAAGAGACAATAATTGGCATTTAATTGCGAGAAGTAAGGCACAAATAGGAGAAAAGGAAAGTGAAGAGATGCAAATTTGCATGCAAGGGAAATTAGAGGAAAAATGAAGGAAACTGAAGAAAAAGAGATCAAATGTAAAAAGACATCAGAGAATCAATTCACAGCTTTTGGTCAGTTCAGTTGTCTCTCTCCTTTTATTCTCTCATTATCATACTCTTTCACACTTAGAGTGTTCTTAGAGCATGCTTGGAGTACTCTATCATTCACTTGGATTGGAGAAAGAAAGCAAGGGAAAGAAAGGAAACACAACGACAAATTTGGATCAATAGCTACAAGGGACTTACTTTGCAAGTAACAGGTTGCATGTGTGATCTCCTTGTTAATTTTTGGATGCATGGTATATGCATGTGGTTTTTTGGTTATGTTCTGTAATTGGCATAGATATTTTCCTCGATTGACAGTGGCTTCAATCTTGCCTTTCCATTTATTGGATAACCAAGGTGTTGTGGGTTTCCCACTTTTTTTTTATTGGTTCTCAGGTTCCCTATGGTTGTGGGTCAGAACAAGCACTTTGGAGCTCTAGAACAAATTGGGTTGAGTTACTAGTTCCTAGAGCTTGCAGGTTGGGACAAACACTCTAGAGCCTCGTGGGTTGAGTTACTAGTCCCTAGAGTTGTGGGTTCGAACAAATGCTCTAGAGACCTAATTTAGCTGTGGATTAAGTTACTAGTTCCTGGAGCCCTAGAAAACTTGGGTAAAGACCGGTCTAGTTGATGATAATGATTTTTGGACCATGAAGGTGAGATCATTTGGGTTAAGGGTTGAGGTGGTTTGGCCTATGGAATCCCTAGTCGGTTTTGTTTTGGTTTAACCCTTATGATCCCACATTCATGCTTGGAATATGAAACGGGAGTAATTGATTGAAAGAGAGATTTGGTTTTGCCCAATCTATGGTCTAGTGGTAAGTGGAATTCCCTAACTTGGTTGGAATTTTCATATGTTAATATACTCTATTTTCCTTTCATGATCTATGATAAATTGTATTGGTTATCATGTTGACATTATGCGATTTTTTTATGATATCTATTATGGTTATATGTTGGTTATATACCTTTTATATGATGTTCTCTAGCTATGGCTCTTGTTCATGGTTTGTTAAGTTATATGAAGGGTTATGAATGCATGGACTAACAAGTGTTGTTGCAAATAGCTAGAGAGGGCCTCAATCCTTCTTGGTAATTCTCAGATGAAATTCAGAAGCTTATGATCATATATGCATTCATGATCTCTATATTTCATGTTTACCATATGTTTGACGAAATTCCTATTGTGTACTATGCATATCCTAGTTAAGATCTTGTTCAATTTTGGATGTTTGGCATTGTTGTCATCTTAATCGTGATTCTGGAAAGTTACAAGTATTTTTGGGCAGTGGTCTGGAGGCCAACCTGAAAAGGTAGCTTAGATCTCAGAATCAATGGAACAAAATTGGGGATTTTAGGTCATAACCGCATGGAAGAAGGTTTATGAGTGAGGTTATAGCCTCATAACCATATGAACAGTGTGTTAAGGGTGCAGTTATGGAGTTAGGTAAGTGAAAATGAGTTCTAGATTAGGGATTGATCACCTTGGGTGGTTTGAAAGCTCCTAAATGGTTTGTAGTCCCTATGGGATGTCAGTTTATTATTGGTTGTCAACCCCACTTCCATAACTGGATCTTGGAGGTCAGGTCATATCATAGTGGCGTTCATCGCATGTTTACCCTAGAGAGATTGTAAAAGTGGGTAAATGTGGGAGGAGATGTTACAAGAAACATGTTATCAAGTAGAAAAACCCTGCAATACACCATCATGATCATCCCTATAATGTATGAACATACAATCCTTCACACGAACACCATAAACACAATAATAATACTCAAACCCTAATCTGGTCTTTGTAATGATAACTTCATATAACAATATCAAATAGTCAACATCCTTAGCAAATATGTAATTTTTAATGCATAAAATATTTGACTCAACATGTGATAATGGTTCTCAATGCAATAACCACAATTCAACAAAAGACAATCATCATATAATGGTTGGCTTAAGGGGGTATGGACCCAAGTTTAGAGTTAGTTGCGCCAACCAACAAAACCCTTTACTACTAGCCCTTTTGTAAATAACCCACGTAGCGTAGGCTTCAGTCTCACCAAAGTAGTATTGGGGGATGACATAACCAGGTTTCTACATCCAAAGGTCAATGTGATGGTTTTCTGTGATTCCTATGGTTTTATCCCAACTCTTGTGAACCCTAACCCTTGAAATGTGGAAATTAAGATAACTTGCAGATAACAACTTCTAACTCTGTGCTAATTGATTTAAACATCCATATCATCAAGTAAACTAACAAATCTTCTACTTTCGCGCATCAATCAAGTGTTTCTTAAGATAAATATAGAAATCAGAGCGAATACATAGAAAACGCGGAAGTAAACATAAAGTCGCAGATGCATATATATTGCTCCAAAATAGTCTTTATTATGATCAATCCTTTTGTTACCGACTCTTTCTTCCCTACGCACATAGCTGCAGGGGCCCGCGCACTCAGCCGTGGAATTAATAAGGTCTCTGTGCACATAGTTGCAGGAGCCTTCCCATTCGCCTAAGTACAAAAAATAGTCTTTTTTGCCTTAGATCACTTGCCCATACATAGACATTCAATTATTAACTGACTTCCTATGACTCGCTATGACTCCTTTATATAGCTTCTTTCATTAGGTCACAAAAATTCGTAACTACTAACAAACTAAGGGGCTTTAACCTTCCTAAAGCCCCTTTTGACTTCTACAACCTTTGCGCTCCACTCCTCAAAATGCGGGGACTTTACATAAAAAAAAAACTATTACAAAATTGACCCTATGGGACCTTGTCCCAAGAGGCCCCCAACACAAAGTCATCACTCATCCTCAAGCCACTCTGTTGGTGGCACCTCGATCTTCGCCTACAGCTCACTAAATTCAATCTTCAAAACTTGCAAGTCTGTTGTGCCCTGTGTAGTGGCTTGATGAACTTATTCAACCAATTTCTCTATGGTTGGGCCTTTAACTGCAAGGCCCATTATTCTTTGTGTCTACTGCATGGCTTTTAGTTTGTCATGCACTAACAATGTCAACTGACTGGCCTCACCCATCCAACGCTGCATCCTTGAAGATATGATGGCTTCCTTGCGAAATAACTCATCAATTTCACTCTGAATGAGCTTGTCTTCCTATAACCGTGCGAACCTTTGCACTGGAGCTAAGGTTCGTGTTGTCGACCAGATTTCATCGAACTGCCTCTGCTTCTCCCTTATGTCTGCTTCAATTTTCTACAGAGTAGGATCCTCTTGCACTGAGGTCCATAATTCCATGGCTTATTCAAATAACTAAGTGCAGCCCTTGACTGTAGTGTACAAAGTGACCATCTCTTCTTTTATAGTAAGTCTACACTGCTCTCGAACCTCTAGAGGGGTAGTGGGTTGCAACTTAAGTTGTAACGCAAAGATTTGCAGCTGCAGCTCAAACCTAACTTTGCCAATTTATTCCTATGACTTCTTTAGTGTGGAAGCTATCTTCTGAATCTTTTTTGCAGTGTATGCTTCGACTGGAATCTGGAGCTTAGGGAGCTCACTACAAGCCTATGCAATAGTATCTTCCAACTGTTGACTTCGGGTCATTACCTCCTCCTTTTCCTTGAGGGCCTGCGCCTTTTCCTCAAAGATCTGTTGATTATTTTTTTTTACTTCGTTGATGATAAATAGTGCACATTGTTCCCAAATTTGGAGCTCGTATGACACCCCTTGGTGAAACTCATTCAGAGTCTTAATAGGAAGTGCTACCAAATTTAGACTCAAGTCCTTCATGTGGAGTAGGTGTGCCCTGCCTTCTAGTGAGTTGACTTGCAGGGGCCCCTCTCACAACTGTATTGTGTAGAGATCCAGTGTGAGTTACGTTTCCAGGGCTGACCCGCTTGCTTGTTTCAGGCTTGCTTCCTTCACGCTCGCATGTCCCATGCTCACTTGAATGAGATCTATTTGGACTTCCAATTCTCGTACGCCCTGCTATACATTATCGAGTGCTTGTTGATATTTCTCTTCAAAGTGGCCCCAAATATCTATATTTTGATAGTGGACCACATCCCCAATTTCATCGAGGTCCCCCCCATGAGGACCAAAGTCGTCACACTCACTGATTTCTCTGATTTTTTCTTCTTGCACGGTCCCGTCGAACTCCTTTGCTGCCTCTTCTTGATGATGAAGGGGGAATCCAAACCTATGCCCCCTTCCTCTTCTCCCTCTATCTCTTCCTCCACATATGTGTGCTTGGTGTCTGATTTGCCAAGGTCAATGGTGGTATGTGACGTAGTCTTTTCCTTTGATGCTTCGTTTTCCTTTGTTACTTCTTTTTCCTTTGCAGCAGCTGCTTCTTTCTGCTGTGCAGCTTTTTCTCTTGCCACAACCTTTTCTTTATCAAAATCCTTCTGTGCTTCCTTCTTCTTTTCTACTGCTGTCATTATTGTTTTCTGCGCTACTTCACCTTTAGTAGCCTTACTTGTTCCTGCGTCAACATCAGACGGGGTCAACCAGTCAATTGGCCACTTACTGACAACCCATATAATATCATCTTCAACGACTAAATATGGAAACTTGTACCATACTCCCTGAGTATATTTCTTCATGCGAATGTGTAGATTATGGAAATCTTCCTTGAATTGTGTGACATTGGCATACTACTCGTGCAAACTTGGTGATAACCTTGGCTGCTAGTTAATCACCATCCTTAGCTCAGACTTAAACATGACACAAAATATCTTTGTCTCCATCACTCATGCAAAGTCTTTGGTGGCCCATAGTAAAGAAAACTTCGTGGACTCAGGTAGGTCTGAGTCCTACTGAGGGAATTGACTTACTTTGGGCATCCTCCAAGCCACCAACATGATCAATAATAACAACCCCACATAGTGAAATGGTTTGCCGTCATCCTTGGCCTCTTTGCAGTCCTCCAATAATTCATGACATAAATAATGAGCCCAGTTATACTGGATTCCTTTGGTGCACTATGCAGCCAAAGGGATGACTAGCACTGGCACTTCATCAGTGTGACACTTCCTCATGATCTTACCAGCCAAGATCTAGGCAGCAAACTGCACCATGTGATCTGATATGGATTGAATGGAATACCCATGCAATTTCTTGACCATACCAAAATCAGTCTTCATTTGGTCTATCAACTTCTTCTCCCATGAATTTCCTATGAAAGCCTTCGTAGGGTCCACTGCTTGGTATGGAATCATCATTATCTCGTGGATTAGCATGTTAGTGATCGGGATGGGCCCTCCCAACTAGAGGCACCCATCGTGCACCAGTGTCAACAATTGGTGCACACAAACTGTATTAATAGTGGTGCAACTAAAGTGTGGCACCCACAACATATTTAGGAGCCCTGCGCTAGAAACTCCAGCCACCCATTTCATCACTTCAAGCCACGTGACGTCCACCTCTTCATAGTAGATCTTATTTAGGTATTTACTCGGTGCCAACCATGGAAACCTCTCATGGCTCCCCAGGTTCCAATCTTTCATTTTCAAGTATGGCATATGGGTCAACAACTAGCCCTCAAACAACACGTTCTCCAGTAGCAAAGGTGTAGAGACCATAAACTTCACAGAATCTGCGTCTTTGGGCACTTTAGCTGTGGATTTTCTAGGTGGGATATATGGCAGTAGCTGAGTTATCAGGTCAACATCTTCCATGTCAATTTCCTCTATGCCTCTGCATAGTTCTTCCTCATCCAAGTCCAGGGGCTCTATCGGCTATTTGGACATATCCATCTTTCCTTTCTGGCAGATTTCGGCCAAGGTTTTCTGTGGTGATTGTCACACTGATGCTTTCTAAGGCTTCTTCTGTTTCTTATCTCCCTCCATGGAAGAATATGACTTAGGCCTTGGCGGCCTAGGTGTGGTAGTAGGCAATCCTGTATCAAGTTTTGTTGCAGTCATTCTCTTGAGGATTATCTTGCAATTCCAATCAAGTAATTTTGATAATTGCGGCTGTGAAAGAATTCTCTCCCACTCGTTAGCAGACATACAACACTTTTCTTGGCACAAACTAAGGTGCAAAATCTTAAGGCAAACTCTCAGGAAGTAAAGTGTTTGAATGCGGAGCAACATGCCATATTTATAGCTCATATTGAATTCAAATCTTTCCATTCCCCCCAATTCCTTGTCATTAATGTGTTTTTGGTGGCACATTTCCAAAGATACGCATCTTAAATTCCCCCCCGCTCTTTTTAACAGAAACATCACCATCCAATTAGCTACAGTGCTTCCAACAATCACTTTGGGCTCTGCTACATGGGACCCACCATCCTAGCACAGCTCCTTCATCATAGCTCTTATCATGCAACCTCATCACTTCATCTAACCTTTCTTTTGGCAGTGTAGTTTATATTCTCGCGCTCCCTTGCAATTTCCAAGAGCACTAAGACTATCCCGCATCCATATAGTCATTACGTAGGGGCGAGATCACCCCTATACAACTTTAAGCGACTCCCATTGACTTTTCCCATAAATAATTCCCCATTCATATTTGTGAGATATACTATCCATCGATCCATAATCTCCTTAATAAGATACGGCCCCAACCAATGTGTTTGGAACTTCCCCAAAAACTTTGTGAACTTACTGTAGAGTGTTTTGACACCCTTTTTCCACCATTTCCGCTTTTTCATCATCACTATCAACTCAATAAATGCAATAAATCATAGATTTTGATAGGGTAACAACTCTTACATGTCTTATATTTCATATTCATTAATGTTCCTTATTGTTGTATTAAAGAGTGCATTAGCTATAGAATTAACATCATTCTGCAGCCATTTTATAAATCTACAGCTACCTCCATGGTTCGTGGGGTGCTGGTGTGCTAATGAAGCAACTAATCATATGGGTAGTTGAGGATTGATCCCCTCATGGATCTCCTCCTATTTGCTCGAGCCAATTCACCAAAGGAATCACACAATCACGTGGTCAAAGATACATGTCAACACGTAGCAGCAAGAGTCCAGGCACAACATGTTTTCTCGATTTGCTTTCCAAATAGCAAATTGATGAAATAACACTTTTCCTATCTAGTTTCATATTTGAATGAGGATTGAACATCAAAACTGTAGGCATAGAATTCTCAATTGATTGAGTGCACATTTTATATAAATATGTATCCTCTGTAAACGGTATAAAGGGAGGAAGTATTAATTAAATGTTGAAGAAATTATGAACCAGACCTTTGTACTTCTATTAATTTGAAGTTTCCTTTTTGATTTGATGCATATATGATTGTGAATCATACCTACTGGATGCGGAGGGCCCTTGCAGACAGTCAAGGTTTTTAATTTATTTTCATTTCGTTGCTTTATGATTGTTTTCATTCAATTTCTTTCTGTTATCACTGCATTCTAGTTTAGTTACTTTGTTGTTTTCAAGTATTTCATATAACTTAGATTATATTGTTTACCATTTTTCATTTCATTTATGCTTACAGTGTTTCAAATAGTTTAGTTCTTCAATGCTTTTTTGCTTCATTATAGTTAGCATCTTCATGCTTTTTAATTAGAATTTATATCACTCTGCAATTTGTAATTAGAAATTTCTTGCATGATCTTTAAAATCATAATTGTATATATTTCGTAGATAAGATTTTGAATTCCAATACTCTGTTTCATAGTAGTAAAGTATTTATATAGGTTCATAATTTTTAAGATGAATAACATAAGACATTTTAGAATGATACCCAATTAGACATGATTTGATGAATTGATCTAACAATAGTTTAACTCCCATTTGTTCCAACAATAGCTTAACTTCCATATATTCATTTGTAGAAATCTAACTCTAATGAAAATCTAGATAACAACGAAAATCTCAAAACAAACATAACCATCATCTTACTAAACGAAAGAATAGGCTTCTAGCATATATAGTGCACCTGCACTTCATAAGTTTACCAACTTCGGTCGATAATTTATGCTTGCAATTTAAGAACATTAAATTGACCAAACATTTTGGCATTGTTGTTGGGGAAGTGTAAATAGAAGCCTTAAAAGAAAAACAAATAAAAGCATGACATGCATAGGGAAAGAGACTCTAGAGGTAGGTTTGTAGGTCGAGGAAGAAGTTCAATTTCTACATCATCACTCACTCCACCATAACCTCGTAGTGCCACACCACCCACACAAACTTGAATTACATCCATAGCAAGCCAATATAGACTTCCTAAAGTCTTAAGAACCGAAATCCAATATAAAGGTTCAACAACTTCATAAACAGAGGTTGTGATAGAAGAAGATCCTACATCTCCAACAAATGGAATAATTTTTCTATCTTCAACTAGAGAACAATGTCTTCTAGCTCAAGAGTTAGAAGTTCCTTCTGAAGAAGAACAGGAAGAAACTTACTTTAAACCATTGATAAAGTGACCATAAGAACTAGAAGAAAAACTAGATAATCCTGTTGTAGAGCCTGATATCTCTTCTAAGGAATCCATCATGGTTGAAGAAGGAGAAGGATAAGTACACAATGTCAATGGTGAACAAAATAGGATTGGAGGAGGAGGAGGAAAAAAAGGAGGTGGAAGAGGGCGTGGTAGGCGTAGAGGAAGAGGAGATCTAGAACCTTTTGGATTCCCTATCCTTGATGAGGATACCACATTAACAATGAAGAAAATCTCACCCTCTATTCTCCCCAATTTTCATGGAATAATAAGTGAAGACCCGGAGACATTTCTCTTTGAATTTGAAGTATTATGTAGATCATATGATTATCTACATGATTCTCAAAAACTAAAATTGTTCCCTGCCACCTTAAAGGATGCAACTTTAAAATGGTCTATGAGTTTAGAAACAAATTCTATAAAGACATGGGAACAAATGAAAGATGCATTCGTAGAGAAATACAAGGATTATTGTATGCCTCATAGCATAAAAGATGTAGTCTCAAAATGGTACAAAACAAAGATGAGAATGTTGAAGACTTTGTCGAGAGATTTGTTTATAATATCAAAAGGGAAAATATGAATAATTTGGATGAGGAAACTTTGAAAGCTCTCTTACTCAAATCCATTAAAGATGAGTGGATAGATCTTCTCAATCTAATGGGAAAAGGAGATATTTCTTAATTACCATTCTTAGATATCTGTGATCTATGTATACATATTTCAAGAGGTAAAGAATGAATAGGAAAAAGTTCAAAGGATCCTCTTTTGTCAAGAGTAAATAAATCTGTAGCCGAGACAGTAAGTAGGGAAGAAATAGGAGGTTTGCTTGATAACTTTAAACTATATATTTTAGGGAGTTAGTGAGAAAATTGACACCCTTAAAATACAAAACAAGCAAAAGTCTGAAAATGTTGCATCATCCATCTTTTGTCCTAGGTGTAGAAAGAAACATGCTCTAAGAGAATGTCCTTTAGATTTAAAAATCATAGAAACCTATGTTATATGTTGGGAAAATCATGGTACAAAAGAATGTCTCTCTATACCAGGTCTTAAGGCTGTGTTTAGTGAAGAAGGAATGCCAAATCAGGTAGACCCCCTTTACTTTATTGCCAAAAGACCATGGAAAAATCCTCAAACAAATCAAACTCAAGGTCCTAATCCTCAACAATTTGCACAATCTTCACAAAATAATTGGAATCCACCTATTCCATGGCAACCTTAGGCTCAACCACCACAATCTTGGAATCAAGGATGGAAAAATCCTTATGGAATATATTCTCAATATCAACAATATCTACCACCTTATCCAAATTTTCCACCACAATACTTCCTTCAAACCAACCAATTACCTCAAGCTCAAACTCAAAATGAAAATCCACAACTTTCTTTGCCATTTTCATAAAGACCAAATCAATTACTTGTTCAACCACTTCCAAATCCAAACAATAAAACTTCACAACCTGTTTACAGCGTAGAATGACAAAATCCTCAAACTTATATGATAACTCCATTAGATCTTAACAATGTTCAATTAGGGTCTGGTAGAGTATTAGAAAGGAAGAAATCATTTGTTGTTATTCAGGAAACATAAAAGAATTTTAAAAAAGATAATAATAACTCTGAAGAAGAAATTTCCCTTCCTCAGAAAGAAAATACTGAAACAAAAAAAAGTCCCACACATTCTAATAATAATCCTATTATAGAACAACCTTCAATATCCATCTCAATACCACCTTTTCCTGAAAGGTTGAAAATTAATAAAGGAGTAGAAAAACAAATCATATTGCCTGATTATGATATGTTAGATGAATTGAAAAATGTCCGTATAAAAATTCCTTTATTACAAGAAATAAAAGAAATGCCGATTTTTGCAAAAGCAATTAAAGAATTGATTACTAAAGGATCAAGAAGAAAAATAAATAAAATAAAAAGAACTCAATTAGTCGAGAAAATTGCAGATATTATGATGGGGAAGACAACAATTCATAAATATTTAGATCCAGGAAGCCCTATTGTAAAAACACACATCAATGAAACTAAAATACCAAACACTCTGATTGATCTAGGAGTAGCCATAAACATAATGAGCAAACAAACTGTATATAAATTGAATCTTCTTAATCTTCAATACACACCAACATTGTTTTAATTAGTAGGCAGGTCTGTAATTAAACCCGATGGTGTGTTAGAAGATATATATGTATCCTTAGATTCTTGGGAATATCTTGTTGATTTCATGATTCTAATCCCCAAGAATAATTTAGGAGGACATTGATTAATTTTAGGAAGGCCATGGTTAGCTACTGTTATCACCCCAAGAAACTCTCCTAGGTTGTATATCAGAGATGCTCAGGAAAATTACAAACTCAACAAAAATGTTGGAAAATGGTGGATGAATGGAAGGAATGATGCATATTCAAGCCAGTTAACCACTTATACTATGCTTAACCCCAGACATGGGTGAACACCCCCAGACTACAAGGCTTTAGACCACCAATTACTCACAGTTTAAGGAACAGGTGAAGATGGAGAATACTGATCACACCAGCAGATGCACAGGACCCTGTGATGGCTAGTTGCAACCTGTTTAAATGTCTGTAAATCTATTTCTTAATGCACATATAGGATGACAGCTCTCTAGCATTAAAATAACAGAAATCTGCATACGAATTCAATGATACAAGCTAGATTCTAACACAGAGGTGGGATGACAGCCCCTCTAATGCTAAACATCAAGAGCACATGAAAAATTGCATAACAGGCACAACTAGGAACAAAGAAGAAGTGGAAAGTGAGCAATTAACAGCAAAAGAAGCTTGTATTAGCTGAAAATGAAGACCAGAAGCTACAGGTATCATAGTAGTTACAGTGTCCAGAAGTTGAACTTTACATAAAAATAACATTCATCTACCCTCTTACATTTTGTTTCTGGGTATATATGGAAGTTCATTACAAAAAACCTGCTATGCTACACATGGAGGGGTCATAATGGACCACCAACCACATTTACAATCAGATATGGTCTTTGACACAATTTGATTGTTTTAATGAACAAAATGACCTTTCTGCTACTTGGACGTCCTTCTCTGAGCAGATGGAATGTAATGTGTACAAGGCTCCATGACTGATTAATACCTTTAACTGCTCTTTCCTGTACTTTTTCTTCTTGGCTATGTTGTTCCTTAATTGCCGTGGTTGAAGAAGTAATACATATAGTATTGGGACTGGTAGCCAGCCACCTTTGTTTCTTAGGAGCACAGAGCAGGCTATGGGCATAGATAGAATGGTGGAGGCACACTAAGTGGAGGGACGAAGCTCAACCGTCGGATCACACAAATCAACGATGGAGATCGTTTGATGAGGAGTATCGGGAGGTAGCACGGATGGGCGAATGTGGGCCATCAGATCGCAGTCGGGCAGATCCGACGGCTATCAGGCGGTGGAGGTAAGCGAAGGTTAACGGGCAAGGGGTCGTACATGTGAGCGGTAAGCGATTTCCCCTCACCGCTTCGAGATAACAAGTGGTTTCCATATGCGGGGGCACGATGCAGTAACATTATGACGTGTGGCTAGTGGGCCTGGCGGGAAATAGCTTTCCCCGTGGGCTATCAGATGTGCAGGTTCGCAGGGCGGGAACTGCGAATACCGTCAGATCCGTGGGGAAAGATCAGACGACCCAGGTTAATCGTGCACGTTTTTGGGATTGATGTGACAGGGATAGCGATAGCCCGCAGTTAAATGCATATGGTCACGTGGGTTTAGACCTTGCGCCCGGGATCCGAGGGAAAAGGGTTTATACAAGGTTTATATAGAAACTTAGAAGAAAATGGAGGAAATGCATGTGACAAGGGGTTAAGTAAATATGGTTTTATGTTGAATTTCGGGGTAAAGCAGGGATAGCGGGGTTCATGGAAGTGTAGGGAAAAATGGAGGAGAAGAGAGAAAAACTGTTGTGAGCCCTTTGCAACCAAAACCAGCACTGCCCAACCTGATTTTATCCATCAATGTCGAATGACATAGCAGAGCTAACACTGGCTGCTTCTGGGGATGAGATCCTCCCTGTGAGGTCTCAAGAACCTGCAAATAAATGGCTTCCTGATGAAAACAAATTAGCCAAAATTCCTAGTGTTCCATTGGGCATGGAGTCTACTGCACCTATACTAAAATTGATAAAAACACAATATTTACAAATTTTAAGGCCATAGACCTTAAACCACATAATTTTTTAGAAAATGTCCATTAACTGGGCCATCAAAAACTGCCTCTCCTCCCATACTTTTCAGTATGAAGGTGTTGTTCCTTTGAATATGTGAAATGATGAAAGGCCCTGTCCAGAAAGCATCAAATTTCCCATGATTTCCTTTCTTTTCCTTCAATGTAGCCCACTTCAGAACCAAGTCTCCAACTTGAAAATTATCTGGTTTTGTCTTCCTATCAAAAGCATCGTTGATCTTCTTCTGATGTGTTGTAGCCTTTTCAACCAGCTATTCTTTAATCTGATGTATCTCTGCTAAATCAATAATCCTTTTTTCCATGTCTTCTTCTTCATTCTGTTTTGTTTGAAGGAAGTTTGCCACAGGGAGAGTTAGCTGAATTGGGAATACAACCTCAGTGCCATATACTAGCTTGAAAGAATTCCCTGTGGATTTCTTAATGGTCACTCTGTCAGCCCACAGTGCATACTTGAGCTTAGAATCCCAATTCTTTTTATTGTCCTCTAACAACTTCTTAATTATCCTTATCAGGCTTTTATTATAGGATTCTGCCAGACCATTTCCTTGAGGATAATATGAGGTGGAATGAACAAGTTTAATCCCCATTGAATCACACATATCCACCAATTCTTTTGCTCTAAAGGCTGCTGCATTGTCTGTGACTAATTTGTGTGGACAACCGAATCTGCTAAAGATATTCTCTATCAAAAACTTCATGACCACATTATGATCAGCCTTCCTGGTAGGGACTGCTTCAATCCACTTAGTAAAATAATCAGTAGCTACTAATATCCACCTGTGCTGGCCATTGGAATGTGGATTGATTTCTCCAATAAAATCGAAGCCCCACTGCTGAAAAGGTCCTTTTGCATGTATTGGTTTTAGGGGCAAGGACTTCAACTGTTGTTTTCCTTCAAATCTTTGGCACATGTCACAAGATTTAACAAAATAAAATACATCAGAAAATAAAGTGGGCCAATAATACCCAGCTCTGAGAATTTTATGGGCAGTGGTTTTCCAATAATGGCTCCCTCCACACATGTTGGAGTGAAACTGCTACATAACTTATTTTGACTGTTCTTTGTCTAGACACCTTAAAAGAACTCCAGATGGATCCCTCCTATACAGAAGATTTTCATTAATGCAATATTTTGCTGCCCTAAGCTTTATAGTCCTAGCTTGACTTTGAGTAAGTTTTGAAGGGATTTCTAGCTTCATCAAGAAATTAATTATTGCAGAATACCAATCACAAGAAGCTAGATTCTCGGCCACTGACTGCTTTCTGTCCAGTTCAGCGGCTTCCTCTTCTTTATCTGTCTGACCAATTTCTGCAATTGTGCACAAGAAATCAATATCCAATGGTCTGCAATTTTCTTCAGCCAATAATTTGGCAAGACCCTGAACTCTGACCAGCTTGGTGGGCTTCAATTCTATATTAAATTCTATCATCTTTGCAATCCATTTAGCCCTTCTTCCATTAGCATCAGGTTGTGTTAAGACATCTTTTATTACAGCAGAGGGTACATATGCAATTATCTTGGAATGCAGAATATAGACTCTAAAAGCTTTCAAGGATTTGATAAGAGCATATGCCTGTTTTTCAATAATATCATACCTCAGTTCAACATCCCTCAAATTCTTGCTGAAAAATACTACTGGATGTTCTGAACCTTCTTCATCTGCCTGCAATAGAACTGCTGCAATGGTGTCTTGAGAGGCAGATGAGAATACATGGAACTCCTTGCTGTAATCTGGACTTATTAATGTGGGAGCCTCCATAATGGCTCTCTTAATGGAATCAAATGATTTTCTTGCTGCATCAGTCCACCTAAACTCTGATCCTTTATTTAACATGGAGGTAACATGCTTCACCAGTTCTGCAAAATTTGGTATGAACCTCTTGACAAAGTTAATTTTTCCCCAGAAAGGACTGGATATCTTTCTTTTATCTAGGGATAGACAAAGTCTGTATTGCTTTTACTCTTTCTGGGTCAATTTGGACACCTGCAGCAGAAACAACATGTCCTAACAGCTTGCCTTCTTCTAAAGCAAATTGTGATTTTTTGGGATTGACTGAAATCCCAAACCTTCTACACTTTAGAAACACTTTTTTCAAATTCTGTAAATGGTTTTGATGGCTACTATAGTAAACTGTTATGTCATCAAGGTAGATAAGGACAAATTTGTCCTTCTCTCCTACAAATGCTATATCCATAGCTCTCTGAAAGGTTGCTCTAGAATTCATCACTCCAAAAGGAATCTTAGCATACATAAAAGTGCCACAAGGAGTGGTGAATGTAGTCTTTTCTTGATCATCTGGGTGCATAACTATCTGATTAAAGCCTGAAAAACCATCCAAGAAAGACATTACTTTGGCTCTTGAGACCTTCTGTAACAAATGCTCCATCTTGGGTAAGAGATAATTATCTTTCTTTGAGCATTTGTTTAAATTTCTGAAATCAACACACAGTCTGATTTCTCCACTCTTCTTCCTCACTACCACTAAATTGGCTACCCATTTTGAATATCTAAGACGGACTATGATCTTGGCAGCCAACAATTTTTTAATTTCTTTTTCAATTGGAGGAAGAAGCATAGGATTTATTGGTCTTAGCTTCTGTTTGAAAGGAATGGTGTCTTTCTCCAGAGGGATTTTATGCTGGATTATGTTTTTATCATACGTTTTCAGGTCACTATACTCCCAGGCAAACACATCAGCAAATTTCTTCATTAAATTGCAGTATTTAGCACTCTGGTCAGCAGACAGATGTGTGGACAAATTTATGTATCTAGGTTGACCTGGACTTCCTATATCATGCTTACAGACTGCAGATTGATCTTCTTTTTGGGCAGCCTTGTAAGACACATCATTTTGGTGAAACAGTCTTTCAAGAGGAATTAGACCCTTTGGAATATGATTACTGGGAAGCTGAACAATGTTGTTTTTGCCAATTTTATTTCTAAGCTGGGATTTGGGGTTTTCTTCCAAGGCTTCATTCTCTTGGTCAATTTTCATTTCAGAGAATGTTGGCATTATGATTCAAGTGTTGTCCTTGATGGCAACTCACTCAGAGGATGGTACAGGTGCTCAGAGGTTGGTACAGGTGATGGCAACTTAATCAGAAGACAGATCTCAGTACAGCATACCAAGGAAGCTCATACACGCCGTTTCGTTAAGCCCAAGTTGCGTGTACACGCAAGTTCGATTCATAAAAAGCGCGTGTATGTGGAAAGGTTCCTTTGGTCCATGGTGGTTAGTCCTTGGAAGTTGTGCCTATGATTTCGGAACATTGTGTCTCGACGGGCGTGTCGATCCCTAGTTTTGAAGTTGATGGTATTGTGTTACTATGGTTTTGGCTCTTGGTATTGAGTTAGGCCTAAGACTATATAAGGAGAAGAAGATCATTAGGCAAGATCATCTTTCGACAAGGCTTGAATATCTAAGAGAGAAAGAGATCTGATATGCAGGTTCTGGGTTGCTTGATCTAAGCCAAGGAGAGATCACATCGGTTGATGGAAGACTAGATCTAAGGATAGATCGGGATCTAATGGTTTGAAATGCACTATCATGATATGGTTGATTATGCGTATTTCTAGATCTGCATATTGTCGCAATGTTACGTTTTGGATCTAACTAATGTCTGGTACAGCTGCAAATTGAGAAAGTTTATTTTTAGATCTGTACGCAGGTTGGCTTCGGTAAAAGAGCGTGTATACGCGGGTTTTGCTCATTGAAGTAGCGTATATCTTTTGAAGCTTGATTTTGGGTTTACAGTGGGGTCTGACTGTTATTGCAGAGTTCTGTAGTCTGCTCTGTGTTCTGGTAACTGGTGATTGACAGGGTTCAGTGGTTCAGTGATTCAAAGTTTGGTTGTTTTATGCTTAAATGATCTGTTGTGGAAATTGAATGATTTGTGGTCTTCAGATTGTAATGTTGTGCTTCAGGAATATCCAAGTCTGAAAATGTATGAAAAGTGATATCTGAAAGAAGGAAGATTGTAGGTCAGCACCTACGTACTAGTATCTTGGCTAGTACAAGAGCAAAGGGGGTTGGAGCTCCCTTCCAAGGAAGTTTGGAGAACGAGAGAAGGTTGAAGCCTTCTGCAGGTTGTAGCCTGCGTACTGGTATAAGGCTGCACCAGTACAAAAGATTGTAAACTGAAGTTTCATATTAAAGAAAGATAGAGACAACTTGCAGCAGGTGGTTTTCACCCACATTGGGTTTCCACCTTATATCTTGGTGTTCATGTGTGTGGCTTTTTATCTGTTCTGTTTTACTGCACATGTTTACTGTTAATGTGATGAATAATGTCCTGATGCACTTAATTGAAGAAAAAGCTAACTAAATTGTGAGTTTTCTTCCTATACGCTGTTTTACTTCGTCACAGTAGCGTGTACACGCTGGTTCACTTAACTGAAGTAGCGTATATGTTTCTGAGCATTTAAAAAGTTTGATTAATCAGATAATACTGATTCACCCCCCCTCTCAGTATTATTTCCAACAATTGGTATCGGAGCAGGTCCTTCAGAGAAGCTTGATCGCTTGAAGGAAGATCATTCATCATGAGCAACTACGAGAAAGAAGCATCAATCAGGCCACCGGTTTTTGATGGAACAAATTTCAATTATTGGAAGGTAAGAGTTACTGCATATCTTCAATCTCTTGGTACAGAAGTTTGGGACATTGTAGAAACAGGCTATGCTTTTCCTTCAGCTACTCCTACAGATCCAGCTGAGAAAAAGGCATATGAAACAAATGCAAAAGCAGTCAGTACTCTATTAGGAAGTATATCTCAAACAGAATTCATGAAGGTCATGCACTTCAAATCAGCAAAAGAGATATGGGACAAAATGATCACTAGCTATGAAGGAGATGAACAGGTAAAGCAAGCTAAACTTCAAACTCTCAGGATTCAATATGAGACCCTCAAGATGTATAATGATGAAAGTGTGGCTAATTATTTTCTTCGGGTAGATGAGATTGTTAATTGTATGAAAAATCTGGGTGAAGAAATAAAAGAGACTATAGTAGTTCAAAAGATTCTAAGATCATTATCCCCCAAGTTTGAATCTAAAGTATCTGCAATAGAAGAAAAGGAAAATCTCAAAGTTCTCACTATGTCTCAGCTACATGGAATTCTAACTGCTTATGAAATGAGAAAGGGAGGTCCATCAGACAGAAGGGAAGCTGCTTTTAAGGCATCAAGAAAAGAAGATTACTATGAAGCAGGCCATGTTCCAGAAGAAGAGGAAGAAGAATCAAACTTTGTCAGAAATCTTCAAAGGGGTGCTGGAAGGTTCAGAGGTAAGCTACCTTTCAAATGCTTTGCTTGTGGAAGAGTAGGTCATTATGCTGCAAAATGTCCTAATAAGGATAAAGGAAAAGAACCTGCTAGATGGAATAAGAAACAAAGTGCAAATAAGAAAAGCTACTACACCCATGAAGATAGTGATGGCTTATCAAACAGTGATGAAGATGAACAAGGTAATAAATATAAGCTATTAATGGCATTTGAAGATGATGATTATGAGGATGCTGTAGATGTGGATAATCTCTATAATGAAATTACTAGACTCAAGAGATGCATAGAAGAAAAGAGTGTGATCATTGATACTTTGCAATTTCAAATTGATGAAAAGGAAAAACATCTTGAAAAACTAGAAGGTGAAATTGTTGGTCTCAGAAAAGAAATTGAGAAAACAAAAACTATTAATCTTAAGTTTGTCAAAGGATCTGAAACTTTGGATGAGATTATCAATGTGCAGCGGTCTCCTCTAAACAAGACAGGTTTGGGCTATAATGGAGAAACCTCTCAAGCATCCACCTCAAAAAGTTATCTTGATGCAGCAAGAAGAAATGAGCAGAAGAACAATGAAGATAATCAGGTAAAGCAGGGACGAATTACAAACAGAAACTATCAGGGACAATCCTTCTTAAGGGTGAACAAAAGCTACAACCAACCACAGGTAAAATCTTCTCAGTTTGGCACAAGAATAGATGAAAATAGAAATTACAATCAGTTGGCTGGTAGATTCAATAACCGCAGAAGCTTCTTCAATGGACAATGCTTTTCTTGCCATAACTTTGGTCACAAAGCAGCTCAATGTGTTGCATATAAAACAATCATGACTAGGGAAGCTCAAAAACAAAGAAGTATGACAGGGATTACAAAGAGGACCTATAACAACTTTTCAGTTCTTGAAAATGAAGTTGAATGTTCTATTTGCAATAATTTTGGTCATAAAGAGTCTGAATGCAGGAGCAGGTTTCAGGAGAAAAAGGAACAAGCCACGAGCACCAAAAAATGGAGAATAAAAGAACCTCAGACAGAAAGATGTGGGATAGCGTTTTATGCAGAAGGACAGGAAAATCTATGGTACATTGACAGTGGATGTTCGAAACATATGACAGGTGATAAAGAAAAACTCGAATCTTATTCTACTTTAGAAAAGGGAAAGAAAGTTTCTTTTGGAAATGATACTCCTGCAACTATAAAAGGAAAAGGTATTGCTCCTTTGAAAGAAAAGGTTAAGGCTGGAAATGTTTTGTATGTTGATGGATTGAAGCATAATCTTCTAAGTGTCAGCCAGATGTGTGATCAAAAAACCGAGGTTATTTTCAGATCGAATGGATGTCTTGTTCGTGATCTTGATACAGGTAAAACAGTTCTCAAAGGCAAAAGAACTCCAAATAATCTGTACATATTTGAAGAAGGACAACAACAATGCTATCTTAGCAAGGATGAAGAGCACTGGTTATGGCATCGAAGGTTGGGACATCTAAGCTTCTCACAAATAAGGAAAGCATGCAAATATCAGGCAGTTCGCGATCTTCCAGATATCAAAATTCCAGACAACACCATATGCAAATCTTGTCAGTTTGGAAAGCAAACCAGAACTAACTTTCCAGAGAAGGAAGGATCAGCTAGCTTGCCTCTTGAGCTAGTCCATACAGATGTATGTGGTCCATTTAGGAAAAGGACACCTCGAGGAGAAGAATATCTGATATTATTCATTGATGATTTCTCAAGGTTTGTTTGGTTAGGGCTTATGAAGCACAAAGATGAAGCATTCGAAAAATTCAAATCCTTCAAAGCATTGGCTGAAAATGAATCAGGACACAAAATTAAGTGCCTCAGATCTGACAGAGGTGGGGAGTTCACATCAAATGAATTTTTCGATTTCTGCGATGAACATGGGATAAGAAGAGAATTCTCTACAGCTAGAACTCCTCAGCAAAATGGGGTTGTGGAAAGAATGAACAGAACTATCCAACAAATGGCTCGTGCTATGCTCGATGAATCAGGTACTCCTGCAACCTTCTGGGGTGAAGCTGCACATGCTGCTGTTATCATTCTTAACAAAACAAATGTCCGAGTAAACAGCACTCAAACACCTCATGAGCTTTGGAGTGGTAAAACTCCTTCCGTGAAGCATTTCAAAATCTTTGGGAGCAAATGTTATATTAAGAACACTGATGAGCAACTTGGCAAACTTGAACCTAGAGCAGATGAGGGCATTCTTCTTGGTTATTCTCCACATAGCAAAGCATACAAGTGCTACAATAAAAGACTTGGCAGAATTGTTGACAGTATTGATATAGTGGTTGATGAGAAGGGATATATTCCTAGGCAAGTTCATCATGAAGACATTGAAGAAGATGAAGGTTACTCTCAAAGGCGAAATGATGAAGAAGAAGAACCTCAAGAAGAAGAAGAATCTCAAGAAGAACCAGTGGAGCAGACAAGAATAGAAGAGAAGACTCCATCCAGATATGTCCAAAAGAATCATCCAGAAACTCAGATTGTGGGGCAGAAAGAAGCAGGAGTACAAACAAGAAGGACACTTGCAGAAGCTTCAAGCTACTTGGCTCTACTCTCCTCCATTGAACCACAAAATGTGAAAGAAGCATGCAAAGATGAATGTTGGGTCAAAGCAATGGATGAAGAACTTGAGCAAATCGAAAGGAACAACACTTGGGAATTAGTTCCTAGACCAAAAGATAAGAATGTAATAGGAACAAAATGGGTCTTCAAGAATAAGTTAAATGAAAATGGAGAAGTAATTAGAAACAAGGCCAGACTTGTTTGTAAAGGGTATGCACAGCAAGAAGGAATAGATTTTGAAGAGACCTTTGCTCCTGTGGCAAGACTAGAGGCCATCCGAATGTTCCTTGCTCTCTCAAGCTTTCAAAACTTCAAGGTATTTCAAATGGACGTGAAATCAGCCTTCCTGAATGGAGACTTAGAAGAAGAAGTATATATTGAGCAGCCAGATGGGTTCATTCTTGGAAATGATCCAAACCTTGTATGCAGATTGAAAAAGGCACTCTATGGGCTCAAACAAGCTCCAAGGGCTTGGTACTATCGGTTGGACAAATATCTTCACCAACAAGGCTTTTCAAAAGGATCAGCAGATAGCAATCTCTATATAAAAGTTGAAAATAACAAATTGCTAATTCTTGTTGTTTATGTAGATGATATTATTTTTGGCAGCAATGAAGAGACCATGAGTCAAAACTTTGCCTTGGTTATGCAGAAAGAATTCGAAATGTCACTTCTTGGAGAATTGACATATTTTCTTGGATTGCAAATCCAACAAAGTGAAGGAGGTATCTTCTTGTCTCAAACCAAATACCTCAAGCAGATCTTGAAGAAGTATGGCATGGAAGAGTCAAAGCCAGTATGTACACCCATGGTTACAGGATGCAGCCTCAGTGCAAATGATGAATCAGCAGCAGTCCACCAACCCACTTATAGATCCATGATTGGGAGTTTGCTTTATTTGACAGGTACTCGACCAGATATTACACATGCAGTAGGAATGGTTGGAAGATTTCAAGCCAACCCAAAGGAAACTCATCTTCAGGCAGTCAAAAGAATCTTCAAATATCTTCAAGGGACCCAAAACTATGGCTTATGGTATCCTAGAAATACTGATCTCACTCTTCATGCTTACACAGATGCAGATTGGGCTGGAAGTGTGGATGATAGGAAAAGCACAAGTGGAGGTGCTTTCTTCATGGGTTCCAGATTAGTATCTTGGTTCAGCAAGAAACAAAGTTCGATTGCCTTATCTACAGCTGAAGCAGAATATGTGGCTGCAGCATCTTGTTGCACACAACTTCTTTGGATGATGCAGACCTTGCAGGACTTTCAAATCACTTGCACTCCACCTGTCTCAATCTTATGTGATAATACAAGTGCAATCAGCATTTCAAAGAATCCTGTCATGCACTCAAAGACCAAGCACATACCAATCAAGTACCATTTTCTTCGGGAACAAGTGCTTGAGCAGAAGGTCAAGTTGGAGTATGTTCCTTCTAAAGAGCAAGTTGCTGATATTCTCACAAAACCACTGCCCAGGGAAACTTTTGAATATCTCAGACAAAAGCTGGGAGTAGTTGATGCTTCATCCTGTTGTTGAAGTTTGTTTGTTCTACAGAAAAGTTGGTATACGCAGGATACGGAAGTGATATGAGCGTATACACGCGGATTCATGCTGGGTAAGTCGCGTGTATGCTGGACGCTTGTTGCAGAAAGAATATCCGCGTACATACGCTGTTTTGTACAGGATAAAACGCGTATATGAAGTTCTGAACAGCAAGGGAAAACTCTGAAGTTCTGAACAGCAATAGGAATGTCAGAATTCTTCAGGCACAGTTTCAGGAAGTGCAATAGGCACAGGTTCAGGGGGAGCAGCTCAAAAGTCTCATAAAGCATTGTTGGCATTCAGATGTTTTGGTTGTTGGTTTCAGGAGAAGGAGCTCAGAAAGAAATTCTGGTTGCTGATCTAACAAGATGTTTATCAGATGCTGCTGGTGTCTTTCCTAAGTCTTGGTCTAGATCTGTTGTCTCTATGTCATGTATCTCTCTTGTCATATCTCTTTTATGGTATCAAGGTCATGTAACGGCCTTTGTTGGTTTCCCCACTATGCCTGGGATGAATGCTGTAATATAATTGGTTGTTTTTGTTATGTCCCCTCTTGGTAGGGAGTATGGATGTATGTATTGAGTCTTTTGGTGATAGGAAGGTCCCTTATGGTGTATAAGTCTTGGTTCTTGTTGAAGAACATCTTTTGCAGATCTGGCCTTCGGTCAGGGGGAGCACAAGTCAGCACAGCCAAACAGAGATATCAGCATGTCCTCAGGGGGAGCACAGCCCTTTGCCCTTGATGTCAAAGGGGGAGAGTGACTTGGTGTGATGGTTGCCATCAAGTCCAAAGGGGGAGATTGTTGGCATTATGATTCAAGTGTTGTCCTTGATGGCAACTCACTCAGAGGATGGTACAGGTGCTCAGAGGTTGGTACAGGTGATGGCAACTTAATCAGAAGACAGATCTCAGTACAGCATACCAAGGAAGCTCATACACGCCGTTTCGTTAAGCCCAAGTCGCGTGTACACGCAAGTTCGATTCATAAAAAGCGCGTGTATGTGGAAAGGTTCCTTTGGTCCATGGTGGTTAGTCCTTGGAAGTTGTGCCTATGATTTCGGAACATTGTGTCTCGACGGGCGTGTCGATCCCTAGTTTTGAAGTTGATGGTATTGTGTTACTATGGTTTTGGCTCTTGGTATTGAGTTAGGCCTAAGACTATATAAGGAGAAGAAGATCATTAGGCAAGATCATCTTTCGACAAGGCTTGAATATCTAAGAGAGAAAGAGATCTGATATGCAGGTTCTGGGTTGCTTGATCTAAGCCAAGGAGAGATCACATCGGTTGATGGAAGACTAGATCTAAGGATAGATCGGGATCTAATGGTTTGAAATGCACTATCATGATATGGTTGATTATGCGTATTTCTAGATCTGCATATTGTCGCAATGTTACGTTTTGGATCTAACTAATGTCTGGTACAGCTGCAAATTGAGAAAGTTTATTTTTAGATCTGTACGCAGGTTGGCTTCGGTAAAAGAGCGTGTATACGCGGGTTTTGCTCATTGAAGTAGCGTATATCTTTTGAAGCTTGATTTTGGGTTTACAGTGGGGTCTGACTGTTATTGCAGAGTTCTGTAGTCTGCTCTGTGTTCTGGTAACTGGTGATTGACAGGGTTCAGTGGTTCAGTGATTCAAAGTTTGGTTGTTTTATGCTTAAATGATCTGTTGTGGAAATTGAATGATTTGTGGTCTTCAGATTGTAATGTTGTGCTTCAGGAATATCCAAGTCTGAAAATGTATGAAAAGTGATATCTGAAAGAAGGAAGATTGTAGGTCAGCACCTACGTACTAGTATCTTGGCTAGTACAAGAGCAAAGGGGGTTGGAGCTCCCTTCCAAGGAAGTTTGGAGAACGAGAGAAGGTTGAAGCCTTCTGCAGGTTGTAGCCTGCGTACTGGTATAAGGCTGCACCAGTACAAAAGATTGTAAACTGAAGTTTCATATTAAAGAAAGATAGAGACAACTTGCAGCAGGTGGTTTTCACCCACATTGGGTTTCCACCTTATATCTTGGTGTTCATGTGTGTGGCTTTTTATCTGTTCTGTTTTACTGCACATGTTTACTGTTAATGTGATGAATAATGTCCTGATGCACTTAATTGAAGAAAAAGCTAACTAAATTGTGAGTTTTCTTCCTATACGCTGTTTTACTTCGTCACAGTAGCGTGTACACGCTGGTTAACTTAACTGAAGTAGCGTATATGTTTCTGAGCATTTAAAAAGTTTGATTAATCAGATAATACTGATTCACCCCCCCTCTCAGTATTATTTCCAACAGAGAACTCATCAATGACTTGAAGGAACCTACTTATCTCATCATCATCCTCAAAAACATTCCAATGGTGGACATTATTAGGCAGGGATGGTCTGTATTTCATTTGGACTTCATAAACTAATCTAGGAGGCATGGGAGGAATAAATAGACTAGCAGAGACAGCAAGGGAATCAACAAGTTGATTTTGGGCTCTAGGAATGTGTGAAATACAGAAATAGTCAAAAGAATCTCTGATTCTCCATACCTCATCTCTGTATGCTTTCAGCCTTGAGTGCTTTGCTTGAAATGTTCTATATACTTGCTGAATGATCAAATCAACATCTCCAAATACCTTCAGATTCTTGATTCCTCTGTCTCTTGCTGCATTAAGGCCCAACAACGGAGCTTCATATTCTGCTATATTGTTTGTGACTTGAAAAACCAGCTTAAAGGACAATTGAATGCTTTCTTTTTGTGGAGATATCAGCACCACCCCTGCTCCTGCAGCCTCCTTGGAACATGCTCCATCAAAGAACACCTGCCAAACCTGACTTCCTTGCTCTTCTTCGACCTGAACTGCTGGTTTCCTGATCTGCATTGAGGCCTTTTGAGATTCTTCTATTTGGAGAATACATGCTCCAAAATCAGTGTCCACTGCATATATGGGATGATTGGTAGGATTCTTCTCATCACTGATAATGTATGCCAACTGTGCTTCTCTATACAATCTCCAGCTTTCTCCTCCAAAAACTAGGATAGTAGCATAAGATAGGTCATTCTGTAATGTCCCACCTAGTCTCTTAATCCACCTTCTGAACAGCAGCATGCCAAACTTATGAGGGACATCTGCTACCACAATATCCATCATCATACTCTTCATGGGCCGCTGAGTTAAGGTAATGGCCAGGTCTTTAATCAATCCAAGACATTTCACTTTCCTTGAATCAAAAGAGAATAAATCATGATAAGGTCTACAGACATCAAGGCTTAACTCTTCCATGACAGCTTTAGGCATTAAATTGTGGTTGGCCCTTGTGTCTATCAGGCAGTTGTGGAGGATTTTATCATGAATGGTCAAGGAGACATAAGACGATGGAGAATTATTATCAGTAGGTTCAATCATGAGACTAAGCACAATGGCAGGCTTGTCATCTTGCAAATTGATAGAGTCAGTGGAGGTTTGTGTGGTTTCCATCTCAAGAGCTTCAAGGATAGGCTTTCTAAACACTTCACTCTTTACCAACTCTACCAGAGGCAAAGATATTTTCAATTTCTGAACTTATGACTCAAGGCTAAAAGAGGAATGCAACTTATCAGAACCTCTTACCTCTTGAACTAGAGCTTTGAGGATGACTGGATCAGCTGCTGGTCTTCCCTGCTTGATATTCTGTGACTCTGTTTGGACAGTAGCTCTTTGGGCAGGATTCTCCTTGACATTTTTTGCATTTGACCTAAGATTATATCTTCACTGCTCCTTAGTTTGTAGAACAGCTCCTCTATCCCACTCCTGACTATCTTGTTCCTGCAGCAATGATTCTTCATATTCAGTGAATGTCAAAAATGCAGCACTGCCTTTATCCTCCATGCAGTGAATTTCATCCTCATCTTCTTCAAAATGTTCCTCCTCCATGACTACATTTTGGAAAGGAGCTTTAACCTTCTGTTCTTCTTTTGATTCTTCACCTCTTTGAATAATTTGAAACTGTTCATTTTCTCTTCTGAAAGGATTGGGATTTCTTGGAGCAAATGTGTTCTGCTGCCTTGTTTTTCCTGAATTCTGTTCAACCTTTAGCTTAGAAATTTCAGCAGCCAATGACTCTATCATCTTAGTCATTTTGTCTAATTTAGGTTCTGAAGATGATGTAGAGGAAGTAGAAGCCTAACCTCTCTACCTCCTTCTATCATCTTGACTTTTTAGCTTTTCTGCAGCCATAATATTGGATTCCACCTCTAGTGCTGCATCCTGCATATCAGCTAGAGTGGCACATCTTCTTTCTCTCAATAATAGGCAGAAATCAGAGTCAAAAGCATTGGCATAAGTGAGTTTGGCAGAGGTGGGGGTAGGCTTTACCTCAGCTGGTATCTTACTATACATATGGTTAAATCTTTTATTAAAATCAGGCAATGATTCCCCATTTTCCCTCTTCAGGTTACCAAACTCAGTATGATAATACAACGAGTCTTTTTTATCTCCCCAGTGCTTCAAAAATGCATCATCTAAGGCTTCAATATCAGTTATAGATCTCTGGGGTAATTCTCTAAACCACTTCCTGGCCTCTCCATCAAGGCTTTGGACAACACACATCATTTTCACTTATATATAAATTATCATCATAACTATAAAAGGCTTCAAGGTGTTCTTCTGCTATCAATCCCTCTATGCCAGTGAATTTAGGCATATATTTCTGATACTCTCCCACAGGCATAGGATTTAAAGGGACATGTAGGACCAAGGGTCCATATCTAGCAGCAACAATTCTTTCTATCTTCGTAGGTGCTTGCTGACCTGCCATGATTGGGATATGTGGAATTAATACTGGCAGATTGAATGGTAGGAAGTAATATGATGGATGGCAGAGACAAAGGAATGTTTTGGACTGTATAGGAAGCTTTCTTTGGATTGAGATTCAAAGGGGAACTAACTACACAAGGGGCTGAATTAATCTCTGAAGGAATTTCCTTATTAACAGTACTGGACTCTAAATCTTCAAACTGTAAATCTTCAGCTATAACTTTATCTTTCAGAGATGAATGAGATTTCTTAGGCTTACCTGATCCTGATGCCCCTTTCTTGATGCTTTCTTTGATTTGACAGTCCTCTCAGGGTCAGGCACTGATTCAGCTGGTGATTGCAGAGGATTTCTTCGAGTATGTCTCACAAACCGAGCCAGAAATTCAATGTGGAGTTGCCAAAGGATGGTCTTCCTCTAGTGGAGTCGCCAGATAAATGATTACAACCAAATTATGTGCCCAGACCTTGTCTATCATCAAAATCTAGAACTGTGTCATTCTCCGAGGGAAGCTGAGCTTCAATTCTCCTCTCCCCGGCAATGACACCAATTAATGTTATCACACCAAGAAACTCTCCTAGGTTGTATATCAGAGATTCTTGGGAACATTACAAACTCAAAAAAAATGTTGGAAAATGGTGGATGAATGGAAAGAATGATGCATATTCAAGCCAGATAACCACTTCTACTATGCTTAACCCCAGACACGGGTGAACACCCCCAGACTACAAGGCTTTAGACCACCAATTACTCATAGTTTGAGGAACAGGTGAAGATGGAGAATACTGATCACACCAGCAGATGCACAGGACCCTGTGATGGCCAGCTGAAACCAGTTTAAAGGTCTGTAAATCTATTTCCTAATGCACAGATAGGATGATAGCTCTCTAGCATTAAAATAACAGAAATCTGCATACAAATTCAATGATACAAGCTAGATTCTAACACAGAGGTGGGATGACAGCCCCTCTAATGCTAAACATCAAGAGCACATGAAGAATTGCATAACAGACACAACCTGGAACAAAGAAGAAGTGGAAAGTGAGTAATTAATAGCAAAATAAGCTTGTATTAGCTGAAAATGAAGACCAGAAGCTGCAGGTATCACAGTAGTTACAGTCTCTAGAAGTTGAAATTTACATCAAAATAACATTCATCAACCCTCTTACATTCTATTTCTGGGAATATATGGAGGTTGATTAGAAAAAACCTGCTATGCTATGCGTGGAGGGGTCATAATGGACCACCAACCACATTTACAATTCGATATGGTCTTTGACACAATTTGATTGTTTTAAGGAACAAAATGACCTTTCTGCTGCTCAATTGTCCTTCTCTGAGTAGATGGAATGTAATGTGTACAAGGCTCCATGACTGATTAATACCTTTAACTGTTCTTTCCTGTACTTTTTCTTCTCGGCTATGTTGTTCCTTAATTTTGTGGTTGAAGAATTAATACAGACAGTACCGGGACTAGTAGCTAGCCACCTTCGTTTCTTGGGAGCACAGAGCATGCTATGGGCATAGATAGAATGGTGGAGGCAGACTAAGTGGAGGGACGAAGCTTAGCCGTCGGATCACACAAATCAACAACGGAGATTGTTTGATGAGGAGTATCGGGAGGTAGCGCAGATGGGTGAATGTGGGCCGTTGGATCGCAGTCGAGCAGATCCGACGGCTATCGAGTGGCGGAGGTAAGTGAAGGTTAACGGGCGAGGGGTCGTACATGTGAGTGCTAAGCAGTTTCCCTGCACTGCTTCAGGATGGCAGGTGGTTTTCATATGCGAGGGCGCGATGCAGTAACATTGTGATGCATGGCCAGTGGGCCCGGTGGGAAACAACTTTCATCGCGGGCTATCGGACATGGAGGTTTGTGGGGCAGGAACTGCGAATACCATCAGATCCGCAGGAAAAGATCTGACAGCCCAGGTTAATTGCGCACGTTTTCGGGATTGATGTGACAAGGACAGCGATAGCGCGCGATTAAATGCATATGGTCATGTGGGTTTAGACCTTGTGCCCGGGATCCGAGGGAAAAGGGTTTATATGGGGTTTATATAGAAACTTAGAAGAAAATGGAGGAAACCCATGCAGAAGGGGGTTAAGTAAATATGGTTTTATGTTGAATTTCGGGGTAAAGCAAGGATAGCGAGGTTCATGGAAGTGTAGGGAAAAATGGAGGAGAAAAGAAAAAAACTATTGTGAGCCCTTTGCAACCTAAACCAGCACTGCCCAACCTACTTTTATCCATCAATGTTGAATGACATAGCTGAGCTAACAACTACAGTCGATGCCTTTATCAGTTGTAGATCAGGAGACATGTTTATCTCATATGGAAGCTTGATAAAGAAATTTACATTGTACCTACCTGCAAAAACAATGATAGAAGTAGAAAATGAAGAATGGATGGATGAAGATAATGATATACAACCAGTTTTCACTATTTCACAAATAAAGGAGGAACAAATTTTAAATTCAATGGAAAATCATGAACCCTCTTTATATTGTGATGATAGTCAAAATTTTCAAGAACAGTGTAATATCGAATATCTATCATCTAGACAAATGTCTTTACATTCTATGGAAAAGTTTGGAAATTCTTCAATATAATTTTTTCTAGGAAAAACCTTGAACATCAATGAAAACCTAGAAGAATTACAGAAAAAGAAACTTGTAGAAATTTTACAAAAACACTCTTCTGCATATGCATGGGAATACATTGATATGAAAGGAATTGATCCTAAAATTTGTATGCATCATATATATATTGAACAAAATGCTAGATCAGTTCGATAACCACAAAGAAGAATGAATCCAAACTTAAGAGAAAAACTATTAAATGTAAATTTCATCTATCCAATATCATACAGTCAATGGGTTTCACCCATAGTAATCATTCCTAAGAAAAATGGAAAATGGAGAGTATGCATTGATTATAAGGAATTGAATAAGGCAACTTTGAAAGATCACTTTCCACTTCCTTTCATAGATCAAGTTTTAGATACATTAGCCGGGAAGAAATATTTCTCATTTTTGGATGGTTTTAGTGGGTATAATCAGATTCAGGTAGCACCTGAAGATCAATACGAAGACACATTCACCTATCCATGGGGGACTTATGCTTACCAAGTACTTCCTTTTGGATTATGCAATGCTCCAACAACATTCCAAAGAGCAGTACTAGGAATTTTCTCTGATCTTATTCATGATTGTGTGGAAGTGTATATGGATGATTTTACTATTTATGGAAATTATTCTCAAGAAGCACTTGAAAATTTAAAAAGAGTTCTCATAAGATGTAAAGAAGCAAATATTTCATTAAGTCATGAAAAATATTTTATGATGTTTAATGAAGGAATTGTTTTAGGTCACCATATTTCAAGAAATGGAAATAAGGTAGACTCATCTAAGGTAGAAGTTATTTCCAAATTATCAATCCTAAGTTGTCAACGAGATGTTAGGATTTTTCTTGGTTTTACTAGATATTATAGAAGATTCATAGAAAACTTCACAAAGATTGCATCTCCACTCTTCAAATTACTCACCAAAGACTGTGAATTTAGTTGGAACTCTGATTATCAAAAGGCTTTTGAAACTTTGAAAAAGAAGATCCCTGAAGCACCCATCTTAAAAGGACCTAATTGGAAATTTCCTTTCCATGTATCAACTGATACTTCAGATACAACTTTAGGAGCTGTGTTAGGACAAAAAGACCTCACTCCTTACGCCATTTATTATACCAGTAAAAATTTAACTTCTGTAGAGCTAAACTATACTGTAACTGAGAAGGAGTTTTTAGTTGTCATTCATACCATTTATAAATTTAGACATTACATT
Source organism: Pinus tabuliformis (assembly GCA_031772625.1). NCBI lineage: Eukaryota > Viridiplantae > Streptophyta > Pinopsida > Pinales > Pinaceae > Pinus > Pinus tabuliformis. The sequence goes on along the minus strand of CM062805.1, from coordinate 414,055,715 downwards.
ACTGGATATGAAACTTTCGTTCATATAGACCATTCTTCCATTAGATATTTAATGAATAAACCAATTACTAATGGTAGAGTAACAAGATGGCTATTACTTTTACAAGAATTCAATATGACCATTATGGACCGACCTGGAAAACAAAACATAATTGCTGGATTTTTATATAGAATTCAAAATGATAACAATCATATACCTATAGAAAATAAGTTTCCTGATGAATATATTTTTGTAGTGTCTACTAAATTATCACATTGGTTTGCAGATATTGCCAATTATTTAGTTTCAGGAAAGCTACCCTCCTATTTGTTTCCTAGAGAAAAGAGAAGAATAATCCAAACAAGTTCATCTTATTCATGGATAAATGAAGAATTATACAAGATAGGACCAGATCTCATCATCTGAAGGTGTGTAAGAGAAGATGAAATACCTGAAATACTTAAAGCATGCCATGATGAACCATGTGGACGTGATTTTGCTGACAAAAGAACTACTTGTAAAGTCCTTATCTTATGATATTATTGGCCTTCACTTTTTAAGGATGCCAAGGAATATGTTAAGAGGTGTGATAGTTGTCAAAGAATGGGGAAACATGTTCCTTTTGACAAAATGCCACTACAGCCTCAGGTACTCATCGAACCTTTCGAAAAATGGGCTTTGGATTTTGTTGGACCAATTGATCCATCTTCAAAATAAAAAAATGTATTATTGTATGCACTGATTATGTTACTAAATGGGTAGAAGCTAAAGCACTTTCTTTTGCTACTGAAAATGTTGTAGTTTCATTTCTTTTTGAGGATATTTTTACTCGTTTTGGTGTCCCAAAAGAAATTTTAATGGGTCAAGGAAAGAAATTTACATCCAAAGTAGTGCAAAATATAGTGGAAGAATATAAAATCAAGCATCGAAAATCTACTCCATACCATCCACAAGAAAATGGACAATTAGAGTATACCAAAAAAGTGATTGAAGTAATCCCTACCAAGATAGTTCACTTGAATAGAAGGGACTGGGCAGAAAATCTTCCAGAAGCTTTATGGGCATACCGTACCACATGGAGAAACACTACTGAACATACTCCCTATGAACTTTTTTATGGGAATCAGGTCCTAGTTCCAATTGAGTTCTAGATTGAGACCTACAAGACAACAGTCAATTTGGGACTTGACTTATTAGAAGCACAAAAACAGAGAATGGGACAACTCAATGAGCTTGATGAAATAAGGCAAGATATTATCTAGAAGACTAGCATAGTCTAGCAACAAATATCCAAATGGCATGATAAATACATCAAAGAAAGAAAATTCCAGTCAGGAGACTAGGCATTACTCTTTGATTGAAAGTTCAAAAATTTCCAAGGAAAATTTCAAATGCATTGGCTTGGGCCTTATCATATTGAAATTTTTTTTGATAATGGAGCAATCAAAATTAGGACTATTGATCAAGAAAAAGTTCCTCTCCTAGTGAATGGACATCGAATCAAGATCTATCAGAAGCTAATGACAAAGGAAGAATTTGTAAAAATTTTCCAGAACAACTATGATTTGAAGTTGGTTAAGAAGAATTCTTATTCTTCTCCACCTTAAAATTTTCTTTTTCATATCGAATAATAATAATAATAATAAAATAAATAAATAAATAAATAAAAAATAAGTAAATATGTATAAACATGAAATCCAATAATTGTTGGGATGTTTATGCGGAAAATGCAAGATGAAAATCAAGAATTCTTGGCATCTTAAATTTTCTTTGTATTCCATTTTCTAGAATCCCATTTTCTTTTATCCCTTTCTTGTATTGATTTTTTGCAGCTTTGACGACTTTCTGCAGCTAATGTGACAGACACCTCTGATCATGCAATTGAAGGAATGATTGACTCCCTCCACTACAAAGTACCTGAAGACAACATAAAAGGAAACAAAAGGTTACCAAGCAAATAATTCAAAGGTATGCATTTCTTTAATTTAATAATAGGAGTCAAAACATTACATATATGAATTGTAAAACATAGTACTACCGAAAAATCAAAATCATTATAGGAAAGAGTTGGTCGTGTCATATCAATTCTTGCACAAATATGTCATTCACTTCCAATCATCATAAGTCATATCCTGATCCATTGAATCAGCTACCCAAACATACATATGAATGATCTTAACGGATAAATTCTACCTCATTCCCTTATACCCTCACTACCTACGCTCTCATTGTTCCATCACTCTCACTCTTGACTTCTCTGCTTTAAAAACCCTACCAAGCCATCCTACCCTGTCAAATAAAATAGTTGTGAAACAAAGCTTCTCGTCCATGGGTGTGATAGTCAGAACAAAACCATCAGGCAATAAATTTTTAGAGGGGTATCCACAAATAAATAGTCACTGTAGAAAGCATAGTGGATAGAATTTGTAGAGTACTTCGATAGCTTCCATAGAGAAGTGACCAAATCCTTCGCCAGGGCCTTTGATGGAGTCGAACTAGAGATAGGGGACATCAAATTCACAGTGATAGAGTCATTTATAGTGAAATCCATTGGACTGTCACAGATTGGAGAGAAATAGTTCAAGAACAGAGGTATTGAAACAGAGGACTGGAAGGTTTTTCTGACGAAACCAAGCATGGACACCACCATTTTCAAGAAGGGCATCCCAAGCACAACATTGAAAAGTAAGTGGGGGAACCTACTTCTAATAATCCAAAAATTTGTTACCTGAGAAGGAAGGTTTGGATTTATGCTTTTATATCATATTCGGCTAATAATGAATTTTCTTGAAGAAAATGAGATAAACATTCCATATTTCTTGTTGAATAGTCTTAGAAAGATGTCAGGAAATGTTCAGAGGAGAATTCATCTTATAGATAATACAATGTATCACCATGGTATAGTCAAATACTTGTTGAATTTCATCTCCAAAAAGGTGATAATTGGGAGAACTTCTTCGTAAGAAAACACTTTCAGGAAGAAACTCATGGGCATCCAAATAATAGCAAATATAAGAGGGGCATGAAAAGAAAAATTGATAATACACAGGAACAAGAAACACAGAATCCACAGAAATTGTTAGAAGATGAAATTCCACTTGCAGAAGTTTTAGAGAAAATAAACAAAAGAAATGTTAGAAGAAAGAAAGCTAGAAAAGAAATAGAGATTTCATCACAAGCAGAGAATCCTAAAACAGAAAGGAAGAAAACTCAAAAGACCCATGTCATAGCTTTAAGAAGGAGTACCAGACTCAACTTAGCAAAAGGACTACCCTCAAATAGCACACAGCATGTTAGTATAGAAATATAAGAAAACTCAGAAGCCGAAGAAGAAGATTCAGGAACTCCTCCAAGAGTTTCTTCTCCAAGAGTTTCATCTCCAAGGGTTTTATCACCAACTGTCACATCACCTCCTCAAAGTCCAAGATGAAGAATGCCAGAGATTGATCCCATACAGCAAGAGATCTATGATTATATTGAGTCCTTGGATAAAAGGTATGCAACAAGAACATCGATTCCCATTCAAGAGGAAGAATAAAGTCAATTTAACGAGCCACCAGAACCTCCAGTAGTCAAAATATTGAAACAAGAAATCTTTGAACTAGATACATTAAATAGGTATATCAAAAATGAAAATCAAGCCTTGAAAGCACAGAATGAAATTCAAATAGCTAAGAGTGATAAATTCCTCTTACATCTAAGTATGTGGTTTAATATGAATAAGAAATTGAAAAAGAAAAACAAGGCTTTACAGAAACAGATTATAAACTTGAAATAAAATATCCTCATGAGGAAACCAAGGATGGAAATCACTGGAAATAAAGTGAAACAGATGAATTTGGATGTACTAGCAGAAGTGTCCAAGCAAATGCAGTAGTTCAAGATATCAATTCTGCAGTTTGTATGAGGACATACAAAATCTTCAGTGTGGGGGGATGTAGAGTTACATAACTGTTTTGTTTTGACACCCTTTTTCCACCATTTTCCTCTTTTTCATCATCACTATCAACTCAACAAAGGCATTAAATCATAGAGTTTGATAAGGTAACAACTCTTACATGTCTTATTTTTCATATGCATTAATGTTCCTTATTGTTATATTAAAGAGTGCTTTAACTACAAAATTAACATAATTCTGCGGCCATTTTATAAATCCACAACTACCTCCATGGTTCGTGGGGTTCTAGCAGGCTAATGAAGAAACTAAGCATATGGGTAGTTGAGGATTGATCCCCTCATGGATATCCTCCTATTCGCTCGAGCCAGTTCACCAAAGGAATCACATAATGGCGCAGTCAAAGATACAGGTCAACACATAGTACAAGAGTCCAGGCACAACACGTTTTCTCAATTTGTTTTCCAAATAGAAAATCGACGAAATAACACTTTTCCTGTCTAGTTTCATATTTGAAATAGGATTGCACATCAAACCTGTAGGCATATAAGTCTCAACTGATTGAGCATGCATTTTTATATAAAAATGTATCCTCTGTAAACGATATAAAGGGAGGAAGTATTAGGTAACTGCTCAAGAAATTATGAACTAGACCTTCGTACTTGTGTTAATTTGAAGTTACCTTTCTGATTCGATGCGTATGTGATTGTGAATCACACCTACTGGATGTGGAGGGCCCCTGCAGACACTCAAGGTTTTTAGTTTATTTTCATTTTGTTGCTTTACGATTGTTTTCATTCCATTTCTTTTTGTTATAACTGCATTCTAGTTTAGTTACTTCACTATTTTCAAGGATTTCATATAATTCAAATTATTTCTTTTACCTTTTAGCATTTCATTTATGCTTACAGTCTTTCAAATAGTTTAGTTCTTCAGCACTTTTTCGCTTCATTATAGTTATTCTCTTCATGCTTTTTAATTAGAATTTATATCACTCTACAATTTGTAATTATTTCTTTCATGCTCTTTAAAATCAGAATTTTATATATTTCGTAGATAAGCTTTTGAATTCCTGTACTCTATTTCATAGCAGTAAAGTGTTTATATAGATTCATAATTTTTTGGATGAATAACATAAGACATTTTAGAATGATACTCAATTAGACATGATTTGATAAATTTATCTAAAAGTAGTTTAACTCCCATTTGTTCTAACAGTAGCTTAACTTCTACATATTAATTTGTAGAAATATAACTCTAATAAAAATCTAGATAACAATGAAAATCTCAAAACAAACATAACCATCATCTTACTAAACGAAAGAATAGGCTTCTAGCATATACAATGCACCTGCACTTCATAAGTTTACCAACTCCGATTGATAATTTATGCTTTCAATTTAAGAACATTAAATTTACCAAAAACTTAATTTCATACAACAGTACCAAATTGTCATTCTTAAAGGTGCGCTGTTTGATATGGTGATCATGCCATGCCTTTTCATGATCCTTCTGTACTAGGTAATGGAAACTCGGCAAGAATCGAACTTCCTCCAACTCAGCAAGATGCGCGAGGCGTTATTCCATGATATCTTGATCGGCCATGTCTATAACCGCAATAATATGCAAACTGGGCACTATGTACTCCATCGACATTACATCTTCTTGTCCATAAACCAATCTGAACAGTGTTTGTCCAGTCAACTTTTTGCAGCTAATTCTATATGCCCATAGAGCAACAGGTATGCACACATCCCAATCATTTCGCTTCGCATTGCAAATATTTGTTAAGGCGTTTTCCATGATTTTGTTGAATTCCTCCACTGTGTTGTTCACTTGAGGATGATACGGCGTACTCTTCTGGTGATACATATGGAAATCTTTGAGTAAAGTGGAAATTGTTTCATTTAAGAAGTGTGAACGTCTATCGCTCATCAAGATCTTCAAGCAGCCAAATTGAGATAAAATATACTCAAAGATTAACTTCATATTTGTGGCGGTGCTGCAGTGCTTCACGAGTTGTGCCTCAACCCACCTTGTTAAATATGCAATTGTTGTAATGATATATCTAGCTCCAGTATTCTTTCCTAGTGGTTGAATTGGTCCCATGAAGTCTATTGCCCACTTATTAAACACCTGCAATGACACTTGTAGATTTAGAGGCAACTCATCCCTCTGTGATGGTCTCCCCATTCTCTGATAGACATCACATGTCCTGCAATAAACCTTGGCATCCTTATGAATAGTTTGCCATCATAGTCCTGCTCATAAAATCCTCTATGTTGTTTCTCTCCCTGCATAATGTCCTCCCACAACTCCTCCATGCACTTTAGTGAGGATAATTTTTCATTCATATTTTGGGACATACCTACGCAATATCTCATTCAATCCCATTTTATACAAATGTCTGGTGATAACAAAGAAATTTGCAGCCTAGACCACCAACTCTTTCTTCTGTTACGTGGAACACCCTTCAGGAGCTATACCTGTAGACAAGAACTGGATTATATCAGCAAAATGGTCGTTTGCAATGCGCATAGTAAAGAGTTGTGCATCAGGCAATCCCTCCTCTAAATTTGTAGGTTCGTCACCCTTCTCAATCCATGAAAGGTGATCTGGTCTAGCATTCAAGAACCCTAGCTTCAAAGTTACCTCAAAGTCATATTCCTGAAAGAGAAGCAACCATCGAAAGATTCCCCCCCAACACATGCTTGTTTACTAGGTACTTCAAAGCAGAATGGTCTGTGTATATATTGAAGTACACTCCCAACAAGTAGTGCCTGAATTTATGCAGCGCATACAGCATTTCTAGTCCTTCGTGCTCTTTGGTAGAGTAATTATTTTTCGCCTTTGGTAATTTTCTACTGGAAAATGCTATCAGATGATCGATATCACCTTCACCTGGTTAGGTCAGCACAACTTTTAGTGCTATACAGGATTCATCTACATGTACATGGAACTCCTTCCAGTCAGCGAACACTAAAATGGGCATGGTCACCATTTTCTCCTTCAAAACATCCAAACTCTTCTTAGAAGTCATCGTTCCAACAAAATTTTGCATCCTTTTTCAATAACCTTTCCATGGGCGCAATGATCTACACATACACCTTGATAAATTTCCTATAGTACCTTGTGTGGCCCAGCGTCGCGCACAATTGTTTGACATTCTTTAGAGGCTCCAAATTAATAATTACGACAATTTTGGCAGGGTCAACCATCAACCCCTGCTTACAGACTACATGACCCAATAGTATCCCTTATGGTATGAAAAATATACATTTCTTCAAATTAAGTGAAATTTGATACCTTTGACACGTATCCAACATAAGGCAAAGACTAGAATCATGTCCCTTAACTAACCCAAACAGAATCCAATCATCGAAGTAGACCTCCCAAAACTTGTGAATGAACTCCTTGAAGGCTGCACCTACCAACCTAGAAAATATTGCAGGGGAGTTCTTACGTCTGAAAGGCATAACTATATACTGGAAACGACCCCATTTAGTGGTGAAGGTAGTCTTACTTGTATCCTCTAGTGTGATCTTGATCTGATGGTACCCTAAGAACCCATCAATAAACAAATAAGCTTCCTCACCTCCAACATTTTATAGTACTTTGTTTGTGAATGGCGTAGGAAATGGAGTGTGGACATAACCATTATTCAACTTCTTGAAGAATACACATATCTGAATTTCACCCCATGTCTTCTTCTCCTAAACCACAATGGGACTAACCTTGTCTAATTCCTCGATAGGTTCAATAATCTAAGATACAAGCATCTTATGCAATTCAGTGCACTTTTTCCTTGTACTTAGGACTTAATTGATAAGGGTGCTTCTTTATTGGCTTCTTATCTGGCTTTAAAGTGATCTTCATAATGCCTAGATCCCCTACTATCCCTTTTAAATCAAAGAACTTGGTGGGAAACAAGTCCTGATACTCTCGTAGTAACTCTGTAACTTTGTCCATTGTATCTTCATCCCAATAGTCGCCTATATTTGCAAACTTCATCTGCGCTTCTGATCCAATATTCACTTGCTTGGTCTTCAAAGGTTGTGAGATATCAGGGACTTCCGCATTAGGCCCTGCAACTTCGTGCTCTCCTTTCGACCCAGGAATATTGATGTTCCTAATATCTTCCTCACCTTCCTTAGTGGTAACATTGTAGCATTCAAGCGCATGGCACAGCTACATGCTCCAATCTGGTTGTACCCATGTAACAGGTTCTTCATGCATTTTAAATATTGCATCTTTGATCTCCTGTAATAGCTCACCAAGGCATTCAAATCCATCTTCAAAGCTAAAAGTTAACAGAAAAATTTCTTTCAGAACATCCCATTCTACATTCCATGTCGCAACTCCGTTTCCAGATACCAGTTCATCGAAATCATATCCAAAGTGTGGAAAAAAATATTAAACCATTATGGCTATGGTTCTTCTCCCCATGCCTTCGTCAATCAAGCCAAGTGCTCACACAGATCGTCCTTCCCTATGTATTTTTCTGTAATGCAGGTATTGGCATACCCAAATCGTAGCTTCATCATCCATTGGTATTCCTTCTAGTTTGCAAAGCTATTCTTATGCATACCCCACCATCTGGCTGGCATAGCTCTTAATGTGAGGTCTAATTCCTAGAACCGATGTTCCTCTGGTACATCCCTTTCAAATTTATCAGAAAATAAATTGACATCTTCTAAACCATCATAATGCAGTAAGTTGCGTGCCTCAGTGGATGTACATTGGAGTGACTTTGTAAGGATGTTTCACTGCAATGACAATACCTCATGCAACCTATTTTTCCAGTGCTTGAGTACCTCATTTGAATATGAATTACAGGAGTTCTCCTTCTCCCACGTAATTCATCCATTCGCCATAGGGTTGATCCAATCTTCACCCCACACAGTCAGCTTATAAATATTTTCAATATCATTGTCCTCCTCATAATCGTGGACTGGTTCAGTATATCATGCACCCTCGTCTAGATCCAATGGCACAATAACCCTTAGTTCTTTCTTTTCGAATGTCATACTACACTTCTTCAAGTTGATGACTGCGTTCATATTAAATACCCAATCAATTCCAAGCAGTGCTAGATATGGGTTACTGTCATCTACTATTTCGATCACTTCAAAATCGGCTATGGCACATGCCCCTTCAATGTCAACAGTCACTCTTTGTAGGCGCCCCATAGGAATAATCTTATGTTGATTCGCCATTCTCAACTGGATCAAGGACCATTGTAGTGCTGGTTGTTCCATTCTTTCCCAAGTTTGCTTTGGAAAAACATTTGCATCAGACCCAAAATCAAGAATTACCTCGTCCATCTTGTATTCCCCAATCTGGGTAGTCAAACTCATTTCATGACCAATCCTTTTCTTACTTTTGTCCACCTTATGCACCGCGCATTGTTTCGGCAGTGGCTTATTTTTACCAGTGCAATTATCTATTAATTATTGTAGTCCTTCTACCGCCTTCTTATCCCTTAGGAGCTTCATGAGGTTTTTAAAAATGATGCTAATAAGGAAGGGCCTGCCTCCTACATCATACTGGTATCTTCAGTATTTCCCATACTTTGAGTTATTGATGAAGAAGCTCCTTTTTTCTTCCATACATATTTCCTCTACCTTATTTACATCAAATCCAATCTCCCTATCAGCAACCTTGCGAACCCATACATTTTCCTCTGGTTTCTTCCCTTTACCCTTCCTAGTAGATATGCCACTTTGCGTGACAATATTAACACTAGGACCTTCTTTGAGTAGTTCAGATCTCATCATATGGACATTTTAGGTAGTTTGTTGGTCTCAGTCTTCTTTTCTTGCATCTTCGTGATGAACACAGGGAAATATTCTCTCACATGATCAAACTGGCAACAATATTAACATGAGGGGCGCATTGTATTCTAACAATCTCGCGCAAAGTGACCTGGTTCTCCACAATTGTAACAGATGATTTGGCCATGACCTCTTCCACCCCCTCCTCCTCCTCCTCTTCCTCAACCTTGAAATCCTCTGCATGCTGTAGTTGTGCCTTGATCCTGAGGACAAGCCTCCATTTGTACTCTATACATTGGTGTTTTGTCCATCATCAATTCGTAACTCTGGAAATTGTGTTCGTCATGACCCACAAACTTACATAAATTACAGAACATCTATTGTGGAGTATGCACAAACTTCTACAGTAGATGACAATTATCCATCGTATGCTTTCCTGTAATCTGACAAATAGCACACCATGGTACCACTCTCGTACTTGGCCTAGCGATGTTCTCTAGTTTCAAGGGGACAAGACCTCCCCCAACAAGATAATTCTAGTACACTTGTAAATGGTCCTTATCATGAACCTAGCCCTTGCATTTCAAACACCATACTTCCGTGCGGACCTCATTTTGGAAATATTTTCCCTTCTTGAGGCTTTGCAACTCCACATGCAGGCTAACTAGCTATGACTGAATCTGCTACACTCCTAGATTCATATCCTAAATAGTTTAGGCCTCTAATTTCATCGCAATGTATAATTCCTTTGCCTACGTCCCAATCTTCTGTGATAGTGGCAATCTAAAATGGCGCAATAGCGAAGCAATGTAGCAGTCCTTGTGTTGATCATCTATGATCTGCGTATTAGCCTGATGGAGTAGGAATTTCAACCTCTAATCAAAGTCCCACGTAGAATCATTTACCTTATGCTAGATCTCTTTGACCTCTGTCATTGACTGAGCTTGCAATTTAGGCTTCTTGAATTCATTATTAAGCACCTTCTTTGTTTCATTCAGCATTGCATTTGGATGAACTTAACAATACTTAATATACTAGCTTAGTGCTCTATCTTGCAGTGTTGTAACTAACTATGCTTTTTTCAAGTCATCATCTGTAATCTGATGTGACTTCCACACAACATCTACTATAAACTAGAATTATTCAGGGCCTTCTGCCCCCAGACCTCAGAATATGGACCTCTTCATAGCATTGGCCATGTTGAATAGTGGAGGTGGAGATGGAGGTGAAGGTGTAGCTACAGGTGTGTGAGGCGGAGGTGATGGTGGAGGTGGAGTGGATGGGTGTGGTATCCCTGCGATACCCTGCTTTATGGTTTGCAACACACCTAGAGGTGTCCTCAGAACACTACTTTCTTCATTACTATCAGACGCGCCTAATAAAGGACTATACTCAGCACTTGAATCTACATATCTTCTAAATTTTTTTCCACTTCGCGTAGCTCCTGTCAAATCTCTTTTAAACATTAATTTAATGGCATAACCCTTTTCTCACACAATAAAATTTTAATCCAAGTTTTCAGGGATTTTAGATGCTTACCTCTTTGTCCTTTGAAGAATCATCATTCATCTTCACTATAACTGACAAATGTATCGATAACTAACTCAGTGATGAATCTACCCAAAATGCTATCGATCTAGTAATCGATAACCCTCGCGATCTTGTTTTATGAAGCTTCTAGGTGCCTGACCAATTTTGGAGTCCACACAGTAGGGTTATCCAAATTCCACGTACCTTGATTATCCACCAATTTAAAAAACTGCTGGTGCAATTCACACGGAAAAGAGCAGAAGAAAATTTCGAGTTTGTCTATATATAGATATCTGTTCAACCACTCTTCCTTCGATAGGCGCAAATTCCTATTATCTTGGGCTACAAATTCGTGCAACTTCTGATCTATCGAATTCTCGATTTCCTTCTTAGTTGGAAACAATTATTTGACATCACACATTCCTCATATAGATCCCATTCTCGGCAATAGAACCATTTTTTGGCTTAAGGGGGTCTGGACCCAAGTTCAGCTTTAGCTGCGCCAACCAACAAAACCCTTTAGTGCTGGCCCTTTTGGAAACAACTCACGTAGTGTAGGCTACAGTCTAAACTGAAGTAGTATTGGGGGATGACAGAACCAGGTTTCTTGCATCTAGAGGTCTATGTGACAGTTTTATCTGATTCCTAGGGTTTTATCCCGACCTTTGTGAACCCTAACCCTTGAAATGCAGAAATTAGGATAACTTGCATATAACAACTTCTAACTACACGCTAATTTCTTCAAACATCCATATCATCAAGTAAACTAACAAATATACTACTTTCACGCATCAATTAAGTGTTTCTTAAGATAAATGCAAAAATTAGAGTCAATACACAGAAAATGAAGAAGTAAACATAAATTCATAGATACATAGATATTGCTCCAAAATAGTCATTATTATGATCAATCCTTCTATTACAGACTCTTTCTTCCCTATGCACATAGCTGCAAGCGCCCACACACTAAGATGCAGACTTACCAAGGTCTCCACGCACATAGCTGCAGGAGCCTTCCCCTTCACCTAAGTACAAAAAACAAACTTTTTTTGCCTTAGATCACTTGCCCATACATAGATCTTCAATTATTAACTGACTTCCTATGACTCACTATGACTCTGTTATATAGCTTCTTTCATTACAATACCATTGTTCGCGAACCATGGGTAGGTCACAAAACATCTTAACTACTAACAAACTTAGGGGCTTTGACCTTCCTAAAGCCCCTTTTGACTTCTATGACCTTCTTGCTCCACTCCTAAAAACGCGGAGACTTTACATAAATAACAAAACTATTACAAAATTTACCCTAAGGGACCCAGTCCCAACAATAATCAACTGTGTTACTAAGTCATATAAAAAACATATCAAAAAAAATTATAAGATTACTCTTGTCATTGATAAACACTCACATCCCCGCAACATAAACTTTGAAACCCACAGCATATCCTGCAACATTAACTCTCATGCAACCCTCACATAACATCATTCATAACTTGGCAACATCAATGAACCAATTTTGAAAAATAACATATGTATTCATCACATAGTTAACACGTTTTTCAACAAACACTAACACATGTTCTAATATTTTGAATCTATGACTAGTAGTAAAGAAATCATCAATATCAAGTTGAACATCTAAAACCTTGAGTACATCCTCTAGTAGCCCTCATTGATTTGTTCATTATTAGACAAACATAAAGTATCTCTGCAAAACATTCTCTCAATATTAATTCTGACCAACATTTTATACAAAGATCTTAATTAATGTATATTGGTTTTTCATGGCAATAATTAGACATTAATGGATATCATTGGCAATGGAGAACTCATTTATATCTCGTATATTAGCAACTCTAGTTATCATCAGTTCAGTATTGGTATCAAATACATTTTTAGTCAAATCAATCAAGAACAATGTTAAATTCATGACTACAAGTTATCAAAGAGTAGTAGCACAAGTTATAACTTTGTTCTGAGCATCAAATAAAACTCTAGAGTCTTGTTAGTAGCCTTATCAAAGGCCTTACCTTGAGGTTCAAACATTACACATTTGGCACCTTAGCACATACTCACCATAGTTAAATTTGATAGAGATTTGATGTCACTTCACTAATCAACATTTCGACAACTTACACCCATGTTATTCCAAATTTTGTCCTTGTTACATTTTCAAATTCAATCAACATCCTTGACATAATAGAAATCTCACAAAATGTTTGATGTGGCAAAATCCTTTACATTGTAGCTAGATCTAATAGGGTTTAATATTAATTTTAGGCTTGTTCACTTAGAGATATTTTACAAGGAATTAATTCAAAATATACAACTTGGTGTGTGATCAAATGAAACATATTTCAAAGACAAGCACTTTAGTTATTGAGGAAAACAGTTTGGCCTTTGAATTATTTTTTCCCCAGATACAACAACAACTAATACTTATCTCAGTCATGCTCTTGGACAAGATTAGGGACACAATCATTTCATTGGAACAAAGAAAATACTAGATCACTCAACAAACTAGGTCATTATTAACACATCTCATTAAAAACCATGTTTCCACAAGTGTATAGAAGCAGGTTAACTAATTAGCTTTAATAACAAATATTCAAAATTAGTTTTGAGGACATCATCTCATCACTCTCCTCCTTATGCATTACACACATCTAATTGATTTCCTTTATATGAAGAAAACTATCATCACATCGATCAAAGCACCTCTACCAAAACAAAAATTTATCTTTCAAGTAGTATTGGAGTGATCACATTTTGAGCAAAGATATGTCAGAAGCATGTAACCATTAGACAAGTGATCAAACTAGAGCTGATTAAGTTACTAGTTATATTGCCTTCATATTGACATTACACATTCTCAACATGTCCTCATCACACAAAAAAAAATTATTAAATGATCACTGAATAAAGAGAGAGCCTATATTGCTTGATCATTCAACCATACCTATTCCAGAACACAACCTATTCCAGAACACAACCAAACACATACTTAATAACACCAAAACTTGACCACCATTAACTGGAGTCATACTAGAACAAATAATACAATGACTACTTGATTGATCCACCCAACACTCATACAATATCTAGATCACATGTTGTGGATCATATCATTATCCTTCTAAATGCATATATCAACTCCTTAATTGATTACACTTCAATTCATATTAAAACCACAAGTTGTAACAGATCACACAATATATATACCTTCACGATTGATTTCTACATTACTTGATCAACTTGCTAAATTATATTAATGATACACGTGCGACTTTGATTTAGTATTTATAGGTTCTTAGTTATTGAGCTAATCATGGCCGACCCATAAATACCATGGGAATTTACCATGGAACTATAAAACCAAGGAGCCAACCAAATCAAGTTGTGTGTTACAATACCAAGGGAAAATCAATGATAAATTGACCCAGTGCAAAACCAAGGGAGAAAACCATGGATGTTGAAAGAAATATTACAGGTCAAAGAATGGTGGTTCAAGACACACAATCTTGGTTGCAGACGTTGGTTAAACACTGTCAATCTGGGTTATGGATGTAGGTTATGAATTCTCACATAGTGAAGGCATGTAGATTATGTATGGCATACTAGTTTCCGTAGGGTTAACCTTACTTACTCATTCTAGTCACCAGTAACTTATTTTGGCCTCTTCTTTGATGTATTTCCTTGCATCAAACCCTAAATGGTCACTTCATGCACCATCATCATCATGTTGCTTTCTGCATCACTGATCCATGCCACTATTGACATCAATGGCAACACAATAATGCCAATACCACATTCAAGAAACCTTTGCCAACATAAGTCATGAGGGAAAATAAAATATAAACCTTGTATAAAAATATCAAATAACATAATGTGAAGAACATGTCATTTATGACAAGAATGCATATGATTTCCACTATTATGTGTTGTGTTTAAATAACATCAAGAGGGAAAATTTTTGGCCTTATTGATATTCAAAACATGTTTTTATATTATGATACATAAGGGGTTGAAAAATAACTATATAAATATATAAGACACCTTGATAGTAAGAGTACCAAACCTTCTGATCATGAGGTTAAGTTAAAAGTCAAAGAAGATAACCATGTATAATCTAACATCAAAGTTATATGGATTATTATTATTATTTTATTTATTGTGGGTTAAATTATATGTGATGAGGTATGTTACAATGATGTTATCCTTCCTGAGTTTATACATGATGCCGACATCAAACTCTTGCAGTAATAACAACCACCTAGTTACTCTATCATTAGTAATAGGTTTATTCATTAAATATTTTATTTCAGAGTGATTAGTATTTAAAATCATAGGATACAAAGTTATATAATGTTGAAACTTATTTATGGCATGAACTATATAAATAAATTATTTCTTGTGACCACATAACTTAACTTGGTAGGGGTGAGATTATTATTGATGAAATATATCGCACAAGGCTAGTGATATTCTTATTGTCCAAGCACAGTTCTAGTAGCAATGTCTGAGACATATATGTGTGTGTGTGTGCGTGTGTGAAATGGAAGGGACCAATTTTGTCCTATTAATATTGGTGATTTTGATGAATTCTTCTTCATAATTCGAAATCATGTTAACCATTGTCTATCCAAACAAATTTAGTGTTTTTTCGTGAGTTGTAAAAATAAAGTACTTGTTATTTTAGTGAAACTTTTCAATAAAGTGCCTATAGTAACTATCGTTTCCTAAAAAATTGCATACCTCTTTTGGAATTTTGGGGTTGATAGATTTGAAATTACCTAAATTTTAAAAAATTGCTTTTATCAAATTTCCTTACTACTAAAAATGAAAATTTGTTGTTGCACATACCCAAAATAAATCATTTAATTATTCCATAGACTATTCCTTACTCAATGATAACATAAGTTTATGTATGAATCACTTCTATAACAAATTATTCTATTGAAGGTTCTTGTGGAGTGTCTTATTTCTCTATAGATGATAATGTTTACTTATCCCATAATTTGAAGAATTATTTCTATCAAATGGAAAAGACAAGAAGGTAGTGCTATGTCATGTATGGAATCCACATAAGTCCATGCTCCTCCCAACTAAAAATGATGCATGTGTTCATGCAACTTTGTATCCTTATGTGAATGGATGATATTTAAATTAGATGTGCCTTGAAATAAATCCTACAAATGGGCTATGATTCACTAGAAGAGATGCTGCTCAAAACCATATGTAATGTAGAATGACTATGTAGACTTGAAATGCTCATGTATTAAGCAAGAGAGATATGGCATTAGCAAATGCTATCTGTTTGAGGAGAACATTATTCTTTTAAGTGGTGTTTTAGATTTTTCTGTGTCAACCACTTACTTTTTTTTTGTTTTTGTTTAGCAAAAATGATGCATTTTTTTTACTCTTATTGGTAGTTCATGTGTGGCAGAATCTGAAGGCTTTCCATTATTCGTATTGTTGATTCTTATGTGGTAGCAACAAGGCCTTATACCATTTATTATTATGGAGTAATAACAAGGTAGGTTGTGATCCTTGTCGTGTGTATATTGGAGTGGAGTTGAATAAGAATTGTGAGGAAAGGTTATCGGATGTATAGGTGATGGTGTTTCCTCCACCCACAAATTGAAGACATTGTCAACTCTCAAACAATGGAAAAATATGAGGAAGTTGGATAGAGATCTAAATGGTTTTCCAAATACAAATCCATAACATTTAGTGGATTTATATTAATAAAATTAAATGAACCATACTTGCACTTACCTAAGAATTCCATGAACTTTGCAAAAAATGTATGATAGGTTGATATGGTCCAAAATGATGTAAAATTCTGTAAGAAAGAACAATATGAATCTTGTAATCTTGGATCGTAGTGTGAGTTGTAGACTATATGATCATAGTGTGAGTTGTAGAGTAAGATATATAACAACCTTTTGATGGGACAACAAAACATGAAATATTTATTTAAACTAACTGAAACTTGAAAGTGAAATTTCATTTTTTTTTGCGAACCTTGTCTACTAGTAACTTGGTTTTTAAATAAGATTTGGTTAACTACACCCAAAAAAAATTCACAGTTAGAAGATTTTATCCTTTTTTTTGTGTGGAATTCCCACTAGAAATATCGTTTTCAAACATTCCAAGGTTTAATGGTGCCTAAGACATGTTTTCACTATCAAAGCTACTAAGGAATATAAGAGGAAAACAAGGTGGCATACCATTCTAATTGAGCTAAGTGATTTTATTACATGGTTTAGGGATGGTTGGGGTAGGAATTAGGAAGTGATTAGGTTCAAGATATGGTTTAATAGTAGTGGTTATCTAAAAGGACTATATTTTAATGAAAACCACATAAAGAAAAGAACTTCATGAACTTCAACATGAAATTATCTTAAGCTGGGAAGAAATGCATGGGGAATACCATGGTACCAATGAATGAGCATGATGAATAGTATTCCATATAAAAGGATTCATATATAGCAAGTCTATTGGAAATGTAATAATGGAATTAATTTCTTGAAAATTGGCCTTCACCTTTAAGCCAATTCTTTATTTCTCTTATTCTTGATCCATATGTAACTTTGATAAATTATCTTGGTGTTGTTTTATTTATATAAGATACAACTGGAGAAAGATCCTAGGAATTTTATATTTGAATTGTAATGCATGCAAGGAATCAAAATCCCAATTTTCCATTTTAATGCAAAAACAACAACCAAAATAAAAAATAAAATAAGAATCAAACATTTTAGTTCAAATGTGGTATGGGAGAAATGGGATCCTAAAAAGTGATCATGGGTGTCCATGAAGTGCCCCATTACTTAAAATATGAATTTGATGATTTTAGGTGTGAAATTTGCTGTTAAACTATGTTTTTGGGCAATTTGTGAAAAAAACCAATGTTGTATAAATATGATTAGCTTTCTTTTCTATATAAGTAAAAAAATTGTATTTAAAAGAGAGATTTTATTAAATCTATCAAATGATTATTCTCCTATAATTCACTAATAATATTGTGATTTGGAGCAATATACCAAATGGGAACTAGCCATATCTTTAGGCTAACCACTTGTATAGTATGACCAAGAACCTATTGTAGTCTAGGGTAAAATATAAACCTTATTGTAAATATTGAAAAATTGGTCATCCTTTAGACACATTTCTATCTATCAAGACACCTAGGTATCCAACCATGGTGCTCCCAAATTCTCTAGGAGAATCATTTGGATACATAATGTATTGATGCCAATCTTAAATTCTTTATAAATTAATAGTCTTTCTCCAAGAAATTATTAGAGGAGATTAAACATGTAATTATATGAAGAGATATTAGATTATATATATCAAATGGTGATACTCCTCCATTCACTTGCAATATTATGATTTTGGGACATCATACTAGCTAAGAACCAACCATATCTTTAAGCCAAACACTAGTAAAGGTTGATTGGGAACCTGTTGTACTCCAGGGCCAAAAATCAACCTTGGTGTAAGAATTTAAACACTAGTCATGTACATATTCCCATATACCAAGACACCTAGGTACCCAACCATGGCACTCATTAGTTTTCTAGAAGAATAGTTTGGATATGGTGTGTGCAAATGTCAATCTACATTCTTTTATGCACCTTCCACCAAGGACTTATAGTGAAACAATATTTCACCAAGAAACAAATAGAGAAGATGAGACATGTAACCACTCTTTATCAATTATCATTAAGAGTCATTAATAATATTTTCAATCATGATTTCATTAAACATCGATTTATTGATTTAGTGCACATTTTACTAAGAACAAAGAGGCTAGGTGTATTGCAAAAAAGAACCATGGGTTACATGATGGAAAAGGAAGGATGGAGGGAGGAGGATAGGGGGAGAATGAAGAATGAGAAATAAAAATGTCATAATGATGAAGAAAGGAGATAAAAACATTTCATTCAATATTTTCATGTCAAATATCTACCAAATTTATAATGTATCACATACCTTGATAATAATGTTGATTTTTTGTAGCTTTATGAGATTGGATATGGACTTCATTAAGGAGGAAAGGATCAAGAGGGAGTTGAAAATTCCCCTACAACACTCAAAAATTTATTTATTAATCAAGAGATAAGTACTTCATATCTTTCTCCCTTTATTATTGTTATTTTCCTTAGTAAGCCTCTTGTCTTTGTATGTTTTTCTTGGTTATAATTGCTTCTTCCATGTCATCCTGAATGAGGTTTTCAAGTAGATCATGAAGGCTACCTAGGAAATTATTATGGAAAAAAATGGCATCATCATGAATAAAAAAGTAAAGTTTGTGTCAAGAGGGTTCTCCCAGTAAGAGGGAGTGGACTACAAAGATAGTTTTGTTGCAGTCACCAGATGATCAATTTTTTGTATGACCTAAGGGCTCGAGCAAGACTCAAGAGAGTGATTCATGTTCAAAAGGAAGAAATTTCACAAATTGTTGGGAAATCCAATATCGTTCCATATGATAGGAAGAGATTCCAATTTCTAGGAAGCAAACCATCGAGCAGAGTAGAAGGCGAATATTTCCTAGAGGATGTCATGGGTTGGGATTATTAAGATGCTCAAAGATAGAAGGTATCTAGGAGATGTATTCCTTCTTTGAGGAGACCATTTCAATAGCAGAAGGACTTTCTTATGTGACATAGGGAGTAGTAGTCATAGAAGGAATTTATTATGTGAAAAAGGGAGAAACAATGGTAGGAGGATTTTCTTCCATGACAGAGCAAGTAGCTAGGACTACCACAGGAAGACCTAGTTTAGTATCAAAGGGAGTTAGCTTCAGAGATTGAAATGAAGGATTTTGGCCAGATACACTATTTCTTGGGATTTAACATGCATATTTGGTGAATCTTATGATGTATAAGAAGTTGATTGGATCCTTGATGTACTTGGTTAACACCAGGCTATATATTTTCTTTGTAGTGAGAACCCTGAGCTACTTTATGGTTGAGCCGAGGCATGCACATTGGGTTGTAATGAAGCATGTGTTGATTTGTCTTTGTGGTAAAATTAGATATTTCCTTAAATTTGTCTCAGGTGGTGAAGTGAGGTTGTAGGGATCTATTGATTTAATTTGGGCTAGGAGTGTAGAGGGAAAAAAGAGTACATTAGGGTGATGCTTTAGCTTTGGATCAACTATGATATCTTGGTTCAACTTGAATTTGAATTTTTTTGCACTCATTACAATAGAGATGAAGTATATCGCAACCTCTGTCATAATTTTTGAAGTAATATGACTTCATAAGCTTCTTGCAGGACTCTTTGATCACATCACTTCAACTGAGACATGGTGTAGAAAGGAGAAGTGGATCTCTAGTACACATAAATAGATGAGTAGATGTTAGGCATTCTCATCAAGACTCTATCTAGAGTGAAGTTTGTGTACTTCATAGACAAGCGTGGCATGATGCTAAATGCCTCCCTTGTTGAGAGGGAGGGTTGATGTCTTTGCAGGATCAAGGCAGACCATCTCCTGAAGCCATAAAGGACTTTTGTTGGGTCATAAAGGACATTGACCAGGGGAGATGGATACAATTACCTAGGAATCTAGAAGGACTTGTCTAGGTCATAAAGGAATTTGACTAGAAAGACAAATAGCCCAAGGAAATTACAAGGTAAAATTACACGATTGGACATATCTTCTCTAGAGAAGCCAGAAGGACTCAACTTGGTCATAAATGAATTTGACCAAAGGAGATAGATGTAATTTGCCTGAAAAGCCATGAAGTAACTTGGCTGGGTGAATGGTCTAAGGGAAGATTCTCTTCTAGGAAGTTAAAAGGACTTGGCTAGGTCATAAATTAATTTGAACAAAGGAGATTACTACATTTACCTAAGAATCCATAAAGGACTTTGGCCAAAGGTAAAAGGCCCTGGATACTCATATTTCCTACTCTAGGATGGATTTATCTATAAACATACATCAACATAGAAATCTCATGAACTTTTCTTATGAAGGAGAAATCTATTGCAAACAACAAGAATACCTCCTTCACTAGAGCGTTGATTTTTTGTAGCATTCGGAGGAATTTCCACATGCCAAAATGCATCATAAGTCAGCCTAGGAAAATTATGAAAATAAAAAAATTCAAATTCAAATTTTTGGGCTTCATGTGGGCTCCAAAATGTCAAATCGGCTCCACCATGAAAGGTTGTGACTCTTGGTCAAATTCACCCCATTTCACTATTACATAGACACAAGAAAGTTTCTCATTTTAACCACTCACAACAACACAACATATATTCTCAACCAAGCATAGAAATGAGGATGAATTGATCAAGATTTGACTAAGTCAACAAAGCTATTATTTGATTGAGTTTGACCTACTATTTGACTGAACTAACTGGCCTAGTTTTACCACAAAAGAGGTTGACTCTGGCCACAAAAATATGATGATTTTGATCACATAAGAGGAATGTTTGACCATGGGTTTGACTGCATGAGTCAACCATAGGTCTAAATTTCACTGTAGGAGATAATTTGACCATGCCAAAATTTGACTAGAATTGACTATTTGGGTAGTTTGACCAGCATTGACTAACTCCTAGTTTGACCATGTTTGACTAGTGTTTAGTTTTGGATTTTGGCATATATTTCTAGACAAATTTGGGTTTGTAAACCTTGTTGAATAAAAATTCTTTTAGAATAAGAGTTACTAGGTTTTCTCCCAAGTTTTGGTTTCCCAAAGAAAAACTTGTTGTCTCTATTGTGCATGGCTATCTCTTTATGATCTTGCTATTTTTTCCACATTGTTGTTGATATTTTTTGTGTATAATTACGCAATGATATAAGTGGAATAAAGATAAGTTATTAAATATCATTAGGTAGTAATTATTATATTAGAAAAATTGGTTTCTACTGTTCATCTTGTAGAAAATTCAACAAATAAATCCATACTAAAACTTCAAGTATTTGTCATCCCCTTGTCTCCACATCTAGTGGAAACTTCATTCACCAATGGTTTTCTTTCCCCCTACCAATCTTTTCAAAAAGAGAGATTACTATTATAGATGGTTCTTATTGCACCAAAAAATATTTATGACTCAATCAAAATATCTAAATGACCTATACCATATGCTCTAAAAGAAACAAAAAAATATTATTCTAAACTATATAAATTTTAACCAATGAGAAAATATATTTTCAACAAACTCTTAGTTTCTAGTACGCATGCAAAAATGTGGATTTCAAACTAATGAAAGAATTAAAATTCACCTTTGGGAACTCTGGAATAAATGACACCACAAATGATGGGTATTTTCATTACCTTCCTAATCCTTCAAAAAGATAAATAGAAGATTGCACATTTGATTTTCAACTAGGGATTTGTATCTTACTTGCAAACTAGCATTGTATATGTCAAGACAAATTATTCAAACATTGTTCTAATTATGATGTCGTAGTTATAGGAACATGGAATGTCATTACAAAGAAGGAATCATGGAATAATTTGTAACAAGGTGACCATAATTGAGTTTAAAAAATTAATACTAAAATGAAAACTTGTAGGAAATTGATCTAATTGTAGAAGGAATAAGCTATTTCAAGTGGAAAGGAAATAATCTCTTAAAAAAATAATGATTTAAATTAAATGGCAATTGTTACACTAAAATTTGTCACCATGACTATTTGCAGTTAGTATGGCTCCATCAACTGTCATACTATCCTCCTTGGTAAGCCTCATACCTCTGCTCTCCATGTCAAACTCCAAGAAAGAGAGAAAGTCATTAAAAATATATATATCTCTGGGTACGCAGTTTCTCTTAGCCTTACCTGCGTGTACGCACCCCAATTTCACAATACCTGCGTACTTGTACGCTCTGTCTGTAAAGCAATGGGTGCGTACTCCTGTAAAGGTCAAAAGGCGCAAGTTTCACTCCAAAAACGTTACTTGTGGTCATTTCTAGAGCATTCTAGAAGCTTGTTTGATGTGTATGAAGCGCCTCCAGATGGTTCATGTATCCCTACCAAAGAGGAACTTATCCCATCAAGAGGGGAGCTATCCCATCCAAAGAGTGACTTATCCCATTGATGGTGGACCTGAATAACTTCCTCTAGAGCACTATAAATACAGGCATTGGGCCAAAGGGAGGGGAGGTTGAAAGCTGAACATTCCTAAGGGTAGATGCTGCTAGAATTAGGACTCCCTTGTAAAGCTTGAGAGGAGAGATTCCCATCCTTTCCTAGCCTTATTTGAGAGTGGGTGAGCTGATCAAAGTAAAGGAAAACTCTTGCTGGACCCTAGGAGGGACTTGCACAACACCAAGGCTCAGGTTGTAATGGTTCCTTTTGTTTCCTCTTAGTACAAATGAACTCATTTTTCTCAACAGATTGTTATTCATGATTTGTTTCATATACTCCTTGGTCTGTATGATGGATATGTATTGTTTTATGAGTTTATCAGGTGCTATTTAATCTTTTGGCTTGTTAGTGAATGCAGGTTTCGAAGAGAAGGAGGAGCTCATCTGGATCGGCGAGGCTGGACTACTACAAAGCGTTGGATTAAAGGTATGTTAAGATCCCCTGATTACTTGTATTCTCAATGCATGTTTAGAGAAAGGTAGTGTTTATTTGTCTTGTTTGTCACTAGAAAGCTTTTGCTTCTAGGGAGGTCGGTTGTGTCCGCACTATTGACTCTTTCCGCATGACAAAATGGTGACCATACTGGGGAGATTCCATTGATGTGAATGTTTTTTCCTTTGTATGAAATTTTGATCTGAGAAAAGTCATTTGTTTTCTGGTTTTTGGCTATCTGACTGTGTATTTGGGTGGGCTAGCTTAGGGTTAAATTATATTTTAGTTTTTCTTTGTTTTGCTAGAAGTACGCAGCCTCTGCGTTGAGCACAGTGCGTACTTGTACGCACTGTCGCTTTGTGCACAGAGCGTACCCGCACCTGTGCAAACAGGTCGCCTGCGTACCCTGTCAAAATTAAGAAAATTTCAATTTTCTTCTTTTTGCCTTTTAGATTTTGTTTTTAATTTGTTTTTTCTGCCCAGATCCACTGGTTTTCTGCCATAAATCTTCACCTAATCTTGTTTCGTCAGTGTCGAGAGTTTTAGTGAAATTCATAGAGGTTTTGCCTTAGGGTTTGATTTTTAACTGGTCCTGTAGTGACTTTGGCGTTAGAGGTTGTCAAACTTTGGATCTCCCTGGTTTTGTTCAATCCTCTTAGGAGTCAGGCTTGTCATAGAATTCACCCTTGTGAGAGACCTACCTTTGCGTCTTCTCTTTGCGAATCTCGAAAAGGTTTGTTGTTTGAACTTTGAATTTTATTCTTGAGAAAAAGAACAAAAGATTTGTTTTTTGTTTTTGACTGGTTTTTGGCTCTGCATTAACTAGTCCTTAGTTACATTTTGACTGAGTAAAACATCCAGGAATCATCTTTAGTAGGCTTTTGCCTCGTTAGATTTACTTTTAGGTGCTTTTCTCTTAGATTTTCTTTTGAGTGACATTGAGTTGATTTGATTGCCATAGCTTTTTTAACTTTGATTTTTGTTAAAGTAAGTTTTACATGCTTTATTATTTAGGAAAAAATATAAAAAATATCTTTTGAAGGAAAGTTTGCTTTAGTAGCATTTGAGTCTTTGAAAGAAAAAGGAATTTTCGTGAAGTGATTAGTGGTCATGTGTTGTGTGTTTTGAAAAGATAAAGAGTTTGTTTCTTTGATTTTCATTGCTAAGAAAGTTATCTTTATATCAATTTTGCATTCTCCAACTCTCTTAGCTAGGGAATTCATTGAAAAAGGAAAAATTAGTTTAAATCATCCTAAGTGCATATTTTTAGTGGATTTCGGTCGAGTCTACACACCATCAGTTTCATCTCCACTACCTTTTGTCTTAAAGAAAAGCCATAAAATTAACGCTTAAAGTAAAATCAATTTAGTAACTTTTTATTTACTAGGGCTCTGAAACACCAATATAGATCAGGCTAGTGTCTTGGAGTAGGAGAGTAATTAACTCTCCAAGACAGCAAAACCAAACAAGTAGCTCATCTTGTGGTAGGATAAATCCAACTGTTTCATTTGTACTCTGGGAAAGCTCCTCTTAAAGGAGAAGCATGAGACCGTGTCCGAACCAGTGAGGGGATCAATCCTCCTTCATTGGGAAAGATGCCAGATACGCACGTACTACAAACGGTAAACCTCGAATTATTGTCGAGGAGCCTGGGGTCACTTGTCGGTAAACCTTGGATTATTGTCAAGGAGCCGGCAAGGGGATTGAGCTTGTTACTCTGCCCTTGCGTGCTATCGGGTCGTAGACTGTTCCCCCAGGTGCATTTGTTGCTGTTGGTAACCTTAGTGACCATTATCTTTAGGATTCTACCGAGGTGACGGTGGAGGGAAGATCCCACTGTACCTGGAGCAGACGTCGGCTAGACTCACTTGGATTTTCCGGGGGGTTCACTTCACTCGAGACGGTTAAAGTGGAGGAACTTGTGCCGGTCTATTCATTAAGCAGGTTGCTGGGGTAACTGTTCTGCCCACCACTTCTGTACTGAATTCGGCGATGTTGGGTTTCATCTCCAACTAGTGTTTTCGGTCCGGAAGGCTACTATTTGTGTATGGTTTGACGCCCTAGATTCTTTAGGCGTGTTATTCAAATTTGTTTGGTTCTTTAGAGATTTTGGTGGTTTGCTTTGAGATTTTACTTTGTTTGTGTGTGCAGTAGTTAAAAGTTTTTAACTGTGGCTGAATTACCAAGATAGTCCCGTAGACTTCGGGGCAAGTCTCCTGAGATTGTTACCGTGGCCGATTTGTTGAGGAAGTCCCGTAGATTGCGGGGCGAACCTCCTGAAGAGGTCCCGAGTCATTACGAAGGTTTGAAGGTCCTTGTAACTCCTAGTGGCAGTAAAGTAGGTTCACCTGAGGAAGGAGAATCGTCGTTGGTAGTCCATCCAGATTACCAAGGTCTAGAAACAGGTTATAATCCCGAAGCAGTTGCAGTTTCCGATCTTGCTGGTAGTTTTTCATCTACTAGTGATATAGGCGAAGAACCTGAAATATCTGAACCTGTTACTCCAACTTCTAGTGCACCTGGTTCACCTAGGGTAGAAAGATTCATCACCGAAAATCTTCCTGCTGGTTTGATAGGTATTGAAGAACTTGCTCCAGAGGAAGAATTTGGCGTATCTATCCTTGAAGATCAACCTACTATTGATCTAAGGGAGCGTGAATCTATCTTTTACAGTCCTCCTAGAAGTACTACTTGGTACCTTTCGTTAACCAATTATTTAGACAACTCAGGGATAAGTTTTTCTCCACCTCGTACTCCTTTTCCGTGTTCACTCAATCTCCTGAATCTTTCTTGTATGGCGGTCCTTATGTTCCCTCTAGGTATCAGTCACTTTCTGGTACTTTTGCGGGAGCATCTCCTCAACCCATTGAACATGGGTTATTAGCTGGAAACAATGGTAATAAACCATTGGGTGTAGGGGACATTTACATGATGTCAGGTTCAGTTCCCAGTTCCCAACCTCAAGGTGGCCAATTACCGCCTGGGGGGCAGCCTCAATTAACGCCTGGGGGGCAACCTCAAGGTACACAAGTTGCATCTGGGGGGCAACCTCAAGGACAGTATGTACCCATAGTACAATACATTCCTCAAGGTCAACCCCAGCCTCAATATGTACCCCAGGGTCAACCTCAGTATCGGTATTTACCTCAAGGGTATCAACCTCAAGGTCAAGGTCAACCCCAGTATCAGTATTTACCTCAAGGTTATCAACCTCAAGGTCAATACTCAAGTCAAGGTTATCAACCACCTCAAGGTCAATCATATGTTCAAGGTACGGGAACTGTGCCTTTCAGTTATCAATCCTACCCTCAATCCGGTTATGGATCTCAATATCCTCAACCTGTCATGGGTCAATACCCCGGAATGAACATAGTGTGGGATCCATCGCAAGTTCAACAGGTATTGCAGCCAAGTGTACAGTTGTCATCTCAAGCTGGACAACCCTTAGTTGCTGGTCCATCCCAGCAACCAGTCCAGTCTAATGTTCAAACTTCTGTACCTTCGGTAGTTACTCAGTCGCCAATTGCACCTAGTACTCCATCTCAAACGACTGCTGCAACTACCGCAACATCTGCTTCTTCCACCACACTTACTTCGGGAGTATCGACAACTCCGGTTTCTACTGTCTCTGCAACTACTCCTCAGACATCTTTACCATTGTCTGGATCTACGATTCAAACTACGGTTCAGATGCCTATAGGACAACCTGGTTTAAGTACGGTTGTCACTAGTCAACCACAATTCGCTTATCAACCGTACCAGGGACAGTACCAATACGGGCCTGCTGTCCAACAGCTGGTTTACCAGTATCAACCGTATCCTGGGTACACTTATCAACAACCTCAACAACCCCAGTACGGTCCGGTTAATCCTGGTTTTCCAGGAGGATACAATATCCCGAATGCGATTCCTATTCCAAATTATCCTGGATATCCTCCTCCTGGGACTGGTCTTGTGACCCAGAGTTTTAGGGATCCTAATCGGAAATTACCGTTTATCGCAACTTTGGATTTACCAGACTTGTCACGCCTAACGAACGATCCAATAAATTATCTTCCGTTTTGGCCGCTAATGCCAAATAAGTTGCCTAATGATATACCCAAGTTCGAAGGTAAGTCTGGAGAGGATCCGTCCAATCATGTGATGACTTACCACCTCTGGTGTGCTTCAAATTCCATCTCGGATGATTCGATCCGCTTATGTATTTTCCAGCGTACGCTCATTGGTCTCGCGGTCAAGTGGTACATTGAGTTACCACGGGCCTCTTTTTACAATTTTAGTCAGTTAGCTACCTCGTTCCTAACTCATTTTCAGTTGCCGGTCAGATATGATAATGGCACGGAGATACTAACTTCATTAAAACAGTCGATGTCCACTTATATTTCCGATCATATACATGAATGGAGACGTCGACGGCGATTAGTGAAAGTTTTTATCCCAAACCAAATCTTAGCTGAATGGTTTGTTAAATCATTATTACCGAAGATTACTGAAGACGTAGCTAAGGCCGGAGTAGTTACTGAGGAGCAAGTAATTTCTCAAGCGCAGTACTTTGACTTAGTTTACACTCAGTCAGGTACGTTACATGAAAAGATCCCAGATCTTCCAAAGTCAAATCAAATCGTTGCTGCTCCTTCGGGATCTCATGCTGTTGATGGCATCATTGGTACGGTAAATACTAAAAGCAAGAAGAAATCTTCAAAGAATTCTTCGCCCATTATAACCTTACCAGATTCCCCGAGAGGAGAGTCTTCTCCTGAAATTTCCGCTGATATTCACACTGTAGAGTCATCTACGGTTAAATCAAAAAATGGTGGGAAGAAGAAGGGTAAGAAGAAGGGTAAAGCAGACAAGACTCCAAAGGAGAAAACAGAAAAGTCGGAAACCAATGACGAAAAGCGCAAACCTCGATATCCTTGTCTTATTTGTGAAGAGGATCATTTTACAAGAGATTGCCCCCATCGGGTCGAGGTTGTGAAAATCGTCAAAGGTTCCTCAACTCCTGCTGTTTTGAAAGATCCATTTCCAAAGCAGCAGAGTAAGATGATAGGTTCTTCCTCGAGTGCCACTGAAGAACCCATATTGATGATGTCTCATGTAAGGATTGTGACTCGATCACACGATTATGGTAGTAAAAGTCCTGTTGATGGATCGAAAGAAGCAGAATCTTCTCATTCAAATCCATCAACCTCAGCTCCCGGTTCCGATCCACTACAGATCGAGAAACCTAACCCTGACTTAGTAATAAAACCGCCCGCCAAGGGTGTACTTCGAAGGTCTACTTTCAATCCACATGCGAGAGCGGCCCAGAATTACAACATTGTTGAGGATTTAGCTGTTTCACCCTCAACAATGTCAGCTTTAGAAGTGCTGCAATCATGCCCAGCACAGCGAAAATTACTTTTGTCGGCTATAGGAGCTGTTGATGTTCAGGACCCGAACCTGATAATCTTTGATCTAGAAAATAGTACACTGCGTCTCCCTCATCAGATGGCTTTCCAGATTCTAGTGATAGTAAAAAACAGGCCTATTCATCGGACTGTAATTGATGAGGGAGCTTCCATGTGTATTATGTCGATTCAGTGTTGGAGATCGCTTGGTTCTCCTTCGCTGAACCAATCCCCGACAATTCTTAAGGCCTTTGATGGCCGTGGTTTCCATCCGTTTGGTATTTTATAGGATTTGCCTATAGGGGTTGAAGGAAAAACCGTTAGTCTGGATGTGGAGGTGGTTGATGCCCCTCTAGACTACAACCTTCTCTTGGGTCGAAGTTGGTATTACGCTATGACAGCGGTCGTTTCATCGGTCTTCAGAGTAATAAAGTTTCCACATAATGGCAAGATCGTAACCATAGACCAGCTGGCTTATTTTTCATCCGACCCAGCCTCTTCAGAGAGTATCCAGCATGTCGGTAAAACGACTATCCCTTATAAGGATGTTGGTGTAGGATTAGTTAAAGATGCCAGTTTACTGGGAACTTTTCCTTTTCCTCCAATCAACGTCGTGTCTTCGTTTGCATCTATTCATATGATTACTTCAAACGCTATTATTTACGATGATCCTTGGATTGTCCCATCTGAATCTGAGATAGACTCATTCGGTGATGCAATGCCTTTGAGTCCATATGAAATTGCCTATGAAGCCGTGCAGTCTTTTTCCGACCCAAGTTCAACCCAAATCGACCAAATGAATGTGGTCCGTGAGGAATCCCTTTTCGCGTCAACCTCGGAGTTAATAACGTTTCCCGAAGTTGTGTCATCTGATGAACAACTTTGTGAAGTCCTGTGTGTAGACGATTTACCATGGGAAGATCTCCATCATAGATCTTCGTTTTTACCTGAGGATGATCGTTTTGAAAACGATTTCTCATCAATCTTTACAGCTGAATATGTCAAAGACGCTCAGAGTCCAATGAAACATCCTGATTCAGAGCTGAATTTGGGAAACATTTCTCGCACTATTCCCATTGACATTTCAGTGAAGCCCGGAATTGTTGAACACATTCATATAGGTGCCTCGTGTTCAGATGATGAAATTCAAACATACAAGGCCCTATTTCAAGAATTCCGCGACGTGTTTGCCTGGTCCTATGAGGAAATTCCAGGAATTGATCCCTCCATTGTTGTTCATGAGATCAAGACTTACCCGGACGCTAAACCCGTTCGGCAACGTTTGCATCAGATACACCCTCGGAAAGCGGCTGCAATTAAAGCAGAAGTTGAGAAGCTGTTGAAAGCATGTTTCATTTATCCGATCCCGTTAACGGATTGGGTATCGAATATTGTTCCAGTTAACAAGAAACAGGGAACAATAAGAATATGTATCGACTATAGGGATATCAATCGTGCTTGTCCCAAGGAAAACTATCCAACGCCCTATATCGATCAAATAATTGATGATTGTGCCGGCAGTGAAATATTTTCCTTTATGGACGGTTTTTCCGGTTACAACCAAATCAATATTCTACTTGCCGATCAACCAAAAACGGCTTTCATTTGTCCATGGGGGACATTTGCTTATTGCAAATTACCTTTTGGGCTTAAGAATGCCGGAGCCACTTTTCAAAGGGCGATGTCTTATGCATTTCATGACATCAAACACATTGTGCAACCATATCTCGATGATTTGCCCGCTCACTCCTTACATCGAGCTGATCACCTTGTCCATTTACGAGCAATTTTTATGAGGTGTAGGCATTATCGTATACGGTTGAACCCACACAAATGTGTCTTCTGCATAGAAGTGGGACGATTGCTGGGATTTTTAGTTTCAAAAGCCGGCATTCGCGTCGATCCCTCTAAGGTCGAAGCTATCATCAAATTGCCTCCTCCTTCGAGTCTGCGCCAACTCCAAAGTTTGCAAGGGAAAGCAAACTTTTTACGCTGATTCATTCCTAACTACGCCAAGATTACCAAGGGTTTTACCCGGTTGTTGAAACAAAATGCTCAATTCTCTTGGGATGAGATAGCTTAGAAATATTTTGATGCGCTAAAGCACGCGTTGACCCATGCACCGTTGCTGCATCCTCCCAACTACAACCAGGATTACTTTTTGTACCTCGCCGCCGCTCATTCCACCATTGGAATGGTCTTAGTACAGGAAGATGAATTCGAAACGGAACATGTGATATATTATCTTAGTAGGACGTTAAATCCCACTGAGCTCAAATATTCACATGTGGAGAAATTGGCCTTGGCAGCTGTTCAAGCTGTCCAACGTTTTCGTCACTACATTCTTCTACGTAAAACTATAGTCATTTCGGATTGCAACCCTATGATTTACATTTTGACAAAACAGTTGCTAGGGGGTAAGTACTCTAAATGGATTGTTATCTTGCAAGAGTTTGACTTGGAGTTTGAAAAGTCTAAGTCTAAGAAATCTTTAGTTTTTGCGGAATTGATGTGTGATTTCCCGCGTGCTGACACAGAAACTGTGGTAGAGGAACCCATTGCGGACGAATCTCTGTTTCTCATCAGCAATTTAGATCCATGGTATGGGGATATAATCGTCTATCTCCAAACCCAATCCTTTCGGCCTGAAGCTTCAAAGTCGGAACGTCGGAAAATTCGATTCCAGTCCCAATAGTACAAAATTATTGGAGATACTCTTTATCGTCGTGGGGCAGATTTAGTTTTTCGTCGTTGCTTAACTCATGAAGAGGCAAAATGGGTTATTAATGACTGTCATTCTGGAGCGTGTGGCGGTCATATGTCTGGGTATGCCACAGCCCAGAAGGTGTTGCGTGCTGGCTACTTCTGGCCGTCCATGTTTAAAGATTGTATCATTGCGGTCTGAAAATGCCACAATTGTCAAGTGTTTGATCGCAAGATGCGCGCACCACCTGCTCCTCTCCACCCTATAATTGCCGTTGGTCCTTTTGCTAAATGGGGTATCGATTTTATTACATGTAACCCTCACTCGGTTGGGGGGCATGCGTATATCATCCTTGCGGTTGATTATTTTACTAAGTGGGCCGAGGCGATGCCTACATTCGAGGCAGACGGCAAGACAGCTGCGATTTTCGTATTCAATCATATTATTGCTAGGTTTGGTGTCCCACAAGCGATAATCACTAACCATGGGCGCCATTTTCGAAACATTATGATGACAGAACTTACAGGTCAGCTTGGTTTACGTCATGATAGTTCTACTCCTTATTATCCCCAAGAAAACGGTTTGGTTGAGTCCATCAACAAAGTTCTAGTTATCATGATCCGACGAATCATTGGTATTCATCGGTCGAATTGGCACAACATGTTATTTTCAGCGCTTTGGGCGTACCGAACCTCAGTGAAAACATCAACAGGGTTCACTCCTTTCCAACTAGTTTATGGTTTGGAAGCAGTGTTGCCCATTGAATGCAAAATCCCGTCACTTCAAATGGCTGTCGAATTACTTCCAGCTACTTCCGAAGAGGAGAAGCGTCTATTATACTTAGCTAAATTAGATGAGACTCGACGTGACGCTGCATTGGCAATCGAGACTCACGCAAAAAGGATGAAAGATCAGTATGATCGCAACATGACCCCTCGTAATTTTTCGGAAGGAGACCTAGTGCTATTATATGATCAAGCTAACGATAAATTAGGTGCTGGAAAATTCGTTCCTATGTGGCATGGGCCCTACATTGTCAAGCGAAAGCTAGCAAAAGGGGTCTATGAGCTGGTAGATTTTGATGGGGACTCTTTGGGTAAGCCCAGAAATGGACTTTACCTCAAGAGGTATTATGCTTAAATGATGGGTATGGAGATTTAGTTAGGTTAGTTTTTCTTTCTAGCTAGTGTGTTTGTTAGAATAGACAGTGTGCTTAGCTTAGAGAGTGTGTTTTTAGTTTTTATTCTGGCTTATCTTGGTTTTACTCTTGATATTGCAGATGTCGACGCCTCTCCAAACGTACATTGGATTCACTGATGGTGCTTGTCGTAGTACACGGAATATCTCTTCCGCAGCTTGGGTTATCTATTCGCCCTCTGACGAGTTAGTTTCGATGCATGGGGTGAGCCTCGGTCAAACAACAAACAACATTGCAGAATACAGTGCAGTGATTGAGTTATTATCTGAATCTATTTCATTTGGGATTCGGAGTTTGATAGTGAGGTTAGATTCTGAACTCGTTGTATTACAGCTTAATAGAGTATATGCCATTAGAAATCCAGTGTTATTAAGGTTATTTTTGAGAGTGCGCCTCTTGGAACGTGAATTTGATTACATTGAATATCAACATATTCCAAGGTCATTAAATACATTAGCAGATGCAATTGCTTCTCGAATGTTAGACAGACATTTGCGATAATCATACATGTAAATTTAAAAACATTTCATCATACATGTTTAACAAGATAAGCCGGTAATAATAATATATATAGATAGGAGTGTGTTAAAATATACATCGTCTTCGATCATAGGTTGAAAAACACCTTATGATCGGCAAAAATGATAAGTACAAAAAACCAAAATGTCATATGTGTCTACAAAAATTGACTAGCCAATCACTGGTGGTGCTCTCTATATGACACCACTTCCCACGCTACCCTACACAGGAACCTCCTGAAAGGTCCTGGGACTGTGACCACATAGCGCTGAAGTCGGATAGGAATATCGTCTATAGTCGTCTCTGGTATGTCCGTTGTGAGATGCTCTAGGTCCTGTTCCAACTCGGCTAAGGTCTCTGCGGCCGCATCCTGTGGGGCCGGTGCTGGTGCAACTGGTACTCTTCTCTCGAATGGTCGGAGATTGGCCGGACGCTGTGGACCTACATCTGCATTTTGAAAATTGTCACTGTCAGTTTTGAGATGATATAAAAAACAAAAAAAAAGTAAATAATTTGAAAACTTGTGAAAAATGAAGTACCTCTGTCGTCCCATTGTTCTCCCTGTGGAAGAACCATGTCCGGATCACCGCGAAAATCTACTCCGGCATAAGGAAAATCCTGGATCGCAAAGACCTGGTCCTCCAACCAGTGAAAGTAACCCGTAGGAAATCGGACAACTCCCGCTCCCTCATCAGGATGCCAGGCCATCACCGCAACCCATCGCATCAACTTTGGCTCCCGAGGAGGCCCAACTGCAACAGTGAGATGTTGTGGGATCAGCATCGGAACCCTCTCTAGGGCAAAGCTCACAACTAGAGGCCCATACCCAAAGGTTTTTAATTGCCCGTTCTTTGCCCTAGTCAGTTGGCCCTTCATATTGGCCAACACAGCATCACACCAGTTGAAAATGGTGCCTCGGTAGCAATCTATCGCCATCCGCATTTGGGACCCAGTGGCAATATGCAAAGCGGCTGCGCCGCAGAGTCTGGTAACTGTAAAGGCAATTACCATAAGTTCAGGCAGGGATATGTATTTGATTTCTATCCCTTTCTCCTGGTGCTGATTATTGCACCACTCTAGCCGGAGGCTAGCAAGGGATTGGCCACCCGACCTAGTCCCGGACAGAGTCAGTTGCTCGCCCCTATCAGGCAAACTAGTGAGAAAATATATGTCTGAGGGCTCTATCTTGAGCTGGTGCCCTCCAATGTAAAAGCATTGATCCTGAACGTTCCACCTTTCAACCAGCCATTCTAAGAATCGCACCTGGGCCCTCATGCCAGGTATGGCCCAGTATTTGTAGAGACCGCATGCTTTCAAAGCATCAATGGAAGGTTGATGATCTATTGCGGCCAAATCGACATCTTCGTGTTCTCTTTCGCGCCAATCAAGCATGGTGGGCAATCTACACACCAGAAAACATTCATTAGAATTCATTAAATCAAAAATTAATGGTTTAGTTTTGAGATTTGGGGTTTTAAATTTACTTTGCGCGGAGTATGCACCCCGCTTTCAGAAAACAGAGCATGGGTACGCAGCTGTTCTGAAGGTAGGCTGCGTACTCCTGCCATTTTCCCATTAACGAAAATGTCGGGGTACGCAGGTCGCCCATGGGGCACCTGCGTACCTTGAAAAGCGGATCTTGAAACCCCAAAGCCCCCCAAAAATCAAACTAGGGCTTAAAATGAAATTCTAAACGGATGAAAACCAAGAAGAGGGTGTTGTGAAATACCTGAAAGAGATGGCGCTCGATTCTGACGGTCGGATTCTCCGCAAAGTCCACGGGAAGTTTCTTGCCAAAAGCCCTTTTCTCTCCCTCAACAGTAAAATGGTAAAAATAACATGGTAAAAGGTCTTTTTATAGGTTTTTTGGATAAATGATTGCTAAGTTTTTTTATTTTTTACCATAGAAGGATATTTTTCAATGCATTTTTGCTTATCTTAAACAGGTATGAGTAATGTGTCGTTTTTGTGCAGGACAAAAAGACTTTCAGGGAAAATTATCATTCTTCACGAACCAAAACATCAGAGTCATCTTTTAAGCCCTTTTCTGACTCCTAAAACATGAAAGATTGCCGAGCGTTTCTTTTACGCTTGTTAAAACAGAATTAAAAGACGGTCCCCTTATAGCTCTTTTCTGACCGTAAAAACAGGAAAAGATTGCCGGGTTTTTGTCGTTTCAAACTCGATACTGGAAATAAAACGACGTGTCCTTGATCGCTTTTTACTTTTCAGGTCAGAGGCACTAATCATGAAAGTACTCCTTGGTCACAAGATCAAGCGGTTCTCTCAAGTATTATTTTATACTTTTTCGGGCTTGGGAGACACAACTTTACGAAAAAGTTCAACCTGGAGTCTTCTTAAGTTTTTTCAGACTCTCTAAAAATGAAAAACGCCGAGTTTCTCCTATACTGGACTCGTTAAAATTTCACAGTAAAGGACCTGTTCGATTACAAACAGGAACAGACCACTCCTTCTTAGGGTTCGAAATCAAAACTAAGTTGGACTCATCCGAAGGATGAGCTTATAATCAAGCATATGTTATCCTCCTCAAGCTTGTTAAAAATAAAGAGGTACTTGCCAGAAATGGTGGGGGAAAAGAGAGAAAAATGAGCCTATTTGTTATCCTTTGTCTCAGAAGAAGCCTTATTACCACTCTTGAACACGACACTTTTCATTCACCTGGGTTGGGAAATACTTTGCCTCACAGTTGATCAAACCACATTGAAAGTCTTCAGCCGGGTATTAACTTTGGGTCAAATGTCACCAAGCCATCTGTCCTGTCGTTATGTGTTCAAGAGGTCTCTGCAATAAACATTCATCTGCAAAATACCCGTCATCCATTTTGACCATCCCTGAGTCAGTCCTTACAGCTACATTTCTTCAACTTGATCTATGATTTCGTGTTGTGGGCTTGCCTGCAACGGGTCGCTTTCTATCGACATCAGCACATTATCTAGAAAGAGGACCTAGGAATCATCAGTACCTTGAAGTCTGCATGCATCAATGGCAGGTTTCTCGCCTTTGACGACAGTTTACATCATCGACTTTCGATCGAAGGATTCCGTGAAATGTTCGACATCAACTCATTCATTCACATCTCATGGATTGTACTGGGTACTTTGAGAACCATTGACATCACTGGTGGTCTCTCTCACACTTGTTAATAGTTTACATCATTGACTGGTAATCAAGTGGTTTCTACCATGTTCGACATCAACTCATTTATTCGCATGGATAGAATCGTACCTGTTCGGGAAGTAGAAATCAAGACCCTAGATCTAGTTTCCACCATCCAGGCTGCGAGGAGTTTTGTATTCATTATATAGTAGACCAACTATAAAAAGATGGCTGCGTCCATACTGTGTCTACAAAAGTCTATGATTATGATGTACTGCAGAATCATTCCTGTATCAGAGCAGTAGATAGTTTGTTAGTTAAAGTTTTCAATCTGAGTATGGGAATGCCTACCTCAGTGATGATATGATCTTATATATGTATTTTGTGTTGAATACTTGCAGGTTCCGACTGGGCTCTCCACAAGATAATCCTTGAAATGATAAAGTACTTCACCCTTCCTAGATGATATGAAACCCTAATCTACTACAGGCTTCGCACTTTAGGGGGCAATCTGTTACACTAAAATTTGTCACCATGACTATTTGCAGTTAGTATGGCTCCATCAACTGTCATACTATCCTCCTTGGCAAGCCTCATACCTCTGCTCTCCATGTCAAACTCCAAGAAAGAGAGAAAGTCATTAAAAATCTATATATCTCTGGGTACGCAGTTTCTCTTAGCCTTACCTGCGTGTACGCACCCCAAGTTCACAATACCTGCGTACTTGTACACTCTGTTTGTAAAGCAATGGGTGCGTACTCCTGTAAAGGTCAAAAGGCGCAAGTTTCACTCCAAAAAAGTTACTTTTGGTCATTTCTAGAGAATTCTAGAAGCTTGTTTGACGTGTATGAAGCGCCTCCAGATGGTTCATGTATCCCTACCAAAGAGGAACTTATCCCATCAAGAGGGGAGCTATCCCATCCAAAGAGGGACTTATCCCATTGATGGTGGACCTGAATAGCTTCCTCTAGAGCACTATAAATACAGGCATTGGGGAGGTTGAAAGCTGAACATTCCTAAGGGTAGATGCTGTTGGAATTAGGACTCCCTTGTAAAGCTTGAGAGGAGAGATTCCCATCCTTTCCTAGCCTTATTTGAGAGTGGGTGAGTTGATCAAAGTAAAGGAAAACTCTTGCTGGACCCTAGGAGGGACTTGCACAACACCAAGGCTTAGGTTGTAATGGTTCCTTTTGTTTCCTCTTAATACAAATGAACTCATTTTTCTCAACAGATTGTTATTCATGATTTGTTTCATATACTCCTTGGTCTGTATGATGGATATGTATTGTTTTATGAGTTTATCAGGTGCTATTTAATCTTTTGGCTTGTTAGTGAATGCAGGTTTCGAAGAGAAGGAGGAGCTCATCCGGATCGGCGAGGCTGGACTACTACAAAGTGTTGGACTAAAGGTATGTTAAGATCCCCTGATTACTTGTATTCTCAATGCATGTTTAGAGAAAGGTAGTGTTTATTTGTCTTGTTTGTCACTAGAAAGCTTTTGCTTCTAGGGAGGTCGGTTGTGTCCGCACTATCGACTCTTTCCGCATGACAGCAATGAAATGAACTTTCTTGAAAAAAGAAAATAACTACTATGTTGATTGAATGAAAAATCTATACTGGTTTACACCTATTTGTAGAAAATGAGATAAACTAATTACTATTAAAAAAATAGCTATAGAAGGGAATCATTCTTTGCAAGTAAATGTAAAGAATTACTATTAGGTGATCCCTTGAATCTTTACTTTCAAACTCTCAAATTTTAATTAGGTGAGTATTTGACTTGGAATAAACCATAGTAAAATAAGCAAGATTTGTAGTCTTATCTTAAAGTTTTGGAACCTTAATATAGTCAACACAATTTGTAAATAAACATTCAATAATCATTCAATCAAAACCATAAAGAAAATTATTACATACATAAGTGGGTAAATGGATTACTATAACAAAATTATTAGTTTGTGAAATTGCAACAATGTCTCAATACTTAAATACACACAAAACCCAAAAGATGGACATCAATCATAAAAAAATAAATCCTAATAAAATACGATAATACCTCACTAAGGAGGGGCCCCCATATCCTTATATTAGGTACCAGAGAGAATGAATAATAGTTTCTCTAATTTAAGTATCCATTCATTAAAAAAACCATTAGAGAAATTTTGAGGTCTAAAATGGTCCTCCTAAGGAATATTATAAAAAAATAGTGGAAATAATAAAATAATATTGTTGGGATGGGGTCAAATTTGGTAAAGTTTTGGTAAATATTATGAAGTCTCTGCATTTTGAGGAGCTGAGCACGAGTAGCGCAGGTTGATAGGAGTCAAAGGGGATTTTAGAAAGTCAAATCCCCTTAGTTTGTTAATATTTAAGCTATTTTGTGACACGCTCATGGTTCGTGGACCATGTTATTGTAATGAAGAATCATATAAAAAGGAGTCATAGAAGAGTCATAGCATCAGGAATGAAGAGCATAAAAAGGCAAGTTTTGGGTCTATTTTGTCTATTCTCTACTTGGGTGAAGGGGGAGGCTCCTGTATCTATGTGCACGGAGACCTTGGTAAGTCCACAACTAAGTGTGTGGGCCCCTGAAGCTGTGTGCGCAGGGTTGGAAGAGTCTGTAATAGAAGATCTAAGCATAATAATGGTTGTTATGAAGAATTATCTGTGTATCATTGCTTATCTCTGAATTTACTATATGTTTTAATCTGTCGAATGAAATTAATCATGAAAAGTACTTAATATATGCACGAAGAAGTATATCTGTTTATTTACATGATGTTATGAATGTTTAGCGCAATCGGGGAAGGGTTTAAATCTGTTAAATGTTAGTCGTTGTAATTTTTGTGTTTTAGGGTTAGGGTTTGCGAAGGTCGGGATAAAGCCTTAAGTTTAACATAAACACATCACATAGTCCATTGGATGCAGAAATGTGGTTCTAACATCCCCAAATAATGCCTCAGGTGAGACTGCAACCTGCGCTACGCGAGTTGTTGCCGAAAGGGCCAGTAGTGTAGGGTTCTGTTGGTTAGTGCAACTAACTCTGAACTAGGGTCCAAGCCCCTTCAATCCAACAAATGGTGAAGTAAGACTACCTTCACAATAGAATGGGGCTCATTTCAGTATACAGTTATGCCCTTTGGACTTAAGAATGCCCCCACGATCTTTTCTAGGGTGGTAGTCGCAGCTTTTAAAGAATTTATTCATAAACATTTGGAGGTTTACTTTAATGATTGGACAATGTTTAGGTTAGTGAAGAAGCATGTTTCCAGTCTTCGCCTAATGTTGGATACTTGTCAAAAGTATCAAATATCCCTTAATCTAAAGAAGTGCATCTTTTGCGTACCATATGGGATACTCTTGGGCCACGTTGTTTGTAAGCAGGGGTTGATGGTGGACCCTGCCAAAATTGTAGTGATTATTAATCTGGAGCCTCCAAGGAATGTCAAACAACTACATGCAACACTCGGCCATATAGGATATTATAGGAAGCTCATCAAAGCATATGCATAGACCACTGTGCCCATGGAAAATTTATTGAATAAGGATGCGACATTTTGTAGGGATGATGACTGCCAGAAAAACTTAGATTTATTGAAGGAAAATATGGTTACAAAACCTATTCTGGTGTTCCTCGATTGGAAGAAATAATTCCACGTACATGTAGATGCATCCTGCATAGTATTACGAGCAGTGTTAACCCAACCAGGCACAAGTGATACTTATTATCCGATTGCATTTGCGGGGAGGAAGTTGTCTAAGGCAGAAAATAATTATTCAACCATGGATCATGAAGGATTGGTGATGGTATATGCACTTCATAAGTTCAAACATTATTTTTTGGGTGCGCGCTTCAAAATTTACATAGACCACTCCGCTTTGAAGTATCTGGTCAACATGTCTGTGTTTGGGGGGGGGAATTTGTAGGTGGTTACTGCTATTTCAGGAGTATGACTTTGAGGTATTTGTGAAGCCAAGGAAATTAAATGTTGGACCAGATCACCTTTCGTGGATTTAAAATGGTGAGGAACCTAAAAGTCTTGATGAAGGCTTTCTTGATGCATAGCTCTTTGTTGTGCGCATCACAAATGAAAATTTGACAGACATAATCCAATTCTTATCTATAGGTACAACTCCTGAAGGGTATATGACATAGCATAAGAAAGAATCAGTGGTCAGGGCCGCAAATTTTTTTGTTATTGAAGAGCACTTGTATAAAATGGGTTCAGATGAAGTTCTGTGCAGATATGTAATGGATTATGAAAGACAAAGTATCCTCGCTGAAGCCCATGGAGGAATTGTCAGAGGACAGTATGCGGGAAGAGCAGCTGCATAGAAAATCCTTCGAACTAGGTTATAGTGGCCAACTGTACACAAGGATTCTAAGGAATATTGTAGAGTGTGTGATGTTTGTTAGAGGATTGAGAATTCATTGTGAAGGGATGAATTTCCTCTGAACTCACAAGTTTCATTACAGCCATTTGACAAATGGGCCATAGATTTTGTAGGACCTATTTAGCCACCAGGAAAGAAGATAGGAGCACAACACATCATCACAACAATAGAATACTTGACCATGTGGGCTAAGGCACAACCTGTGAAGGATTGCAGCGCGACTACAACTTTAAAGTTCATATTTGAATAATTTTTGTCTCGGTTTGGTTGTCCTAAGGTTTTGATGAGTGATAGGGGTTCACATTTCTTAAATGAAACAATTGCTGCATTGCTTGAAGAATTCCAGATGTATCATCAGAAAAGAATGCTATATCATCCTCAAGAAAATGGCATGGTGGAAGCATTTAATAAAATCATATAAAATTCTTTGACAAAGATTTGTAATGTAAATATAAATGATTGGGATGTGTGCATACCAGCTGTTCTTTGGGCGTATAGAACTACCTGTAAGAAGTTGACTTGGCATACACCGTTCAAACTAGTTTATGGACAAGAGGATGTAATTACAATGGAGTACATCATGCCCAGTTTGCGAATTGTTTCAGTCATAGAAATTCCCAATTGTGATATCATGGAGGAATGCCTCGCACAGATAGTTGAGTTGGAAGAAGATTGCTTCCTAGCGGGTTTTCATCAGCAGATGCAGAAGGCTCTCAAAAAGGCGTGGCGTGATCGCCACATTAAGCAATGCACCTTTAAAATTGGAGATTTAGTGCTACTATATGATAGCAAGTTTATGAAGTTTCCTTGAAAATTTCAGATGCATTGGTTGGGGCCATACATGGTCAAGGAGATTACGGATGGAGGTGCGGTTCAGCTCGCGAAACTGAATGGGGAGTTGTTTTTAGGAAAAATCAATGGGAGCTGCTTAAAGTTGTACATGGGTGATCCTTACAGGGGTGATCCCACCCCTACATTGTTATAGACATTTTTGTGCCTTACAACATTAAGCATGAAATGTCCATAATCTAAGGGATTCAAGTCCCTAAACATGTTGTTCCTACCCCTAGAGGAACAAGGATAACAAACCACAGCAATTCACAGAAGTTCTCCACCAGAAATTGCTCAAAAACAAGTCAATTCAGGATCAATTCAGTGGCTCCACTAGCTGTTTGCGCTAAATGTCAAAGCCAACACTGGCTACCTGCGCTGAATGTCAAATCCAACACTGGCTACCTGCGCTGAGCGAGAGTGGACATGTGGCAAGTTCATTCCACAAGGTGTCAAAACCCAGGAAGCTTCCAAAATGACACTTGCCTCAGGGAATTCGACTGGTGATGAGTAAGAGGTTCCAAATCTCCAAGTGGAAGCAAGAACCTCCAAGTGGAATCAAGAACTGACAGAGGGAGAGGACACTAGTCAGATCTCAAGCTGACTCATCCTCTCTCCAAACATCTATATATGGATCTCTCCTCCATGAGATCTAGAGGCTGGAATTTTTTTATTGCAAAGAATTGCTGTTGGTTTGAGATTGGAATCATTGGGTGCTTAATGCTTTGAAAGGGGGTGAAGA
This sequence comes from Pinus tabuliformis, assembly GCA_031772625.1. Taxonomy (NCBI): domain Eukaryota; kingdom Viridiplantae; phylum Streptophyta; class Pinopsida; order Pinales; family Pinaceae; genus Pinus; species Pinus tabuliformis. The sequence goes on along the minus strand of CM062805.1, from coordinate 414,013,091 downwards.
TAGGAATTCCATTTGCTGGGAAGGAGATGCTGGATTGGAGCCCTCTGGGTTGTATCTCTTCCTGAACCTTGTTATTCATCAATAAAGCTATCTTGGTTTCTCCTATATACTGATGTATTTTTGATGTATGATTGCATTAGTATATTTAGTTTGTTTCTAATCCTGAACTAGTTATGAATATGAATCCATGTCTTGTGTAGTGTTCTCTTCTTGTGATCTTGCAGAAACCTCTTGAAGCTAGGCGAGCGAGAAGGCAAGTAGCTGGGAACTCTCCAAGAGAAGAGAAGCCGGATCGAGGGACAAACGGAAGACACCGGTTAGTCCATCCATCTCTCTCTTCATTCTTAATTCATAAAGGAAGAATACTAGAATAGCTGTCTCTGTTTGTTGCTAAGGCACTGTCACACCTTAGGTGGATAGGATCGTCCTGCATAGGCATTTTTCCCCACAACAAATTGGCGACTCCACTGGGGACATCTGTTTAGTCATTTTATTTGTGTTTCCATCATTGTTTGTTTCATAGACTCGACAGCAACAATCGAACTGCATCTGCTATTCCCAGATGCAAAGTAGACAGTTGCTGCTTTGATCCAATCACTGGACTTGTCTATGATCTGAACAATGGACTCACAAATGATTTGATGATCCTTTGTGATAGATCTTAGTACTCCCTCAAAGCATCCCTTTGATTGCACCTTGCTTGTTGCTTTTATTTGGCTTGAAACAGTAGATTAAATAGCAATCTGTGACCCAGAACCAGTGAGAAATGAGAGTTTCTCCTTCAGCGCAGACCTTGTGAAGGGATTCTGCATTTCAACGTAGGTCTCGTGAAGGCTACCTGCGCTGAACCAGTTTGGCCTAGTGCAGCTGGGGTTCTCTGCTCTGTTTTGCCTTGTTTTGATCTCTGATTTTTGGAGCCTGTAACCAGCATATGTACCAGTCTGATAACCCCTTTTCTCTGCTTAAATTCCGCCTCCTTTTGTACAAAAAGACTGTGAGTGTTTTTATGTGTTTGTGGCGTCATTTACAGTTTTCCTTTGCCTGAGTGAAATAATCATCCTGTAGCCCTTGATTCAGATCTGTTGATTATGATCTTAGGAGAGAGTTCATTGGCTGTTTGCAGTTGATTATACATTTACTTTTGCATTTGGTTTGAGTTTGTCTCTTTTAAGTGTCGAAACAAGTATTCATTTCGAAAATCGTTAAGTGTTGTAATCTCTTCTACCCTCTCTGATTTCGAAAAAGTAAACTTGTTTGTATTTGTCATTTAAAAGCAAATTCAAAGTTGTACAAAAAGCTTTCTTTGTAGGCATCAATACTAAGAAAGCGGAAAACAAACACCTGCATTGTGCATTTGCATTTTGATAGTTTGCATGTTTGATTTAGGAAAAGTGCATTAGAGTGTGCTGATTGCTCTTTGAGAAAAGATGGTGTCTTTCTTTTCCCTTAGTAGCTAGGATTTTCAAAGTTGAAAAGATATAAAGCTTGCTTATCATCTTTAGACTGCATTTAGGAATTGTATCATACATCTCGTGGTGAACCTTGAAAGGCAAATTTCTAAAAAGATCAACCTAAAATAAATTGAATGAACTTAACAACGCTTTGCAACATAACGCACAACATAGAGGTCTGGGCTAGAGACGTGTTCCGGCGTCGTAAAGCCTGGTGACTGTCGATCTCGTGGATGGTGGGTGATTCCTCCTGAGGGACGATAGCGCCAGTACAGATTGTGCTCCCACGTACCGTCGCGTATATATTGGGAGACCCCTATAGGCATAAAACCTTTATCCTTAGGAAGCCGTGTCGGCCGCCCTACTGATCGCAATGCACTGAACACAGCATTCAGGAAGATCGACCGCCCGTACCCTAAAAAGTATTCTGCGGTTTTGCGAAAAGTTTGGCACACCCTCTGCCTAGAACTCCAGAGCAGTTCCTTTTGGCCTTTTTTAGACTCTATAACGGAAAAAGTCCATCCGAGCATTTGTCACTTCGGGCTCGTTAAAACATCGAAGGAGACTAGAGTCATCTTTAGCTTTTTCTCGACTCTTTAAAACTGAAAAAGCAAGTTGTGTCTAAGCGTCGTTAAAAATTTATTTTAAACGGAACAATCACCCTTTATTCCTGCACTGATCTTTAGGTTGAAAAAATGGAGCACACCAACCAAGGAATTCCCCTTGGTGGAAATCCTAGTCCCTTCTCCTCTTGGGGAGATGTTGATGCGCCCCACATGGCCACATTGTCACTTCCAGGACTGACGATTGGCCTGCCGGTCTAGCTCTTTTCAACCAATGTCGTTCAGAACACCACTATTCCTGAACAGTCGAGTCAACAGTTAGACCAGACCAGAGTTGCCCACCAGCCTTCTACTTCATCTAATTCTTCCTCTCCTCCTTCCTCTTCGCTTGACGGAACTGGTAAAACAAAAAACCAAGTTCCTAAGGAGAAGAAGGAAAAGAAGAAGAAAGAGAAGAAGAAGAAGGAGCCAAAAGCGACTGGGGGCAAACAAGTGTCGTCTGACAAAAATCCACACACAGCACTGACCAGGCCTAAATCGCCATGTGTCATATGCAAGGGAGACCACTTCCACAGAGATTGTCCCTGCATCCCTCGGATACTAAGGGACTAGTCTCCCCGTTTGCACAATTCGGTAGCGTCAACCTCTGATAGCCATGTTGACTGCTCACCGTCAACTAGTGAAAGTGAAGCCCCAGGACAGAGAGGGAAAGCTATATTTCCCTGCAAACTGTGTGAAGGCGACCATGCCATCCACCGTTGTCCCTTCTTAGACGAGGCCAAAAGAGTTTTGGAAGATCGCCCGATTTTACGAGCGCAACTTCCTCCTGGATATCAAAAACTCCTGCCAAGTCCTTCACTAGTTGAGAACCCGGCTGGCCTGCCCAGGTGGTCAGCCGAAGCACCTATCATTGAAGATGAGCCGTCTGGATCCATGCCTGATGAAAGTCAAAAGGCTGAGGCGGCAGTTGACCCGGTTTTGCCTTCGGAGGCTCTATCTTCGAATGATACCATCACAGAGGAGAATAAAGACGACACCGTCAAAATTCTCTTCATCAACACAAACTCCGACGAACAAGGGGGCAATTTGCCCATTCCTTTATCGCAGGAAGGAACTTCGTCAGAGTCACATCCGACCGTCTATTCGGTCCCACCACCAAGCAACCTAGTTGTCTCGTTCGACTGGAACCAACTAGGCAGACCTCAGTTGCCAGCAAGCATACCATTCAGAATTATCGTTCAAATATACAGAATGGTAATGGCTGGCACTATCATTGATGAGGGGGCATCTGTGAGTATCCTTTCCTCTATTGCTTGGAAAGCGCTTGGTTCGCCAGCGCTTTTGCCTGAAATGAGAAATCTATCAGGCTTTGATAAAGGAACCAGTCGACCTTTAGGGATCCTCCCCAATGTGCCCATCACATTGAAAGGGAAGACCATTCAAATGAACGTGATGGTCGTTCAAGGACCCTTGGATTATAACCTACTCCTTGGACGAGACTATATATATTGCATGGGAGCCATTGTCTCCTCACTCTTTAGAGTAATGTGTTTTCTACATGAAGGAAGAATGGTCAAGCTCGTGGACCAACTTTCATTTCCCGGATCACGCATCGCAAATAGTCATGTACCATCCCTAAATGGTCTATTCACGCAAGAAGTGTCTCAACCCATGGTCTGTCCTCCTGATGAGCGCGAGTAATCCGGGAGGATATGACTGGAACCCAGGGGGCATGCGTCCTGGTCTGCTTCGGCAGGAAAACTTTGGGTATAGGGTAGGTTTCCGCGGGAGAATATGACTAGTCCGTACCCCGTCCGTCTAGGAAGAGGGGTTGTTCTAGAATAAGATTCTTTTGTCAAAGTTATGTGAGTTGGCGGGCATCGTCGCTCACCTTTGTCTATTTCGGTAGACATTGCCGAGGAAGTGTTTTGTTTGAAAGATTAACGAGACAATCTTTGGGTAACCTGAAAGAGGTAAGCCTCTCTCGTTAAAACAAATGTTTTGGCGGAAGTGAAGTAGAGGTAACCTTGAAACTCTGTTTTATACCTGGGGGCATGCAAACCTTTTGGAGTGCAAGCAAGGGGCGGCTATTTATTTTTTAAATTTTTAGGACCTCTAACCCTTTAAACTCATAGGATTAGTCGTTTCCAAACTTGCATAAAGAAAGGATCTGGAGCAAAGCTTAGTGAGATGAAGCTCCATAAAAAATAGAATCTTGATGAGACACTCTTATCATATGACTGGGTAATCGAGCAGTTTTAGCACACAGTTCATGCTCGTTAAAAAATAAACGCAAGATCCGAGCAGTTTTAACGCGGACTTCATGCTCGTTAAAAAATAAACATAAGCAATGAGCAAGTGTTTCCACCAGCGTTTAAGCTCATTTTAAAATAAAAAATGAACCTACCTGGTAAATAACCACTACGAATGTAACCTTATCAACCATTAAAGCCTTGGTCGTGTTTGCACCGTCACCTCCACTTTTCATTTGGCCGATCGTTCACCTCCATATGATTGTTTACCCATTTTGAGGAACAGCTGCGAAGAGTGATTTCACCTAGCCATCCTTGTGACACTGCCGTGATTGGAAAATTCCAACCTGTACCTGGAATCAGCTGCTAACCCTGTTTATCACTCGTTCCTCAAAAGACGAGTCTTCTTTAAGCTCTTTTCATCTGACTCGTAAAATATGAAAAGATTGCCAAGTTTTGGCCTTCCAGCTCGTTAAAGCGACCGGAAGTGCTATCCCTCCTCTAGATTTTAATCTTTTTGGACCTGAGGGATTATTGCACAAAAAGATCGAGCGCTTGTTTTATTCGGCTCGTTAAAACTATCGAAAACTCATCCCTTCTGTATTGTTTTATACTTTTTCGGACCTAAGGGATTATATGACGAAAAAGGACTTTTGGAGTTAACTTTATGTACCTTTTCAGACTCTCTAAAAATGAAAAGGACCGAGTTATCTTTGTCGTTAGACTCGTTAAAATCATTAAATAGCGACAAACTTGTCTTTAGACGAGAACGAGTTTCACTATCGCTAGGCTCGTTAAAACATAGCGATGGGCTTGCCCGAAGGGCAAGTTATAGAACAAGCATATGTTATCCTCCTCAAGCTTGACAAAAATAAAGAGGTACTAGTCAGCAATGACTAGGGAAAAATTGGGAGAAACTAAAGAAAACTTTGATGGTAGCAAGTCGCTCTTGAACATGACACTTTTCCTCCGTACCACAATCGGGTTGGGTTGTTTCATTCACCGGTCACATCACCATGGTCTCGCCATACCATCCATATTTGGGGTAATGCTACCGATCCATCGCATCAGTGTCGCCATATGTTCAATAGAAGTCGTTCAGAAAAGTCAACCGTGTCCCATCCACTGCCATACATTATCCTTCATCCTTTCATGACCGCCACCCTGGATCATATGTCACAGATCGTTTTCACCTCCATCAAAATCATTAGCTCCGTTCCGTGTCATTGATGTGGGATTCATTAAGGCCCTCCTTTGACGGATCGCTTCTTGTCGAAATCAGCTCATTATCCAAGAAGTTGATCTAGGAACAACCCCTTCAGTACTTTGAAGCTTGCATGCCTCAATGGCAAGTTTCTCACTTCCGGCGACAGGTATACATCAATGACCTTCGACTGAAAGATTTTGCGTGGTGTTCGACGCCAAGTCCTTTATTCACACCACGTGAATTGTACTGCAGTACCTTGAGGGTCATTATCATTATCGGTTATTCCTCTCGCGCTTGTTAACGGTTTACCTCATTGACTAGTAATCAAGCGATGTCTTTCCATGTTCGACTTCAGAACATTTCTCACATGGATCGACTTGTACTTAGAGTGAAGATCAAACTAGTTTGAAGACCCCAGATCTAGTTTCATCCATCCGGGCTGCGATATATATTCAGGAAAGATAAAGACATTGACATGTACATCATTGCAGCAGATAATCATCCTACTCAAAGGATGATAATTTCATCAAAATTATCAGTCTACCATCAGACGATTGTCTGTTCTATGTACAGAAAAATGAATTTATAAAGCTGAGCATGGGAATGCCCGCCTCATCTAGATCATGAAAGCAGTATGAAAAATAATGTATTGTATTGTATCTTATTACAGGTCTCCTCCCAGCATTGGATGAACTTCGGATCCCCCTGATAAAGCATTTCACCCGATAAACGGCCTCATACTTTAGGGGGCAACTATTATAGACATTTTTGTGCCTTACAGCATTGAGCATGAAATGTCCATAATCTAAGGGATCCAAAGTCCCTAAACGTGTTGTTCCTACCCCTAGAGGAACAAGGCTAACAAACCACAGCAATTCACAGAAGTTCTCCACCAGAAACTGCTCAAAAACAAGTCAATTCAGGATCAATTCAGTGGCTCCACTAGCTGTTTGCGCTGAATGTCAAAGCCAACACTGGCTACCTGCACTGAATGTCAAATCCAACACTGGCTACCTGCGCTGAGCGAGAGTGGACATGTGGCAAGTTCATTCCACAAGGTGTCAAAACCCAAGAAGCTTCCAAAATGACACTTGCCTTAGGGAATTCGACTGGTGATGAGTAAGAGGTTCCAAATCTCCAAGTGGAAGCAAGAACCTCCAAGTGGAATCAAGAACTGACAGAGGGAGAGGACACTAGTCAGATCTCAAGCTGACTCATCCTCTCTCCAAACATCTATATATGGATCTCTCCTCCATGAGATCTAGAGGCTGGAATTTTGTTATTGCAAAGAATTGCTGTTGGTTTGAGATTGGAATCATTGGGTGCTTAATGCTTTGAAAGGGGGTGAAGATAGGAATTCCATTTGCTGCGAAGGAGATGCTGGATTGGAGCCCTCTGGGTTGTATCTCTTCCTGAACCTTGTTATTCATCAATAAAGCTATCTTGGTTTCTCCTATATACTGATGTATTTTTGATGTATGATTGCATTAGTATATTTAGTTTGTTTCTAATCCTGAACTAGTTATGAATATGAATCCATGTCTTGTGTAGTGTTCTCTTCTTGTGATCTTGCAGAAACCTCTTGAAGCTGGGCGAGCGAGAAGGCAAGTAGTTGGGAACTCTCCAAGAGAAGAGAAGCCAGATCGAGGGACAAACGGAAGACACCGGTTAGTCCATCCATCTCTCTCTTCATTCTTAATTCATAAAGGACGAATACTAGAATAATTGTCTCTGTTTGTTGCTAAGGCACTGTCACACCTTAGGTGGATAGGATCGTCCTGCATAGGCATTTTTCCCCACAACATACGTAATGAATAGATGGATGATGATAATCTTAGTACTTCAGACAATTGCAAGGAAGTGCAAGACTAAAAACTACACTGGGAGAAGGACAGTTTGGTGAAGTGAATGGGATGTGCAACAAATAGGGGAAAGGAACAGTGGGGAGTTGTGAAAAAGGAGCTACCCTAGCACGGTGGGTCTCACACAGCTTGGCCAAAAAGTGACCATTGGAAGCACTTTAGATGATTGGATGGCTATTTTTCCGTTAAAGGGAGTGGGGGCAAATCATTTAAGGAACATATCTTTAGAAATCTACTACCAAAAGTGCATTAATGATAGAGATCGGGAGGGAACATATGGATTTGAATTCAAAATGGGCTATAAATACAACATCCCACTCCACATTTAAACCCTTAGCATCCAAAGAAATTTCCTTGATCTTTTGCGCCATAGTTTGTACCAACACAATTGTTGCATCTCTGGAGGGGATTGGAAATAGATTCAAGAGAATTTTTCGCAAAAAGGATTTGGGTGGAGGCAAATTTACCTGAGTGGCAGAGGGAAATATTCTAGGAGAGAATGACTGCAACACAACCCATGCCTACCACAACTCCTAGGTCGTTGTTTCCTAAACCCATTTCCCCTATGGCAAGAGAGAAGAAGAAAAAGAAGCCACAACAAGTGTTGGTGTAGGAATCACCAAACAAAATTCCAATGGAAGTTAGACAGAAGGGTCAGATGGATAGGAGCAAGAAGCCGATGGAACCCTTGGACTTGGATGATGAAGAGTTGAATATGGGGGTTGAAGATATTGATGCAGAGGAAGCAGTGCCAATTTCTTAGCTACCACCTTATGTACCCCCTAGAAAGCCCAATTCCAAAGTGACTAAGGGCCCAGACTTAGGGAAATTCTAGGTCTCCACACCATTGTTGTCAGAGTATGTACCTTTTGAGGGCAATTTGTTGGCCCAGGTACCTTTTTTGAAGATGGAAGATTGAGGCCTAGGTGATCACGGAAGTTCCCATAGTTTGAACCCAACAAATACTTGAAGTTAGTTTACTATGAGGAGTTAGTTATTCCACATCTTGAGCCAATGAACTAGGCAGCCAGAATTGAGCACACGGGGTTTCTCAACATGTTGTGGATGCCACATTTTAGTTGCAGTATCATTAACACTATGTGTGTGCGTCAATTATTGGCACTGGTTCATGATGGGTGCCTTTAGTTTGGAGGGCCCATCCCAATTACCGACATGTTGGTCCACCGAATAACTTTGTTTCCTTATCAAGGCATGAACCTCGCATATGCTTTTGCAGAGAAATCGCAGGAGAAGAAGCTGGTAGATCAAACGAAGAGCAACTTCAGGTTAGTGAAGAAGTCACATGACTACGCCATCGAATGGCACTGTACAATTTATTGCGCAAGTAATGGCTAGAAATATAATGAGTAAGTGTCGCGCTAATGAAGTGTCAACACCAGTAGTATTTTTGGCTGTGCAGTGCAGCAAAGGGGTCCAATACAATTGGGCCAAGTATCTATGTCATGAGTTCTTGGAGGATTTTCACGAAGCCCAGGAAAATGGCAAGGCATCCCAGAAAAAATACAAAGTTTAGCAGTTTGCAAGCAAAGATTGAGGCAACACCGGCAGAGTGATTCGGGACGAGTCATGACTTTGTGTTGGGGGAGTATTAGGACAGGGTCCCACGGGGTCAATTTTGGTAAATTTTTGGTAAATATTGAAAAGTCTCCACATTTTAAGGAGTGGAGCGTGAGTAGCGCAGGTCGATAGTAGTGAAAGGGGCTTTTAGAAGGTCAAAGCCCCTTAGTTTGTTAAGTGTTACGCTGTTTTGTTACGTTTTTTTGTGACACACCCATGGTTCGCGGACCTTTGTATTGTAATGAAGAATCATAAGAAAAGGAGTGATAGAAGAGTCATAGCATAAGCAACCAAGAGCATAGAAAGATAAGTTTTGGGTCTATTTTTTCTATTTTGTACTTGGGTGAAGGGGAAGGTTCCTGCATCGGTGTGCACAGAGACCTTGGTAAGTCCACAACTGAGTGCGCAGGCCCCTGCAACTGTGTGCGTAGGGTTGGAAGAGTCTATAATAGAATATCTAAGAATAATAAAGGTTGTTCTAAAGAATTATCTGTGTATCTATGTATCATTTTTTATCTCTCAATTTATTGTATGTTTTGATCTATCGAATGCAATTAATCATGAAAAGTACTTAATGGATGCTTGACGAAGTTGATCTATTTATTTACATGATGTTATGAATGTTTAACGCAATTGGTGAAGGGTTTAAATCTGTTAACTATTAGTTTTTGTAATTTCCAAGTTTTTTACAGTTAGGGTTCATGAAGGTTGGGATAAAGCCCTAAGTTTAACATAAACACATCACATAATCCTTTGGATGCAGAAATTTGGTTCTAGCATCCCCCAATATTGTCTCGGGTGAGAATGCAACCTGCACTATGCAGGTTGTTGCCGAAAGGGTCTATAGTGTAGATTTATGTTGGTTAGCACAACTAACTCTAAACCTGGGTCCAAGCCCCCTCAAGCCAACAAAGATTAGATGAAATCATCAAATTTTAGAGGGAAAATAAAAAAAACTGCTTTTTTCCACTCATATTTTCAACCTACCTCCCTATGTATTTACTCAAATTTCGAGCAGGAGCACTCATTGCATGTGGAATTTAATTTTTCGGCCAAGGAATACCCATGTTGCATACTTTCGATGGACCCTACTACACAAAAATGAGAAATTCATGAAAAAATGTGATTGCAATCACATTTTTCATGTTTTTATCATTTTTTGTGTGGTAGGGTCTATCGAAAGCTTACAAGATGGGTACTCCTTGGAAGAGTAATTAAATTGCACATCCAATGAGTGTTTCCACTCAAAATTTGAGTTAACCTGTAGGGAGATAAGTTGAAAATAAGAGTTGAAAACGTAGTTTTTTTTTTTTAATCTTTTTACCTTTTTAATCCAAAAATGGTGAATCATCCCCCATGGTTGACATTATAATATTGAATCCTATTCATTCTTATAAAATCTATTTTGGTTTTACATTTTGAGGTCCATTTTAGAACTCAAAGTTTCTCTAGTAAAGGTGAAAAACTCAAACAACTCTTTTATTAAATAGTAAATGATTTACAATGTATCAAAATTATAAAATTATTTTCTCTCCTTCCCTCACAAGTTGTGTGTGATACTTATACAACTATACAATGGTTTATCTTTATCAAATGATTCTTAGGATAATGAGAGCCTATGATTCTTGGGATGATCTCAACTTTTGGATTGAAAACATGAACTTGTTCGTAACAGTTGACCTGAAATATAATGAGATTATAATTTGTTATGAGGAATCTATGTTTTCCATTCAAGTGAATGATAATTAAAAAACTACCATGCTCAAGACATCATGGTTTTTAGGGCCAACAAACACATGCATGAAAAATACAATTGTTTTCCTTTGACTATTTCCAAAAAGTAAAAGTCCCTAATTGTGTGGTTTTCCTTTACCAAACAATAATTCCATTTCATCTGAGTAATAGCATCATCCCCAACATAACAAAATTGGTTGGTGATACTAGTGTAAAAACAATGGTGGCCATAATTGTAATAGAAACAATGTCCAATACTGTAACATTAGGTGTAACAACAATAATGACCATTAGTGTAACATAAACAACACCAACTATTGTAACAGTAGGTATAACAAAAACAATGTCCATTAGCGTAACAACAATGGTAACCATCAGTGTAAAAAAAAAATATATCAATGGTGTTACAACAATGATATATGGCAGTGTTAAACCTACAATGTACTAAAAACATAATAACAATAACATACTTTAACTATAACAACAATGGTATCTAGTTCCCTATACATGCCATCCTAGGGTAGTGGCTCATAAACCCTTTTTGTAAGTGAGCATAAAATGTTAATTCCTCTTAATTACATAAGCATAATTCACTAAGATGAAAAAATATAGAGGAATGTACCTTAGACAAAATATATGGATATAAGCAAAGGTAAGCTCAAAAATAACTAAAATGTTAGGAAGAAAATGCTCAAGAAAGCAAGGGAAGGGTTGGAAAAGATGCCATTTTAGGCACCCATCTTTATTGTAACACCCTCATCCCACATCTACCCAAGTAACTGACCAACTCAGGTAAATATGTGACAAGAGGCCACTATAATGAGATTCAACCTCCTAAGTCACCTTAAGGAATTGAAGTCGATGAAAACACACCATGTAGGCCTTTCACATCAGCTACAGAACTCCCAAGAGCCATCCCAACCACTCAGGTAACCAGTCCCTGGGTCCCATTAAGTTTTTAGACCATTAAACTCCTAGACGCTCCCTTGATATAGACAAGGGTGCGTCTGGGATGCTCTAGATGCTCCCACAACATGGGTATGCATGCGTTAGGGGAATTTTCTCCTCGGACATATGCCTGCAACTCTGGGATTTGTGCCACTTTTCAGGCCTAGAGGCCAAGTCACTACCTAGAACTCAATGATAGGTTCATAAATGAATTCACACAATATAACAATCATACATTTGCGAAAATATTGACAATGTCTAGACTAGACCCCTACTAGCCATGACAGGCATTTCATCAAACATGTCGCAAATATGTAATCTACAAGTTTAAACAACAAATCTGAGCATAGGGGTCTCATACTTATCTGAGTATTGATAAGGAGAATTGTTCCCTTATATCATTAGTTGCATTATCATCTATTAGGTCATTGATACATTATTCATTGATTTACAAATCAAAACATGTGGAGATCCATACATCATAATTGTCATAATACATGCTTATAACCAACATAATAACAACATAAATATCAAGGATACATCAACCATAGAATCCACATATAAAACAATAAATTTACACATAAGATACCAAGTAAATAACATCTTATTATTGAATGCAAAATCCAACCCAGTATTGGACTACCACATTCCACCTGATCATAGATTGGTTGACCCAGATCTCACTTCATCTAATCACCCCTATGCCATATTCCAAGTAGGAATGTGGGACTCAAACCAAAAGAACCAACGAGGGCATCTCGATGCTACACCACCTCACCCTAATTAATAGAAACCAGGATTTACCGCATTCCACATTGGATCACTAGGCCAACACAATAAACATGTAATAATAGGCTTTACCATGATCTCCACCATATCACTAGGCCAAAAAAAGCATGGATGCCACCATATTTCTCCACATACATCGTGAGGAATTTTCTTGTATCCTAGTCTCTCAATCTTTACTGCAATCCATACCAGATCACTAGGCCCCAAACTAGGACTCCACCCTCTAGTATTTATCATATATCCCATCATTCACTGACAAGGATTCCTAGGCCTAGTCAAGGGAACCCACCTCTAGGCTTTACCATATATCCTGCCATTAACTAATCGAGGATTCCTAGGCCCACCGACGCACACATTACATGTCTTTACCACAATCCACATTCCAGTTTAGGGGTCACTAGGCCAGTGGCTTTATCGCAATCCACATTTTGGTTCAGGGATCACTAGGCCATGTTTTCTTTATTTTAGAGATCCACCTCACTAAGCTTCGAATCCATCTAAAAATCCAATTAAACCAAAACATGAGAACCCCATCATACCATGGTTATCCAGAAATGGAAAGGCTAGGTGAAAAACACTATCACACCTATCAAAACCCATGCCATGATAGAAAAGAACCACACGCAATACCATGCATGCCAAATATAGCAAGGAAAACACACATGCAAATCAATACCTGCAAAGAATCCTCCTGTAGCTTCTTGATCCCACTCTACCTTGCTTTCTCCTTCCTTCCTCCTGCTTTCTTTGCCTTTCTTGATCCAATGCCAAAGTGTTTCAAGAAATATCTAAATGTCCAAGAGTGAGAGAGAGAGAGAGAATAATGAGATAACTCCAAAACTGAACTAGCAAAAGGTACCAACTGATCCTTAGAAGCCTTTTTATCAATTAGGCTTCTATTTTCTTCATTTTCTATTATTTTCCTTCATTTGCCTCCTCACATGCAACATGTGACCTTTCACCTTCCTTTTCTCCTAATTTCCATTATTTTCATAAATAAATGTGCCAAAATTTCCATTTTCCCTTTCCAAATCCTTAGCCATTTCCTTTTCCAATTTCCTTATCCATAATAAACCAAATGAACACCCACACTAGGATGTCTTGGCTCCATTTAGCTTGGAATAAGTGTCCCATCATCCGTGGTTATTATTTTTCCTTTATTAACTTTTATTACATGGAATTTTTACCAGGGATGTTATAGAACCCTCCCCCTTGGGGGACACCATCCTCCGTGTTCAACAACAACTATACCTCAGCAAAACCATTGAAAATAAAACATACTGCCCATGGAGCTTTACAACATAGCTCGATGCAGTATTTATAATTATCATCCTACTGAAAAGAAAACCAACAGGACAACATAACAACATGACAACTATAATAACATGACATTGATACCGCTTATTGGAGCATTATAGCTTAGCTCATGGTAGTATTTACATCCACATACATATTTACATATATCAAAACATCACCCAAACATATGCCAAAACATATAACAAAATTGGTTTGCCTCAACCGGCAAACAATGAAGGATACATAGCCCACATCTGATCCACCATCTCCAATGTAGCTTCATTGGGCCCAAATTGATTCCAATACACTTTAACCTGCTAGATTTCTTAGTTTCAGAGCATGAGTATCTTTATCTACAATATACACTAAGATTTCTACTGGAATTCTCCATCTGGATCCACCTGCAATACAGACCAATCAATCACATTATCAACATATTTAGCATACTTCTTAAGCAAAGACACGTGGAAACCATCATGGACTTTCATTGTCATAGGCAGTCCAAGTCGATAGGCTACTAGTCCAATCCTCTCAAGAATATCAAAGGATCCACAAAACCATGGTGCTAGCTTGGCACATGATCCAATCTGAAAGGATCTCTTCTTCGGTTTGATGTGTAAGTACACCAGTTCCCCAACCTAAAAATCTTCGAACACCCTATTCCAATATGCATAGCTCTTCTACCTATCTTGTGTTGCCTTTAGATTCTGCCTTGTTACTTGCATTTCCTACTCCATATCTGCCAACATGTTTGGTCCAATCAACACCCCGTTAACTGGATCATTCCAACTAAAGGGAGTATTACAACTACGCCCATACAATGCCTCAAATAGACTCATATTCAAAGATCCTTGATACCCATTGTTGTAAGAGAACTCTACCAGTGGAAGATACTCTTCCCACTTCCATTGTTGATGCATCACATACATCCTCAACATGTCCTCCAATATCCTGTTGACCCTCTTAATCTTTCCATCTATCTTTGGATGATAAGTTGTACTAAAGGTCAACTTTGTGCCCAAACCTACAAACAACTCCTTCCAAAACTTGGAAGTGAACTTTGCATCGCTGTCTAACACAATATTCTTTGGAACTCCATGCAATTTGACCACGTCCTTGACGATGATGTATGCTACATCACTTGATGAAGATATAGACTTCACTGGAATGAAGTGCGCTACCTTTGTCAACCTATCCACCACTACCATGATGGAATCATGTTGTCTCACTGTCCTTGATAAACCTATGACAAAGTCCATGGAAATGACCTCCCATTTCCATTCTAGAATTGCAATTAGATGTAGAATTCCACCTGGATACTTACACTCTACCTTCACCTGCTGAAAATCCAAGCACCTAGCCACAAACTCTCCTACATCCTTCTTCAGATTTGACCAATAATAAAATTTCTTCATTGCCGTCAATGGCTTCTGATAACCTGGGTGACCTGAATATGGTTTCACATGAAACTCGCTCAAGATCACCTTCTTGAGCTCACTATTTTCTGGCACATATATCCTGTCTCTAAATCTGATCAATCCATCTACCATGAGATGATAGTCCACATATTGTACACCCGCACCTGTACCTATACATGTACCACTACCTGTACCTAAACCTGTACTCTATTGTAACCTATGCCTAAGCTCCATGTACCTGAAATCCTTCCAACCTACTTGCAAGATCTTATCCTATAGATTTGTCCCATAGGAACTCATAGCTGTTATATGATTTACCTGTATTCACATGCTAGGAGCATCTGTGACCCTATTCTCCTTTCCTTTGATGTACATGATCTCAAATTCAAACTCATTGATCGTGGACATCCATCTAGCTTGTCTTGCATTCAAATTCAGTTGGTCAAATAGATACCTCAATCCACTGTTATCACTCATCAATACAAACCTCCTGCCAAGAAGATAGTGCCTCCACATCATTAATGCATGAATGATCACTGCCAACTCAAGATGATGTGTTGGATATTTATGCTCATGTTCATTTAGTTTTCATGACTCATAGCACACTGCCTATCCTTATTGCATAAGGAATCCACCAAGTCATTTCTTGCAAGCATCTGTACATACTACAAATTATTTTTCTGGGTTTGTGATCTTTAATGTTGGAGCATGTGTTAATGACTACTTAAGATGCTCAAAACTAGCCTCTCACTCCTCTACCCATCCAAACTTCGTACCTTTCCCATGCAATGATGTAATATGATAATAAATCTGTGGAAAGTTCCTAACGAACCTCCTATAATAACCTGCCAATCCCATGAAAGATCTCAAATCATCCACATTCATGGGAGCTTCCCACTCCATGATAGCTCTTACCTTTTATGGATCTACTGTTATTCCCTCCTTGGAGACAACATGTCCTAAGTAATGTACCTTAGTATGAAAGAAGCTACACTTGTTGAGCTATACAACTGATGCTCTCTCAACAACCTCAACATTGTTGCCAAATGCTCGGCATGTTCTTCCTCATTTTTAGAATATACCAATATGTCATCAATGAACACAATAAAAAACTTGTCCAAATACAGATGCAACACACTATTCATCAAGCACATAAAGGTAGTTGGAGCGCAATTCAAACCGAATGGAACTGCAACAAACTCATAATGCCCATACCTAGTCCGAAAGGTTTTTTTGTAAATTTCCTCCTCTTTTATGTATACCTAATGGTATCCGAACCTCAAATCAATCTTTGAGAATATTTATGCTCCCTTCAGCTGGTCAAACAAGTCATCAATCATCAGTAATGGATACTTGTTCTTGATGGTCACTTTGTTCTAGTCCCTGCGGTCAATGCACAATATGAGAGTACCAACATTCTTCTTTACAAGCAATACTAATGCACACCAAGGTGATACAGTTGGACTAATGTATCCCTTATCAAGCATTTCCTTTAACTACAACTTCAATTGTATCAAATCTAGAGTGCTCATCCTATATGGTTCTTTTGATGCTAGAGTTGCCCCTAGCACCAACTCAATAAAACAATCTACTTTCCTATGAGGTGGAAACTCTAAAATATCTGTGGGAAACACATCTTGAAACTATTGTAGAACTGGGTAACCGTTGAAAACATCTAAATCCTCAACTCCATTACCTTTGTCACTAGAGATATGTAAAGAAAATAACACACACCCTTTCCTACGACTATGCCTAGCCTACATAGCTATCACCATCCTAACTGATGTGGATTTCTTCTTTCCCTGTAAGACTCTTAGTTCCTGATTGTCATCCAAGCACTCAATGGAATTGTCATAAAAATCCACCTTGGTCCTGAGAATGTATATCTTGTCCATACCCAATAGCATACTATATGATCCCAATGACAATACATTCAAGTGTGATGTTATAGACATGTTGTAACACCCTCCTCCCATATCTACCCAAGTAACTGACCAACCAGGGTAAGCATGTGACAAGAGGCTACTATGATACGATTCAACCTCCTAGGTATCCTTAAGGAGGTGGAATCGATGGAAACCCATCAAACTTACCTTCCACATCAGCAACAACACTACCAGGAGCCATCCTAACCACACAAGTATCATGCCCCTGGGTCCCACTGAGTTTTTAAGCTATTAAACCTCTGGACTCTCCTATCCTATGGGCATGCCAGCATCTGAATAGATTTGGACACTCCCACAAGGCTGCATGCCTGCGTCTAGGGACTATTTCCAGCAGACCAGTGCTAGAGTCTGTGGGATTTAGGGAACTTTTCAAGCCCAAAATTCTGGCCATTACTGAAAACTTGTTGTAACTTCTGGAATCCATTGAACACATGATGACAAGACTAATAAACCAAAAACTGACTCCAGGAATAGGCTTGGCCATCCCCAACCGAGACTGACATTTTGTTAAAAATTTGGCATCAATACAATATACAGGTATAGGATACAAGACAGAGCATGAATGACTGAAAACTCTTACGAGACATGACAAGAAGGATCACCACCTTCTCCCTTGAACTATTATGAAATCAATTAGGTATTACATCCGTTATCCTTTCAATTACAAGTAAATACATAAAATAACCATGACAATAACATTTCATATAACCATGCTTATAACCATCATTAAACCATGAAAATAACAGTGAGATACCAACCATTAAATACACATATAAATAAGTACAAAAAATAGAGAACTTATATTTTATTAAGCTTAGGAAAATCTAACCAGGTTTGGGACTTCCATGTACTACCCAACGGTAGACATGGTCGAACAAAATATTTCTTTCATCTAGTCAGCCCCGTGCCATATTCCAAGCATGAATGTGGGATCTCATGGAAAATCCAATTGAAAAACAACCAAGGGAATCCAGAGGTTAAACCACCTCCACCCTCACCAATCTGTGATCACACCAAAACTAGTGCTTCGATCACAAAGCTGAACCAAACTTGGAATTCCATTTGGAATCCATCACCATCCTTGAGGAATTTTCCATCTCCTTGTCTCTCAGGCTTTACCACAATCCAATCTCGTATCACTAGTTCCTAAACCGAGACACCTCCCTTAGGCTTTACTTTGTATCCCAGAAAAACTGATCAAGGGATTCCTAGGCCTTTGGGAATGAACCTTGATACCACCTCTGCCTCATATTATGAAATTTATCTCGCAATTCCAAAGCTCAAAATCGAGATCAACATCCCAACACACCATGGCATCTAGAAAAAGGCAATGCTAGGCTGAAAACCACTATCATAACCTGGCAAAACCATGCCACTGACAGCAAGAGAAACATACACACACATGAAAATCCATGCATGTCAAAACCAAATAGGAAATCACACATGAAATATGTTACTTGCAAGTATTCTTGTTGAAGCCACTTGATCCTTCTCTTCCTTGCTTGCTCCTTTCTTTCCTTTCTTGCTTTTCCTTCCTTGCTCCAAAGCTAGAGTGCTCCAAGAAAAATCTAAGTGACCAAGAGTGAGAGGGAGAAAGAATAATGTGAGAGCTACAAAACTGAACTGCCAAAAGGTTACACTGACCAAGCCTGCCAACTGATCCTTAGAAGCCTTTTTATCAATGAGGCCTCTATTTTCTTCATTTTCCATTATTTTCCTTCAATTTCCTCCTCACATGCAACCTGTGACCTTTCACCTTCAATTTCTCCTAATTTTTTCATAAATGGATGTGCTAAATATGCCATTTTTCCTTTGCCAATTTCCTTTAGTCATATACACATCCAGTGATGCCCACTAGGATATCTTTGCCCAGAATTTAGCTTGGAATAAGTGTCCCCTACCCATGGTCTTATTTCACCTTTATTAACTTTTATTACATGGAATTTTCATGAGGGCTATTTCACATACCAATCAAATCAAATGCACAAGATCTTACCCAATGATGTTGTTGGGAAAAATAATGAGAGGGGGGGTGAATTATTATTTTCAAAATCACAAACTTTTTATTTCATATTCTGATTTCTGTACGCGACTTTACTGAAAGGACCTTGCGTGTGTACACGACTATTCTTAAGACAAATAGCGTACATAAAATAAACTTATGTTTCAGTTAATTCATCATCTGTTTATCTTCAGCCAATGCATCAATACTTTATTAAACATTAGATAGATAGTAACCATGTGAAGTAAGAGCAAAATAAACCATCACACATAAGAAACACAGATGAACACCAGGATTTAAGGTGGAAACCCAATGCAGGAAAAAACCACCTGTTGTTGTCATCTCTGTCTTCTTTTAATATAAAGAAAATATTTTTACAATCTTGTACTAGTGCGTAGGCACCCACTTGCAGAAGGATACAACCTTCACTCGTTCTCCAGCTCCTAGTAGAAGGGAGCTCCAACCCCCTATCTCTTGTACTTGCGTAAACTTGTACCAGTATGCAGGCACCAGCCTACTGAAGGCTACAACCTTCACTCATTCTCCAGTTGCTATAGGAAGGTGGCTCCAACCCCCTGATCTGATTTACTGGATACTACTAGAAGGAAGTTCCAACTCCCTCAACTCTAAGGACCACGTTTCATAACTTTTCATACTGGATCCACCTGCTACAACACAACATAACCTGTAGGCCATGTTTCATCAAATTTCAGACTGGACCCACTACCAACATTTAAGATCAATATCAATCATGAAACTGTAACTCATCATTGTAACTCAATCATCAAACTATGACACAATTGAATCAACCAAGCACTGAAACTCAATCAAAACTCAACCAATCAGTCATATCACTGTAACCAGAATATCAGACATCATACTACACATTACAAAAACCAGATCTGGTTACTGTAAACCTTGATCAACCACCTGTCAAAATGTCTACACTACTTTATAGTAGAAAACCTGTGTGTGTAAGTGCCTTTCATGAATCATACCTGCGTACAGATCTTAAACCTATGAAAATTAAAAAATGAACAACTTCCATTCTGAAACAAACATTGAATCATACTCATATCTACTGCAACATTCTAAACCAATCACAAAAATTTCTCTGATCTTCAATTTTAATCAGCAAGTAACTTCAAAATTATTCAATTAATCAATTCACAATCAAACCATCATTGTTTAAGCATAGATCATTAAGAATAATTCATAGACAGACAACAGGAACACATCAAAAGCTGATTAACTGATCAGACATTCTTTTTCATCAAAACCATAGTTTTTGTATGTGCTTTCCTCAAAGCATATCTACATGTGTACACACTTTTTAGGAACCAAACCTATGTGTACACAACTTACCATAAACACATCTGCGTGTGTATGCGCCTTGCAGGCTATAAACCCGCATACAAATTTGCAAATTTAGAGTAAAATATTCACTGGAACACAGAACTTCATACATACCCAAATCTCAGCATAAACAAAAAAATCATTCCTTAACACAAAACATATCATCTCATAATCATGATTGTCATCTCATATCTATTAGATTTGATCAATCATCAAACACCAGGGTACATACCTAGTTTAGATCAAGCAAAGCATCAATAGCCCATAACATGCATATTTTCTTCAGATCTAACTATTCATAAAATTTCCATCACTTGCACACAATGCACACACTAATCTTCATCATCTTATATATTTTAGCCTTTTTCCAATACCAAGGGTCAAAACCATACTCTAGTAGATGGTTTTCTTAGATGGGATCAAAACATATGTTACTAGGCTCAATACCACATGGTAATGCCATAGTAAGGACCCTTGGTATTTAGAATACCATGGTGCAGAAACTGTACACACCTTTGCTTCTCCAAACTTGCGTGTGTATGCAAATTTTCTTAACAGAACCTGCATTTACTTCTTGAACTTTTCAAATTTATCATATATATGCCTTTGAACTACTATGTCTTTTCCAAAACTCTCTGGCACATCTGTAAAACACTCTGTCACATCCTGTTTACATCTTTAAGAAGTAGGTTTCCATCAAGAGACAAATCATCAAGTAGGTTGTCATTCATCAACTAGGCTTTTTTCAAGGACAACTCATCAGTTAGGTTTCCATCAAGGACAACACTTAGTTCACAATCCCAATAATCTCCCCCTTTGGACTTGATGGAAACCACTTTGCTGTTTGGTTACCACAACTTGTAAATATATTGAGCAAAGCACCAATATTGTCAAACACCAAGCTACTCTCCTCCTTTGACATCAAGGGTAAAGGACTGACCAATGTTGAATGAATACTTCCATATCTGAACTGCTGAGTATGAACACTGATCATGCTCCCCCTAAGAACATGTTGAAGTTTCTGAATGATGAACATTGAAGTACATGACTCTATGACTCATAATACTTTTCCTAACACCAAGGACTCAAATTTACATCAATTACCCAATCACAATGGGTTTAACATCATTATTACATCAACTTCCCAAAATAAGTGGGGTTACAAATTACATTACATATCCAAAGGGACTTGACCAAAATAGTCCATACATGACTGAATTTGATAATGAGTACATCATAGGTATTTACGAATGATAGATAAGACATTTATAACCAAGACTAGAGACCTCAATAAGGCCATGATAGTCATCAAAAACTATCATACACCATATATTATCTACACTATAAACATATGTCAGTAGCAACTCATCATCAATTATAAGATAGAAAAATGTAGCTTCAATATCATCCACCTCTGACCCAGTATGTAGTCACAACATCATAAGTGAGAATCATCATAAGATAGGACAATGTAGCATCATTCTTCAATATGCCATGTTTAGATGTAGCAGTAGCATATCAAAATGTCTTCACAACATCATTTTCTTGGCCCAAATTCTTCATAAGAAGATTTATCACACCAACACCACTTCATCAATATGCAACATAATCAACTGTTCGTCATAGAAAATTCATCATTCAAGCAATTCATCAACATAAGAAGCAATGCCAAAGAATCATTATGTATGAAGAAAACATAATTCCAACAATGCATTATTAGAAGCATATAAAATGCTCCCCCTGAACCTATGCCAACCATTCACTATTAGATCTTATCATATCATTTCATATATCATTAAGAATCATCGAGGCATCATCATCAACCGACCATCCATCAAGTCATCAAAAACTTATACAAGCCAAAATCACTTTCAAATGGCATAAAAAAGCTATAACCTTAAACCATCAGAACAGAAAATGCAATTAATAATTGACTTGAACCATGTTAGAGCCTTTTCTTGAGTCTGTCCCACTGCTTCTTCATCAAACCAAGATATACGTGACTATGGAACTTAGAAATCGTGTATATACACTCATTTTCTTCATCAGATCTACATACAGAAAGTGAAATACTAAAATTTCACACTTTCCACTCCCCTCGAGTCTGTTTTTTTTGTGCCTATTTACGCTACTTCACCAGGGACATTATTAGTAGTATAAGCAGTAAGAAAATAAAAAACAACCATGGGAATCAATATGTATTACTCCCCCTGAAATTACACATCACTAATCCTAAGGACCTGATAACCATCTTCTATTTCCTTGAGATTAAGTACCTGTCACCACTTCTGTAGTCAATGTTAGAAAGATTCATTTATGAATAAGAGACTACCATAGGTACCATATTATTTTACTCTAAGTCTAAACCTTTCTCATATCTATGAGAATTACAATCTTCAAACACATATAATTTGTCTCACTTTCTATATCCTCTTATTATTACTTTTTCAGTTAATTCATTCATAACATTACACTTGGTTGATGTAAACACAGTTATATTTCCCTTGTCTACCATTTTTCCTACACTTAGAATATTCTACTTTAGTCCTTGAACTAACAAAGCATCAATTGTTGCTCTAGTTTTATTAATTCTAGCTTTACCTTGTCCTAGAACTTTTGCTGAGATATCAGTTCCAAGAATAACATTACCATGATGGTTTTTCTCGGGAGACTCCATTTTACTCTTATCTCCAGTCATGTGATGAGAACATGCAATATATATGTACCATCCATCTTCATATTCGAATTAGTAGAGAGCAAGACCACACCTTATTTGTTCTTCCATTTCTTGCTTATTGGTGGATCCATCTTTTTAAAATTTTCTGATATCAATGTTTTTATTTGGTTTCTTAACATATTGTTTGCAGCGATCAATAGACTTGTTTCTGCATTCTTTTTCTACATGCCCAAACTTGTTACAAGCATAAAATGTTATATGTTTCATACTCCTTTTATTGAAATCAATGGCTTTGTGACTGAACATATTGAAAGAAAAAAAATATCCCTTAAAGTACCTGGAAGCTAATGATCTTTCTGTGAGATGGTATTAGCTTGAAAGATTCTACTTCTACAACTGGATGCAACATGTCCAAAATTATGACATATAGAACATTCAACGTTTTCTATTAGAGGAGAAAATCGATTAACACTTCTATAGTTAGGAGTAATTGATTTCCTTTGAAGAATTTCTTTCCTTTGTTGTTGATGAAGTTGAATTCTTATCTTCTTGTTGAGCATTTCAGATTTTGCATTAGAATTCCCCACTTTAGCTTGTGAACTAGATTCACCTTTAACAGTTTCATGAAATCGAAGACTAGATTTGATGGCAGGAGAGATTTGACAACTAAGAATATTATCCAAAATGTTAGCACTATCTTGAAATAGAAAATGTTTATATTTTTCTTCTAATTTACCTTTTAGGATATTTACCTCAACCTAATATTGATTTTCCTACTCTTCAATATTTCTTAAATCTTTCTTCCTTCCTCTGCTTGTTGTTTCAATTTGAGAATATCTTCTTTCAGCCCATTCTCTTGTTCTTCAAAAACTTGAAGTAGATATTAATTCTTCTTATTTTATTTTTCAAGATATGATCTTAGAGTGATGACCTTAGCTTCAATACCTTCACAATATTGGTTAGATGCCATACCAACATGATCCTTGTTATCATAAGCCTGCAACTTATCATTCTTTTTCAAAGTAAGATCAAGATCAACAATTTCTTCTAAGATCAAAAATTTGTTCTAACCTGCCTTATTTTGAATCAACAACTCCATTTGTCGTTTTGGACACATTCTTAGATATAAGATTACTTGTGGGATCTTCCTTTGGGACTTCTTCATGTATTGCTTGTAACTTGTCCCATACTTTCTTTGCAGTGGTACAATGCATAACCTTATTCAATATTGAATCAGATATACTACAAACGATGTTACTCAAAGCTTTACTATTTTTTTTCACTTCCTTGTCTGATAGAGGAAACTTGGTGCAACCATTGCATGCTATATTCCAGACCAAGGATAATTTTAGGGGCGAATGTTCGCCCTTTGGCGAAATTAAGGGGTTTTAAATTTTTAGTGGGCGAATATTTTGTATCATAGTACATTTTTACAAATCACCTCAAATAGCCCACCTTATTTTAAGGGAGAGGGTAAAAAAGGTAAATTTAGCCCTTGAAATTAGGACTTACAACCTTCCATTCGCCCATTTTCAAGAATAGGTTTTATTTAAGTGAATCCTATGGGCCAAATACCATATTATTTTCAAGAATAGGTTTTATTTAAGTGAATCCATTCGCCCATTTTCAAGAATAGGTTTTATTTAAGTGAATCCTATGGGCCAAATACCATATTTATAAAAGAGGTATGGTAAATTAATAAAAATATAAATAAATGAGTGGTATGGTAAATAAATAAAACATTTTTTATATTTACTCCATAAGTCACCTTATATACATGTAAGGGTGTAAACAAATAAAAATATAAGTAAAGTGGAGGTATGGTAAATAAATAAAACGTCTTTTTATACTTACTCAAAATGTATGGTAAATAAATAAAAATATAAATAAACTAGATGTATCGTAAATAAATAAAACCTCTTTTTATATTTAGTCCATAACCTTCATTCTATTTATGAAGGCTCAAGAAAACGGTTTTATTTAAGTGAATCCTATGGGCCAAATACCATATTTGTAAAAGAGGTATGGTAAATTAATAAAAATATAAATAAACGAGAGGTATGGTAAACAAATAAAACATTTTTTTATATTACTCCATAAGTCACCTTATATTTACGAACACTCAAAAAATGGGTTATATTTAGGTGAAACCTATGGCCAAAATACTATGGGACAAATACCATGGACTAGATTGTTATTAATACCATTCAAAAAACAATTATTAACCCTAATATTAGAATTAATAAAAATAAAAATGGCACATGGTATTGACCCATGGTATTCACCAAAATGACACATGGTATTGATCCATGGTATTCACCTGGAATGTAGCCTATTTAAATGGGGGAATTAAACCAGCATGTAGCCTATGCTAAGATTCACTAGGACTTTACAAAGTTTTATTATTTAGTGAAAGACTTGCCAAGATCTTACAAGATTTTATAATTGAGTAAAATATTCGCCATGCCTGGTGAGAGATTCGCCAAAAAATTATATATACATATTATATTATTGATAAAATCGCCTTCCATTTTTCCTATATACCATGGAGATTCGCCCATTTATTATATTTATAAATTTAGGGGGGGTTCTTAAAATTTTCCCTGTTCCAGACATCGAGATTCATTAGATTTTGTTTCATATTTCCTTTCCATTGTTGATAATTATCTTTGCTTAGCATAGGCACATCTGCATTGTCTATTGATTCTAATTTTCCTTGATCTGTTGCTTCAAGAGACTTACTTTCACTTTTACCCATAAGTGCAAACTTAGTAGCTTCATTATCATCATCACTATCATTGTTGAATATACAAGAAAATGTATCACATCTTGAACAAGAATCCATACCTAATGATGCTTCGTCTTCTTCATTCTTGATCACTAGAAAGTGGTTTTCTCTCATATTTGAATATTTGCTGACATTTGTAATCGTTACTGCATATGATCTGTTCATGTCAAATTTTTCAATAAAGGTATCATTTTCTTCTAGCGAATGAATGAAATTATCATCAAACTCATCTTCAAATTTCATAAGTAAATGAAAATCTTGATTATACTCACCTCCATCACCATTTGAAAGACCACCACTATCTTCATGTGAATAAAAACTTCTCTTGTTTTAAAAAATCTTACTATTTATTTTGGGAGCTTCTTTTCCTTTCTCCTAATTTTATTTATACGAACACTTATCAAAATAATGACCAAATCTACCATAAGAAAAACATTTGAAAGGAAGCTTACCTTTGAATCTTCCTATACCCACTTGGAGTTTCTTTACGAAGTTTTCTTCTTCTTCTTCTGATACACAACCTAATTCTCCCTTCTCTTTTCCTTTTATGGTAGCTTTGAAGGTTGCTTTTCTCATATATGAAGTACCACCTTTCTTCATCTCAAATGCTATCAATATTCCATGGATTTTATCAAGTGTAAGACTTTTCAGATCTTGCATTTCTTTAATAGCAGATAGTTTGGATTTGAACTTTGGAGTTAGAGATCTCAAAACCTTTTCAATAATATAGGCATATTTTATTTATTCACCAAGATTTATCATGGAATTCACAACTTCATCTACTCTAAGGAAAAATGTTGCAATGCTTTCATCATCATGCATTTTCAATGTCTCATATTGAATTATGAATATTTTAAGTTTAGCACTTTTTACCTTGGTTTCACCTTCATAACTTTGGATAATCTTATCCCACATTCCCTTTGTTGTGTTCATCTACATTATCTTCACAAATTCGGTCTCTGCCAGACTTCCCAAGATGGCATTTACATCCTTTGCATTGGTTTCATATTGTTTCTTTCCTCTAGTGTCTGAAGGAATGGAGGCTGGAAATTGATATCCACTTTCAACTATTTCCCATACATCAGCTCCTAGTTCCTGTAAGTATGATCTCATCCTAACTATCCAAAAGACAAAGTTAGTTCCATTAAATATAGGAGGCCTAATAGGAAATACTCTGTCGTGACTACCCATCTTGATAGATCTCCTTCAAGCGATCAAACTTTTGCCAAAGGACCTTCTCTCATACCAATTGTTGGGAAAAATATTGGTGGGGGGGGGGGTGAATTAGTATTTTCAAAATCAAAAACTTTTCAATTCTTATTATTATTATGTATGGGAATTTATTGAAAGGAACTCTCATGTGTACATAAATGTTCTTAAGACAACTAATGTACATCTAGTAAACTTATGTTTCAATTAATTCCTCATATGCTTATCTTCAAACAGTGCATCGATATTTCATTAAACATTAGATAGATAGTAGCCATGTGAAGTAAGAACAAAGTAAATCATCACACACAAACAATAGACATGAACACCAAGATTTAAGGTGGAAACCCAATGCGGGAAAAAATCACCTTTCAATGTCATCTCTGTCTTATTTTAATATAAATAAAATATTTTTACAATCTTGCACTAGTGTAGACTCATACCAGTACCTAGGCACCCACCTATAGAAGGTTATAACCTTCTCTTATTCTCCAGCTCCTAATGAGAGGTAGCTCCAACCCCCTAGCTATTGTACTGGCATAAACTTGTACTAGTATGTAGGCACAAACCTGCTAAAGGCTACAACCTTCACTCATTCTCCAACTGCTACTGGAAGGGAGCTCCAACCCCCTGATCTGATTTACTAGCTACTACTGGAAGGAATCTCCAACTACCTCAACTCCGGGGAACACATTTCATAAATTTTCATATTGGATCCTCCTGCTACGACACATCATAAATTGTAGGCCATGTTTCATCAAATTTCATACTGGACCCACTACAACCATTTAAGCTCAATATCAATCATCAAATTGTAACTCATCACTGTAACTCAATCATCAAAATTTGACACAATTAAATCAACTAATCAATGAAACCCAATCAAATGAAACTCAAGCAAAACTCAACGAATCAGTCAGATCACTATAACCAAAATATCAGACATCATACTACACATCACAGAAACCAGATCCTATAACTGTAAACCCTGATCAACCACTTGTCAAAATGTATACGATATTTTACAGTAGCAAAGTTGTGTATGTACGCGCCTTTCATGAAGCATACCTGCATACAGATCTTAAACCTCTGAAAAATGAAAACTGAACAACTGCCATTCTGAAACAAACATTGAATCATACTCAGATCTACTACAACATTTTGAACCAATCACAAAAATTTCTCTGATCTTCAAATTTAATCAGCAAGTAAATTCAACATTCTTCAATTAATCAATTCACAATCAGGACATCACTGCTTAAGCATAGATCATTAAGAAGATTTCATTATCAAAATTAGAAACAAATCAAAAATTGATTAACTAATCAGACATTCGTTTTTATCAAAATCCTAGTTTCTGTACGCGCTTTCCTCAAAGCATATCGCATGTGTACGCGCTTTTCAGGAACCAACCCCACATGTACGCATCTTACCAAAAACACATCTACGTGTTTACGCGCCTTGCAAGCTATAAAACCCGCATATAGATCTTCAAATTTAGATCCAAATCTTCACTGCAACATAGAAATTCAGACATACCCAGCTCTTGGCATAAACATAAAAATCACGCGTTAACACAAAACAGATCATCTCATAATCATGATTGTCATCTCAGATCCATTAGATCCGATCCATCATCAAAATCCAGGGTGCATACTTAGTTTAGATCAAGCAAGACATCAATATCCCATAACATGCATATTTACTTCAGATCTAACTATTCATAAGATTTCCATCACTTGCACACAATGCACACATTGATCTTCATCACGTTATATAGTTTATCCTTTTTCTGATACCACAGGTCAAAATTGTACCCCAGCTGATGGTTTTCTTAGACAAGATCAAAACACATGTTATTTGTCTCAATACCACAGGGAAATACCATAGTAAAGACCCTTGGTATTTAGAATATCATGGTACAGTAACTGCACGTGCCTTTGCTTCTTCAAACTCGCATGTGTATGTGGATTTTCTTAAGAGAACTTATGTATACTTCTGGAACTTTTCAACTTTATCATACCTATGCCTTTGAACTGCTATGCCTTTGCCAAAACAAGTAGGTTTCCATTAATCAAATAGGTTGTTATCAAGGACAATTCATCAAGTAGGTTGCCATCAATGACAACACTTAATTTATAATTCCAACAGATGCACTCTTTTCTTTGTACATGAAGCCAACTGCACTAACCAAGATTCTACATGCACTTCTTTATTCAAACCACACATATCCACCAAGTTAGGACTAACATAAGTATAATTATATCTAGGGTCAATCAAAATAGAAACAACTTAATCAAAAATCTTACCATCCATCTCAATGATAAATGCCTGAAGGTATTCCTTTCTGTTGCCCAGTGTTGCATAGATACAAGGAACGTTTTGACCAACATACCTAATAGTCTGTGCCTCCTGTGCATTATAGATCTGAGGCATACCACCCTGATTATGTGGAAAATCTCTCTTAAGGTGTTCCTTACTACATGTTCAACACTCCAATCATCCAGTACCATCACCTCTATGTTTCTGTTGTGATCCATGTCCATGTCTAGCTATATTGAACTTCTTTTTTGGTAACACATTTTATTTCTCTTTTGCATTCTGAGGCATTCTTATTTTTGGTTGCCATTTACCCTTAACTTTCACATCATGTTTATGTCACATCATGTTTACATCTTCAACAAGTAGGTTTCCATTAATCAAATAGGTTGTTATCAAGGACAATTCATCAAGTAGGTTGCCATCAATGACAACACTTAATTTATAATTCCAACAGATGCACTCTTTTCTTTGTACATGAAGCCAACTGCACTAACCAAGATTCTAAATGCACTTCTTTATTCAAACCACACATATCCACCAAGTTAGGACTAACATAAGTATAATTAGATCTAGGGTCAATCAAAATAGAAACAACTTAATCAAAAATCTTACCGTCCATCTCAATGATAAATGCCTGAAGGTATTCCTTTCTGTTGCCCAGTGTTGCATAGATACAAGGAACGTTTTGACCAACATCCCTAATAGTCTGTGCCTCCTGTGCACTATAGATCTGAGGCATACCACCCTAATTATGTGGAAAATCTCTCTTAAGGTGTTCCTTACTACATGTTCAACACTCCAATCATCCAGTACCATCACCTCTATGTTTCTGTTGTGATCCATGTCCATGTCTAGCTATATTAAACTTCTTTTTTGGCAACACATTTTATTTCTCTTTTGCATTCTGAGGCATTCTTATTTTTGGCTGCCATTTACCCTTAACTTTATCCTTATCCTTCCCTTTCCATCTTTCTTAGATTCATTCTTACGGTTTGAATGTTCATAGAAATGATTCAATTTCCCAATAACTTCCTCAAGTGATCAAGGCTCATCATACTCAATCTGATCTCTAAATACTAATGGAAAACCACTGACAAATATCTAAACTTTAGCCTTCTCATATTTAAGATAAAGTACATACCTTAATAGCTCCAGGAAATTAGTTGTGTACTCTTCATTTATCATTGATCCCATATTTAACTCATAGAATTACTTGACCTTACTATCATAGTACTTTTTTGACAAATAATTCTTCCTGAAAAGCCTCGTGAAATCATGCCAACTCATGTCCTCCATCCTGATGTCTCTGACCCACTTCACATCTTCCCACCAGATATCTACTTTACCTTTTAGGCTAAAGATAGAAATTATGGCCTTTATTCTTTCCGTGTACTCATTCAACTCAAAGAACTTGCTCATCCCAAGTATCCAAGCCTTTGCATCTTCTAGTTTATTTAAGTTTCAATCAAAAGTAGGTGGATTTTGTTTCTTAAATTCATCTGGAAAGTATCCCCTGTCACTCCTCTTGTAAGGATGATAACAATGATGATCACGATGCATTTTAGGACTAGAACTAGAATAATACTTGTGTCCATCACCTCTCCTATCTGGAGTATCCAACAACATGCCATCTCTCACTGTGTCATCTCTATCTGACCCGTGACTACCATGAGACCTACTGCCATGTGCCCAATTAGTTATATCCTCCTATGCATGGTTGATCCAAAGTGGCCCCTGTCACTGCAATTATATCAAGCTCTGAAGGAGTATTGCTTTAACCTTTACATGTTTCTCTTGTGCCTTCATGATTTTGTCATTTTCTGCCTTACAACTCCTTATTTATTCCTTCAATTTTCTCCATGTATCTGCTAATTCAGAAGAGTGCCCAACACCACGCTGCTCATCTGATTCATAGGGAGAATCTCTGTAGTCTACCATCTTGCTAGTCATTTTTTATCTCTGTCCTACAAGGCATACTATGCAAGCTAAACCAAATATCAATAAACCAACATACCTTAACATAATTTGGGGAGGATATATCATCTTCAAGATCAACCAAATCAACGTAATACATGTACAAACATAATCATAACAACATATAGATATATAACAAATAAGTGTATCAACACATAATCCTCATTCTAGCTAGAGTCCAGTCATCAATGCATGATCATATCAACTACACATACCATGACCTCTTGCATGAAAACAACAACAATACCAATGTACATTGACAATGCGCAATCATAAAAAACATGTAACCAATCATACACTCATGATGACACACTTCACAACAACAACATCCTCTTTCACATGGCAACACCACTACAACCATGCCCGACACCATGCATATGCAACAAGAATATGGACCACAAGGATGATTAACACATGTGTAACCAACATGAATGCATGACTGACACACACCACCCATCCAGTCCAAGGGGTAAACCATGCTTTGATACTACTCTATGGTATCAAATATCATCCAAAAAGAATAGAAACCAGACACCACCCAAAGATAATGAAACCCGCTCTGATGCCACTATGTAACACTCTCATCCCACATCTATCCATCTAACCGACCAACTGGGGTAAATATGCGATAAGAGACCACTATAATGGGATTCAACCTCCTAAGTCCCCTTAAGGAAGTGGAATCGACAAAAACACACCATGCAGACCTTCTACATTAGCAACAGAACTCCTAGGAGCTATCCCAACCACTCAGGTAACCAACCCCTAGGTCCCACTGAGTTTTTATACCATTAAACCCTCGGACACCCCATTAATATGGACAAGGGTGTGTCTGGGAGGTTCCAAACGTTCCCACAACATGGGTATCCATGTGTCTAGGGACTTTTATCCTTAGACCTGTGCCTACGACTCCAGGATTTGTACAACCTTTTAGACCTAGAGCCTAGGTCATTTCCTAGAACTCAATGATGGTTTCTTAAATGAATTTACACAACAAAAAAATGATGCATTTGCAAAAACATTTACAAGGTCTAGGCTAGACCCCTACTAGCCATGACATGCATTTTGTCAAACATGTCACAAATATGTAATCTACAGGTTTCAATAATTGATTTGAGCATAGGGGTCTCATACTTATATATGAGAATAGCTAAGGAAAATTGTTCCCTTATATCATTAGACACATTGTAATATATCATGAGCGAGATCTCTCTTCAACCAAGCAGCCCCGTGCCATATTCCAAGCATGAATGTGGGACTCAAACCAAAATAACAAACCGGGGCATCTCGAGGCTACACCACCTCACCCTCATCAATAGAAACCAGGATTTACCACAATCCACACTACATCACTAGGCCAACATAATAAACATGTAATAATAGGATTTACCATGATCTCCACCAGATCACTAGGTCAAAAAAAGTATGTATGCCACCAGATTTCTCCACCTACACCATGAGGAATTTTCCTATATCCTAGTCTCTCAGGCTTTACCATAATGCACAGCGGATCACTAGGCCCTAAACTAAGACTCAACCCTCTAGGTTTTACCATATATCCTGCAATTCACCGGCAAGGATTCCTAGGACTGATCAAGGGCAACCACCTCTAGGCTTTACCGTATATCCTACCATTAATTGGTCGAGTATTCCAAGTCCCATCAAGGCACACAATACCTGGCTTTACCGCAACCCACAATATGGTTCAAGGGTCACCAGGGTAGTGGCTTTACCGCAATCCACATTCTGTTTCAGGTATCACTAAAACATGTGTTCTTTCTTTTGGAGATCCACCTCACTCAGCTTCAAATCCATTCGACAATCCATCTCAACCAAAACATGAGAACCCCATCACACCATGGCTATCTGGAAATGCCAAGGCTAGGCTGAAAACAATGTCACACCTAGAAAAATCAATGCCATGACATAAAAGAACCACATGAAATACCATGCATGCCAAATCTATCGAGGAAAACACACATAAAAATTGATACCTGTAAAGAATCTTGTTGTAGCTGCAAGATCCTACTCTTCCTTTCTTCCCCTTCCTTCCTCTTGCTTTCTTTTCCTTTTTTGATCCAATGCCAAATTTCTCCAAGAAAACTCTAAGTGTCCAAGAGTGAGAGAGAGAGACAAAATAATGAGAGAGCTGCAAAACTGAACTAACAAAAAGGTACCAACTAATCCTCAGAAGCCTTTTTAACAATTAGGCCTCTTATTTCTTCATTTTCCTTCATTTTTCTCCTCATGTGCAACCTGTGACCTTTTACCTTCCTTTTCTCCTAATTTCCATTATTTTCATAAACAAATGTGCCAAAAATGCCATTTTTCCTTTCCAAAGCCTTAGCCATTGCTTTTTCCAATTTCCTTAGCCATAATAAACCAAATGAATACCCACACTAGGATGTCTTGCCCACATTCAGCTTGGAATAAGTGTCCCATCAACCATGGTTATAATTTTTCCTTTATTAACTTTTATTACTTGTAATTTTCACCAAGGTTTACATTTATCTTTCAGTCAATAAATTTGAGTTTTGTGATCTAACTATGTGCTAATCATATTGGTGGCAAATGTAACCTCATCTATGGTGCAAATCGAGTGATATAGGCCAACATTGTGGTAAGAATTATATTATATTCATCTACCTCAGTGTCATTTTCTCTTTCTTCATCAAAAAATAAAATCATAATTACATCACTTCTTTAAAAAAATTCCAAATACATTCTTCAGATGCTTTCTCAATCATTTTTTGTTAACATCCCTCACCTGTGACATTCTAAATCTTAATATAAAATTGTTCAAATATGAAGTTACTCTTTCTTAGCTTCATCAAATCTAGTATATCAAGAAAAAATACTCTACTTATCTACTCATAGAATGCATATAATTTCCCTGGTGGAGATATGACTTTAATATCTATAAACATAATAAATAGCATGATGAAAATTAATAAAGAGTAATATTTGATCAGAGATAAGGAATATTATAGGTAGGACAATATCTTTCTCCCAACATTATTTCATGAAAAGGAAGGTGATACTATTTCAAAATGTATCCATTCCTACCTTTTTCTATAATCAACATCCACATTTGTCTCCCTATACACATGCTAAAGATAAATGTGGTTGAACGAAATTTCCAAACCCTTAACATCTTCCAAGATAGAATTTAGAAACACATTTTTACATATTTGTTCATCATTTACGCATCTGATGAAAACTTGAGAATCACTAAACACCTATAAATTGGTAATTCCTTTTTCATTTGCCAACAACTATAATAGTTTTAGTGCCATAAATTTTGCATAATTATTTTACCCCTCCCCCAATCTCTCCCTAAACATAATGTAATGAATTTATTAGAATCCATACCCTTTTACATACAACAAGATCCATGTGTGATTCCCCATAAAAGAAAAAATCCCAGTGAAAGATCTTATAAATTTATTATATATCTTCTAACCTCACTAAGTCTTCTTCCTTATCCTATGGAAAATGAGTCAACATGTTGAGCCCATTGGCTAAACACTTTATAAGAGTAATTTGTTTTTATTAAAAAATTTAAAGTTTCCTAGCCAACTATATCCCTCAGACCATTATTTAGGGAAGATTCTTAAAATCCTTTGTTTGTGGATTCCTTTCCTAATTTCTCAAGCATACTTCAATAAAATCCCTTGACCAAACATTTTTCAATCATCTTAGAATATCTACTTCTAGCCACACCTATTTTGAATAGGCATAATCCATGAACAAATGACCATTTGTCTCCTCATTGAGTTTGCAAAGAGCATGTCTAATAGGACCCTACCGATTCTTATTCTATAATATATCCCAAGTTAATACTCACTGCATAATATTTTTTCTTCATGGAATTCTCTTATTCCTTCCTTTATACTTAACAACATATATCCAAGGCTAGGCATGTAAACCACCAAAGGAGAAAAAAACTAGGCTATCTAATCATGACATTCTTGGTTGAACTAGACTCTTTTCTAAACATGATAAAATAACCATTCCATAAATAACTTCATTTCCTATGAATCATAACCTATTTTCCATAAGCCAACATTACTTCCATATCAAAGTTATAAGTAGCTCTACAATGTGGGAAATAATGCAAAAACCTTTATCCCTTAATGACTAAATCATTTGTAGCAGTAGTAGATGTTCTCTTCCACTCCCAAAGTGAGCATCCTCTCTAATCCTAAGTAGATTTCAATACCCACCTTGCATTCTAGGGACCCCAATCAAAGGAAAATCCTTCACAACTTCCTTCCACATTATTGCAATATTATGCTTATATTTTCAACCCTCTTGATCCCATCTTCAACTGAGTTTATATAAATATATTTATGAATCACCACTTGACACCAAAACCCTTCAACTAAAACAAGCCTCCAAACATGCTTAGCTGCCAAAGCTTTTGGGAAAAGGAAAATGTTCTTAATGCTCCACCCTCTAAACAACTTTATTACAACTAGTTTCTCCCATTTAACCCATAGAATCACCTTTTTACATCTAACCCACCATAAAAAATCCCAAAACATGTTATTTTAATATATTCAATAATCCCTTTTGGAATCCATGACATATACATGCAACAGAAAATAAAAAAATTCCTCAAGAATGGATTTAAATAGAACCAATCTTCCTCCCCACAATAACCATCAGTAACTCCAACATGCCAAACATTTTTTTTGTTTAGCTATAGGCCAATTCCAATATTGTTTCAAATAGTTATTAGTATTTTTACTTTTTATGTAGAGCCCTAAATATTTTAGTGTATATTCCAAATCCATCATTATGTAAGGAAAAGCAGAGAGAAAAATCTTGTTCCTCCTCCTCCAACTCTAAAAAGGAAGTTGAATATTTAGCTATGCTAACCTCCATCTTGATTTCACCATAATAAAATATAGAGCACCACCAAACTCAATTAGTTCTTATTTATTACCATCGCAAAATAATAATACATCATCTACAAATAAAAAATGAAAGCTATAAATTCAACCTTATATAAAATTATTTCAAAGGTCCCTCATATCTTTTCCTCCATTAACGATCTACTTATAACTTATAAGGGGAAACCTTTCCTGAGACCTCTTCCTACTTTAAGAAAACTTGAAGTAGCACCATTATTGAGAATCAAGAAAAAAGGATGTTTACACAACTCATCATCCCAGTGATAAAGGTATCTCAAATCCTAGATGTGTCATCAATAAAATTATGTAAAGCTAGCTGGTCATGTCATAAGACTTTGAAAAATCTAGTTTTACAAACATTTCCTTTAAATGCATTAATTTAATGCTATGAATGCCCTCATAAGAAATCCCAATAGCCTCATGAATCGGCTAACCATCTAGGAAACAAAACTACTCCCTTAAAATTGTATTGGATAAAAGATTTTTTTACTTTGTCTAAAATGATGTTTGTCACTATCTTATAAATAAAATTGCACAAACATATTGGATAAAAATACTCAAAGGAAAATAAATTATCTTATTTTATAATAAGAACCAAAAAATTCATATTAAAGCTACTAACATTCTTCCAGACAACCTTGTATTCTCTACCACTTAAAGAAAACCAATTTCCAATATTTCTAAGAATGACCAAAGAAAGTCCATGGTCCATCCATCTAGACCTAAACATTTTTCCTCACAAAGACTATAGAGACTATCTTTTAATTCCTCGAGAGGGACCTCCTCCATTAATGAAATAATATCCTCTTTTGAGAAAACACTAGTGAACACTTGTGTTAGTTTGGTAAGCTATGCCTTAGGGGGTGGGTGAGTTATCTTATTGTCCATTGAATAGGGTCATTGTTTTTCCCTTGTATCCCCCAAGCAACATGGTTTAGTTTGACTATTTATGGATTTTCCCTTAGGTCTAGGAAAAGTTCATACAACTTAGAAGTGAGAGGCAAGGTTATCGAGGCAAAAATGTGTAATAACCCCATGTTGATTATCCATGTAAATGGAAGGACCTTATAAAAGAAAAATAATACCAAGGTCATGGGACACTATTCCAAGTTGAATGGAGGGAAAAACATTAAAGTGGGCATCACTTGTGGTTAATTAATGGCTATGGAAATTGGCAAAAGGAAAAGGGAAATAAATGGAAATTAATTCAAGAAATAAAGGAAAATAGGAGAAAAGGAAGATGAAGAGACAAAAATATGCATGTAAGGGAAATTAAAGAGAAAATAAAGGAAAATGAAAGAAAAAGAGGAAATGGAAAGGAAGAGACACCAGATACCAATGATAGAAAGATATTTGAGAAACAATTGATAACTTTTGATCAATTTGAGCTTTTAACAACTTTAGTTTTTCTAAGGAAGAAATTGAACTCCAAGAGGAGCGGGAGAGCACTTGGACACACAAGCAAGAAAGAAAGAAAGCAAAGGATAAGAAATGGAAAGCAAATGAGTGCTAGGAGAAGATTCGAAGAGCAGCTACAATAGGAATATTTTTCAGGTAACATGTTGCATGTGCGATTTCCTTGACAAGGTTTGAAAGTATGGTGCATGCATTTGGTTTAAATGATTATTTTGTTGTCATTGGCATGGGTTTTTCTTGGAGTGATAGTGGTTTAAAAAAATTTCCTTTTCCATTTCCTAGAGAGCCATGCTGTGATGGGATTCATTCTTGGTTAATCTTTGGATTGTCAGAAGATTTTGGATCCGAGTGAGGTGGTCTCGTGAAAATTCCAAGTGTTGGGATGGAGATGGTTTCCTTTGGAAAGCCCTTGATAGGTGGTTAGAGACAGGAAAATTACTTTGGGCATGGTGAAGAAATTCGAAGGCATCCAAGCTTGTATTGGTTTGATGATCTATAGATCGGTTTAGGTGAGATCACTATGGCTTGAGGGTGGAGGTGGTTTAACCTATGGAGTCACCATTTGGTTATATTTGGTTTATCCAATGAAATCCCACATTCATTCTTAGAATATGGCATGGGGGTGATTGTATGAAAGAGAGATTTGGTTCAGCCTAATATATGGTCAAGTGGTACATGTAAGTCCCTAACTTGGTTGAAATTTACATATGTTCTTATCTGTTACTTCTTATTAAGATCAATGAGCACATGTATTGGTTATTATGTTGATTTTATGACTAGCTTGTCATGGTTTCATTCTAGTTAAATGCTAGTTATACGCATGGTTAAATGATGTGCTCTTGTTACAGATCTTGTTCATGATTCGATAAGTTATTGAATGGTTACATTAATATATGAGCTAACAAGTGTTGTTTCAGCTAGCTTGGGAGACTAGAAAGCCTTCTTAATGATTCTATGATGAAATTGGTGAGACAATGAACATATATGCATTCATGACCTATAGCTAATATGTTTACCATATGTTTGTATAAATGTTTATCATGGTTTGGCATGTTTGGGTAATATCCGAGCCTAAGTGTAGGCTATACATATTTGTGATTATCTTCAAATTTATTTTGGAAAGTTTTGGGCAGTTTCCTGTAGGTCAGCCTTGAAATTGTGGCACTGAATCCATGGTTACAGGAAAAAAATTGAGGATTTTCTACTGTAGCCACATGTAGGATAGATTGTGCATGTGGATATAGCCTTTTGCACACATGGAAAACTTTGCATGCATGCGGGAAGGATCACCAATGGGTGTTGTCAGACATTTGGGTGATCAAGCGTCCCTAGGAGGTTGCAGTAAAGTTTAAGGATAGTAGGCCCCACTTCCATAACGGGAACTTGGTTGTTGGGTTAGGCATGATAACTCTTAGCTCATGTTTACCCTGGAGAGCTTGTAAAAATAGGTAAACATGGGGTGGGGTATTACAGGGTGGTATCAAAGAAATTATGTTACATGTAAACCTTTCTTTGATGCTAGTGTTATAGAGTGGTATCAAAGCAAGGTTTACAGTATTGGACCTCAGGGTAAATGTAGATAGTTATGGTTATCATCCATGTAGTTATTGTTTTAGTTTGTATTGTCATCTCGATTCATGCATGATGTTGATATGTTGTTATTATATATTGTGCTAATCTAGACTGACTTGTGCAGATGTAAAAGCCTCCCCTGAGATACATTGAGGTATGATTTTGATTATGTCTTCTATTTGGTTTATCTAACATGGTATGTTTGTAGGAAATAGAAGGAAAAACAATGAAGAAAAAAATGGTGGATTATAATTCACATGACTCCCCATATAGACCTGAAGTGAAATACGTGGAATAGGAGAAGTCAGTTGAGCAACCAGGAGAGGAATATTCTCTTGATCTAGAAGATATATTAAGAAGTATGAGGAAAAATATTAGAAGTTGTAAAGAAGATAATAATAGGTTGATTGAGGCACAGGAAAGACTTGAAAATTCTCAATAAAAGTAAGCTAAGGTCAATGTAGAGATTCTTCAAAGACTTTGAGACTTACAAAAGCAGGGGAAACTGGGGAACAATCACGGGAACATGTAGGAAGAAAAGGCTAATGAGGAAGATGATAGCACGTCTCAGAGAAGGCACATATTGGACAGGGATGATACAGTGAAGAGTGGTAGACTCTTGGATACACCTGAGAGGAGGGATAGAAATCATGGATTTTATTCTAGATCTTTGTCTAGGAGACATCACCGCTAGCATCATAGGAGGAGTGAGTATTTTCTAGAGGAATTCAACAAAAAGACAAGAATCCTATTTTTGACATGAACATGAACAAAACTATGTGACAAATGATCTTGAGTTGGCAACCATTATTCATGTATTGAAGATGTGGAGGTATTATCTCCTTGGTAGGAGGTTTGTCTTGATGAGTGATCACAGTGGAATGAGGTATTTGTTTAACCAACCCAATCTGAATGTAAGGAAACCTACATGGCTGGCTAATCTTAATGAATTTTATTTTGAGATTAGGTACATCAAAGGCAATGAGAACGTGGTTGTAGACACTCTCAGTAGGAGAGTATAGGGGAATCATATTTCAGTTGTGAGCTCTTATGGGACATATTTATAGGAGAAAATCTTACATGCAAGGTAGCATGATGAGAAGTACCAGCAACTGAAGCAGATATTGCAATAGCAGGGTGAGGGTGATCAAGATGAGGAGTATCACCTCATAGTAGATTGCTTGGTCAGATTTAGGAGCATGATCTATGTTCCAAATAACAACGAATTGAAGAAGCTTATTTTGATAGAGTTTCATGTCAAGCCATATTTAGGCCACCCACAATACCATAAGACTTTGATAACTATTAAGAAGTTCTACTATTGACTGAATCTGAAGAAAGAGGTGGTTGAGTTTGTTGGCAAGTGTTTGGACTGTCAATAGGTGAAATTTGAACGCAAGTGCTATCACAAAAAATTGATCATCTAGTGATAATTTACTAGATGGATCAAAGTACACCATGTAAGGCCAATTTTACCACAGTAAAATTGCTTTCACTGTGAGAAATTACTTAATAAACCACATTTATACCCATGAAGAATAATTAAATAAATCACTATTTGTTTAATTATCTTCTAAGAAAAATTAATTAATCACTAATTAGTTATTATTCCTTGTCAAGTTTGACCAAATCCCTTAGAAATAATTAAATAAATCATTATTTGTTTATTATTCCTTAACCATATTTCTTGAGATGATAAATAAATCATTTATTTATTTATTTATTATTTCTATATAAAAGTTTAAATACTTTTTCCCTCTAACCAAATATAATAAAATATTCCAAATGGTTATTTCTAGAATGGGTTAACAATATTTTATTATTTCTCATTATTTGAGGATAACCTAATATTTTGTTATAAATAAAAGGGTTTTCCATTCATTATTCACTTTCGATTATTTTCATTGTTGCGCTCACTGTTGCGGCTCTAATTATTATCATTGTCGCACACCATTTTTTCTTTTCCATTGGGGTTCTCATTGAGCTCAAACATTTTGTTTATTGGGTTTTACAAATTATAAAGGAGAGAGACTCTACAAAAGATGAAGACATTTTAGGATAGCCAAGAACCCATCCCATAGAGGGGGACTGGTAACAGTATTCTTTCCCTTCACAGGTGTTGTTTAATAAAATATATTCTTTATATATCTAGTTTCCATTGGATTATTGGAGTTACTTGTGCTTATTTTACTATTCCATTTTGTTGTTTAACTATGATTGTGGCATAGATTAGGGCTTTGGTAGGTTTTGTTTCTATCATTTACTGCATATCTACAATTTTTAGCAGCCATTTTCATTAGTAAGACTATTTTTCATCCACAACCTGAAGTGATTTCTTTTTGTACACATTCAAGAAGAAAACACAATAAAAATTTGGGGACTCCACTGGGGAAATTTCTTATAGTCGCCAACAATTTGGCTTGTTGGCGACTCCACTGCATTTTTAATTATGATTTGAAAACCTAGGTAACCTTCAGTTTTTGACTTAGGGTTTTTATTTTTCAGTGTCCTGATGTTTTTTATTGGATTTTTAACCCTAGATCAGTCAAATTTCTAACTCCTGCAAGTTTTCTGGTCTTTTCTACAGGTCACAGGAACCAGCCACGACAGAGATGGCAAATTTTTTCGAGACTTGCCGACCGAGAATCAAGGAGAAGAAATCGTAATTTTCTGCCCCAAAAGTGTGATATGGAGGTCCAGAGTGCACTTTTTGGCCAAAAAAGTGCGATATCCCAGTGATCAGTTTAGTACCTGCGATTTTACGTTTTCTGGGATTTTTTCCGATCTATATTTGGATTTTGCCGAGAGCTGTCTGCTAGGTTGGCTGACCACTGTCTCATCCCACTTAGGTCTTGATCTACTCTATTTTTCTTGTCGAAGTGGAATTTAGCCTCTTTAGGGCTTCTATTACACTTCCACCTTTATAGGAGGATTTTAGTTGAGTTAGAAGTCTGAGTTTTTGCAGAGCATTCAACCATATTTT
The DNA here is from genome assembly GCA_031772625.1 of Pinus tabuliformis. Lineage (NCBI taxonomy): Eukaryota > Viridiplantae > Streptophyta > Pinopsida > Pinales > Pinaceae > Pinus > Pinus tabuliformis. The sequence continues at coordinate 413,970,829 of CM062805.1, read as the reverse complement.
CCAGATTTGTACCTTCTTGTTTAAGATCTTCAAAGATAATTTGTTTCCATCCAAAGTTTCATCTTATACCTTGTTTGGTCATTTGCTTGAGGGTCCCATTGGTTGCCCTAGGTTTCACACCCATCTCCCTATCTTTTTGCAACGATTTCCCCTTGGTTTTTTGTTGTTGATGCACCACTTTCCAACAACATATTGTCATTTGATACCAGTCACACTGACACTTAGATCTGTTGGCCTTTTCCATGCCTTTTCAATTGATTGTTCCACCAACCAGCACAGTGTTTTCAATCCCAGTTTGTGTGGGGTCTAGAAAGTTGATTTGTTGTTCATTTTCTATTTTTAATTTCAGTTTATTTCAGCAATATTTTTATTTTTTCAAACACGATCTGGGCTTAATTAATAAACACAATTGTACACACAAGTACACCTTAAGTGAAGGCGCTTGGTTTACACCACCAAGCCAAGACTTAAATTAATTAATTTATCTCCCCACACAGAAGAAAAAACATCTTGTTGATCTCCTTTCACCATTTCCGTCTCAGTTGTGTCTTATAGCCATTGCTCCACCAAGGTGTTTGTCGCAAAGACTCATATACATTCATCCCCAATTTCCTCTTGGGAATATTACTGCTCCTCCCAGGGTTCAATTTCATAGTCCCTCGAGTCCCAATACCGACTTCTCTTCTGGTTCATCTAATTCCTCATCTGATTCCAAGCCTCCGTCACCACATACCCTCATCATGTCAAGACCCACTACAGGTGTAGGAACCCAACCTCATGTTGGCTCCGATTCTACCCCAGTGGTCATATCTAACGGAACCATTTCAAGAACCATTTCAGTAGCTCCCATGCTACCTTTCATTGTTGGGTTAAGCCTCCCGGATTTTAGCTAGTTGATCAATGACCCTGTACACCACGATGTTGGTTGGCCAACTATGCCGACTAAACTTCCCTCTGACATTCCCACGTTTGAGGGTAATTCGGGAGAGGACCCTACCAATCACATCCACTCCTTCCATATGTGGTGTTCATCCAATTCCATCTCCGATGATTCCATTCGTCGTCGGTTGTTCCAGCGCACGCTCATTGGAAATGATGCAAAGTGGTATGTAGACTAGCCCACTGCCTCTCATTCCATTTTCGCGATGCTTACTAAAGCATTCCTCTCAAATTTTTAGTTACCTCTTTGATACAACATTGGTACGAATCTCTTGAATAGATTTCATCAATCCTCTGCCACCCGTCTTTCCAATCATGTGCAGGAATGGCATAGAAGGAGGAGCATGTGCCGTGCTCCACCCTTCAAAGACCATGTCTACCTCGATTGGTTTCTTAGGACTCTTTTAGTGCCTATTTCCAAAGATGTCGTGTCTCATTTTCCTTAGGAGGAAGAGGCTCTCCATACTACTCTAAGATATGACTTGATTTATGCTCAATCTGGTTATGTCTATACCATTATACTAGACCTCCCCCATCTTGGTGGTGCCAATGCACTAGGGTCATCTGATGTCGCCAACGATATCGTTGGAGATATTTCACATCCTTCGCCATATACTCAGCCAAGTTATGGCTATCCACAGGGGGGCACCAATTCCTCTAACACTTATTCCCCTCCTGCCAGCAACGTGTATTCAAGACAAAGCACCTCTTACGGATTTACCCAACCACATCAACAGATTTCAGTGCTAGCTAGTGCTCAACCTATCTACCAGACCATTTCCCCTTCACCATATTATACCTATGCACTGTTGAGCACTCTAGCCCCTCAGGAATTAGCGTCATAGCTTCCCATGCATCCTCAACCCCAGCAGCCACCGCTCCCTCAGGGTCAAGTGTTTGCACAACAGAGTGCAATCAATCCCCAAAATTCGAAGAAAAAGAATAAGGGGAAAGGTAACAAGGGTAACCAGGGTAACCAAGGTAATCAACCTAATGAACCCTAGGGGATCTAGCCTAACAGCAACAACCAGTAACAGGGTGACCAACCCAAGCAGAACAAGGTTTTTCATATGAAAAAGCCTTGTGCATGTTGTGGTGTACATGGCCATTATAATCATGAGTGTCCCCTCTTACCCCATATGCACCAAATGTGGTAAGCCTAAGCAACTTCTAGAGGTCAAACTCCCATACAACAACCGCCTCATAATCCTACGTCATCTCAACCGGAAGTGCTCACAAATCCTTTCCCTCAGCAAGGATTTGTTGCTGCTCAACCATAGCCAGCTCAAGAAGCTCACCTTCCCCAACCTTCTAGTCTTGGTGACTACCAGATCCTCATGATGAATTTTGACGAGGTCAATACCTTTGACATCAACTTGTAGACTCGGCCACGTCAATATGACAAGCCATCGACTTCATCTGCCATTGTGTCCAAAAATAAATCATCCACTGAGCCTCTTACAACACCAAATGGTCCGCTACAGATCCCTCAACCTAAAGTTGAGTCAATTCTTAAGATCCCAAAGGGTCCATTACACCGTAATGCAGCTTCTAACCGAGCTGCCCATACATACAATATAGTATATGACTTGGCACAATCACCTACTGCCATGTCGACACTAGACGTCCTCCAGTCATGCCCATCTCAAAAGAAAGCTCTACTAACTTCTTTGGGCATAGTAGTTCCTTCAAATGATTGTTTGATTATCTTCCTCATTGACACATCAGAACATCCTCCATTACTTCCATCCGTTGCTTTCCAGATACCAATCAAAGTCTTTAATTCCATCATCTCCCAATGCATTATTGACGAAGATGCATCCACCTGCGTGATGTCCACTCTTGTTTGGAAGCAAATCAAGTCACTCGAGTTGTCCCCATCCACCATCACTTTGTGTGATTGGGATGGTCAATCCTCCCAGCCTCTCGACATGTATCTGCGTTCTGTCATGTTGCCGATTATGTGTCTTTACCTTCCTTGCAATCCCAGAAAGAGTGTCTCATTTCATTATCCCTAAAGAAGACCCTTTTTACCTAAGTTTTTGGGTCGTCGCGAGTTCGAAGTTATCCCCCTCGTGAAGCTGGTCACATTAACACTAGCCCTAGCAAAGTCTTTGCTCTATCCCCATGTTGCACCCGCGATGAACCAGATTTGGCAAGTTTTTCAAAAATTCATCGAAACTTCAAGATGAAGTTGCTTCATGGGTGGTCCTAGGGCTGGTTTTTGGGTTAGTTGAGCTCGCCTTTCTCCTCTAGGATAGTTCTTCCACCTTTTGGGCAACCTCCCTAAGAGATAAGCTCTTCCTTCCTTATCTTATGGGACCTCTCCCTCCTATAAATATCTCCTCCACGAATAACATCAGCTAGCTTGGATGTAACTAGATGATAGCTAGATGTAATTTGATAGTTTCAAGTTTCTAAGAGAGGAGTAGAGGTATCTAGAGTGTTATTGGAGTGTAGAAGTAGCCTCATTTGTATGTTGATTTGAAAGATGTTTGAGTAGAGTTGGTTTGAGAGCTATCTAGTATCAACCCTTTTGGACAGAAGAAAGAGTCATATGTTCCCTTGGGAGACGGTTCACAAGTACATACTTATGGAGACATACTGATAAGACCCTTCAAGGAGGCTTACAATGTCAAAGCTCAGTTGTAAGTTTTACTTTGATTTCTATTAATACAAATCAATAGCTTGTTTCCTATATCGTGCGTTAAATTATATGTTGATAGCTTGAGGTTCCTTGACTCTTCAAGTAGATTGTTTGGTTATTTTCTATTGTGTTTGTGGTGTTTCTGTACATGTTGCTTTCAGGTGTGAGTGACTAGAAGAACAAGAGCTAGACCAACACGACAAGGACTTCATCGAATGTCGAATTGAAGGTAGGTATTCATAACACCAACTTTCTAAGGAAATTTTCTTTGGTATTGTTTGTGCAGTGACTAGACCCACTCTTGGGCTAGAGGGGTTTCCTCTGTCCACAGTGGGAACTTACTTGTGTCACACATATCATGCTTTGACGCCGGTTCAACCGCTCCCTATGACCCCTGTCACTGCTTCAGTTCCACCACCACCTCAATAGGAACCCACTCCTATTGCAAAAGCATATCGACTTGGGAGAAAGTCCAAGAAAAAGGAACCTAAGGACAAGGCTCCCCAAGCACCTCCAGCTCCCAAAGCTCAAAACCCAACATCTTTATGCGCTTTGTGTGAGGTTTTTGGGCATGCCACCAAAAAATGTCTTGAACTTCCTCATCTTAAACCTTTGGTTAATGAAATATTCCTTGAGTTAGAGATCCCTGAGGTCCAAGCTACCTTACCGGGATCAACCAAGAAACACCAAACGTTGTGCACAAATCACCCTTGTGCTTTGTACAATCATTATGGTCATTATTCCCATTATTTCCCTCATCTAGACAAATTTCGTGATTGCATCCAAGCACTTTGCGAATATGAGGCCAGTCATAGTGGATCATCTACTCCTCTAACTGTGGATTCTAGTACCACTAGTGTACGAGAATAGGGGGACTCTGGTCCCACCATCGTGATCCCTCCCCCCGATGTCAAGATGGTAGAATCCATGGTCAATATCCTTTACCTATTATCATCCTTGAGTTCCTCGCAGGAAAACCTCCCTGATATTTCTATGCACACTTCTATTGAACCTCCTTCGTTGGAAACCCATGTCTCAACATTGATAGATTTCCTATCTACTAGCTCATCGTCTACCATTTCAAATGATGCATATGTGAACCTTATTTCTTAGGATGATGCACCAGTTATCATCATCGCATCATGTTATCAATCTTCCTCTCATCCCCCATCTTCCATTCTGATGAGGACGTCATTGAAGCCATGACTACCAATTATTATCCTTGGCACGATATGAACCATCATGCATAATTCCTTGCATATTTGGAGTCCACCACTCTTAATACATCTGATATGCCCATAGCATACTGGGGGGAACATAGGCCCCTACATCTCCTTATCATCCTTTGGACGATATCGTGCCAAGTTGGGACGAGATGCCTGAATCCCTTTTTATAGCACTCGAAACACAATGGTGCTCCACAAACTCCTCCTGCTAGGGGGCATCATCCCCACCTTTGCATACCAGATCAATCCCTTCCATCTGTTTGTGGGTAGTATCCCATGCTTGGGGTCATGATGGTTTCCCCTGGCCATATTCTCAATTGATTAACATAAGTCTCAGCCTAGATCCCACCAGATCTAGGTATGGTCGATTATCCTCCCATTCTTTGGAAAGTTTTTCCTACCGACCTCCCCAGCGAGCCATATTCAAATCGAATATCGTAGACATTTGATACCATATCTTTAAATATTATGATCTATGTCCATAGTTCCCATGTTTAACTTCGTAGGTGAGGATGAATCTATACCTCCTCTAGTAGTTCATTCTCGTTTCCCTCCTCCCTTAGTTCTTCACCAGGAACCATTGTTCTAAGAAGCATTAAGGCCATTTTTAGACAAGTAAGGCCACTTGCCTAAAAGCCGCAGATTCCAATTCTGATGGTTGGTTTATCTGCTACGATCTCCATAGGATTTAGGGCCTTTTCCTCCTCTCCAAATTCACCACAGCTCACTTAGCAAATGAATTCAAATTGGAGGGAAAAAATTCTTTTAGAAGAAAACCCATAATTTTTTTGTCACCCATTGCGACTAAACCGTAGCTCAGTTTGACGAACCTCTAGCACCATTGGAAAGATCTCATCGAGTAATATAATGGGTCTCTCTTAGTTTTTGATGATTTTACACTTCACCATGAAGTCATTTTTCCCAAAAGTGTCACTTCATCGCCTCTCAAAATAGAATTTCTTCATATGTGATGCTTGAACTTTCAGGACCACCTTCCCTTTGCACTTGTCATCTCATGTGTTCATGAGAAACCATCATTTTCTCATGTTTTCATGGTCCCAAGCAGGCCTATTTTGTGTGGCGGCGTCAGTGAGTGACCCTTGTTCAGAGCATCCGCGATGAGTCACCCTTATATCCATGAAGTCTGTTTCACATCCCATTGTATAATGTCACAATATTCCATCCATATTTGCATACCATTCATCCTATGTTGCCCATTTTTGCCTTCAGTCATACTATCCACCATCCCCTCTGGAGTCGAGTAAGTCACTACTTGGTCAACCATGCATGTTATGCTCTGAGAAGGGAAGTCATCTGTTTGTCCCTTAGTCCCATTTTTTCCATTGTCCTCAGTGTCAATCCATCAGTCATATTACTATTTTTCCTCGTGCCTTAGATGATGATCCTCATTGCCTCACCTATGGCGGGCCCTATTCTGTCGACATCTAAACATCTATTCCAGAAGAATGGCCTAGAGGGTGGTATATCTTGGTTCCAACTTCCACTCTTGTTTAGCACCTTGAACCAAGCAAAGGGAATCATCATTTCTCTTTGACTTGGTTGTTTCATGCTCATGATTCATACACTTGATGGTCCAGTGATGCAGCATATTGTACCAGTGATTCCCGAGTGTGTGTGAGATGTTTTAGACCTTATGAGGGGGTGGCCCTTCAGGTAGTCCCCACATTCCCGGATGCATTCATATTATGCTACAACCTTAGATGAAGTTCCATAGATTTGATGGGTTTATTTCCTGCCACTTGTAGCGCTCATGACATACATGTCTCCTTCAGATGATCCATTCAGTTTGTAGTGCCCTTTCCTATTCAACAGAGCTTCTTTGGTTGTTCTACCCTCCCTCCCACCCATTTTTGAGAGAAGGGTCATTATATCTCATGTTCTCAGATGTCATTGTATTTAGTCCTAGATCATGTTTTTTCCAGGTGCATTGTGTATATGGGACACATTGTATTATTTTTTGCCTCATTTATGCCAACGTGTCATGTACCATTCATCATGTACTTCATTGCTCATATTCATGTTTATGTGTGCATCATTATTTTTGTACTAAGTTATCTCGGTGGGTATAGGTATGCCTCCCCCACCTCACTGAGATACGGCACCACAAAACAAAATGAGACTTGCATTAGTGTCGCCCCCTTTGTCACTATCCTCTTTCACTTCAGCTCTATTGGTCTCTCTCTATCTCTCTCTCTCTGACTCCACTTTGTTGTCTACTGATTGTGTCCTTACAATGTACTTCGGTCACACATTTTTCTCCTAACACTCGTACATTTGGGGGCAATTTGTTATCACAAAAAATTGATCATTTAGCGATAATTTACTAGATGGATTGAAGTACATCATGTAAGTACAATTATTACCATAGTAAAACTGCTTTCACGGTAAGAAATTACTTAATAAACCACATTTATTAAGTCATTTATAATTAAACCCATGAAGAATAATTAAATAAATCACTATTTGCTTAATTATATTCTAAGAATAATTAATTAAACCATTGTTTAATTAATATTCCTTGTCATATTTGACCCAATTATGAGAAATAAATAGACAAATCATTAATTATCTTATTTTTCTCTCCGAATAATTAATTAATCACTAATTAGTTATTATTCCTTGTCAAGTTTGACCAAATCCCTTAGGAATAATTAAATAAATAATTATTTTTTTATTATTCCCTAACCACATTTCTTGAGATGATAAATAAATCATTTATTTATTTATTATTTCTAAATAAAAGTTTAAATACTTTTTCCCTCTAACCAAATATAATAAAATATTCTAAATGGTTATTTCTAGAATGGGGCTAATAATATTTTATTACTGCTCATTATTCAAGGATAACCTAATATTTTGTTATAAATAGAAGGGTTTTCCATTCATTATTCACTTTCGATTATTTTCATTGTTTCACTCATTGTTGTAGCTCTGATTATTATCGCTATCGCACACCATTTTCTTTTTCCATTTGAGTTCTCATTGAGCTCAAATATTTTGTTTGTTGGGTTTTACACATTATAGAGGAGAGAGACTCTACAAAAGCTGAAGACATTTGAGGATAGTCAAGAATCCATCCCATAGAAGGGGACTGGAAACATTATTCATTCCCTTCACAGGCGTTGTTTAATAAAATATATTCTTTATATATCTAGTTTCCATTGGATTATTGGAGTTACTTGTGCTTATTTTACTATTCCATTTTTCTTTTTAACTATGAATGTGGCATAGATCAGGGCTTTTGCAGGTTTTGTTTCTATTATTTGTTGTAGATCTACAATGTTTAGCAACCATTTTCAATGTTAGGGTTGTTTGTCATCCACAACCTTAAGTGATTTCTTTTCATACACATTCAAGAAGAAAACACAATAACAACAAGCATCCAACTGGTCTATTGCATCCTATTCCGAGGACATTGAGGCAACATGACTCCATCATGGTTGTGGTTGAAAAGTTGAGCAACGTAGATGACTTCATTACGTTAAGTATACTAATTCATCTAGTGAAGTGGCTTAGATCTTCATCAGGGAGATAGTAATGTTGCACGCGGTTCCCAAGAATATTATATCATATAGATATGCCAAGTTCACTTTCAAGTTTTAGAAGGAACTATTTGTAGGCTTGGGGAAAAGATAGACTTCAGTACAACTTATCATCCACAAACATATGGACATACATAAATGGTTAGCAAGATTCTTGAGGATATGCTGAGGATGTATGTCATGAATCAACAAAGGAAGTGGGAGGAGTATCTTCCACTAGTCGAGTTTTCTTATAATAATGGGTATCAAGAATCCTTGAAGATGATTGCATTTGATGCTTTCTACAGGTGGAATTGTAATACTCCTATCAGTTGGCGTGATCTAGTGAGCAACTTACTGATTGGACTGGATATGTTGGCAGAGATGGAGTAGGAGATATAGGAAATTAAAAGGAATTTGAAAGCAACACATGAAAAGAATAAGAGTTATGTGGATCAACAAAGAGCATTCAATGAGTTTTAGGTTAGGGAGCATGTGTACTTGTGCGTCAAGCCCAAGAGGAGCTCCTTGAGGATTTGGTCATGCGCCAATTTGGCACTACAATATTGTGGTCCTTTTGAGATCCTTGAGAGGATTAGACCAGTGGCATACAAACTTTCTTTGCTTCCATCCATGAAATTCCATGATGTTTTCATGTTTCATTGCTTAAGAGGTATGTACAAGATGTTGATCATGTGATTGATTGGTTTGTGTTGCAAGTGGAACTAGAGAGAGAGTTCCAGCCATATCCATAATACATATTGCAGTGGAAACAACTCATGCTCTAGAACTGAGAAATAGAGCAAGTTAAAGTGAAATGGAAGCACTTTGGGCCTGATGAAGCTACATGGGAGATGAATGATTAGATGCGGGTATTATATCCTTCTTTATTTGTTGGTTGAAGAAAATGAGTTTTCATATATGTATATGTGTGTGTGTGTGTCATTATAAATATTTGCATCGAGCTATGTTTATAAAGCTCCAATAAGCAGTATGATTGTCCTGTTTTTAGTAGTTTCTCACTGTAAATACTGCAACGAGTTGTGTTATAAAGCTCCAATAAGTATGATTTTTTTTTCAACAATTTCAGTTGGTCATAAGTGTAATAGAACACTGATGATGGTGTTCCCCCAAGGGGGAGGGGTTTGTAATAGCCTCAAGATGATTTTCCATGTAAATGGAAGGACATTATAAAGGAAAAATAAGACCAAGGTCATGGGAAACATATTCCAAGCTGAATGGAGGGAAAAAACATTAAAGTGGGCATCACTTATGGTTAATTAATGGCAATGGAAATTGCAATTGGAATTAGCAAAATGCAAAGGGAAATAAATGGAAATAAATTCAATAAATAAAAGAAAATAAGAGAAAAGGAAAATGAAGAGACAAAAGCATGCATGCAAGGGAAGTTAAAGAGAAAATAAAGGAGAATGAAAGAAAAAGAAGAAATGGAAAGGAAGAGACACCAGACATCAATGATAAAAATGAATCTGAGAAACAATTGACAACTTTTGATCAATTTCAGCTTTTGACAACTTTACTTTTGCTAAGGAATAAATCAAAACTCCAAGAGCAGAGGGAGAGCACTTGGACACACAAGCAAGCAAGAAAAGGACAGGAAAAGGAAGGTAAGGGAGAATAAGGAGAAGAATGGAAGAGTAGCTACAATAGGAAAATTTTGTAGGTAATAGGCTGCATGTGCGATTTCCTTGAGAGGATTTGAATGCATGGTGCATGCATTTGATTTACACTATTATTTTGATATAATTGGAATGGTTTTTTACTTAAGAGGTAGTGGTTTACAACCATGCCTTTTCCATTTCCTAGATAGCCATGGTATGATGGGATTCATTCTTGGTTGAGCTTTGGATTGTTGGAAGATTTTGGATCCAAGTGAGGCGGTCTCAGGAAAATCCAAAGGGTTAGGGGTGGAGATGGTGATCTCTAGACCAATTTAGGTGAGATAACTATGGCTTGAGGGTGGATATGGTTTAACATATGGATTCCTTGTTTGTTTATATTTGGTTTATCCCATGAGATCCCAAATCCATGCTTAGAATATGGTACATGGGTGATTGGTTGAAAGAGAGATTTGGTCCAGCCCAATCTATGGTTGAGTGGGGAAGTCCCTTACTTGGTTTACATTTACATATGATATTATGTGTTATTTCTTATTGAGACAAATGAGCACATGTATTGGTTATTGTTTTAATTTTCTGACTAGTTTTTGACAGTTTCATTCTAGTTAAATGATGCTTACATGCATGGTTAAATGATGTGCTCTTGTTATGGATAATTTTCATGATTCAATATTTTATTGAATGGTTACATGAATGTATGAGCTAACAAGTGTTGTTACAACTAGCTTGAGAGGGTAGTAAGCCTTCTTAATGATTCTCTAATGGAATTGATGAGACACTGAATAGATATGCATTCATGACTTGTAGCTACTATGTTTACCATATGTTTGTCTAAATGTTTATCATGTGTTTGGCATGTTTAGGAAATATATAAGAATAAGTGTAGGTTATGCATATTTATGATTATCTTAGAGTTGATTGTGGAAAGTTTTAGGAAGTTTTGAGCAATGGCCTATAGGCTAGCCCTGAAATTGTGGCACTAAATCTGCAACCACAAGCACAAAAGTAATTATTTTCTACTATAGTCACATGGAGGATTGCTTGTGTGTGTGGCTAGAGCCTTCCAACCACATGTACAGCTTGGCATGCGTGCAGATGAGTTGTAAATACAGGAAATATAAATTCCCAACTCAGGGAAGGATCACTAATGGGTGCTGTCTGACATCTAGGTGATCAGGGATTCCTGGGAGGTTGCAATAAAGTTTAAGGATAGTAGGCCCTACTTCCAAAACTAGAACTTGATTTTTGGGTCATGCATAATAACTCTCAGCTCATGTTTACCCTGGAGAGATGGTAAAAGCAAGTAAATTTCGAGTGGGGTGTTACACAATGGGTGGCTTGCATAGTAGTTTCCCCTAGAATTTCACTATTAGGACCAAACTTTCCCTTTATCAAGAGTTTCAATGACAACACAACAATCAAAGAAACATCTAATTTTTTAGAAATGGAAATTGGCACAGTAACTCATCCACAAAAGGAGTGCAATGAGACCATATTGAAATTTTCTCCTCTACATAACCTAGGTCACTTTCTTGCTGAAGGATAATGCTAGCTATTAAGAATGTTTTTAGAGAACCTTGGTCTTGATGGTATGCCTCTAAATAATAGACCTAGCTTACCTAGATAAGCATGTGAAATTTTTTGATTGAGAATTTGAGTCACAAGACTTGGTGACATGGGTTTCCATATTTCCCAAACAAACTGTGAGAACCTCCCTAAAGTTGGGGGGTCATGAAGGAGCCAAGAAAATGTATCACTAGAGGGTGCAAGAAAATATTGTTGGTGATGATTATTGAACTCCTCCCTCATGGCCCTAGTAAAATTGTAACTGTCACTCAAACAAATTTTCAACTTATTGTAACATGTTAAGTTTTTTCTATCTTATTTTAATGCTTAGAGGGTGGTATTGATGATCAGGATCCAAATATATGCAATGATTTTCTAGGTATTTGTTGTATCATGAAACTTTTGGACTACAAAGGTCATCTACAACCTCTTTGTTGATGTAGTTTTGGTTCAACTATTGAGTGTACTCAATGCCATATTGGTTGTATACATTGTTTCTATACATATGAGAAAATTTGCATATTTTTGTATAATGTTTTGAATTCATATGGATGCACATGAATATTTATGTATGTTTTTTTTCAAAATTTGAATATTTATGTATTATTTTGTTGACTAATTGTTTGGTCCTGTTTTTTTCCAATTCTCATTTTTTAGGTCGACCGAATCAATCATTAGTGTCATAACATTGGTTGAATGTCCATTGTTCATTTTTAATTTTAACTTTTTGAATCTTGAATCTGGATAGCATGACCTTAAACCAAGTCTTTGATTAATCACTTTTACTATTTTGAGTTTGAGGAATTTCAATTTACTATTCTAGTCTTTAGACTTTAGTATTACTGTTTTGTTTAAAACTAGTTATATTCTAAAAAAATGAATGATGAATTTAAATCAATATATACAATTTTTAATATGTATATTTCATTGAATCATTTATGATATGTGAATCAATTATTTGATTATTGAATTTGAATCATGTTTATAATTAATTCACACAGATGTATACCCCAATAGCCCCCTCCCTCCTGAATTTCCCTAAAATTTGGAGGTACTCCCACACATCTCCCCCATGCATATCCCTGTTCCCACTTCCCTTAAACCCAGAAACTTGGTGGAACATATGTTTAATCAATCTTTCTTCTATATATGACTATGCATCATTTATGAAACTATTAATCTTTCACATGGATGCTCCACCCATCGCTAGGGACACATGAAAATGTGAAGCTATTTGTGATGATGGGTGGAGTGTCCACTCAATATGTGGATAATTTTATAAATGATACATAGTGCTTTCTAGCAGGAAAAATTGACTAAACAAAAAGTAACAACTAGCTTAAATATATTTTAAATTTAGATCTACCAAGCATCCAAAAAAAAACAAATTTTTTTAATGTGTAAATTTCTTAATACACAACATAAAATTAAATAATACAAATTTTTACACATTAAAAAAATTTAATCTCTCTGACTAGTAAATAAATACAAATTTAACATAAATCTAAACTAATAAAATAATATAATAGGAGCTATAAATAATAGTTTGATTAATTAATATGAATTCTCAACTTTATATAATTATTGGATTTGGTGATAGATCAACATTTTAATAATACTAAAATTAACTATACATTTTTGAAATTACTAAAATGACAATAACTCAACAAACATTGTAGGTCTGTGTATACAAGAGTCTTGGGACATTGTTAGGATTGATCATTTTCATCACATGAGGTTTAGGGAGGTCATCGAAAATGAGAGAACGTCGAGGATGTTGAATAGGGATGATGGTTGGAAAATTAGCAGTTGTTGGATCCTTGCATTGTCAATCTAGTAATATTATTTCTTGTTTTCTCCTCATTCTTTCTTTCCTTATGTTAATATGTTCCCTTCTTTTTGTTTCCTTTTTATTTTATTTTATTTTTATAAGGCCTATTTTACATTTTTCCTTTTTCTTATTATTTTTTCATAATTAATTCTTGTAGCATTATTTTTTTACTATATAATTTTTCTAATCTTGTTACTATTATTTTGTTATACATATATAGTTATTCATTAATACATTTCTATATTCCATATATATTTTTTTACACATATATTCTAGATTTTTATTTCCTAAATTATGGATTTTTTTTTTCTCTTTATAATTCTTATTCTAAACTTTTATTTTCTAGATTATAGATTTTTTCTTTCTTCTTTATGATTTTTTCTCATTATTTATAGAGTTTTTATTTATTAATTCATTCATACTTTAATGTATATTTATTAATAATTTATTTATTTTGTTTCCTTCACTATTCTATGTACACATAAATATACATTCATACAAAAATATTCATAAAAATAGATAAAAAGATACATTTATTTATTATTAATATGTTAATATATATTTATTAATCAATTTAATTATTTTTCTTCTTTTCACATATATATAGTCAAGAGGTTTCCCAAAACTGCTTCCAATTCTAATCAAAACCCCCACTTCCTATTAGAAATTAGAGAGAGATCAGATAGCGCTTACACACAACACAAATTGCCCACTATATTATTATTGAGCATACAACAAATTACATATAAACCTATAGATCACCAACCTCTAGATGATAAGATCCGAATAAGGTGGATCTATGACTCATATACAAGTCACACACATAGGGAAATAACTACTTCTAGAATCACACCTAGGGACTCACAATGACAACTCACAACAACCTAAACCCATTGAAGCATTACTTCCAATACCTCCCTTAATGCTTATATGTAACAAATAAATAAAACAAACAATTAAAAAATAAATGAATCTTTGTCACATTTTTCTAATATGGTCATCACTAACACTCATATCCACTCTGAAATCTCATGGTTTCCACTCTTTTCTTCACCACACTTTCGAGCTTCCCACTTGATCCATTTAACACATAACTTCTTCAGACCATTGGTGAGATATTTTGCAGAAATGACGCTTCTCAACCTCCCAGAGCACAACGGTCCAATCTTAATACTGAACCATCCTATGGAACTGCCACCATCTATTATATGAACATTGTTCATTACGTAGAAAATAACACATTGTTAAACATTGTTGTCGAATGCCACCATTAAAGAAATGTTCCATACCCATGACATAAAGTTGATGTGCATTGTATAGACAATCAACAATCTAATGCTCCATAGCCCTACTCTAAATGACGATGATACCCATCTTTTTTTCGACTGTATGGGTAATCGATAATCTAAACATGAATTCCTTCTACATAAATGGTACAACATGTGAGTTTGAATCCCACCAACACCATGCCCTCAGCTGCAACTCTTGGTCTATCTGTGAGAACAAATAAAACATTGAAACTGAGTTTTAGACTCAACAGATCTAGCCCGAATCAATCCTTAATTCGCTGAATCATTGCTAGCGTAGATGACCATGGATTTTCTCCAACCGTAGTATTCAACTAGCATTGCACCTTTGAAGCACCACCACTCTCGGTCACACAGCTCATGGAATTCACATGCAACAACACATAGTCAAATCCCATTGCACAACTCACATCCTCATGACCCTTCAAGTTGGATTCAAGAGCCATGCCCTAACCCTTTTGATCAAATGTGTATTCCTCCTGTACGGCCTCGAGTAGATGACTAAAGCACAAATGATATTTGCATCTTTTCTTCACACATGATCTAACATACTATTGCACAGATTCCTCCACATTGGCAGAGTGACCCTGGGGAATATTAGCGATCAAAAATCCTTCCATGCTCTTTAATCCATGTGACTAGTTGATCCACAAAATAATTCATTTTGTCACAAGCTTTGCACTTTTGTTGTGTTCTGGTGAAGGCCATATCCATGATTCAAGATATTTTACTACAAAATAATAGCCTTTGAGCTCTTTGTTTCTCATGGTTATGGGTCGTCTACAAACCCACACTTCATCGAAGTCCATTTGCTAGGTTGCACACTATCAGTATCACAGTTGGTCACAAGCATTATAGGATATCTCTATCCTTGGATCTTTGTTCATCATGGTTATAGATGAACCAAACAAAACCCTTCTCTTTAGTGGCTTTTCATATTCAACAAAAGGCTTCGCAAGAGGGAACTTCATGTAATGGGGACTATTGCTTCTTAAGGAGGGAGGAATGATCCAACTGGAAAATGGCATCCACCCATGGTATTCATCCACCCATGGAATTTACCCATGGTATTTTAAGTGGCATCCACCCACGGTATTCATCCACATGGTATTTATCCACCCATGATATTGTAAGTGGCATCCACCCATGGTATTGCGACATCCAACCATGGTACTCATTCACCCATGGTATTTACCCACCCATGGAATTTACCTGTGGCATTGTAACCAAAAAAGGATAGAAGTAACAGGTCGCACTCTGTAAAAGGACAAATTGTTCGCCACAATGTAGTCTTTATAGATATTATCTATTTTAATAAAAAAAGGTTCTTTGTGGTTTTGTTTATTGAGTGTTCTCCTCTTTTCCTTTTAACATTTTAATTTTTTAGATCTTAGGGCCTGCCCCCCAAGATCCATTTCAATATTTTAGATCTTGGGGGCCTCCCCCCAAGATCCGAATCACTCAGTTTCTAAATTGTGGTGAATATCTCACCCAAGTATTTGCCTCATCAAATGGTGCTATAACAATTATCCATGGTAGACATGCCATATATGATGCATCAAAAGAACTGTAATGACTAGGACCATCTGTGCCAACCAGTCCATCCTTATCGATTGCAAAACTCACTCGAAACTTTTGCAAATCCAAGAAAAACACACAAGCACTCATCAACTATTGAAAATTTCTACGATTGCAAAAAAATGGGTGTTCTGATCGAATGAGGGTTTGATCACAGCACGTGTATAATACTCATGGACAACAATTTCATACTCTATTTTTTTTTTCCACAATCATGCCCAACAATTTTGCTTAAGACTTCAGATCTACATCGGAAACAAATCTACTCACACAAACACGGAAATCAAATACTAAACTGATCTATATATAGAGGATTAGCTCTCACAACTCTTACATATTCCTGACCTTCCCATAAGGGAATCAAGCCAGAATAGGTCCTGATACCATATTAGAAATTAGAGAGAGATTAGAGAGCTCTTTCACACAACACAAATCACCCACTATATTATTATTGAGCACATAGCAAATTACATATATAGTTGTAGATCACCAACTTCTAGATGATAAGATTTGAAGAAGGTGGATCTATGAATCATATATAACTCACACACATAGGGAAATAACTACTTCTATAATCACACCTAGGGACTCATAATAACAACTCATAACAACCTAAAACACATGGAAGCATTATTTCCAATACCTTTGTTTCAAGTGTGGATGGCATAAGGATGCTTAACCTTGGCTCAATCATTAGGGGATAAAGGATGATATAATATTGGGGAATAAGGATAGTGATTAAAAATACTATTACCTCCAAATTTAAGGATAAATTGTGGGATGATAATGAGCTAGAGGGGAAAAAGAAGCTAAGGTATTACAAGGATGAGATCAACCTTACCCTTTCTAACCCGAATTATCTCTTTGTCTTAACCAATACTAAGAAGATAATGAACATTGTAAAGATTAGAACTAATTCTCATGAGCATCATAGTGAAACCAAGCGTTGGACTATCTCCAAAACACCTTGGGACATAAGAACTTGCCACCTTTGCGATACTAAGAGGTTTGAAGATGATAAACACTTTATCTTAGATTGTCTAGCTCTTACTCACATTCGTTCTCGTTTCCAAAACATTTTTCACACATCCAACCTTCCTGACTTGTTAAGTCAACAAAACTATACTGATATTGGAGCATTTATTTCATAGAAATAAAATTTTAAAGAGTCACAATTAATCCCTTATTAAGGTGGATGCATTGGTTTTCGTGAACATTAATCATCATCATCACACACACATATTCATCAATATGCGTAAATATATGTTTATTATTATTACATAGATATATATTTATTAACAATTTATTTATTTGGTTTCTTTTTCTTTTATTTGAAATTCAATTTATTATTTTATTATTTTATTTACTCTTTTTAATATTATTTTTTGACTAGTTCTTGAATTATTGGATTTTAAATCCTTATTTACTGGATTTTAAATCTTTATTTGAATAATAATGTAATGTAAACATTATTAATTGGTTTATATTTTTTATGGTTGCATTTTTACATTATTTAACTGCTTCCTCATATCAGACTTTCCATAGACTCTCCATCTTAATCTTCATAATGAACCATCATAAACTCTCCATCTTAATCTTGGTATGAACCATCACATTAGGTGGTTCAAAATTTTACAGAACTTTTTTCTTGAAACAATAACTTTATTTGAACTTCTACCTAATTGTCGATTCTAAAAAAGATTTGAACTTCTATCTAATTATCACTTATCTCTGTTAAAATGTATCCATCTGCCATGGTGAAACTACCTTTCTGGAAAGATCTGCAAAATTATATGCTGAATGACCTTGTAGCTTTTATGTTCTGTTCAGCAATCAACACAGTTCAAAAAGCATTTGAGATGATCCTATTCTTAGCAATATTCTGTCCGATGTTAATTTTGGACCGGCAAAGCTCTCGGGTCAGATTTTACCCTCTGCATATTGTAATCGCTGTCTCTCTGCTTCTTAGGTTCAATTGCAATCCTTACCTTCAAATTGATTTGATTATAAGCAAAGCACTCGCCTCAAATTTTACTATCCGTCGATTAGACTCAATTATAACTCTCAACGTTTCCAGAGGAACATGATGAATATATCAGTATATATCTCTGTTTACAAACGAAGTTAAAACAAACAACATCATTTAGTGGGCATAGCTGGAGTCCTGTTAAACAAAAAAACGCCCTAGCCTAGAGATAGATCTAGGAATCAGTAGAGTTTCAGCAATATGAAAAGCAATTGACTAGTTATCGTTGGAAATGATGAAGTTAGATCTGAGAAAATTAAGGCTAAAGTTTCAAAGTACAAACAGTTCTGAAAATTACAAGATGCAAGGAAATTAACAATGATTTACACTAAATCTATATTACTTTCTGCTTCTGCCAACATACCCTGGTAAGTTCTGGGATTAATTCTGAAAATCTAAGCAGTAAAAACAAAATAATAGGTTATAACTGCCATTCTTATGTCTACTGTAGATTTTAGAATATTTTGAAATCTGATTGAAATTGGTAGACTTTGTTCATTTCTGCTAAAAATTTTAAATATGCCAGAATATGCAATGGTACAGCCAATGGCCATCCTCATGTCCATTGCAGATTTGGAACATCAAACATGAGCAAAGTCAGTCATCTCATATCGATCAAATTTTTGAAATATTCAAGAATCTGCTATCTAATTATGATTAAGTACAACTAATGGCCATCTATGTCCATTGCAAAGTTTTGAATATCCTTAAAATCTGACCAATCCTTCTGAATTCAAAACTGGTATACAAATTTCCTGAGGTTGTTTTCTTGGAAGCTGTCTCACTGAGGAATTAATATTACTAAAATGTGTCGGAAGAAAAATTGTCTTGGTGTATTGCAAAACTTATCAGGCAGTGACCACAAAAGAGCAGCAAACTTAGTTTACGGATGCCATGTAGTTCCCATTGAAATTGTAAATGTTTGAATTTCTCATGATGTGCATAAAAACTTTCTAACAATAATTACAGTTGATGCATCTCTGGTGGTAATTACAAATACAAAGTCCATTAGAGAAGAACAGCAAGATTTTCAATCAAAATTAAAATGAGTAACTAATCTCAAAGCAGAGTGATGGCCCTTAATACGAGGGCCAACACGGCTTGTTGCACAGTTTTTACTTATCTGATATTCACAGAATATCATTCAAACAAGAGATGAGATATGCGACCTCAGAAGGAGTGTTGTAATGGATCAATGAAATTCTCACTACCCCTTCATTTACATTGTTGGTGAACAGGAGACCATTAGAGCATAAAGCTGAGATGAGCCTGTGAGTATACATATGACCATTCCTAACAGCAATACCCCTTTCATAAAGAGCTTGGGCAATATCAGAGGATTTCTTATTCATGTGCACAAAACTGATGGTGGGAACTCTGCATTCTCCATCTCCTCTGGTAGGTCCTATTATTAGGACATCTGTTCTAGAGTTAAGATAGTTTACCAATGCCATTTGTAGGGGCTCCTCTAACAGCTTAGCTGTTCGGAATGCAGCTTCAATGGGCTCTCTAGAAAACTTAGAAGAACTACGTATTTCTAGAGCAAAAAGAGACTTCTCAACTTGCTTCACCAAGTCACTCTCTTGTTCCCCATCTGCACCCGAATTCAAGGCCAGCACCTCTTCTTTTGCCAAATGTTGTAGGTACTCTGGAAGGGCTAGAATTGCAGCACAGGCCTCATGATTAAGACATCCAAGCTCAAATTTGCTACTGAAATGATGATTGGGAATGAAATAAAAGTTGGGCATTTCATCCTTGATTTCATTAAAAGCATCATGGGTACCAAACAAAACACCCATGTGAGGGCCACATACCTTATAAGTGCTAAAGGCATACCAGTCCACACCCCATTTTGCTACATCGATTGCACGATGAGGAGCAAAGGCTACTCCATCCGCAACCACTATGGCTCTCTTGCAACCCATCTCATCCCGAACAAATTTAACTACTCTTTCCAAATCAAGGATCTCTCCCAACACGTTGGAAACATGGGCTACTGCTACAATTCTTGTTTTGGTGGATAAGAGCCGACCAAGTGATTCCAAGCTTGAGCTGAAGTCCTCATTCAGCTTCCAAAACTTGAGAGGGAGGCCTCTCTGTTCTGCCAGTTTAACCCATGGACCAGCATTTGCTTCTTGATTAGCCTCATGAACAATCACTTCATCCCCTTCCTTGAGGACATTGAGATAACAGTTGCTGAGAGTTTTGAGGAGTTGTGAAGATGAAGACCCAAATGCAACCTCTCCAACTTCATCACCATTCACAAATGTTTTCATGAATTTATGAGCAGAGTCCACCACCTCTTTTGCTCTCATGGAGAGCTCATATCCAGCCCCTATTTGGACATACATAGATCTCATGTAATCAGCCATCGAATCTATCACCACATTGGGGCACAGGCTTGCGCCAGCATTCTCCAGGTAGATTGGAAAATTTTTGTTTGGATCAAAGTAGGAGAAGTGCTTCCTTAACCTTTCGTAGACTGCATCCATTTGGGTGTTGGGAACTGCAGAGAGATTTGAGGCTGCAAGTACCTTGTTGTTTAAACTCAGTGCTATTGACGAGGCCATTGTAAGCTATGGGGGAGCTTTGTAACACAGTTGCACGATAAAATCAATGAAGCAAAATTTCAGTTCAGTGAAAATAAATGAGGCCAATTTATAAAGACATGCACCAGCGTAATTGAATATAAAATCAATGAAATTCAATTTCAGGGGAAAAAAATAAATTAGCGGAGGTTATAAAGCCATGCACCAGAGGGAGTAACTGAATATAGAACATAAAAGTAATGAAAACAGACAAACATATACCGATGACTCAGCGTGTAGTGATAACGCTCGGCGGTGAGATTGATAAGATGCTCCTGAAATATAAGGGAATCATCTCGTCATGCAGGCGACACAAATAGGCCTACTTGTATTTTTCTATTAGTGGCGATCAAAAAATACCCCCTCAGTTCATAGATGGCCAATTATCCCCACTATTAGTGACACAAGTGTGACAAACCAATCCACTGTGTTCAATTGATTGCATCATATTTTAACA
Source organism: Pinus tabuliformis (assembly GCA_031772625.1). Classification (NCBI taxonomy): domain Eukaryota; kingdom Viridiplantae; phylum Streptophyta; class Pinopsida; order Pinales; family Pinaceae; genus Pinus; species Pinus tabuliformis. The sequence continues at coordinate 413,949,482 of CM062805.1, read as the reverse complement.
CATACACCGTCTTATCTGGCATGCTAATGGTCAAATGGCATATACGGAAAAATGCTTGAAAATGTACCCCCTTATCCAAATAAAGTTGTAAACCATGCTTGATTGGGATAATATCTCTTTCCGAAGATCCATTACCACCTTAAAATATTTTCGTGAACCTTCTAAATGATAAATTTATATACATTATTTATAAAAATAAATCATTTTTAAAATTATTTTAATAAATTTTTAAAATTATTTTAATACCGGTGTATATTTTGAAATGTTAAAGGATTTTAGTTTAAGTGGTTTGGAAAATAGTTTGTTTCTCATGTGTATGGGTTTAAATTTTTTGGAGATATGTTGTAGTTGGTTATGCCTGACATTTATGAAATAGTTGTATCAAGTCAATATGGAATAAATGTTGTAGTGTGAGTAAATTACTAAACATTTTGAATGCGACTTTCTTAACTTTTTGGACATATATATTAACTATTTGGAAGGTCATTTAGATAATATTGATATAGTTATAATTTTCTTGTTTACTATGTGATATTGTTCTTGGTAAAAGTTTTTATATATATATATATATATATATATATTCAAAAAGAATTATTTATTGTACTAAGAAGCTTTATACAATATTGTATGAGGGAGATGTTATAGTTTTTATAAAAGCATTTACAAATTTAAATACAAGTCAATATGGCATAGATGTTGTAGGGCCAGTAAATGAATAAACATTTTGAAGGCAGTTTTCCTATTTTTTTAGACATATATATTAACCATTGAGAATATCGTTTAGAGAATATTGATATAGTTATCATTTTCTTTTTTACTATGTAATATTGTTCTTATAGATAAAAGTTCATATATATATATATATATATATATATATATATATATATTTTGCACTAAGAAGCTCTCTATAACCCTATATGAGAGAAATGGTGTAGTGTTTGTAAAGGCATGTAGAAATTGTTGTAAGGCTAATAAACCAGTAAACATTTTGAATGCGGCTCTCCTACTTTTTTGGACATATATATTAACTATTTAGAATTTTTGTTTAGATAATATTGATATAGTTATCATTTTTCTTCATATTGTTCTTATAGCAAAAAGTTCATATTTTATATATATATATATAGAGAGAGAGAGAATTATTTACTGAAGTAAGAAGCTCTCTATAGCCTTGTATGAGAGATGTTGTATTGTTTGTAAAGGTAGGTAGAAATTTAAACATCAAGTCAATATGGAATAGATTTTGTAGGACCAATAAATGAGTAAACATTTTGAATGCTACTTTCTTACCCTTTTTTTTTGGACATATATCGTTTGGGAAGATAGTTTAGATAATATTGATATAATTATCATTTTTCTTCTTTACTATGTGATATTGTTCTTATACATAAAAGTTCAAGTGTGTATATATAAATAAAGAATTATTTATTGCACTAAGAATCTCTATGATGTTGTAGTGTTTATAATGACATACAAAAATTTAGATATCAATTCAATATGGAATAGATGTTGTAGAGTCCCTAAATGAGTAAACATTTCCAATGCTGCTCAACATTAAAGAAATTAATAATAAAAAATTATCATATTGGCTCAATTAAAAAAATATTAAAAATAATAAGTAATACAAATAATAAATAGATTCAATTCAATTTATTTTATTGTAATTTTGTTTTTATTAATAAAATTAAAACGATTTTTTTTTAGAAAAATCATTTTATATATATATATATATATCACATTTAAATAAATTTATATCAACATAAATTTATCTTAAATTAATCTACCAAATACTAAAAAGATTTTAATATTCAAACTTTAATTTTGAATGTAAAATTAAAAAAAGAATACATTTTGGAAATTTTGATTTCTCATTCCATTTCCAAAACTTGATTAAAATGTCTCTCATAAACTAACATTTACTTCATAAACAATTATTTCATCCTCACTCCATCCCTTCATAAACTTGATTAAGAGACACTTCAACTCCATAGATCAGCATTTTCTTCCTAAACCATCACTGCATCCCTTCCTTGAGTACATTGAGATAACCTTGACTCTGAGTTTTTAGGAGTGGTGAAAACCCAAATGGAAGCAATCCAATTTCATCACCATTCACAAATATTTTCAGAAAATATTTTCAAGAATTTATGAGCAGAGTCCACCCCCTCTTTTTCTCTCATGGAGAGCTCGTACCCAGTCCCTATTTGAACATACATAAATCTCATGTAATTAACTATCGAATCTATCACCACATTCGGGCACAAGCTTGCGTCAGCATTCTCTAGGCAGATTAGAAAACTTTTGTTTGGATCAAAGCAGGAGAAGTGCTTCCTTAGCCTTTCGTAGACTGCATTCATTTGGGTGTTGGGAAGTGCAGAGAGATTGAGGCTACATGTATCTGTGTGTATTTGGAAATAATGCTTGCAATAGAAAATTAGTAGATTTAGTTGGTTAAAGGTTGAAGTTTGTTTTCCTATCTTGAACTATGTTGAATTCAATATAATGCAATATGCATTATACCTATATTATAGGTATAATGTATTTTGGTTTGATGTATAAAAAGCATGCATTATACCTATATTATAGGTATAATGTATTTTGGTTTGATGTATAAAAAGCCATTGCAAACTTTGGAAAAACCTTGAAAGACAGATGCATCATAAAATTAACGAAGCAAAATTTCAATTCTGATACAATGAACGGAGGCAGGTTACGAAGCCATGCACCAGCGTAATTGAATATAAATACAATGAAAATTCAATTTGAGAAAAAGGAAGAACGCAGGTAATAAAGCCATGCACCTGAATAACTGAATATCGAACATACAGATAATGAAAACAAACAATTTCACTCAGTGTGGAGTGATAACGATCTGTGAAATTGATAAGATGCTTCTGAAATGGTTGAGAACCGACTGATGAGAATATACTGGAATGTCTCGTAACGCAAACGATACAAATAGGACTATTGTATTTTTCTATTAAGTGCCAATCAATAAATACCCACTCAGTTCATAGGAGGCAGTATCCCAGTAACAGTGACACCAGTGTGAGAAAATAATTACCCCACCATGTTCAATTGATTGCAGCATAAACACATATACCGTCTTATCTGGCAGGCTCAAGGACAAATGGCATATATGGAAAATTGCTTTAAAAATTTACACATATAAAGTGGTTATTGCCTTTCCAAATAAAGTTGCAGACCATGTTTGATTGGGATATGGCAATCTCTCTCTCCGAGGATCCATGACCACCTTAAAGATTTTACTTTATATGCATTATTTATAAAAATAAATAATTAAAAATATTTTAGATATGCGGCATTTGTGTCAAGTTGAATTTTGGAGTATCTATAGTAATAATTATATTTGTCAATGTTTCAAATCCCAACATGTATCATCAAGACAATATCTGAATGATGATGGAAGAAGAACAACTTAAGTGAGAAGATAAATAGTAAAAGGATAATTCGAGTTGAATTTTGGAGTATCTATAGTAATAATTATATTTGTCAATGTTTCAAATCCCAACAGGGATCTATCATCAAGACAATATTTGAATGATGATGGAAGAATAATAACTTAAGTGAGAAGATAAATAGTAAAATGATAATTTGATTTTAAGGATAAATCAAATTATCCTTTTACTATTTATCCTTTGACTTAAGCTCTTTTTTATCATCATTCAAAAATTGTCGAGATGATGGATACTTGTTGGGATTTGAAACATTGACAAGTATGATTATTAATAGATGCATGTTGGGATTTGAAACGTTGACAAGTATGATTATTACTGTAGATACTCAAACTTGAAAGATAAAAAGAAAAAGAAAAAATTTAATAATGGTGTACATTTTGAGTGTCAAAGAAAGTTAGTTAGAATTGTTTGATAAAGAATTGGTTTCTCATTTGCATGGTTCAAGTTTATGGAGACATGTTTTAAGTGGCTTGTTAGTGATATTTGTAAAATAATTGTATTAGTATAATAGTCGCAGCTAATAACCATAGATAACCATTGTTATATTAATCACTTGAAAAATTGTTTAGATAATATTGATATAGTTATCATTTTTCTTCTTTACTACGTGATATCATTTTTATAGAAAAAGTTGCTATGTATTGGTAAATAATTACAAATATTTAAATATTTATAGTAATATGACTATTAATACTTAAAAGGAATTATAATAATTAAATTAAAAAAGAATTATTTGTTGTACCAAAAAGCTTTCTAGAGCTTTGTATGGGGAGATGTAATATTTGTGAAGGCATGTAAACATTTAAATATTAAGTCAATATGGAAGATATATTGTAGTGTGAGTAAATGAGTAAACATTTATATGTCCCTTTGAACATTAAATCAGAAATAATGATGATCATGATGATGATTAAAAGTCTACTAAGGCCAATATGGTCTATCACACCTTAAAAAAGTCAAAGATTAATTAAGACTCTTTAATTTTTATCTTTTATTTTTTTATAATAAATCATAATATTGGCTCAATTAAAAAAAATTAAAAATAATAAATGGGGTCAATTCAATTTATTATATTGTAATTTTCTTTTTATTATCCCTCCATAGATTCTTAATTAAAATGGATCTATGTTGATTCTTAGTATTATTATTTATATTATATAAATTTCACATCTGTATATATAAAATTATTCTCATATTTAATTTTAATAAAATCTTGATTTAATCTCCCAAATAATTTTAGTAATAGTGGGGATAGAAGGTTTACTCAAAAGTAATTGTAATCTTTTTGCTTTTAGATTTAATTAAAAAATGTTATAAAAAATAAATAAAATAAATATTTCCACAAATGAATAAGTAAAAGCCTAAGAAATGAGAGCTAATTCTATCTCCACATGTCACTAATAATCAAAAAGTGTGTTAAACAAGCCTTGCTAGGTGTTAAGCGAGCAAACGTTCAGTGGACAAGTCTGGGTATAATTTGGTTAGTCTAGGCAATAGTGCACATTTGCATGGGTCATAGATGAGGGATTTGAGTGCAGTGGGTGTAGTACATTTGTATGGGTTAGAGAGATGAGAGATTGGAGTGCAGTGGGTGTAGTACATGTGCATGGGTCAGAGATGATGGATTGAAGTGCAGTGGGTGAAGTTTGTTTAGGAGAGCAAGGAGGTTTTGTTGTCAAGCCACTCCTATTCTCTAGTTGGTGTTTGTGTAAAGCTAACAATGGAGGGGGGAAGATTAGAGCGGTGCAGTGGGACCCTGGTTCTAGATGACTTACTATGAATAAGGCTATTTTCATGCTGGCTAGGTGGGTGGTGGGTCGCAAAGTCAGGTTCTCAATTTTCTCGGTCTTGAGGTAGCAACACTTGCCTCCTTGTAGGTATTCCTATTTGGTTTGCTTTCTGAAGGTCTAAGTTTTTGGTTTTCTCTATCTAGATTGGAGTATGTTGTAAGGTGGGGGTGGATAAGGGGCTCTTTGTGACCCACTGTTGGCCCTCGTGACCTTTTTTCAGTAGTATTTTTGTTCACTTGGATCGGTTGGCTCAAATTTATGGTTATTTTGTTGTTACATTATGGTGTATGTCGCCCTGTGGTCTTGGTAAGAAGTATGGGAAGAGAAAGGAATTCTATGGCTAAGTCGTGGTGGTCATGGGTATAATTCATTATCTCTGAGAAGAATTTTTCAATGGTGGTTTTATGGTCATGGAGGGGAGTGCTACTGTGATTTTGGAAGGAGAAAATTTTGGTTCCCCTGGGGTTTCAAGTGAGAATTTTTAGATCGATCAAGAAGCCTAGGGTAGTGGAGTCAGTAGTGAAGCTCTGAAGTAGGGCTTGGTTATTGTAGCAAGTGTAGAGGTTTGGAGCAGAGGGAACAACTATGTAGATAGCTTGGAAGTTTGTGTGCAGTCGAGGTGGGGGTCCACAGAGATCCTCAACGCCATGATGATGCTTCGTTAGATAAGAAGGCCCCGAAGAGGGGTAGGCCCATAGGGATAGGATGTTTTGCATCAAGTAGCGCCGCATGACAATGGGGAAGAGCTGGAGTAGCTGCATGGTGTCTCTCTAGGGCATGTGGACTTGCCACCACATTTGATTTTTTTGGAGGCTTAAAATTGTCAAGTGATAGTAGAGGTTGAACAATTGGCTCCAGACAGACACTATGACCACAATGAGGTCATCAGAATGATATACACCATAACTAGTAGATTATTTTAGATCAGCAAGTCTCCTTTTGCAGAGGCCAAAAGTGGCTCCAGGAGGGAGAATGGCACATATGGATTCACATGTTCATAAAGCATTTCACCACCATAGAGGTGGTCATCTTGATTACCCAGATCTGAGTAACATGGATGGCTAACAATAAGTGTGGGATGTATTCTGATTTTGGGATGGTTTTGGTTCATCTGGGTTATTGATCATTGGTATTTTAATTTTATTTTGCTGATTTCTATGACTTTTTGTTTGTATATATGGACCAAAAAATCAGATAGGAGTGAGACATTAGTTGTTTTGAAGATGTGCTCACCACAATGTATTATCTTGATGAATTAATAGAGGTGGATGATTTACTATATATATATATATATGATTACGAAATGAGATATGAGTTTTTGGACAGGTAGTATTGTTAAGCCATGGTATTCGCGCATTGTATAATAAAAAAGCCTATTTACAACTCACTAATATCTATGGTAAGGTGAGAGTGAATATCCATGGTTAAGAATATTATTATTTGTAAGTTTATTATAAGTATTATTTTTTTATGTGTTTATAATTAAATTTAAAATATCGTTATGAAATCATTAGGGTAATGTGGATCTTAGTTTATAGTTACTATTTATATGTTTTGACTTGTTTAGTCAGCAAAACTATAGTGATCTAGGAACCCTTAAAAAATCTCAATTAATTTCAAATATTAACAAGTCTCAATTAATATCTTTCTTTCATAAAGTATGATAGACCTCATTGGTCTTAGTGGACATTAATCATCATCTTCATCATCGTCATCATTTTAATTTTGTAGAAGAAGAATTCCAATTATCCACAGTAGTTATCAAAGTTGGTCAACTTTTCAAATCCCAAAGTGGATCCATCATTAAGACGATGATTGAGGAAAGAAAAACTAATGTTTAAGAACATTTACGCCACTACAACATGGCCCCCATACTATGTTGTAGAGCACTTATAGATGCAATAATAATAATTATTCATACTAATAATTGTAAATTTAATTAACAAATTAAAATAACTATTCATATTCATAACCATCCTATTTCACAACTTCATATTTAAATTTAATTAATAAACAAATAAAATTTATATACTTTATAATAAACTCTCTTATTTATATATATTAAAAAGATAAATTAAGAAAATTATTGTAAGTATAAATCTTAAATTTTTACACAGAAACATAGGTTTACATCTTGATAATCTCTTCAACACCTTAGAAACTAAGATAAATTTAAACTAATAATAATTTCATATATACCAATAATATTCTGTAAATAATAATTTATCACTATGATAAATTTAATTGAAAAAAAAAAACTAAATCTGAAATTTTTTTAATTGAAATGTATTAATAATTCAAATCCAAAACTACTTTAAATATTTAACATTATAATTTAAAAAAAAAATTATCATTTATTTAAAAAATACATTATAACTATTTTAATTTAAAATAGCATATATATATATATATATAAAACTATTTTTTTATTTTCAAGTTAATATATATATATATATATATATACTATTTTTTTATTTTCAAGTTAGTATTCACTAGGTTAGGTTTTATTGGTAAGGGAGAGGACATTGAAAATTATAAATATTATATATATAAGGAGAGAAAGGTTTAATGGTTAAAAACATGTTATTTTTCTTAAGAGATGATAGGCTTAAATCTAAAGTGTGTACACCTCCATAAATTTTAATAATCAAATAAGCTTATGGAGATGGGATTTTTTATCCCACAAACAAGAGGGTCTTTTACACCAATTTGGTGTCTAGCTTGAGCATGATCTTAAAAGTGTGAGTGTGTGTGAGAGAGAGAGAGATAACAAATTTGTCACATTTAGGATCACTGTATAAAAGTTCCATAATAATAAAATCAATTTCCTTTTTAGTTTTATTGACTTAAAGGAAATCTTTTGACATAGTATCTATATAATTTTATTGATTTTAAAAAACTTCCAAGATAGTGCCCAAAAAATTCTTTACAATAGGTTGGAAGTGTTACAAAGTTCCTTTAGAGTTGAGGGTTATTTTGGTAACACTGTGTGAAAATCTTTTCCCAAGTTGAAGAACATTAATCATTGTTCGAGATAAATTTACCTATAATATTGGAGTTGAGTGAAATTTTCCCTTGTCCCCTACCCTTTTTGGAATGTACATTGACAAGTTAGAATAGTTTTTGGAAGAACTAGGTTGTGTTAGCCCAATTCTACTAGTGTGGTCATCATTCATCTTATTTATACCAATGATATTGTTCTTATGGCAAGGAGTCTCTATGAAGTTTTCAAGTAACTAAGAATCTTCAAGGATTTCTTCTCTAATACAAGCATTATTATTAATATTGACAATATGAAAGATATATTCGTCATGAACTCAATTATAACTATAACAATGAGAAATATGATAAATGGAGGGTGGAAATCTTATTGTGAGATTGCAAACTATTTCAAATCAATAGACCTTTGGATATGGGATAAGAAATATTCTCTTTGCAATTCTAGTTACTCTTGTTATTTTATATGTATGAAAATTTTTGGGATGTAGTATGTCTAGAGAATTATGGATAACGATGGATTAGATCCAAAATAAATTTATCAATTATAATCTCAAGAAAAGAAAAGAAAAAAAACACCATATCTTTTCCTCCTCATAGAAGTCAGTGTTCCCCCATTGAGAGAAAGACTATGATCAGGCACTCCATGCATTTAAGCAAATCAAATAAAATGGAAGACAAGATACTTCCAAAAATTGCTTAAAATATAATGAAAACCACTTTAGCCTCAAGCAATGAAGACATGGCAATGCCAAATATTAACTAAACTATTTGGAAATAAAAGAAGAAATTATTCTATAGAATAAATTTAATATTAAAACTAATAATACTTCTAAATAATTATTGATAATTATTAAAATTATTGATAAATAATATATCATCCATCTAATAATTATTAATAATTAAATTAAAATTTTGGAAGTTCTATTTCAAAATAGACAAGTCTATTTAGATAATTAGGAGTGGGCAATAATTAATAAATTATTAAGATACTTCCAAAAATTGATTAAAATATAATGAAAACCACTTTAGCCTCAAGCAATGAAGACGTGGCAATCCCCAATATTAACTAAACCATTGGAAAATAAAAGAATAAATTATTCTATAGAATAAATTTAATATTAAAACTAATAATACTTCTAAATAATTATTGATAATTATTAAAATTATTGATAAATAATATATCATCCATCTAATAATTATTAATAATCAAATTAAAATTTTGGAAGTTCTATTTCAAAATAGACAAGTCTATCTAGATAATTAGGAATGCGCAATGATTAATAAATTATTATATCCATTGGGTGAATATCAATTAATTTGTGTAAAATTTAATGGCCATCATATATTAAGTTTAAACTTTATGAAAAAAATTAAAAATAAAATCCATTTTATAAAATTAAATTATCCCATAAAATGTGTCCGCTAGACTGAACTTAGCACAATCTTAGAGCTAAATCTAACTTAAGTTTACTCTAGTTTACAGAAAAATAATAGTAAAATCTCACATCTAATACAGAACTGGGATATATATTTCTAGATGTTGTTCCTTGTAATCGTTCTAGAAAATTAAATATTAATATAACGTGGTGGGAGAATTGTCCTGGTTTACCGAGAAATCTATAACGCCGTGCCCACAGAAAGGCAGCAAACGTATAAGGTTGCGGATGCCATGAAGTTCCAGTTCAAATTTAAATATTTAAATTGCACATGATGCACACAACTTTCTAACAAATATCACAGTTGATGTATCTGTGGTGGTAATTACAGATACAAACATTTTTAGGAAAGAAATGCAAGTTTTTCGATCAAAATTAAAATGAGTAGGTGATCTCAGAGCAGAGTGATGGCCCTTGATACGAGGCCCAACATTGCTTGTTGCACATATTTACTTATTTGATATTCACAAAATATCATTCAAACAAGAGATGAGACATGTGACCTGAGAAGGAGCGGTGCAATGGGTCATTGAAATTCTCATTCACAGGGTTGGTGAACAGGAGACCAGTTGAGCATAAAACTGAGATTATCTTGTGAGTATACATATAACTATTCCTAATATCTTAATATTAAAAGATTTTTTTTGTTTGTGTGGGAATTTTGTATTTTCCATTCAAAGAATATTTTAAGAATGAATAATTATCTTGAAGTTTAAAAGTATTAGTGAATCTCACTAGTTTTTAATGTAAATTATAAAATGTTTATTGATATTTGTAAAATATATTTTTCTAAAAAATTTAAGTAATATTAGAAGATTTCTTGTTTTTGTGGCAACCTGCATTTTCCATCTAAGGAAAATTTTAAAGATGAATAATTATCTTGAAGCTTAAAAATATTGGCCAATCTGGCTCGTCTTTAATATGTTTATTGATATTTGTGAACTTATTCAAATATAAATGATTTTGTATATCCTTTCTATATAATATTAGTGATTATTAAGGTAAAATAATTTTATATTGTAAAATTTGAGAGAGTCATTTTTATAGAAAAATGGAAATTAGCTAGGATTTTAGAAAAATCATAGAAAATTAACCCACTTGTGAACAAGAATCCCTAAAATTTTCCAACTATTTCTTCATTACTAAATTATACTATTCCGACATCTATTTTAGATTTAAAATTGCTAATTAACAACTTAACAATTCACAACTTAACCATTCAGAATACAACTTCAATAAATTCTCTAAAACACTTAAAAGAACACTTACTCCCATAGCAAAAAGGGACTTCTCAACTTCCTTCACCAAGTCACTCTGCTGTACCCATCCGTACCCAAATTTAAGGCCATCTCCTCTGCTGAGAGGGCTAAATTGAAAGGTCTAAATTCCAACACAGGCTTCATGATTAATACATCCAATCATCATTTTAGTTGGAAATTTGAGCTGGGATGTCTTAATTCCAGCACACGCATCATGATTAAAACATCCAAAGTTATAAAACCATGCACTCAAGTAACTGAATATCGAATATACAGGTAATGAAAACAAACAAACATATACCGGTGACCTAATTGATTTTTCTAATAGCCTCAGCTGTGAGATTATAATGATGCTTCTGAAATGGTCGAGAATCGATAGATAAGAATATACTGAAATCATCTCTGACGATACAAATAGGGAATCATCTCGTGCGATTGATAAGATGCTCCTGAAATATAAGGGAATCATCTGGTCATGCAGACGATACAAATAGGACTACTTGTATTTTTCTATTAAGTGGCAATCAATAAATACCCCTTCAGTTCATAGATGGCCAAATATCCCTACTATCATGACACAGTGTGACAAAGTGTCCCAGTGTTCAATTGTTGGTATCATATTTTAACGCATATACCGTCTTAGCTGCATGCTACTGATCAAATGACATGACATACGGAAAAATGCTTTAAAAATTTACCCATATAAAATGGTTATTGCTTATCCAAATAAAGTTGTTGATAGCAGGCCCCTTCGGTGGCCTGCTCCCTTTTCCCAGGATTCTATTCCCTTGTGCACCGGCAACTTCTTTCTTTACTCCGAGCATATTTCATGCCCATTCACTCATGAGGTGTCAACCATGTTTGATTGGGATATGGGAATATCTCTTTCGGAAGGTGACTACCACCTCATTTTTATGAACTTTCTCAATATATATATATATATATATATAATATTTTAATAATGGTATATATTTTGAAAAGTCAAAAGAATTAAAAAAATTTAAAGATTGTTAATTTTAAAAAAAAATTATTATTTTTTATAGTAATTAAATTTAAAATTAATTATATGGAAAATTAAAAATGTGTAAACACTTAAATACCAAGTTAATATAGAAGAGATGTTATACTTAAATATTAAGTCAATATGGAAGAGATGTTGTATTAATTAAATGAGTAAACATTTAAATGTCAACTCAAATAAAATAAAATAATAATAATAATAAATCATAATATTGACTTATTTAAAAAGTATTAAAAATAATAAGTCACAAAAATAATAAATAGATTCAATTCAATTTATTATATTGTAATTTTGCTTTTATTAATAAAATTACAAACAATTTTTTTCTAGGGAAAAATGATAATATATGTATCACATTAAAATAAATTTAAACCAACATATATCTATTTTAATTCTGGATTTACCAATCTTCTTTTTGAGTTTTGGATAAATTTGAAAAGTTTTGCAGCTAAATCAATTTGCTTCCTCCTTAGGTAAATCCTTAATTAAAATGGATCTATGTCTGTTCTCAATAATATTATTTATATTATACAAATTTCACTCTCTATATATAAATATAATCTCATTTTAATTGTATTAAAATCTCCATTTGATCTCTATAGAATATCTAATAGTAGTGAGGATAAAGGGTTTAAAAGTAATTGCTTTTAGAATTAATTTAAAAATATTATAAAGCTAAATTAAAATAAAATATTGATAAAATATTTTGATTATAAAATGGATTATAGTTTTTGGACAATGTGCCATTGATAAGCCATGGTTTACTCACATGGTATTATAACAAAACATATTTACAATTTAATAATATATATGATAAAATGGGGTGAATATTCATGGTTAAAAAGCTTATTATTTTGTAAGTTTATTGTAAGTATTAAGTTGTTATGAGCTTATTAATTAAATTTCAATATGGTCACTAAATTATTATTTTAAATTTTATGGTAATATGGATCTTAATTTATAACTACTATTTATATGCTATATATTTTATGTGATATGTATATTATTAGTTTATTTTATTTAATATATTTGTGTTTTTATTAATAAAATCAAAATAATAATTCATATCCAAAACCATTATATTTCACAATTTCTATTAAAGTTAATTAATAAATATATACAAATTCAATATTTACACTAAACTCTCATATATATTCAAAGAAAAAAGCTAAATATATATATATGTAACCATGTGTATTATTAGGATTTTAATAAAATTTAAAATAAGAATATTTTTATAAATTGAGATGTAAAATTTACATAAATGTAAATAATAATATTCAAATCTGCATAGATTCATCTTAATTCTGGATCTATGAAGTGTTAAGAGGAATCAAATCTTTGGAACTGAAAATTTTTATTCATATTTTGCACTCAAAATAGATTTACATCTTGAGAAGTGTAATTCCTTTGAGGACTTCGTACATCCGAAATTAAAATAAATTTATACTCGTAATAATTTTACATATAACAATAAATTCCCTTAAATATTTTTATAGCCATTATAATTTAGCAAAAATATTTTTTATTTAAAAAATAATTTTGATAACTATTTTAATTTTTTTTTAAATTATATATATTTTATACATAGTTGTAATTATATTCTCCTCCATGTCTACTTTTGGGTTTTGTTGGTAAAGATGATACGTTAATTATATATATATATATATGAAAGGTTTAATACGTTAATTATATATGTGTGTGTGTGTGAAAGGTTTAATAGTTAAGAATACGTTTTTTTAAATGATAGATTTAAATTTAGAGTATATATATTTCATAAATTTTAATAATCAAATAAAGGGTTTGTATAATAATTTGGTGTCTATTTTTACTATAACTTTAAAATTTTGTGTGTATATATGTATGAAAGAGCAGGATAACAACTTTATTATACTTAGGATCATTGTGTAAAAGTGCCATGACTATAAAATTAATTTCCTTTTAACTTTTATTGATTTAGAAAAAACTTTTGACATGATGCCTATGCAATTTTATTGACTTAAAAAAAACTTTTGACATAGTGCCAAACTTTATTGACTTAAGAAAAACTTTTGGCATAGTGCTAAAAAAATCTTTTAAATAGGATGGAAGAGTTAAAAAGTTCCTTTAAAATTGAGGGTTATTTTGGCAAGATTGTATGAGAATGTTTTTATCAAGTTTAAGAACATTAATCACTAGTTGAAATAAATTTACTATAATATTGGAGTTGAGCAAAGTTGTCCCTTGACACCTAACCTTTTTGGAATGTTCATCGACAAATTAGAATATTGTTTGGAAGAACTAGGTTGTGTTAGCAAAATTCTGCCCAATTCTACTAGTGTAGTCATCATTTTATTTATGTTAATTATATTGTTATTATGGCAAGGAGTGAGATTATACTAGTATTATTTGTCTTATTTATGTCAATGGTATTGTTCTTATGGCAAGGAGTCTCTATGACATCCCCAAGTAACTAACACTAGTATTATTTGTCTTATTTATGTCAATGGTATTGTTCTTATGGCAAGGAGTCTCTATGACATCCCCAAGTAACTAAAAATCCTCAAGGATTTATACACTAATACAATTATGGCTATTATTATTGACAAGATGAAAGTTATTTTGGATCAATATTCATAGTAATCTCAATTGTAACTATAACAATGAGAAAGGATAAATGGAGGGTGTAAATCTTATTATAAGATTGAAAACTATTGCAAATCATTAAACGTTTGGATGTGGGATTATAAAATTTTATCTTTGATATTCTCATTACTCTTGTTATTTTATATGGATGAAAAGTTTTGAGATGTAGTATGTCTAGAGAATTATGGAGAAAGATGGAATAGATCCAAAATAATTATATCAATTATAATCTCAGAAAAATAAATACATCATACAATATCCTCCTCATAGAATGAGTTCTATGATCTGGTACTTCATGTATCAGAACAAATCAAATAAAAATGGAAAACAAGAAACTGCCAAAAATTGTTTCAAAACCCAGTCAAAAAAACCTTAGATTCAAACCATGATGGCATGACAATGCCCAATATTAATTAAACCTTTGAGAAATAAAGGAACAAGTTATTCTCTAGAATAAGTGTAATATTAAAATTGATATTACTTCTAAATAATTATTGATTATTATTAAAATTATTGAAAAAGCCTCAGCTTTACTGTATTCCTCTCATACTGTAAATCAATGTACAAATAATGATAATAGTATAAATAAATACATGAGAAAGTTTCGCTCAAGTTAGTATGTCTATCTTGGACTCTATGGTTGAACAAATCTCTCAACCAAACACTAATCTAGGATCCTAACTAGTTAGAGGGAGTCTCTCAACCAACTAAGCCTAAACTGACTCCTAACCATGAGGAGCAAACTCAATCTAGAAAGGTAGGATTAAATCCAACTTTCTTGATTTTAATGAATTTAATTGTTTTGGACTTATAAGTTTTTTCATCACATGAGAGAGAGGCTAACATTCCCCCCCCCCAATGATAAGTCCAAAATAAGAACTAGGAACCATCTTCCAAGTTCTCACGCTGAAACTGTTGATCCTCAAAAAATGCTGCCTAAAAAACTGCCAAAGCTAGATGCTGACAAAACTCCAATTAGAAGAGAACATGAGTCAGCTGCAAGTCTGAGTCATCTCTGAAATTTTGCTTGACAACTCCATCACGTGCCAAGCTGCAAAAGGATCCATTTGTCCTTTGCTTGCAATCAGCAACCTTTGTCCACTGACAAAATATTGAGAACACCCATTGGCTACTTTGATGTTGATAAACGCCGACTAGCTAAGTTGATGATGACGACTGGCTGATTTGTTGATGATGCCCACTGGCTGATTTGAAGATGACCAATGGTTGCTTTGTTGATGTTGTCGATACTTTCAGTCTGAAAACCACCTTCAATTCCATTATCACTTCCCCCCTTTGTCAGTTGAAAGGAGAGACAATTATTTTCACTTGATTTTTGAACTCCCCCCTTCAGGGGTAGAAGAGTTTCACTGTTGTACTGCCACTTTCATGTGCATGAGAGTACCATATTCATTTTACTGATGGTTGCAATAGGTGAGATTGAATTCTGTTGTAAAACTTATACAATCGTTCTATTGTTGACAACCATTCCCAAGGATCAATCCATGCATAATTGATATTTGATCTGGCAGGTTGGTCTTGTTTGCATCATTTCTCTCAAGAATGATTTTGCTTGCCACAATGGTGATAAGGATGGAGATCAAAACAATGATCTTCCATGTGACCTTTTATTTAACAATGTTTGCATGTGGGTTAGTCTTCAACTTTCTCATGGCTTGTTGATGTTATTTGATCAAGAAATCCTGCGCTGATGAACTTGATCAGCTTAGAATAATTGGGTATATGCACGTTGTTTTCATCTTCGTCATATCCTAATCCTCATTGATTTATGTTACTTTTGAGTTCTTCCCACGGATTGATGATTGGTTTGGAAGAATCAAGTTCAATTTGATCAGAACAACTTCTACATTTGAAGTTGTTTGGATGAGTGATTTGGAATCAACATCTTTATCTTAATCTGTATGGTTGAATGACCTGGAAGAAGCACTCTTTTGTTGTAGCTCATCTCTTTTTAGTTGTGACTCTAGTTGAAGGAACTCAATTGTTTCATGTGCATGTTGTAGATTCATTGAAATATCAACAAGATTTTCTTTGCTGATTTGCACCATGTCTTTAGCAGTTGAGAGGATCAAATTGTTAAGAATTTGTAACAATTGAATGTTTTTCGCCATGTGAGCTTGATAGAACTCATGCTAGCTCGCTTTTAATACTTGTTGAATTTTTAAAAATCACTCGCTTGAATGCTTGAGTTTGCTTTCTTGAACTCATGCTCGCTTGCTGTAGATATGAACATGCTTGATTGTTGTTTGAATATATGCTTTCATTAAAGTTGAAATCTCTCAATTTCAGGCTCGCTTGATGTTGGGAACTTTGCACTTGCTTGAACTCACACTCTTCATTGATCAAAAGAACGGTGTCGAATACTATTGAAAATGCACCCAAAAGAAACGCTTACAATGATTTGAACGACTCAGTTAAAAACAATGGATTCACTTGGTTTAATTGATTCCCTATCAATTCAAACCTTGGGTGTCAGTTTCAACTAAGAATGCACCCTAACAATTCAACTCAATTTGACTTTGATTACAATCCAACTTACAAATTATGATTTGCAAGTTATAGTTTTGTATTGAGCTTATTAAAAAAAATGGTGCAAGTGCATTTTCCAAAAAAATGTTGCTGAATTGATGCAAATGTTGTTGATGTAGATGACAGCTTCATTAACTTGATTGGATGTTGATGTAGAATTTTCTTTGACAACTTGATTATGTATTGCTGCTTCTTGATTGCTTGTAGTTTGCTTGATTACATAAGCTTGAATGGAATTGATTATGTGCATGCATTGCCTTAATTTGTTGTGTACTTCATGTGTACCATATTAGAAGGATAGTGTCAAAACTAGACACAAAAAATAAGCAACATCAAGAAGCATGCGCCATCACAAACATACACATGGTGTACCTAAGA
Organism: Pinus tabuliformis; assembly: GCA_031772625.1. NCBI lineage: Eukaryota > Viridiplantae > Streptophyta > Pinopsida > Pinales > Pinaceae > Pinus > Pinus tabuliformis. The sequence continues at coordinate 413,931,944 of CM062805.1, read as the reverse complement.
TCCCCTTATTCAATTTCGGGCAGATCTAGGACACATCAACACCACAAAAAATATGTCTTTATTAAATAGTGGAGTACATCAACCTTCAACTTACCAAGGGACTTTGGTGCTTATGATGAATTTCTAAAGGAATTCAAGCAAGCGGCAATAACACAATTTGGCTTTGGTTGGGCCTGGCTTGTTTTAAAAGACAATAAACTTGTAATTGAAAAAGAAAAAAACTCCAAATGCTCTGAATTCTCTACTTCTGACCATAGATGTTTGGGAGCATGCGTATTACCTTGACTATCAAAATCGATGACTCCAAGTAGATTTCAATGCAGCAACAAATCTCAACATAAACTCTGCGTCAAGATCGAGTCACTACCTGTGTTGGTGATGAATTTAGACTCTGAGGATTAGGGGATCCAATTGTGGCTGTGACCTCCTTCTTTATGAGTCATTTTTGAATGGAATGTGTGGGAAAATCCTGTTATGAAAAGCCTGTTATGAAAGGCGTTTTCTAACCAAATACCCTCCAACTCTAATTATAATTGAAAGGCCAGCAAAAGAACTATGGAACGAAAAAAATCTCGAGCAATGGCGTTTTCTTCTTGCATTGAATGCCAGAGGTTCTCGAACGCTTGTAGGCTTCGCTAAATAAAACTGAGAGTCAAGCGATGCTTAACCACGTGGCTCATGTCATTAATATGAGTTCAACATATTCTGTCAACATTATTGCTGCTACTCAGAGACATTTATAACATCATTAAGCCTGACTTAGGCTGCATAACAGCAGATTGTAAACAGGTTTGGTGCAAACCCCCAGACTGCACGAGCATTAGTGTTATGAAACCAGCTCAAGAAAAAGATAGAAAAGATAGATCAACGCCTTAGAATTCAGCCTCTTCGAGGGGGCAACCTCCTTTACATTACATAAATGAACAATTCTTGGATGATTCAAATGAAAAAACCTCCTTTCTATATATAGGAGTCTAAGGAGTCACAATATAACCCAGCCGACCTAACAATAACAATATAAAGCCACAAAAATAACAATAGAGGGATTCTATGGGGCACAGTAATAACAATATGGGGACAATAGGGGCACAACAATATTAATAAGGGGTACAACTACAATAGTAATGGGGTAATCACTAGTATTATAGGGACCCAACATGCCCCTCTCCTTCAAAAAAGTGTTGTCCTCAACGCTTGAGTAGTTCTAGATGCTTCTGTATAAAATTCTCATCCTCCCATGTGGAATCTTCAACAGATAAGTTCTTCCACTTGATAAGATACTCTGAAATTGATCGATTTCGTAGCTGTCGAGTTCTTGTTTCTGTGACTGCTTCTGGTTCCAATATAATTTTTCCTTCCTCGTCAAGTTCTGGCAATATTGTTTGAACTGGGAGCTTATCGCCTATAACCTTCTTTAAGCATGAAACATGGAAAACTGGGTGCAATCGAGAAGCTGCAGGAAGCTCCAATTTGTATGCCATAGTACCAATCTTTTGCAACACCTTGTACGGACCATAATACTTTGGTGATAATTTATTATTTTTCTTAGCTTGCTTGAGGGACATTTGCTTATATGGTTGTAGCCGTAGGAATACCCAATCACCTACATCAAAACTTCTTTCACTGCGATGTTGAACTGCCTGTTGTTTCATTCTATTCTGTGCCAACATGAGGTTATCCTTTAAGAGTTGGAGGACTTGTTGTTGATGTTCGATGTGATGTTCCACTGCTTGAACCTTAGAATTTTCTCTTAAATATGATGTGATGGATGGTGGCTGATACCCATAAAGTGCCATAAATGGGGTCATTTTTGTTGCTGTATGGAAGGAAGTGTTATACCACCATTCAGCCAGAGGCAACCATTTGACCCATTGTGTCTGTTTATAAGATACAAAGCAATGAAGATATCCTTCCAAACATTTGTTTACTATCTCAGTTTGCCCATCAGATTGAGGATGATAAGATGAGCTATGAGCTAATTGATTACCAAGACAAGAAAATAATTCTGTCCAAAAATTTCCAGTGAAAATGGGATCTCTGTCACTTACAATAATCTTTGGGTTTCCATGTAGCTTTTGAATTGTTTCCATAAATGCAGTAGAAACTGTACTGGCTTTAAATGGATGTGATAATGCACAAAAGTGTGCATACTTGGTAAGTCTGTCAACTACCACCATGATGACACTCTTTCCCTCAGACTTGGGTAAACCTGTGATAAAATCCATTGAAACCTCCTCCCAACGTTGGCTTGGAATGGATAAAGGTTGTAATAGACCCGGTGTCTTAATTGTTTCAACTTTATTTTGTTGGCAAACCAAACATTCCGCCACAAACTTTTGAATATCTGATTTAAGGCCATCCCAAAAAAATTCCTTCTTAACCCTGTGGTAAGTTTTTAAAAATCCTGAGTGCCCTCCTAAGGGAGAAGTGTGCAATTCCATAAGAATCTTTTGTTTTAGCTGGGAATTCTTACAGAGGTATAAGCGATCTTTGTACCATAACGAATCATTTTGCCAGCTAAATGTATCAGACGTACTGGAATCTTGTTGTAACTTTCGAATAAGTGCCCACACTTCTTCGTCATTCTTCCATTCCTCCCTTGCTTCGTTTATCCAATCTGGTTGGATAATAGAAATGGCACACAACAATGCTTCCACATCCTCATCCTTTCTTGAGAGTGCATCTGCCACCACATTTTGCTTCCCTTTTTTGTAGATGATTTCAAAGTCATAACCCAACATCTTTGTGACCCACTTTTGTTGCTCTTCAGAGGATAATCTTTGTTCTAAAAAGTATTTAAGGCTATCATGATCCGTTTTTACCTTGAAGTGTCTTCCCATTAGGTAGGGTCGCCATTTCTTAAGTGCATGGAGTATTGCCAACATTTCCTTCTCATAAATAGCTTTGTGTAAAAAATTTCCCTTGATTGGACGACTTTCAAAAGCAATGGGTCTTTCATCTTGCATTAGAACAACACCAATTCCATTTCCTGAAGCATCACATTCCACAATAAAGGTTTTTGTGAAGTCCAGTGTAGCTAAGACCGGTGCTTGGCACATTGCCTCTTTAAGATGTTCGAAGGCCTTTGTTGCTTCGGAGTCCATGAAAATGCATCTTTCTTCAATAATGTTGTTAGAGGTGCTGCTATTCTCCCATAATTCTTAACAAACTTGCGATAATACCCCGTCAACCCGAGAAATTCTCGCGGATGCTTTATGGATGTGGGGATTTTCCATTCCTTAATGGCTTTAATTTTGCTAGGGTCTACCTTAACTCCTTCATGAGATATAATATGACCCAGATATTCCACCTCTTGGACTCCAAAGAAACATTTGGATCTTTTTGCATATAATTGTTTTTCCTCCAATAGTTGTAGCACCCTGTCAACATGTTCAACATGATCCTTCCAAGACTTGTTGTAGATTAGTATATCATCAAAAAATACTAACACAAATTTTCTAAGGAATGGTTTGAAAATTGAATTCATCAAACTTTGAAATGTTGAAGGTGAATTGGTAAGGCCAAAAGGCATGACCAAAAATTCATAATGACCCTCATGAGTTCTAAATGCTGTTTTCGGAATGTCTTCAATCTTCATTCTGATTTGATGATATCCTGAACGAAGATCCAACTTGGTGAAGTAAATTGATCCATGCAATTCATCCAGTAATTCATCAATGACAGGAATGGGAAACTTATCTTTAATAGTGAGCTTGTTGAGCTCCCTATAATCCGGACACATGCGCCATGATCCATCCTTCTTGTGCACCAATACTACTGGAGTAGAGAAAGAACTTTGACTCGGTTGAATTATACCAGCCTCTAGCATTTCTGCAACCATACGTTCAATTTCACTCTTTTGGGCATAGGGATATCTGTATGGCCTGATGTTTGGAGGAACACTTCCTGGAATCAGATGAATAGCATGATCATGATCACGCATAGGTGGGAGACCTTTGGGAGTCTCAAATACCTTGGAATGATTGTCCAGGACTTTTTGTAGATCTGGAGAAATAGATGATTCCGATGTGGAAACATCTAGCGAACATAATTGTGCAATTACACCTCCTTGTTCCTTTTTTAGAAGCTTTGTCATACCATTAGAGCTGATTATCTTTCCTGGTTTCCCTGCAATACCCCTTAATTCAACTTCCTTTCCTTCCACAGAAAATTTGATGAAAAGTTCTTGAAAATTAAAAGCTATTGTACCCAAGGATTGTAGCCATTCGACTCCTAGTACAACATCAGCACCTCCCATTGGAATGGAAAGCATTGGGCTAGTCAATACATATTCTCCCATGGATAGCTTGATATTATGGCACTTTCCAGAGCAATTTATTGTTCCTCCATTTGCAATCATCACTTGACATTCTGGTGCTGGATATAGGAAGCAATTCAATTCTTTTTCTACCTTACAATGAATAAAATTGTGGGTGCTTCCTGAATCAATCAACACTATTACCTTTTTCTTCTTGATTTGTCCTTCTATCTTGATGGTTTGAGGAGTGGTAATTCCTGCCAATGCATTACAAGATATGGTCGGATTCATTTCTTATTTATCTAGGCTTTGTTCTTGGAGTATATCCTCTTCTTTTGACCTTTCTTGCTCCTTTTCTTCTTCCTCTTCACAATCAATGTAGAATAATTTCTTCTCAGCACACTTATGACCTTTAGTGTATTTGCTATCACAACTGTAACAAAGCCCTTTTGCTCTTTTTTCTTCCAATTGTTGTGGTGTCAACCTTATAGGTTGTGGAAGACTAGGGGCAACAACACTTCCGTCTTTATAGTTGTGAGTGGTATGCTTCCTCGTTGCCATAATTTTACTTTCCATTTTTCTTGCTAACCTGAATGCCTTCTCTAATGAATCAGGTTCCCAAAGGTGAACATCATGTTGGATATTATCCTTTAAAGACCCTATGAACACATCAATCCTATGCTCCTCTGGAATATCTTTTACCCTTATGTTCAATTTTTGGAACTCCTCAATGTGCTCCATTATTGAACCCTTTTGTTTGAGACTTATCAATTGACTAAAAAAAGTGTTGCTTTTTGTATCCTCATAATGTGCTATCAATTCTTTCGTAAAAATTGCCCAAGTGATAAATTGTTTACGAGAGCAAAGCCATTGATACCATACAAACTGATTTGGTTCCAAATATAAAGTTGCAATACGTACCTTTTGTGTGTTTTGCACATTATTGAGATCGAAAAATTGCTCCATCTGTAATATCCATGTTGCGGGATCCTTGCCATCAAACTTCCTCATATCGATTTTTGGAATATGGTGGGTCTTCGATCCAACATTAGAGTCTATGGAATCATGATTAACATTTCTTTTGTTGTCATCATGAGTTCCCTTTACTACCCTTTCACCGTTAGTGACCATTTCTTGTAGCAAATTATTCATATTTATCTTCAATTCGTCCATGTCTGTCTTCAAATCTATCTTCAAATCATCCATCTTAGCTTCTACACCTTTCTTTAAACCATCCATCTTAGCTTCTACATCTTTCTTTAAACCATCCATCTTAGATTTTGTTCCTTTTTGTGCAAGTGACAATTGTTGCACTTGGTCTCGTAATTTTGATATATCATGTTGCATTTCTTCCTCTTCTTCATGGGTCATGCTAGAGCTTTCAGGTTGCTTACTAGGTGTTTGCATTTTCTTTCCTCGGGGCATCAATTACCAATAATAATGCTTTACTATGCCCTTTGAATTCCTTCGAACTAATTTTTCAAACCAATCTTATGCAAAAATTTAAAAAAACTACAGACCTTTTTTCACTTTGTAGGAGCTTGATATTGAATCTGATGTATCTCTGTAATTTCGGATCATCCAGTTTTGAAATTTCGATCTGTGGTAGCCCTCTGTGTCCTCTTTCCAATGCCACCAGTCTGATCCAAATTGGATTCTCCAAGGAAGAGTTATGCGAAATCTCCCACAGTGACCAGATTATAGACTAGTTTAGTAGAGCGAACTTGTACGACGTGCCACGAGTCACTGTTTCAACCTTTAGCTCTGAAAAATATATAGAAGAAACTACAGTCCGTCCTCTTTCTGCACCTTCTTACGAAATTTCAATCCAATGCTCAGAGAAAAAGTTATGACGATTTTCCCCAGGTCACCTGTTTGGAATGTAATTCAGGAGTCTGCAAAAAGCCCAACTTCCTCAGATCATATCTCCGCAAATATAGCGCAAAAAGCTCTGAAATTCGGACCTGAGATTTAATGCGATGTCTTCTCAAATGGGTTTTTTTTTTCAACTTCTGAAACGTTGCAGAAAAAAAAGTTATAGCGAAAATGCCACGATGACCTGTTTGGAGCAGCGAAACCCTAGAATCCAAAGCCTCTGATACCAAATGTTATGTAACCAGCTCAAGAAAAAGATAGAAAAGATAGATCAACGCCTTAGAATTCAGCCTCTTCGAGGGGCAACCTCCTTTACATTACATAAATGAACAATTCTTGGATGATTCAAATGACAAAACCTCCTTTCTATATATAGGAGTCTAAGGAGTCACAATATAACCCAGCGGACCTAACAATAATAATATAAAGCCACAAAAATAACAATAGAGGGATTCTATGGGGCACAGTAATAATAATATGGGGAAAATAGGGGCACAACAATATTAATAAGGGGTATAACTACAATAGTAATGGGGTAATCACTAGTATTATAGGGACCCAACAATTAGACTTTCGAATATTTAAAAACCTAACCGAATCACCATAAAAATTTGAATATTATAAAAGCCCATTGTAGAATATCAATATTTATGTTATAATAAATTGATAAATGCTTTAACGTCTGATAATGCTTTAATGTCTACCGATGGAAAGGAACTACTAGCAATCAAATCTTGTGTGATAAATCCCATAGGCCATCTAAACGATTGGCATGAAAATAATGGCAAGCATTGCCACTGGACTGGGGTCGCCTGCAACGCCTATAGAAGAGTTACTGAACTCGATATTTCTAATATGAATTTGACTGGTCATATTTCCGATGATATTCAGTTGCTTACAGAGCTTCGAAGCTTAAAGATCTGTTGCAATAAATTTTCCACAGCGTTGTCAGATTCGATAGCGAATTTGACCCAATTACTGGTTTCTGATATAAGTCACAATTTCTTTGTCGGCGGTTTTCTGAGCGGTTTGGGTCAAGCGCAGGGACTCGTCAATATTTCGGCATACAACAACAATTTCACGGGAAAGCTGCTACAGGATCTCGGTGGGCTTTCGAAGCTGGGGTATTTGGATTTGAGAGGAAGCTACTTTGAGGGCAGTATTCCCAAGTCGTTCAAGGGGATTTTAGGCTTGATATTTCTAGGCCTATCGGGAAATAATCTGACTAGCCAAATTCTGCTTAAAATCGGCTAGCTGCCATTGCTGGAGCAATTGATTCTCAGATACAATAAATTCAATGGTGGCCTTACTGCAGAGAAAGGGAATCTGACAAAGCTTGAATACTTAGGTCTAGCCTATGCTAATCTCGATGGCAGCATACCAAAAGAATTGGGGGGTCTCAAGAATCTCCATACTTTGTTTCTTTACAAAAATAAGTTAACAGGAACTATATCACCCGACTTTGGCAATGAGTTCCATGATGTCCTTAGATTTATCTGATAACTTTGCATGATCACAACATCTTCAATGGACTATCTCAACACAACCTCCAAACCTGAATTTATTCAATGTATATATTTTCTTCCCTCAAGGAATCTTCCTATTGTACGCAGAGGATATGGATCTCAACGATTGTATCTGGGTGCTCCCACAGTCCTGGCCATTCTCTCCACACAAAATTCCATGACTACTTACTACAGGAAGTGGTCTTTTCCACTCCACAATTCGCACAACTCCAAACTTTCAAACACTCCAAAATCTTCACATGTTGTTCAACAACCCTTTGCTCTTCAACTCATTCGGTCTACTTCAATGTGCCGAGCTCAATATTTAGAATTAGCCTCCACCAAGTGCATGCCAGATAGTTTCTTCTCCACACTACTTACAATAGGAATGTAAGCCAATACTCTAACACAACACACAATCATCATGCCTATGATACCACTTGTAGAGTATTAAACAAAATTAACACATATAAAAAAACAACAGAGACAGAAATGGCAGAAAAGGCCTCAGCTTTACTATTTTTTTGGTGGAAAGGCCTCAGCTTTACTGTATTCCTCTCATAATGCAATCCAACTTTCTTGATTTTAATTAATTTAATTGTTTTGGACTTAGAATTGTTTTCATCACATGAAAGTGAGATTAACAATAATATACTGTTCATCTAATAATTATTGATAATCCATTCAAAATTTTGGAAATTATATTTCAAAATAGATTTATAGTGCACATTAATTAATAGGTTATGACATTTATGAGTTATAAATTCATTAATTTATGTGAAATTTAGTTCCTATAAAATTGTAGTTCAAACTTCATTAAAAAAAATTAAAGATAAAATTCACCTTTAATAAATTAAACTATCCCATTTTGCAAAGAAAAAGCACAATTCAAACTGACATAAAACTTCTACCTTAATAAATTAAGCACAATCTCAGAACTGACTAGCTGACTCTAACCATAAAATTTGCACGCTAGACCCAACTTAAGCACAATCTCAGAACTGACATCTTGGAGCTGACTCTAACTTGAGTTTACTTTAGTTGCAAAGGAAAAAAAAAAATTGTAAAATTTGACACCTAATACAGAACCGGCATACATATTTATAGATGTTTTTCCCTTGTAAACAATCTTTATAGGAAATTAAATATTAATATAATGTGGTGGAAGAAAAATTGTCCTGGTGTACTTAAAAAACCTGTAACACCGTGCCACATAATGGCAGCAAACGTAGTTTGTGGATAACTGTAAATATTTAAATTGCACAATGTAGACAACAACTTTGTAACAAATATCACAGTTGATGCATCTGTATTAAACCTTTTTTTAGAAAAGAAGTGCAAGTTTTTCAATCAAAATTCAAACGAGCATCTGATCTCAGAGCAGAGTGATGGCCCTTGATACGATGCCCAATACTGTTCCTTGCACATATTTACTTGCTTGATATTCACAAAATATCATTAAAACAAATATGAAATATGTGACCTCTGAAGGAGTATTGTAATGGAGTATTGTAATGGATCATTGAAATTCTCACTACCCCTTCATTCACATTGTTGGTGAATAAAGCTGATTTGAGCCTGTGAGTATACATATGACCAATCCCAAACGAAATATATTTTAGTAAAGAGCTTGGGAAATATCTGAGGATTTCTTATTCATGTGGACAAAACTTATAGTGAGAACCTTGTATTCTACATTTTTATGGGTAAGTTTTAAGAAATTTGTTATTACAGAGGTTTAATGGGAACAATACCATATCACATGAGTGGATATTGGGAGATATATATTGAGGAAAAATTGACTTAATATATTGGGGATATATAGGGGTAAAGTATTTTTATATTGATATTTATAAAAAATTGGAGCTCAAAATTAATGAAAAATATGAAAAGGTAAAAAATGTTAATGAAAAAATGGATACGTGTATAATATATGGTGAGGTGTATTGGGTTTATATTGGTAGGGGGTTAAATAATGTGATTTTTAGAGGTATTTTCCAATATATAATCAAATTGAGGTACTGTTTAATAAACCATAAACTCATGAAAACTTCATTGAATGAAACCTCATATCTCTTATAAGCTTAAGATAGATGATCAACATCATTTGTATAGTTTCCTTTAGATAATTAATTAAAATCATTTGTATAATTTCCTTTAATAACTTAGCGATTAGGAATGCAACTTCAATGAGCTCTCTAGAAAACTTAGAAAAACTACCTACTTCCAGAGCACAAAGTGAAGTCTCAACTTCCTTCACTGAAGTCACTCTGCTGTTCCCCATTTGTACCCAAAGTTAAGGCCAACTCTTCTTCTTTTGTCAAATGTTGTAGGTATAATGGAAAGGGTAAATTCCAGGGCAAACCCCATGACTTTGGGCTAAATATACTACTGAAATGATGATTAGGAATGAAATAAAAGTTGGCCATTTCATCCTTGATTTCATTGAAAACATCATAGGTACCAAACAAAACAAAACAGCCATGTTAGGGCCACATACCTTATAAGTGCTAAAGGCATACCAGTCCACACGCCATTTTGCTACGTCGATTGCACGATGACGAGCAAGGGCTACTCCATCTGCAATCACTATGGCTCTCTTGCAACCCATCTCATCCCGAACAAATTTAACCACTCTTTCCAAATCAAGGATCTCTCCCAACACGTTGGAAACATGGGCTACTGCTACAATTCTTGTCTTGGTGGATAAGAGCCGACGAAGTGATTCCAAAACTTGATAGGGAGGCCTCTCTGTTCTGCCTTTGCTTCTTGTTTAGCATCTTGTACCTTGTTGTGTAACCTCATTTCTATTGACGACGCCATTGTAAACTATGGAAGAATTTTGTAAGACATGCACAATAAAATCATTGAAGCAAAATTTCAGTTCAGTTAACATGAACGAAGGCAGGTTATGAAGCCATGTACCAGCGTAATTGAATCTAAAATCAATGAAAATTCAATTTCAGAAGAAGAAGCAAAAAACACCAGGAACGAACATAGAGCCATGAAAACAAGCCATGCACCATGAAAACAAGCCATGCTCCAGAAGGAGTAACTAAATATCGAACATACAGATAATGAAAACAAACAAACATATACAGATGACTCAGCGTGTAGTGATAGCGATAAGCTGTGAGATTGATAAGATGCTTCTCAAATACAAAGGAATTATCTCGTCATGCGGACTATACAAATAGGATTACTTGTATTTTTCTATTAAGTGGCAATCAATAAAATACCGCCTCAGTAAGTATCCCCACTATCGGTGACACCAGTGTGACAAAGTATCCCTCTGTGTTCAATTGACTGCGGCATATTTTAACACATACACCGTCTTATCTGGCATGCTGATGATCAAATGGCATATACGGAAATTTCCACAAATAAAATGCTTATTGCTGATCCAAATAAAGGCGTAAACAATGCTTGATTCGAATATGTCATTATCTCTTTCCGAACATCCATGACCACCTTTGATGTTAAGGGAGACCTGTTATAATTGTTGTTTATAATTATTTGTTAATAGTATTTATGAAATAGTTGTATTTAGTGTAATAGTGAAACCAATCTAATAAATGTAGTCAATTTTAAAGAAATTATGATTTAAATGAAAAGAAAAAAATAATATATATTTTGAACTTAATAATTAAAAGTTATTAAAATAAATTTATTCAAATTATTGAATGATTTAGAATAAGTTATTGTAATATAAAAATTACTAATCATATATATATATGATTGTTTAAATAATATTGATATAGCTATCATTTTTCTTCCTCGTATTGATATTGTACTACTATCAAAAAGTTTATGTGATATTGTTTTTATAATAAAAAAATATATTGATAAGAAATTAAGAATATTTAAAGATTTGTATGTTTATGATTATGGATACTTTAAAAAATTTATAATATTTAAATTTTAAAAATATGTTTATTATATTAGCTCAGAGTCATTTTAATTCTTGATGAGTCTAGATGGATCAAATCTCAAGGTGTAAATCTCTTCTATGAGTGTAAATTTTGAGAAAATGTTTACACCTCAAAAAAATTGGTCCATCTAAGGATCTAGGCTAGTTTAATTATCAATAATTAATAACTATAATAATTATTAATTATTAATTATAATTAATAATTTTATTTTTTAATTTAATTTTAATTATTTTTTTTGTTTTTATTTTTATGTAGTTTGACCAAACTAAAATGTTTAAATAGCCTATACATTAAAATATCAAATCAATATGGAAGATGTGTTGGAGTGCTAGTAAACTAGTATAGATCCATCTTAACCACAGATGTAGCAAGAGCCAAAAGAGATCAAATTTCTTAAATTGCAAACATATTTTAAATTCAAAAAAAATATTTATACTTTGATACTATTGATCCTTTCTAGATTCATGGTTGCTTTATATATATATATATATATATATATATATATATATATATATATAGTTTCATTTTTTAATGTATAAATGGATTCAACAACTTGAAAATCTCTTTGGTCACAACTCTAACAAATAGTTGCTGGTTTTTAGACAATTGACTAAAAAATGTACCTAAAAACAAATAAATTGCATTTTTTAAAACAAAAATGGATTCAACAACTTGAAATTGTCGTTGGTCACTTAGATTGTGTAGACTACAAAAACTTATACTTACCACTCTAACTAATCTTCGTTTGTTTTTAGACAAAATTGACTAAAAGTATACCTAAAAACAAATCAATATGTATAACAATAAGACTCCCTAAAATGCTTTTACCATAATAATTCTTTTATTTTTTAAATCATATATAATATATACATAGTTGATATAAATATATTATAGTTGTTATTAATATATTTTAGCCACATTTCAATGTTACACAACTTAAACTTGTAACTATAATAACTTTTTGTTGATTTTGAGACAAAATTAATTAAAAATTAAAACTAAAAACAAGTGAAACTATAATAATTTTACCATAATTTTTTTTCAATTTTTAAAACCATATATAATATATACATAGCTGACATAAGCATTAAAATATTTTATTTATGAATTTTTTGTATTATTTTCTTTTGTTTTTAAGTATATTTTAAACACACCTCCATATTACTTACTTAATTATGTATATTAAAATATTTTTTTTATAATGTGTAATATTTATTATTATTATTATTTATAATTTTAAATCCAACATATTATTATTATATTATTTTTCTATGTACTTTCCTTTGTGTTGGCTCAACCATGGATTCTAACCTCAAACTTGTGACATCTCAATAATAGCAATGTTAAGTTATGGTATGTTCTATGCTTATAATAGTTTACTTCTTTTTCTTATTATATTCCACAGATTAGCAATCACATGTACATAAAGTAAAGTGTAGATAGAACATTAAACGATCGATAGAAAACAAGCCAAACAAGAGACACAAGATGTGGTGACTAGCCAGCGACAAGCCCCACAATGGGTGGGGAAACCCTTTGATCAAATCTTCTTTTATCTTCAATAATTCAGCAAGGAGAAATAGTACAATAAATCTATTTCATATCAGTAGTAGCAAACCCTAGATCAGTAGCATCAGCATTAGCGGTTTCTTCATCAAACTAGGGCAAACAATATCTCACAAACCGACCATCGGATCAGCTTGATTCCACCACCAAAAGTTGTCACTTCCAGAGGAGGTTCAGATGAACCTATAGTGCAGTTTAGATGAGGAAATATTCTAGTCCACGCAGGTCAATCTTTACTTTTGCAGTTGCAGCTTCAGTTTCGGCAGCTTCTGGCTTCAAACTAGGGTAGTCAATATCTTGCAAACCGTCTGTTAGATTGACTTGATTCCACCACAAAAAGTTGCGGCTTCCAGAGGAGGTTCAGAAGAACCTATGGTGCAGTTCAGATGAGGAGATCTTCTAGTCCATGCAAGTCAATCTTTACTTCTACAGTTGCAGCTTCATTTTCGGCAGCTTCCGGCTTCAAACTAGGGCAGTCGATATCTTGCAAACCGTTTGTCGGATTGACTTGATTCCACCACCAAAAGTTGCGGCTTTCAGAGGAGGTTTAGATGAACCTATAGTGCAGTTCAGATGAGGAGATATTCTAGTCCACGCAGGTCAAGATTTACTTCTACAGTTGTAGCTTCACTTTCGGCAGCTTCCAACTTCAAATGTGTGAGGGAGAGACCCTTTTCTGCGCAGTAGAGAGAGAGAGAGATGTGATGAGATGAGTGAGTCAAAATGAGGAAAAGTCCTCCTATATTTATACACAACGTTGGGGTTTGAATAGATGCGACTGTTGGGCTTTTGAGCCTACATGAGTTGTAGGTTGACTTGATAATAATTCCATAATCAAAATAAATTCATATCTCCATGAATACTTATCGGAATCGGATGATCCTTATATGATTCCTACACCTCTCGATGAGAGGAATCTAATAAAAATATTATCATCCATGAATAAGATGACCCACATGAAGTTTTTCCCTAGTTTCCAATTTTAACACTCCCTCTCAACTAGGGAGAACTTCGTCTACAATTTGTCTGTCGGTCGCTACTCTTCCTCCATCAAATGCACTACCCTGTACAGCCTGACCCTTGCCCTACTCTCCTCTATTCGGCCTATTCTGCTTTGTCTTGTACTGCCCTGTACTGATCTGTATTGTTCTGATCTGTTCTGCTCTACTCTTGCATTTCTCTGTTCTGCTATGCTTTTGTCCGAATTATGAAGAAGAAGAAATGATCGAGGATGTATCATATTGATTCAAATTCAGTCTCAGAGTATGTATCACTAGTCCCAAACCAGTCTCAACCAACTCAAAGTCAACATCATAGTGAGTACAACTCCATTGGTCCCAGACCAATATCATCCTCCACTGACTCAAAGTCAGTCTCAGAGTGCGTACCACTGGTCCCAGACCAGTCTCAACCAACTCGAAGTCAACTTCATATTAAGTACCACTCCTACCACTTGTCCTAGACTAGTATCGCAGTATCAGAGAGTGTACCACTAGTCCCAAACTAGTCTCAACTAACCTGAAGTCAGCGTCACAGTATGTACCACTCTCACTGGTCCCAGACTAGTACTGTACTAACACGAAGTCGGTCTCAGAGTATGTACCACTGGTCCCAGACCAGTCTCAACCGACCCGAAGTCAGTGTCATAGTATGGTACAACTCCTACCACTAGTCCCAGACCAGTATCATTGATCCCAGATCAATGGAGGCCATCCAGTGTAGGGAGTACGGTAGATACAACGATGCATCCATCGGTACTACTATGGTCCCTAACTTCATTTCCTTGCTCATTGATCAGATGAGAGGTACTTCCCATGAGTCCCAAACTACATGGGTAGGATGCCTAGACAAGAGAAATAATCAATCCTGTCCTCACAGGAGAACACATCAATCCTGCTACTATCACCATGGAGAACACATCAATCCTGCTACAATCGCCATGGAGAACACATCAATCCAGGCCTCAGAGGAGAACACATCAATCCTGCTACAATCACCATGGAGAACACATCAATCTAGGCCTCACAAGAGAACACATCAATGCCGCTACAATCGCCATGGAGAACGCATCAATCCAGGCCTCATAGGAGAACTAATCATCTTGATACACAGGAGAGCGAATCATCCTATTCCAAAAGAGAGTGAATCATATTGTCCCACAAGAGAGTGAATCATCTTGTTCCAGTGCACACCACCAGGGGAGGGTGAGTCACCCTGTGGGAGGTTGCTCCAGTAATAACCGCAAGCCCTCAGAGCTCATAGAGCTCAATGTATTGAACATGTAGGACCCTTGTACAAGGGTTTCTTGACGACTCCAAGTCATTTGGGAAAATCACATATTAGATCTTTCCTCAAGGCTTTGACAAGGTGTATCGACCTGTACATCATCTTAATGCGATGGAGCCTCCTTGCTCATCGACTTACCATATCCTAGATGATGTCTATCTGTTAGAGCAATAAACGAATACAGGATTCCTCAAGAATCAAATCCCACCTCTGGTTGTTACAGAGAATCAAAATGGTATCCAATGTAAATCCAAACAGCTCACTAAAAAGATTTTGCAGCCAGACTGGCTCACAGGAGGCCATGTTAGCAGCAAAATATTTCGCTTCGGTGGTGCTCAAAGCCACCAATTTCTGATTCCTACTCATCCAGGATATCGAAGCAGATCCCAAGGTGAAACAGCACCTAGAAGTGCTCTTACAGTCCACCACACTTCCTGCCCAATCAGCATCAGTATATCCAAGTAGTCTCACATCTTCAGTAGTGTATCTTAACCCATTAGTAATTGTGCCACGAAGATATCTCAAGATTCTTGGCATCAATCCAATGAGGCTCAACTAAGTATGAGCTCACAATGCTAACTACAAAACATATGTTCAGACAAAGGTTCACCAAGAACATCAATGCGAATGAGTTTATGAAACTCAGAGGCATTTCCCAAATCTAGTTCGACATCACTACCATATAACTTCTAAAAGTTAAGATCCTCGAGGTAGTCACAGGCTTGCAGTCCATCATACCAAATCTTTTCAGAATCTTCACCACATATTTTCCTTGAGATAGGAAAATTTTCCTTAGCTTCTACCACACTTCAAGTCCTTGGTTCTTCATTTCAAAGTCAGAAGCCAACTCCCTCTTACATTTGTGAATGAGAGGGTATGCACCTGTTAGAAAGAGGTCATCCATATACAACATCAGTATGAGAGGCTTGTCATCTTCAACCTTAAGGTAAAGGTTAGGATTGGCTTCACTCCTAGTGAATCCCAGCTTCATTAAGTAGCTATCAATCCTCTCATACCATGCTCGGGGTGCTTGCTTCAACCCATAAAGAGCCTTCTTCAACCTGCATACATGAGATTTTCAATCATAAATCTCAAATCCTTCGGGTTGCTCCACATAGACCTCTTCTTTGATCGAACCGTGCAAGAACACGGTCTTGACATCCATCTGATGTAGGTTCCATCCTTGTGAAGCCACAATGGCTATGATCAAGTGAATGGTCATATATATGGAAACAAATGCAAATATCATAGTCTATACCTTCCTTTTGAGAGAAACCACGAGCAACAAAACGAGCCTTATACTTTTCCGTACTTCCATCTGCTGCATGCTTTATCTTGTAAAGCCATTTTGAAGTAACAATTGTCTTACCCTGGGTTTGGGAACTACTTCCCAGACATCATTCTCCATAATGGTCATAGCATCCTTCCATACTTGATGCTTGACGACATCTGAGAATGACGAAGGCTCATTTTGTATGATCGTGCTCATGATGGTCAGGTATCCCTGATACCTGTTAGGTTTCTTACTTTCACGAAAGGTTCCTCGGGGTGCAGCATGTCCTTCAACATCATCAAGTATCTCCCTAAGCCATGAAGGCCTCTTCCTAGAAGAGGAAGGCTTAGGTGGATATATAGGATCCATGGGTTCCTCCATGTCAAGAATTGTTACATCATCTACCCATAGAGATAACTTCCACAATTGTATAGTTATTCCTTTCCACCACACCATTCTGCTTGGGATTATGTGGTGTAGTAGTCTCCCTCTTAATGCCAGCCTCAGGTATGCCTGAGTGAACCAATTGTAATACATCGGAGGTATTGCTTTGGCTTGAGGGGAATGGTCCCCTTTTGAGCTTTCCTTCAGCACATACCCCTTGTTTCTCTACTCGGAATTCGGGCATCCCTGTCACCATTTGTCTTACATCGGGTAGAGCTTTATAATGAAGGTGGGAAAACCTCTGATGCCAAAGTTCGGACTGAAGAGATGTGTTATAAGACATGACACCTAGCAGACTTCCATCGACCTGATATAAAGAATCAATATGAAACCCAAGAGTAAAGGCATATTTAACATTATTTTTCCATATACGTACCTTGCCATTACTAAAGGTTACCTTGTAGCCTTTGTCTTCCATTTCCGAGATGGACACCAGGTTCTTTTGGAGGTCAGGTGCATTTAATACATCCTGGAATTTCTAACCTTCTTGAATGGTTATCCTCTTCCTTGATTCCCAGCTCTCCTCTTACCTTTGCTATTGAATTTGTTATTCCTTTGATTGCCATTAGAGGGATTTTGATCATCGTCCCGGTGTGAGTCCTTTCTATCAGGGCACTCCCTTGCATAGTGACCTACTTTATCGCAGATGTAACATCGTCCTTTTCTTCCACCCTTAGGTCTAGCCTTTCCTTTTGATTTAGTCCTGGAATTATTTCTTTTCTTAGCATGAGAAGAAAAGGCAGCAGGAGGACCTTTAGGCATGGGCATTTCTTGCTCTTCTACCCTTGTTTCTTCTTGAATGCATCTAGCCATTAATTCCTCAAAACCAGGAATTACATTATTGTTCAGAAGAGTAGTCCTAAACACGTACCATTCAGATGGTAATTGTTGGGTCCCTATAATACTAGTGATTACCCAATTACTATTGTAGTTGTATCCCTTATTAATATTTTTGTGCCCCTATTGTCCCCATATTGTTATTACTGTGCCCCATAAAATCCCTCTATTGTTACTTTTGTGGCTTTATATTATTATTGTTAGGTCGGCTGGGTTATATTGTACTCCTTAGACTCCTATATATAGAAAGGAGATTTTGTCATTTGAATCATCGAAGAATTGTTCATTTATGTAATGTAAAAGAGGTTGCCCCCTCGAAGAGGCTGAATTCTAAGGCATTGATCTATCTTTTCTATCCTTTTGTGAGCTGGTTTCATAGCATTTGGTATCGGAGCTTTGGATTCTAGGGTTTCGTTGCTCCAAATAGGTCATTGTGGCATTTTCGCTATAATTTTTTTTCTACAACGTTTCAAAAGCTAAAAAAACCCATTTGAGAAGACATCGCGCTGAACCTCGAGTCCGAATTTCAGAGCTTTTTGTGCTATATTTATGGAGATATGATCTAAGGAAGTTGGTCTTTTTGCAGACTCATAAATTACATTCCAAACAAGTGACCTAGGGAAAATCATCATAACTTTCTCTCTGAGCATTGGATTGAAATTTCGTAAGAAGGTACAGAAAGAGGATGGACTGTAGTTTCTTGTATATATTTTTCAGAGCCAAAGGTAGAAACAATGACTCGTGGCACATCGTACAAGTTCACTCTACTGAACTAGTCTATAATCAAGTCATTGTGGAGATTTCGCATAACTCTTCCTTGGAGAATCCAATTTGGATCAGACTGGTGGCATTGGAAAGAAGGCACAGAGGGCTACTGCAAGTCACAATTTTAGAACTAGATGATCGGAAAGTACAGAGATACATCAGAGGCAATATCGAGCTCCTGCAAAGTGAAAAAAGGTGTGTAGATTTTTTTAAATTTTTGCTTAAGCTTGGTTTGAAATTTTATTTTGAAGGAATTCAAAGGGCATATTAGAGAATTATTATCAGTAACGGATGTCCCAAGGAAAGAAAATGCAAACACCTAGTAAGAAACCTGAAAGCTCTAGCATGAATCATGAAGAAGAGGAAGAAATGCTACATGATATATCAAAATTACAAGACCAAGTGCAACAAATGTCACTCTCACAAAAGCTAACAGAAGCTAAGATAAATGGCATGGAATCTAAGATAATGGGAATGGAAGCTAAGATGGAAGATTTGAAGATAGATTTGAAGACAGATTTGAAGAGAGACATGGCAGATTTGAAGACAGACATGGTAGATTTAAAGACAGATTTGACAAATTTTCTATAAGAAATACTTACTAATGGTGAAAAGATAGTAAAGGAAACTCATGATGCGAACAAAAGAAAT
The DNA here is from genome assembly GCA_031772625.1 of Pinus tabuliformis. NCBI lineage: Eukaryota > Viridiplantae > Streptophyta > Pinopsida > Pinales > Pinaceae > Pinus > Pinus tabuliformis. The sequence goes on along the minus strand of CM062805.1, from coordinate 413,912,552 downwards.
TTTAATCATGATTTCATAGACTCTAATGTGGGATTGAAGACCCACCATATTCCAAAAATCGATATGAGGAAGTTTGATGGCAAGGATCCCGCAACATGGATATTACAAATGGAGCAATTTTTCGATTTCAATAATGTGCAAAACATACAAAAGGTACGTGTTGCAACTTTATATTTGGAACCAAATCAGTTTGTATGGTATCAATGGCTTTTCTCTTGTAAACAAATTATCACTTGGGCAATTTTTACAGAAGAATTGACAGCACATTATGAGGATACAAAAAGCAACACTTTTTTTTAGCCAATTGATATGTCTCAAACAAAAGGGTTCAATAATGGAGCACATTGAGGAGTTTCAAAAATTGAACATAAGGGTAAAAAAAATATTCCGGAGGAGCATAGGATTGATGTGTTCATAGGGACTTTAAAGGATAATATCAAACATGATGTTTGCCTTTGGGAACCTGATTCATTAGAGAAGGCATTCAGGTTAGCAAGAAAAATGGAAAGCAAAATTATGGCAACCAGGAAGCATACCACTGACAACTATAAAGATGGAAGTGTTGTTGCCCCTAGTCTTCCACAACCTATAAGGTTGATACCACAACAATTGGAAGAAAAAAGAGCAAAAGGGCTTTGTTACAGTTGTGATAGCAAATACACTAAAGTTCATAAGTGTGCTGAGAAGAAATTATTCTACATAGATTGTGAAGAGGAAGAAGAAAAGGAGAAAGAAAGGTCAAAAGAAGAGGATATACTCCAGGAAAAAAGCCTAGATAAAGAAGAAATGGATCTAACCATATCTTGTAATGCATTGGCAGGAATTACCACTCCTCAAACCATCAAGATAGAAGGACAAATCAAGAAGAAAAAGGTAATAGTGTTGATTGATTCAGGAAGTACCCGCAATTTTATTCATTGTAAGGTAGCAAAAGAATTGAATTGCTTCTTATATCCAGAACCAAAGTGTCAAGTGATGGTTGCAAATGGAGGAACAATAAATTACTCCGGAAATTGCCATAATATCAAGCTATCCATGGGAGAATATGTATTGACTAGCCCAATGCTTTCCATTCCAATGGGAGGTGCTGATGTTGTACTAGGAGTCCAATGGCTACAATCCTTGGGTACAATAGCTTTTAATTTTCAAGAACTTTTCATGAAATTTTCCATGGAAGGAAAGGAAGTGGAATTAAGGGGTATTGCAGGGAAACCAGGAAAGATAATTAGCTCTAACAGTATGACAAAGCTTCTAAAAGAGGAACAAAGAGGTGTAATTGCACAATTATGTTAGCTAGATGTTTCCACATTGGAACCATCTATTTCTCCAAATCTCCAAAAAGTCTTGGAGGTATTTAAGAGTCCCAAAGGTCTCCCACCTATTCGTGATCATGATCATGCTATTCATCTGATTCTAGGAAGTGTTCCTCTAAACATCAGGCCGTACAGATATCCTTATGCCCAAAAGAGTGAAATTGAATGTATGGTTGTAGAAATGCTAGCGGCTGGTATAATTCAACCGAGTCAAAGTTATTTCTCTGCTGTAGTAGTATTGGTGCATAAGAAGTATGGATCATGGTGCATGTGTCTGGATTATAGGGAGCTCAACAAGCTCACTATTAAAGATAATTTTCCCATTCCTGTCATTGATGAATTACTAGATGAATTTCATGGATCAATTTACTTCACCATGTTGGATCTTCATTCAGGATATCATCAAATCGGAATGAAGACTGAAGACATTCTAAAAACAACATTTAGAACTCATGAGGGTCATTATGAATTTCTGGTCATGCCTTTTGGCCTTACCAATGCACCTTCAACATTTCAAGCTTTGATGAATTCCATTTTCAAACCATTCCTTAGAAAATTTGTGTTAGTATTTTTTGATGATATACTAATCTACAGCAAGTCTTGGAAGGATCATGTTGAACATGTTGACAGGGTGCTACAACTATTGGAGGAGAAACAATTATATGCAAAAAGATCCAAATGTTTCTTTGGAGTACAAGAGGTGGAATATCTAGGTCATATTGTATCTCATGAAGGAGTTAAGGTAGACCCTAGAAAAATTAAAGCCATTAAGGAATGAAAAACCCCCACATCCATAAAGCATCTGCAAGGATTTCTCGAGTTGATATGGTATTATCACAAGTTTTTTAAGAATTATGGGAGAATAGTAGCACCTCTAACAACATTATTGAAGAAAGATGCATTTTCATGGACTCTAGAAGCAACAAAGGCCTTCGAACATGTTAAAGAGGCAATGTGCCAAGCACCGGTCTTAGATACACCGGACTTCACAAAAACCTTTATTGTGGAATGTGATGCTTCAGGAAATGGAATTGGTGTTGTTTTAATGCAAGATGAAAGATCCATTGCTTTTGAAAATTGTCCAATAAAGGGAAAGTTTTTACACAAAACTATTTATGAGAAGGAAATGTTGGCAATACTCCATGCACTTAAGAAATTGAGACCCTACCTAATGGGAAGACACTCCAAGGTAAAAATGGATCATGATAGCCTTAAATACTTTTTAGAACAAAGATTATCTTCTGAAGAGCAACAAAAGTGGGTCACAAAGATGTTGAGTTATGACTTTGAAATCATATACAAAAAGGGGAAGCAAAATGTGGTGGCAGATGCACTCTCAAGAAAGGATGAGGATGTGGAAGCATTGTTGTGCACCATTTCTATTATCCAACCAGATTGGATAAACGAAGCAAGGGAGGAATGGAAGAATGACAAACAAGTGTGGGCACTTATTCAAAAGTTACAACACGATTCCGGTACATCTGATACATTTAGCTAGAAAAATGATTCGTTATGGTACAAAGATCTCTTATACCTCCATAAGAATTCCCAACTAAAACAAAAGATTCTTATGGAATTGCACACTTCTCCCTTAGGAGGGCACTTAGGATTTTTAAAAACTTACCACAAGGTTAAGAAGGAATTTTTTTGGGATGGCCTTAAATCAAATATTCAAAAGTTTGTGGCGAAATGTTTGGTTTGCCAACAAAATAAAGTTGAAACAATTAAGACACCGGGTCTATTACAACCTTTATCCATTCCAATCCAATATTGGGAGGAGGTTTCAATGGATTTTATCACAGGTGTACCCAAGTCTGAGGGAAAGAGTGTCATCATGGTGGTAGTTGATAGACTTACCAAGTATGCACACTTTTGTGCATTATCACATCCATTTAAAGCCAGTACAGTTTCTACCACATTTATGGAAACAATTCAAAAGCTACATGGAACCCAAAGATTATTGTAAGTGATAGAGATCCCATTTTCACTGGAAATTTTTGGACATAATTATTTTCTTGCCTTGGTACTCAGTTAGCTCATAGCTTATCTTATCATCCTCAATCTGATGGGAAAACTAAGATAGTAAACAAATGTTTGGAAGGATATATTCGTTGCTTTGTATCTAATAAACAGACACAATGGGTCAAATGGTTACCTCTGGCTGAATGGTGGTATAACATGTCCTTCCATACAGCAGCAAAAATGACCCCATTTATGGCACTTTATGGATATCAGCCACCATCCATCACATCATATTTAAGATAAAATTCTAAGGTTCAAGTAGTGGAACATCACATCGAACATCAACAACAAGTCCTCCTTAAAGGATAACCTTGTGTTGCCACATAATAGAATGAAACAACAGGCAGATCAACATCGCAACGAAAGAAGTTTCGATGTAGGTGATTGGGTATTCCTACGGCTACAACCATATAAGCAAATGTCCATCAAGCAAGCTAGGAAGGATAATAAATTATCACCAAAGTATTATGGTCCGTACAAGGTGTGGCAAAAGATTGGTACTATGGCATACAAATTGGAGCTTCCTATAGCTTCTCGATTGCACCAAGTTTTCCATGTTTCATGTTTAAAGAAGGTTATAAGCGACAAGTTCCCAGTTCAAACAATATTGCCAGAACTTGACGAGGAAGGAAAAATTATATTGGAACTAGAAGCAGTCACAAAAAAAAGAACTCGAAAACTACGAAATTGATCAATTTCGGAGTATCTTATCAAGTGGAAGAACTTATCTGCTGAAGATTCCACATGGGAGGATGAGAATTTTATACAGAAGCATCCATAACTACTCAAGCGTTGAGGACAACACTTTTTTGAAGGAGAGGGGCATGTTGGGTCCCTATAATACTAGTGATTACCCAATTACTATTGTAGTTGTATCCCTTATTAATAATGTTGTGCCCCTATTGTCCCCATATTGTTATTACTGTGCCCCATAGAATCCCTCTATTGTTATTTTTGTGGCTTTATATTGTTATTGTTAGGTTTGCTTGGTTATATTGTACTCCTTAGACTCCTATATATAGAAAGGAGGTTTTTTCATTTGAATCATCGAAGAATTGTTCATTTATGTAATGTAAAGGAGGTTTCCCCCTCAAAGAGGCTGAATTCTAAGGCGTTGATCTATCTTTTTTATCTTTTCGTGAGCTGATTTCATAACAGTAATCGTCCAAGAGTTGTGAGTGTCATTTCTCTGTCAGTAATAGTCTCCCCAATAGATAGGAGATCGTTCTTAATCTCAATGATTCTTAAGAAGTATGCTTGCATACTCTCATCTTTACCCTTCTTGATTTCCCTCGGCTTATTTCTAAGAAACAAAACTTGATTTACATCATTAAGTTTAAATAAGCTCACCAGTCTATCATAGATTTCCTTGGAGGTGTCTAGTTCAGAGATGTAGGCCACGAAGCTCTTGTCGATAGAGTCCTGGATGATCTTCTTCGCTTTAATTTCTCCGTTCTTCCATTTGTTCCTAGCAGCAAGAGGTACATTTGATGAAGGCTCAACAATATTGCCTCTCACATGATCCAACACTCCTTGATCCTCAAGGGTTAGATCGATAGACCAGCTTTCTCACGGAGCTTGTCTTTGGTAGGACAGAGTGTTGAGGACCCCATCGTTCTTTTAGGATAGCCTTGCCAATCTTATCTTCGGTGATTGCTCTTGCTCTTGCTCAGGCTTTGTCTTCAACTCAACTCTGATACCATGTTAAGCTACGGTATGTTCTATGCTTATAATAGTTTACTTCTTTTTATTATTATATTCCACAGATTAGCAATCACATGTACATAAAGTAAATTGCAAATAGAACATTAAACAATCGACAAAAAACAAGCCAAGACAAGAGACACAAGATGTGGCAACTAGCCAGGGACAAACCCCACAATGTGTGGGGAAACCCTTTGATCAAATATTTTTTTATCTTCAATAATTCAATAGAGAGAAATAGTACAATAAATCTGTTTCATATCAGTAGTAGCAAACCTTAGATCAGCAGCATCAACATTAGCGGCTTCATCATCAAACTAGGGTAGACAATATCACACAAACCGACCATCGGATCGGCTTGATTCCACCACCAAAAGTTGCAGCTTCCAGAGGAGGTTCAGATGAACCTATAGCGCAGTTCAGATGAGGAGATCTTCTAGTCCACGTAGGTCAATCTTTATTTATACAGTTGTAGCTTCAGTTGTGGCAGCTTCTAGCTTCTAACTAGGGCAGTCGATATCTTGAAAACTGTCTATCGAATTGACTTGATTCCACCACCAAAAGTTGCGGCTTCCAGAGGAGGTTCAAATGAACATATAGTGCAGTTCAGATGAGGAGATCTTCTAGTCCACAAAAGTCAATCTTTACTTCTGCAGTTGCAGCTTCAGTTTTGGCAGCTTCCGACTTCAAACTAGGGCAGTCGATATCTTGCAAACTGTTTGTCGGATTGACTTGATTCCACCACCAAAGATTGCGGCTTTCAGAGGAGGTGAAAATGAACCTACAGTGTAGTTCAGGTGAGGAGATATTATAGTCTACGTAAGTCAATCTTTACTTCTGCAGTTGCAACTTCAGTTTTGGCAGCTTCCAACTTCAAACTAGGGCAGTAGATATCTTGCAAACCGTCCGTCAAATTGACTTGATTCCACCACCAAAAGTTGCAGCTTTTAGAGGAGGTTTAAATGGACCTACAATGCAGTTCAAATGATGAGATCTTCTAGTCCACGTAGGTCAATATTTACTTCTGCAGTTGCAGCTTCACTTTGGGCAGCTTTCGGCTTCAAAAAATGAGGGAGAGACCCTTTTCTGCGTTGTAGAGAGAGAGAGATGTGATGAGATGAGTGATTCCAAATGAGGAAAAGTCTTCCTGTATTTATACATAACTTTGGTGTTTGAATAAATGCGATTGTTGGGCTTCTGAGCCTACATGAGTTGTAGGCTGGCTTGATAATAATTCCATAATCAAAATAAATTCATATCTCCATGAATACTTATAGGAATCGGATGATCTTTATATGATTCCTACACCTCTCGACAAGAGGAATCTAATAAAAATATTATCATCGATGAATAAGATGACCCACATGAAGTTTTGCCCTAGTTGCCAATTTTAACAAGCAAAGATGCGGACTTGACCAACTAACCTAAACCTTTTGGATTTATTGAACATCTTAATTTTATATTAAGACTTGAATGAATTATTCATCTGTCTCTCATTACTTTTATTACAAAACAATATTTTTCTAATGTCAATTACTTTTTGGGCATTAAATTGTTTTTTTATTATTATTAGACATATATAAAATTTTAGTTCATGTGTGTGTGTGTGTGTGTGTGTGTGTGTGTGTGTGTGTGTGTATATATATATATATATATATATATAGAGAGAGAGAGAGAGAGAGAGAGAGAGAGAGAGATTCAAATAGTTTATACTTTCCTCACACTACATATGGAAATATAATTGTTTTTTTCATCACTAAATCTAATATAAAATTAAATTATTTCACATGGACATTGACTTGTATTTTATTTATGGTAGAGAGTGAAACTCATATCATGTTGCAATATCAATAACTAATGGAAAGTGAAATATTTTTACCACGTCTCCTTCATTCTAGGTTATCATATTTACAATGTAGAAATGTGGGTGTTTTCTTCATTTGTACTCTTTCAGGGAAAACTATCTAAACATGTGTATTCATGTTTTTTAATTATACCCAACATTATTTGTTTATTTAGATATTATTTAATTTTTATTTTAAAAGGTGACACATGTCAAATTTAGATGTGTATTCATGTTTTTAAATTATACCCGACATTATTTGTTTATTTAGATATTATTTAATTTTTATTTTAGAAGGCACATATGTCAAATTTAGGTTGAACACCAACGAAATCATACATATCCCTTGTGCTAAACTGTAAAATGCACCTCCCTATGCAAAAGTTAACAATTAAATGTCGTCATAACATTAAATAAAAAAATAATAATAAAAAAGCATAATATTCACTCAATAAAAAAAAGTAATCAACTTAGTAAGTAGTAGAAATAATAAATGAATTCATTTTAATTTATTATATTGTAATTTTGTCATTATTAATTAAACTAACACACTTTTTTTCAAAGGGAAATATTACAATATATGTACAAATTAAAATAAATTTAAATAATAATCATTCATATGTATAATTTTAAATTTAATTAATAAACATATAATTACTAAATACAGAAATGCAAAAAATATATTAAATATAAACAATTGTTATAAATTAAAAACTATTTGACCATATAAATTAAAATATTGTTTCATATTCATTAACCGCTATACTTCACAAATTCATATTTAAATTTAATTAAGCAACACATTTCTAACTTTGAATCTACAAATTACTAAGAGGCTAAAGGGATCAAATCTATCAAGATTCAAACCTTATATATATATATATATATATATATATATATATATATATATATATATATATATATATATATTAATTACTAGTATTGAAATATTTTATATATTATTCATATTCTCCACATTAAAATGTTAATACATACCTCTCTCTCTCTCTCTCTCTCTCTCTCTCTTAATATGTTTGTTTTTTTCGAAATGTTACATATCTGTGTATACAAACACTCACATTAAATTATTTTTGTTATTAATATTTTGTAAAATGTTATATGTCAAATCCATATTAAAGGAATTACAGATCTTCCACAACATGCATATTGAAATATTTGATTCATGAAATATTATATATCAACTCCATATGAAAAATGGAATATATTTGTGTGTTTGTGTGTGCTACTTTATTTTTCTCTATAAAAATTGATATAAAGTTATGTTATTAATATAGACATTGAAATATTTTATTTATGGCTAACACTAATTTTTTTTTTTAGGCAAGAAAAAACACTAATGCTAAATCACACATCTCTCTTACAAAAGAAAGTGAGTGTGTGTGAGTGTGTTGCTTTATTTTTCTCTATAAAAAATGATATAAAGTTATGTTACTAATATAGACATTGAAATATTTTGTTTACGGCTAACACTAACTTTTTTTTTAGGCAAGAAAAAAAACCAACAAGTTTATATTAAAGTAAACCAATTTACATGATCCATAGTTCATAGTGAATTGTATGCTTTAACTACAGTACTACATTACATGTTTCCAAACAGGAAAAGTACCCCAGAGAATATCTCCAATATTTTGGCCTATTATAGATCCCAAAATGACCATGTAGGAAACATATGATCACAGTCCTTGATGTAAGTCCTAAATATTACATAGTAAAACATATATAAAAATGACTAGATGCGGAATAAACTTAGGTGTATGTCCGATATCACTGCACATAGTGTGCCAAACATAAACATATAAAAAAAACAACAACAAAAAACCATAGTTGCCAAGGCCCATGATAAAATGAAAAATAAGCATCAAATCCATATATATAGTGAGAGGAATGTTCCCTTCACCAAGTAAATTATCATATCTATACACCTCGAAATTGATCACTCTCACCTACATGGATAGTCCCCTCTTAGATAATATGTCCGTTGTGGAGTTTTGAAGATGGAAAATATGGGAAAAAGTGAGATTAGTGAAGTGTTCAAACATGGCCCTAATGCACTTTAACTAGTTGGATAATAACGTAGGGTTAAAATAAGATTTGTCGTTGACCCAAGCTATAGATACTTTTGAGTCTCTAAAGACAGACAAGGATATAAGTAAATAACCAATGTGCAAAATAAAGAAGTCACCATTAGGCCATGATCTCCTCTTTGGAATTGGTCCCAAGGCCACTACTCCAGTTGAAACCGTAACTAAATATAGGAACCAGGGCAATATAAGCTCCACACCCACAAACCATATCCTGAGTAGTCCCATCAAAAAAAATAACAGGGAATTTTTTTCAAAAATTAATAAGCAGAAAATATTTGTGTATCCCAATGCGAGGTTTCTAATAATATTATGTGATAAAATAAATAATTTTAATGCAAATCCTATCAATATAGAAAGGGATTTCTTCAAAAACAATTTCACTTTTGGCTCTCCAAATACCCCAGAAAATAAAGATAGGAAGTGTCTTATAAGCCTTTGAAGTTATTATACTAGTCCACAATGCACTCATTTATAGTGGAATATGTCCAAACAACATTAATGTTAAATCTTTGTAATACATGAATTCCAAATAAGTTAGTCGATATTGTCACTGAAGTTGGTTCCCGCTTCATACAAATTTTGAATTTAAACATCACATGTCTCCGCCATCTAACCATCAAAACCCAATGCCTCATGTCTAATCCAAATTGGATATAGAACTAATGGATCGTCATAAGTTCCCAACTGATGTAGTTTATATATCCCCAACACATGGATATGGAGAATGATCTCCCTGGGTAAAATTATGATTGCCTCCAAACCCTCGGATGGGGTTCAAACCCACCTACACCTCTGTACCCAACCCGATATCCCAACATAGATCACCAAGAAGCCAATATTTGAGTTTCATAAAGCCATTCCAAATATAAGAACATTTTTTCAAAGAGAAAGCATCGTTTGCAATCCACATTTGTAAAGGTTGTTCTTGTAAGTATTTTTCAGAAATGATTTTCTACAAAAGTCCATAATTGTAAATATTTCTCCAAAAAAAATTAATGTTAAGTTCCTATCCAAAATGCTCTAGATGTTTTATGCCCCAACCCCCTTAACCTTTCCACCTAGTGAGTGCCTCCAATCGAGAAAGGTGAAATTTTTCTAGTCCATGAGCACCAAACCATATTTTTTCATTATTTTTCATAATTAAATGCTTTACTTAACCAGCTTCACTCCTTGGACTACCACGAATTTGATTATAATTTTAATCTTTTATCACTACCCTTTCTATTTGTTTAGAAAAAATTGTTTATGTTTTTCTCACTATCCCCTCACATATTTGTTTTAAACTCTGACTTAGTGCATCTATCACTTTGTTTTCTTTCCCTTTTATGTGTTTTATGTCAAAATCTTATTTTCTTAGGAAATCCATCCACCTAACCTGCCTGGCATTCATGCCACATTGGTTGAAATAATATTTTAACATTATATGATATGTAACCAAAGTGAATTTCCTACTAATTACATAGGCTCTCCACATCTTAAGGGCATGGATGACTTCTACTAACTCAAGATCATAGACTGCATAATTCCTTTCATGTTATTTTAATTTATGAGACTCATAGGCCACCATGTGTCCATCCTTCATGAGAACACCTCTAATACCTTAAAATCAAGCATAAGTACATACTACAAAATCCTTATCTGGGTATTTTATTTTTAACATAGGTGCCACAGTCAATAAATGTTTCAACTTCTCAAAACTTTCCTGACATATGTGTGTCCACATGAATTTCACTCCTTTCTTCTGCAAGGAAGTTACGGGGTTTGATAACTTAGAGAATACCTCTATAAATTTGTTTAATACACAGTATTTACCATAAATGATCTTATATCCACCACATGTTTTGAGACTATCCAATCGAGGATGGCCTTTACCTTTTCAAGATTCACTGATACTCTCTATTTTGAAATAACATGCCCAAGATATTTTATGTTATCTTAGTAAAATTCACACTTGCTATATTTAGCATATAATTGGTGTTCACATAGGGTATGTAGCACTATTTCCAAGTGCTTCTTGTTCTCTTCCTGAGTCTTGGAATATATTGAAATATCTTCTATAAAAATTAATATGAACTTATCCAAGAATTTATTGAAGACACTATTCACTAAACACATGAAGGTAGAAAGTGCATTCATACGTCCAAAAGGTAATATTGTAAATTCGTAATGTCCATACCTGGTTTGAAAGGTTGTCTTTGGTATGTATTCCTCTTTAATTCTCAGTTGGCACTAACCGGATCTGAGGTGTACTTTAGATAACATTGTTGCCCGCTTATCTTGGTCAAACAAACCATCTATTCTAGGTAAGGGCTAGTTATTTTTTATTGTCAACTTGTTCAACTATCAGTAATCAATGCAAAACCTAAAATTTTCATCCTTTTTTCTTGACAAAAAGGACTGGTGCACCCCATGGTGACACAATAGGTCTATTGTACCTTTTATTTAGTATTTCCTACAACTTCATCTTCAACTCCATCAACTCCAACACACTCATTCGATAAGGATCCTTTGATACTAGTGTTGCACGTGGTATAAATTTCATGGAAAAATATATTTTCCTTTTTTGTCATAGACCATTAATTTCATCGGGGAATACATCTTGATAGTCTTGGAAAGCTTCTAATTTGCTTACATATTTTCCTATTTTGTTTAATGAGTGGTCCTCACCTAAATAGAAAAAAGTTGGCATCCCTTCATTGCATCCTTCTTTAATTGTAGCGCAAATATCTATCACATAGAAATGGGCCTAGGTATGCCCCTTATAATTCAAATTTCTCCATTTTTTGCTAAACATGTGACAATGTTATCCAAACAATGAACAATTTCCTAATGCCCCTCTAGCCAATCCATCCCTACCAACACATCATATGAGCCTAATGGTAGTATATTCAAATTCATGGTAGTCTGATTTCAGTTTAATATAAATAGGAATTTATTTATCCTATTAGGAACCTTTCTTTTCATTCTAGTGGCCAGTTGAACCAATCATGAATTCTTGTATTTTTCATATTTAAACTTAAATTTTTCTACAACCCGAGGGCTAAAATAAATCAATTTAGCACCAGGGTCCATTAGTACATTAATATATATGTTAAAAATGGTACCTTCTATCTCCACCATGGTGGATTGATGCTCTGCTTGGGGACCTTCCAAAGCTGTATTGATACATGATATATTTTTGGCCACATTATTGACAATCAAGGCCTCTTGGAGGTTCAACAGGTTCTTCATGGACCTGGTGTTATGCAGACAATTCCTCAATAGATGGGATTTTCTGCAACCCTAACATTTTAAATGTTCCCTATATTTACCATCAAGTCCCTTACTATTGTTTTTTTCCTATTTGGACCCAGCTTGGGTTTGGTTATGTGTTCTTAGTGCTTGGTTGTTGTTTCTGCTAAAATTTTGGTTATGACTACCTTTACGAGGCTATTTAAATGGCCCAAATTTTCCATGTTTCCACCCCAAGCCATTCTGTCCTTCTTCTTATTAAACCAAGATTTCATATTTTCATTTATTTTCTTGGCCTGTTGGTAGCATATTATGGCTTTCCTAATGGCTTCTCCATAGTCTTTTGATTTTCGTATTTGATTCACTCTTAAAAAAAGTGGAAGGTAGTTTAGAAAACATTTTACTTTTTCTTTTTCTTCTTTTAGGTATGGCACATAGCGTAATAGATGAGTAAACTTGGTTACTAATTTGTCCATGGACATCTGGCTTAGTTTTAGATCATGGAATTCTTAAGTTGTATCATCAAAATAATGCTCAATCAAATGCTTTCCTTTAAATAACTGTTGGAATTCCTCCCACTCAATATCTCTACCCTCTAACTTAAGAACTATTTTCATTTCCTCCCATAGGGAGGATTTTCCCTAAAACTGATAAGTAGCTAACTTGGTTTTTAACGTTGCAGAATAGTCATACGCTTGAAAGTATCTATTAATACTAAGTAGCCATACTTTAGCTACTTCTTCCATCTCCCCATCATAAGTTGGGGTCTCATATTTTAAATTCTCCACGAAGTTCTCTTTTGGGCCTCTTCCTTGGTTTTGTATGATTTTTTGATGAACTATGCTCCTCCCCTTCCTCATACTTTTCCTCCCTTTTTTCCATCTCCTTTGTAGTTTTATGCTTAGATGTCTCACCTTGGTTTTCCTCATCCCTCACTATTTCTACTATTTTGGGATTTGATTTATCTGTTAGATTCTTAATAAGCTACTCATGTTTAGAATTAGCTTTCAGTAGCTACTCATGACTTGGACATAGATTTAACAGCTATATATGTAAATTTTTCACCATGTTTAATAGCTCTCCAGTGGGTACTTGTGCTTGCTGTCCCAAATGCAGATAAATTTCTTCTTCCCCAATATGTGTATGTCCTTATGGTTCAACCATTATGCTCATCCTATACAAATTTCTATTATTATCTCTATAAACACAAACACTTATTAATTTATAAAAAGCGTAGTCAAACCAAAGGCCACTATATTGTAACTTGACTTGCTATGATACCATATATAACATCTCTTCCATTTTTATGCAAAAAAAGTTCATATTTGTCCCAGAAATTGGCACGATAAATCTTTCTTTTACAAGGTAAGGCTTCTCAAAATTATAAAATTCCATCATTCTTTATGATCATCGTGTGAGATATTCGAACATGCATTACTTACTATATACAAACAAAATTTGTTGATTCTACTATGCTCCTATGGAAATTCATTACAAAATGTTTATACATACTCTTAAATTCTAGTTTAAGTTGGAATTATGGTGAAACTCTAATGTATCACAACGTGTTCTTTCCTTCTCTTTTAACTATTGATTTTTTCACGTTTTTCTTCTTAACTATAAATACAGGTTCCTTTTATTGTTTTCACCATATACATCCTCTTTTCACCCCATATCTATATCTATTTATTTACATAATAATAAGCCTCATATAACTATGGTAGGAAATACCTTTTGTTCCCCATACCTACATGCATCATTTACATTATGAGAATCGTATAAACTGTTGGCTTTCAGAGCATTATATATAATGACATAAACTATTTACTTTTAGAATTCTATATACCACCAACGTGATATATATATATATACTCTTTGGGTTAATTTGTGTTCACCAACCTTTTGTATGGCATGGTTGTATATTTTATAAGCATTTTATAAAATTAAAATTATACCCTCCATCTATGACGGTTGCCACATAGAAGTGTATCACGTGGACTTTGGTTGTGGCTTGGGTTCACGTTGCCTACAGGAAACCCTAACCAACTAGTAGAATCAATAACGTAGATCCAATCTTGATTAATAGATGGTGGAGATTGATTAAGTGATGGTTAGGGTAACTACCCCTCCAAGCCCCAACATCATGTATTCATTGTGTTGTTTCTCTTGTGGTGAAACATGCTCTGCTACTTTATTTGGAACCCCAATGCAACAAGGGTTTTGTCTTCTTTCCTTTGAAGGAAGTACCACCAAATTCTTATTGGCTTTGCTTGAGTAAACCTTATGGATTTCAATATGGTTGCAAGTATGGTTACGGTGTTGCACAATAGAATTATGGATAAGTTTTTCCAGAATTTTTGTGTTCTCTTATGGGGATGCTTTGGAGTGGAGTTTTGTTTTGATGTCATCTTCAATTGTATATGCTAACTAGTGCTTTTTCCTTTTCCATATTTGTTTTAGTTCTAACTCTACGCTCAAGGGTTTCTTAGCTACGACACTAAACTTATGCAAAGAATTTGGGAACAGTTTCGACCTCTTCCAAGGATTTAGCTAGTGAGATTTATTTAGGGTGATATTTTCCATAACCTTAATTCTAACTTAATTATCTTGCAAGGGTTTTTCTATTCTTATTTTTTCCTTCATGAGAATTGTAGGACTAATTACTATTTTTCCCCTGTAAGAAAAATGAGGTCTGTACTCGATCATCTATAGGTAAGAACTTTTCTTTTAAAAACCATTATTACTTAATTTCTTTCCTTTTAATAGCTCTAATAAAATTTACTATAGGTATCCAACCAGGGCATCAAGTCTTGGTGTCGTCAAGTCTTGGCATCAAGTCTTTGAGTGAAAAAAATTGTTGGAAAAACAGTGTCTCTATCTGTCTTGGTTTCTCACTTTACATTAGCATTACAACTCGTCATATAACCTTTTTAATATTTATGTAGGCATGTTTCTCTCTATTTATATATGATGCACAGACCATTTAAGGGCAATTCCCAAACCCTTGTAGACAATTTATTGTGTAATTTTTATTTTTTTAAGAAAAAGTTGTGTACTTATGTACGAGGGTTTCTTTTCCTCCTATGGTCAGATTCAGATTCATATGTAGAGTTACATAATATATTTATTTATTTATTTATGTATTTGTAAAACTTATGTCTTATATTCTTATTGTACTTATGGATAAATTGGTGTCACTTGATATAAAAAGCTTTTTATTTTAAAGGTTTTATTGCTCAGGGCTATATGGGTTCTACATTTTTCAGCTAACATAAGCACTTATAGGTTCTACATCTTTTAGCTTCTATTCTTCTTAGCACTAACCCTCATTTGTTCACGACTATTTATGCTTGGATTATAAACAAAGTATTTGTTTTCTACAAGCCTACACATTTAACCTAATAAAAAAGGTATTTTTTTTCTGCAAGCCTACACATTTAAACTAAACATAAGCACCTATAGGTTCTACACTTTTTAGCTTCTGGTCTTCTTAGTACCAATCCTCATTTGATCACAACTATTTATTCTTGGATTATAAACAAGCCTACACATTTAAACTAAACATAAGCACATATAGGTTCTACACTTTTTAGCTTCCGGTCTTCTTAGCACCAACCCTCATTTATTAACAATTGTTTATGCTTGGATTATAAACAAAGTATTCATTTTCTACAAGCCTACACATTTAATCTAATAAACAAAGTATTTGTTTTCTACAAGCCTACACATTTAAACTAAACATAAGCACCTATCTGCTCTTCCTAGCACTAACCCTCATTTGTTCACGACTATTTATGCTTGGATTATAAACAAGTTATTTGTTTTCTACAAGCCTACACATTTAACCTAATAAACAAAGTATTAGCACTAACCCTCATTTGTTCACGACTATTTATGCTTGGATTATAAACAAGTTATTTGTTTTCTACAAGCCTACACATTTAACCTAATAAACAAAGTATTTGTTTTCTACACGTTTAACCTAATAAAAAAAGTATTTGTTTTCTACAAGCCTACACATTTAACCTAATAAACAAAGTACTTGTTTTCTATAAGCCTACACATTTGAACTAAACATAAGCAACTTAAACATAAGCACCTATAGGTTCTACATTTTTTAGCTTCATTCTTGGATATTTAACCTAATAAATAAAGTATGTGTTTTCAACAAGCCTACACATTTAAACTAAACATAAGCACCTATAGGTTCTACATTTTTTAGCTTCTTGTCTTCTTAGAACTAACCCTCATTTGTTCAAGACTATTTATGCTTGGATTATAAACAAATAATTTGTTTTCTACAAGCCTACACATTTAACCTAATAAAGAAAGTATTTATTTTCTACAAGCCTACACATTTATCCTAACAAACAAAGTATTTATTTTCTACAAGCCTACACATTTAACCTAAACATAAGCACTAACCCTCATTTGTTCAAGACTATTATGCTTGGATTATAATTATTTGTTTTCTACAAGCCTACACATTTAACCTAATAAACAAAGTATTTGTTTTCTACACGTTTAACCTAATAAAAAAAGTATTTGTTTTCTACAAGCCTACACATTTAACCTAATAAACAAAGTACTTGTTTTCTATAAGCCTACACATTTAAACTAAACATAAGCACCTATAGGTTCTACATTTTTTAGCTTCATTCTTGGATATTTAACCTAATAAATAAAGTATGTGTTTTCAACAAGCCTACACATTTAAACTAAACATAAGCACCTATAGGTTCTACATTTTTTAGCTTCTTGTCTTCTTAGAACTAACCCTCATTTGTTCAAGACTATTTATGCTTGGATTATAAACAAATAATTTGTTTTCTACAAGCCTACACATTTAACCTAATAAAGAAAGTATTTATTTTCTACAAGCCTACACATTTATCCTAACAAACAAAGTATTTATTTTCTACAAGCCTACACATTTAACCTAAACATAAGCACCAACTCTGACCTTGGTATTATATATGTATGTACTTATTTCTATTATACTACTTCTAAAACACACTTCTCTCATAATGGTAATCCCTATGTACAGTTACTTGTAACAATCTTGATTTAGGGAAATTATTTGAGAAATTGTTTTATGTTTCATTTATTTCATCTATGTATTATCCACTCAAAAAATCCTCTTGCTTCTTTCAATCTTGATTTAGGGAAATTATTTTAGCAATTGTTTTATGTTGCATTTATTTCATCTGTGTAGTCTCCACTTAGAAAATCCTCTTTCTTCTTTCAATGATTAGAAGGACCTTTGCCCACCTTTGTCCTATCACATGATTTTCTTTCCCTGCAACAAACACATATAAGCAACAACAATTTCATTTTCTAATACACCAACATTTATGTCCATTGAGCCTCCAAGTTTCACCAAATCTTGAATCAATTTCTTTCTTAGCACCCCCGGAGATCCACTCCTATCTATCTTCACCTCTTGAACCCCTTAGCAATGCCCTATTAATTAATCCTCTTGCTTCTTTCAGTGACCAGAAGGCCTTTTTCCTATCACCTAATTTTCTTTACCTGTAACAAACACATATAAGAAACAACAATTTCATTTTCTAATACACCAACATTTATGTCCATTGAGCCTCCACGTTTCCCCAAACCTTGAATCAATTTCTCTCTTAGCACCTGTGAAGATCCACTCCTATCTGTCTTCACCTCTTGAACCCCTTAGCAATGCCCTATTAATTCTCTCACTATTTATCTCAACACTTCAACACTGAAAGTTAAGAGTTAACCTCACATATCATCCTTTAACATATTTCTAAAAGAATTAACATACCAAAAATAATTTCTTCTTTCATTATTTAAAAATAAATATTTAAATCAACATATCATGTCATTTTTCTTTTGTGAGGATCCATCCTAGGGTCCTCTAACTAAAAACTTAATTTATTTAATTTAAACACAATAAGAAGGAAAATAACTTAATTATAAATCAACATTTATTTGATGACAATATACAATTAAAATTTATTTACAACATATTAAACAAATAAAATTTTCATTTCAACCATTTACATAAGTAATCAATAAACAGAAGAATACTTGTTCCAATAGCTTGGTTAAGATGCTCCTGACTCTGTTGGGATGCTCCTCTTGACTACCCAACTGAATTTACCTCCCAGCCAACTAGGAATGATTTCCTCGCACAAGGAACCTCCACATGTTGCCTAGCCCTCCGAACCCAATTCCAACCAGATGTAGTATGTCCAAGTTAAACAAACACTCTTTAGATCCAAGTTTTTATTCCCTCATTTATTTCTCCATTCTCTCCCTTCTCTTTCTCCCCTTTGCTCCCCCAAAACAAAATCCTCCAAAACAAAAAACCAAGACCGAGGATCCCCCTCTCCTCTCATCATACTTCCCCTTTTATGTCTCTTCCTCCCATCGACCACAACCACCTAACATTAATGTCATGACTACCCCCTCATCCTTTCATTTAATATCCTTGACTTTTCTTACCATATCTTATTCAAATTAGATTTGAAAAGACATTTTGGGAATAAAATATGGATATTTAATTTATAATTAAATTGGAGAAGACTATATCTTCTCCCAAGTGGATTTTGAGAAGACACCTTGGGAAATGGATATTTAATTTGGAAATTAATTGGAGAAGACCATATCTTCTCAAAACTAGATTTGAAAAGACATCTTGGGATATGGATATTAAATTTTGAAATAAATTGGAGGAGACCATATCCTATCCAAAATTAAATTTGAGAAGATGTCAAGTTGTGGATTGAATAATAACAATAATAAAAATCATATCAGTAAAATAAAATTACAGTTTTATAAATGTAGGTATATACAATATTTCTTGATAATTATAAGTCAATATTTTCAGGTTAATTAGACACTAACGAAAATTATAATGATAATATCAAGTAGGGCATTACATAAACCCCTCCTTCAGAAAACTTTGCCCTGATGTTAGAGTGAAAAAGAGACAAGGAGTTCGAAAGAAGTTTGACAATAAGGCATAACAAAAATAGAGAGAGAGTTATAGTAGTAAAATTAAGTAATCCATATAATAATACCACTTCCCATCAAGAGTATCCAACTAATCTATATCCACCTATCCTTCCTAACTTGCTTCCACTCCCACCCTATCCATCCTCTACTGCTATATACTATGGCATCGGCTATACCAATCTAACCACTGATAAAACCAATATGGCGGAAGTGTCGACTATATCGACCTAACTTCCCCAACATGCAATTGGCAATCGTCATCACATGTCTAGGAGAGCGTGTCCATCACTACCCTCCCACGATTCCAATTTTGGAGGTTACACTGTGGGAAATACCTCCACCCCTCCTCACAACTAGGGTCAAAACCCTAATATGGACCACATTACAGAGCTAGTTGGATACTTATCATCAAATAATCCAATCAGGTAGTCTTTTCACCTGCCATTTACATTTTACCCATCTCATAAGAGTGCATATCCTGTAGATACAAAATTTAATAGAACATTTTACATCATATGTTTCCTTATTAGATGTCTTAACCTTCCCTAATGGAAGAGTATATCTTGGTTATTATATAGTTCTTTCCAATGCTAGTTCTCATTCATGCATATATATAACAACAAAATTTATATAAATAAGTGATATTAAACATCATGTTATTAAGTCTAGTATCCACATGTCAATTTTGTAGTTCATACTGGAAATAAATCATACATTAGATAAATCATTTAATTTCTCTAAGTCATTCATTAGATAAATCATATCCACTTAAGCCATACATGAAACAACAATAACTATGATAAGTCATGCACTAGATAAATCATAACCAAGTAATTCATACATTAGGTCATACATCAAACATTTCAATCATCAATACCTAATCCATCTAATTGTTTATATAAGTAGTTTCACCTGTCCAACTAAATGCATCAATATTACATAGCGTTCATAAATAAATAACATGGAACTGCAAATAGAGCCTTAGCATAGATATCTATCTAAGTCAAAATGGGCATCACAGATGCTCAAAAGGTGAGGGGTAGTCACGACGTATAATCTCTGCATCCTCCCACGTAGTAGACCTTGGGCTATACTTGTCCCATTAGACCTTAACCTGGTCCACCATGTGACATCTAAGTTGTCAAACCCTACGATCCAATGTGCGTAATGGTTCAACCATTATGGTTCCCACATTCGAGACCTGCAATTCCCTCCAATCTAGTTTGTGAGATTCATCAGAAACATAATGTCGTAAAATAGATACATGAAAAACATCATGAGTTTTATGCAAATGGGGTGGAAATACAAGATGATAGGAAATTGGTCCAATCTTCTCCTTGATCCTAAAAGGTCCTACAAAACGAGGTGACAATTTCGTCCCTTTCCCAAACCGAATGGTGCTTTTGTTGGGTCAGATACGAATAAAAACTTGGTCTCCTACTTCATAACTTCAATCAGTCCTATGTTAATTAGCTTAACTCTTCTGTCTATCTTGTGCTTCCTTTAACCTTCGTCGAATCTGTCTTACCTGTTCCTCCATTTCTTGAACTAATTCCGGCCCAACTATTACTTGGTTCTCCAAATTTTCCCAAAACAATGGCATCCTACATGGCCTCCCATATAGAGCTAAATAAGGAGGCATCCCGATTGAACTGTGGTAATAATTATAATAGGCAAACTCTAGCAATGGTAAGTACCTTTCCCATTGAGTATGATTATCCATGATGTACATTCTAAGCATGTCTTCCATAACTTGATTTACTCTTTTAGTCTTCCCATATGTTTTTGGGTGATATGCGGTGCTCAAGTTCAACTGAGTACCTAGTGTTGACTGCAAACTTGTCCCAAACCTAGATGTAAATCGAGAGCCTCTATCCGAAATGATCTTTGTGGGTAACCCATGTAGTCGAATAACTTCACTTATAAAAATTCTTGCCACATCAGTAACATCGTAAGTGTCTCCTACTGGGATGAAATGGGCACTTTTGGTCAATTTATCAACTACAACCAATATAGCATTGTGCCTCTGTTACGTGAGTGGAAAACCCACAACAAAATCCATTGAAATGACCTCCCATTTAGACATATGGATGTCATGTGGTTGTAGAAGTCCTGCTGGACGACGATCATCAGCCTTCACTCCTTGGCATTCAAGACATTTAGCGACAAACTAGACTATGTTGTGCTTCATGCCTGCCCAAAAGAAGAGTTTCTTCATGCCCACATAAATCTTCTTCACTCCAGGATGTGCACAATAGAGTGCTCTATGTGACACTTCGAGGATGGTCCTTCTTATACCCCCTTCCTTAGGTATGTGCATTCTCCCTTGAAATCTCAATAGCCCATTTGGTTCAAGGACATATCCCTCAAAATTTGTTTTTATCTCCTTCCCACTCTGGAGTGTTGATATAACCTTTATATGCCAACTGCCTTCAAAGAGTTTCCCCAACACATGTTCCCTTAGATTGACCCTCAAGGGTAATAGGGAGAAGGTTCGTGGCCTCCTACTTAGTGCATCGGCCACCACATTCTCCTTTCCCTTAATGTATGAGATCTCAAAATCATACTCACTCATGAATTTGCTCCACTGCCTTTGTATAGCATTCAAATCCCTTTGAGTGAAGAGGTGCTTCAGGCTTTGATGATCTGTTCTTAACTCAAATCTTCTCCCTACAAGGTAGTGTCTTCAAACTCTAAGTCATGCGTAGCATACAACTCTTCATGTTTCTTCGATTTTCAGGATGTGTAAGCTATTACTCAGCCTTCTTGCATCAATACTTCTATCAATCCTTGCTTCAAAGCATCGATGTAGACAATGAAGTCTTTTCCCATGTCCGCTACTTGAAGGATCAGTGCACTAGTTAGTAACCCATTTAGTTCACTGAATGCAGTGTCACATTCATATGTCCATTCATACCTGACCCATTTTCACTGTAATGTGGTGATGGGTTTTGCAATCCTCGAAAACCCATCCACAAACCTGTGATAATAACCTGCTAGCCCCATAAAACTACTCACCTCATGAGCATTTTTCGGTATCGCCAATCCATTATGGCCTTTTCCTTTTCTAGGTCAACTGAAATCCCTTCCCCTCAAATGTTGTGCCCAAGATAATGAACTTTCTTCTAAAAGAAGGAACATTTTAACAATTTTCCATACAATTGATTTTCCCTTAAGCAAGTCAATACAACCCTTGGGTGCTTTTCATGCTCCTTTCCATTCTTGGAATACACAAGAATGTCGTCCAGAAAGACTTTCACGAATTGGTCCAAATACTTCCTGAACACACCATTCATAAGGCTCATGAATACTACTGGTGCATTGGTTAAACCAAATGGAACAACTACGAACTCGTAGTGCCCAAACCGAGTATGAAATAAATTTTTGGAGATGTCACCTTCCTTAATCCTCAATTGATGGTATCCAGATCGTATATCGATCTTTGAGAAAACCATTGCTCCCTTCATTTGATCAAATATGTCATCTATTCTAGGTATCGGGTACCTATTATTTATTGTGGCTCTATTCAAGTCCCTATAATCTATGCATAGCCTTAAGGAACCATCATTCTTCTTGACGAAAATCATTGGTGCACCCCAAGGTGAAAAACTAGGTCTGATAAATCCCAAGTCCAAAAGCTCTTTTAACTGCATCTGCAACTCACAAAGTTCTGGATTTGTCATCCTATAAGGTGTCTTAGATATTGGTTCTGCACCAGGTTTTAGGTTGATTCTGAAATCAATCTCCCTTAAAGAGTTAATCCATGCAATTCCTTAGGGAAAACATCCTTGAATTCTGACAAAATTGGGTGTTGATCTATGGAGGGTCCTTTCTGTTCACTTACAACCTCAACCACATATAGTTTGCAACCTTGTCAGAGACAATGTTTTACCTTCATCATGGATATGGATCATAGGGACACTCCTCTCTTAATTCCAAAAATATCAATTAACCTACCTTCATCATCTAAACAAATCACCTTCTTCTTGAAATAGTCTACCAAAGCTTGATGAGCTTCCAGCCAGTCCATTCCAATAATTACATCGTACATCCCCAATGTCATGACATATGCTTTCAACTTAGTTATACACACCCCGAGGTTTACCTAACATCGGTCAACACTAGGTCCTACTACTTGTTTTATCCCAGACGCCATCTCAACTTTCTTAAAGTCATCATGCTCATAGGCTTCCAACCCACATTTTTCTAATGCAATTAGCGAAACAAAACTATCTGCAGCACCAGAATCAAATAAAATTTTAACTTTTACTTTGTTTATCATACCTGAGGTTTCTACCACGACAGATTGGAGTTCAACTTGTTGGTTATCAACTGCTGCATAGATTCAATGGTGGCTACTTTCTCCACCCATTGGTGCCTTTCCTTCTCTACGATTGTTACCAATTTGTAACTTAGGATAGTCACACTAGTATTGAGGTCCCCTGCATCCCCAACAAGTTATGCGTGGTAGAATTTGAACAAAGTGTTGTGGAGTTCTTTGGAAAGAGTCCCTTCCCCTGGGACCCCTACCCCTACTTGTTGCTCCTTGGGTATGACCTTGACTTGCACACGTCCTTGAAGCTGCGGGTGAAGCTGCACTAGTAACCATTGAAATACCCAATGTCGATGCTCTGGGTACAACCCTGTTTCCATATGGCGATGGCCTCAAACTTCCTCCCCTGGGGAGGGTACAAGGGGCCTTCCCCATAAACCTTGGTTGTTGTAGAAAAATGGTTTTGTTTCTAGCCTTTAAGTCTAAGTGCTCTTTAACATAACGAGCATGTTCCACAGCTTCTGCAACTGAGGATGGTTTCCATGTCTGCACCTTTTCCCTAATCTTAGGGTTCAATCCATAAATGAAACAATCTTCTTGGCACTAATCAATATCCATGTAGGAGACATACTTGACCAATTCCACGAATCTAATCTCATATTCTTCTACCGTACGATTTCCCTGTACCAAAGTATGGAAGGCTTCTACCTATTGTTCTTCATAATATGATGGTAGGTACTTTTTCCTGAATCTCTCCTCGAATAAACCCAAGTAACTGTGTATGGAGTGAGGTGTATTTGACGCTCTAAGTTACCCCACCAATTTAGAGCACTATCTCTAAGTTGTAATATCGCTATTTCATCTTTTGAATTGCAAGTATAATCTCTTAGTGCGAAGCACCTTCTCATTCCTTTTAACTAGGCTTCTGCATGTTCACTAGCACAACCTCCAGCAAACTCTGGGAGCTTAATATTTTGGAGCTCCCTAGTAATGCCCTAGATTGGAGGTCCTCTATCAGATTCTCTTGATCCCTCGATATTTCCCAACCCTGATTGAGGGTGCTCTACTTCCACTTCAATTGTTTAGCGCCCTCTTAAAGTCTCATTAATTGCTTCTAGGGAATGCAAGATGAGAGCCAACTCTGGTGATGGTAATGGGTTATTTGTAGGAGTTCCTTGTGGTGATCCTCCTTGACCTTGATTTCTTTGCGTCGTCACCATTTTGAATTGTTCAAATATCTGTATGATATGCAATACTTATTAGCACAACTTAGGGCCTTGTCAATTCTTACTCGGTTCACACATGTTTTGCATAATGATAGGTGTAGTTTTTCCTTTTATTATACTTTTAAACGAGTATTTTTAGTATTGAAAAGATAGCGTGGATATACTAAATCCTCTCCCATTGCTATCTAAGCAAGTGCTACGATGCACTACTAGTCACCCTCAAATATCTTTAGATATCCCTAAACAATCATCCTAAATCCATCTTATATATTTTGAGCATTCACATAAACATTAACTTACCATTTTTAATCACATTATTATAACTAGGTGTCCTCTTGAAATTCCATCAATAATGCTAGATTGTCATATATATATATATATATATATATATATATATATATATATATATATATACATATTATCCTTGTGTTTTCAAAGTAGTTATCCTTGTGTTTTCAAAGTAGGTGTCTAATGGCCTCAATCAACTCAACACTGACATTATTGTTAGGTATTTACTATCCCAATGATATATATAGAATGGCTAGTGCTACATGTTTTAATATTTCAATATTATATATTGTCTTAAAGGAGGTTTTAATGTGCTAATCAATTGGTGTTCACCTTTGACACTTTGATCTCAATATGTTGGATTTTCGTTTTGTAAACATATTCATATTAATATTATGACAATATCTAATATAACTCTATTGTGTATCAATTTCTTTTTCAAGAAGCTGCATAAAAAAAAAAGGTTAAGAATTATGCATGGCATCAAGCATAATGTGAGCAACTTGTAAAAATTTCACTTAAGTTCATTTATATTATTGAATATTATTAATAAATAAACAACTTGTTTTAATGCAACTTAAAAAGTCAAAATTTTTACTAAATCTTGTCATTATATGAATTAATATGGTTGTAAGAAAATATATTTTCTTCAAAATAATATTTCTTTGTATTAATGTTAATCTCAATTTTTAGGAAATAATCTGGATTTAATTAAAGGGACTTAACTCTATAGGAAATTACAACCTTCTTGTATACATAGATAGGTTATTCTTGTTTACTAAGTCAATAATTCTTCTATCTAAAGGTTCTGCCACAATTTGCATAAATTTTGGTGGGCACTAACCTCGGTAAACTCCTATGTAAATTTATGTAGTGAATTGCGTAATTTATGGTGGGTAGTAACTCTTGGTAAACACAATTAGCTATCTAAGTGTAATTTTGGTGGGCATTAACCTTAGTAAACTTCTATATAAATTTATGGAGTGAATTGCATAAGTTGTGGTCGGCAGTAACTCTTGGTAAACATATTTGGTTATCGAAGTGTAAAGAATGTCTTAAAGAAAAGTATTTCAACTATTTAATTCTCATTGGTGGGTCAGTTAATCATTTTGAACATGATTAATTTGAAAGTCAAGGAAGGTCAGTGAAAATGAAATATTGACATAAACCCTAAATTTGTGTTATCAAAAAGTGGTGCTCTAAAAATAGAATATCAATTTCTTTTTTGGTTGTGCTCAGGAAATTGCCATACAGCAAATATCCTTTTACAAAAAAATGTGAGTAATTTTTTTTTAACTAGCAGTCTAGTTTTTGCATTGTTGTCCTAACATTATAGTTTTCACCTAAGCGAAAATGTAGTACACAGGGAGACATTTAATATAGAGGCCATAGAGCGTCTGCAGCACACTATAAGTCCTGTTTTATTCTTGGACTCAAGAGCTGATATTTATCCATGGTTTTGTGGACTTTTTTTTTCTACACGGCTTTGGTTTTGGCCATTAGATTTGATGCATCAGGCACACCTGATAAGAGCTTTGATGGAAGAAATTTCTTTAGATCCTCAGCTACTGGTAATCTAGAGGGATTTGTTTTTTGTGAAGGGAGGATAATTGTGGGATAATTCCTTTACCCTACCTCTGGAGGAGGAGGGTGGAGAAGAGTGCCTAGCCTGGCCTCTCTGGATAACAGAGTACCCACTTGGTACGTACCTATTTCTGGTTTCTGGAGCTAGCAGAAGAAAAAAAACTCATCTGGGTCTTCGTTGTCAGGTAGTATACTACTGAGAAAGAGGTCAGAAGCCTCATATAGTCAAGGGTCCCTATTCTGTTGCATTAAGTTTACAGAGGGCTTGATTTTCATGGGTTCTTGTATCTGAGACAGTTGAAGGAGGGAATCGATTTGGGTCTCTGTTTTGAGTGCAACATATAGTATTGAGAAGACGACTAAGGGCTTCAACAAAACTGGGATGAAACTTTCAAATCATCTCTTACTTTGGGTGTGGATGGATTGCTTCCTGTATTACTAGTAATTATGGAAGACATTGTCTGAGCAACAGGAGGCTCTTTGCCACTATCATTTGGAGATTTAATTTAAATAGAAAGGATAGTAGGGTTGTTTATGGAGTTATCTACTTTGGATCAGGAGGAGATACATCTACTCATGAGCCCAAAGTTAAGACCATGCCAGCATCCGCATGCCTCGTCTTCATCCTTCTTTCGTCTGTGCCCAACCCGAATGGAATTGCCCACCTGCTCCCAAGTCTCACTACAGAACGATGAGACCCGGGTTCAAGTCCCGAAAACGAAAGTTTCTGGTTTCTTTTATTTATATGAAAAATAGATCTCTAGAAAATTCAACATTTAACCAGCTTTTATTTATATGAAAAAAAATCTCTACCGAGAGACCCGGGTTCAAGTGCCAACAACGGAAGTTTCTGGTTTCTTTTATTTATATGAAAAATAGATCTCTTGGAAATTCATTATTTAACAGCGGTGGAAATATGAGATTTGCAACTGATATTAAATACAAATGTTAAGTAAAAAAATATAAATTTTTAATAATATGAGATTTGCAACTAGAACATATTAAATATTAACTACATATGGAAAAAAAATCTCTAGAAAATTCAACATTTAACCAGTAGTGGAAATATGAGATTTGCAACTGAGCATATTAAATATTAAATACAAATGTTGAGTAAAAACATATATTTTAATAAAATCTATTAAAAGGGAATTAAACTTGTTTTATTACTCTATAGCCAATGATAGAGTTATGAATTATTAGACTATGTGGCCCTATAAAATATCTTTTTGTCAAAGCAATTCAATCTTTAACTAGAGGTAAAATATAAGATAAAGCTAGAACATATTAAATATTTTTAGTAATTTAGATTTAGTGTATTAATACTTGAGATTTTTTTTTTATGAAACCTATTAAAAGTAGAATGAAATATTGTTTTTTGTTTTTATAGTTTTTTTTTTTAACTTTCTTTTAAACTTCTATTATTACTTTATAGCCCGTGATAGAGTTGTGAATTTCAAAATTTTGCAGGTTTATGTATATTGTGGTAATACATTCCAAGGGTACACTTCATGGACTAAATTATATTCCATACTAAGATTTACCATGTGTCATGGTAAGATAAATTGTATTCATTAGTATGGCATCGGGTTAAATTAGAAAAAAAAATCCAAGAAAACATCTGTAGTAGAAAAGATACAAAACCCCACCCTGGCCTTATGCTAGCTTTGACCCCAATGGTTTTATGATGTTGGTGGGATTTAGGTCTCAGATTTTGAAACGTGGCTCTGATACCAAGTGTGAGGATCCATCCTAGGGTCATTTAACTAAAAACTAAATTTATTTAATTTAAACACAATAAGAAAGAAAATAACTTATTTATAAATCAACATTTATTTGATGACAATATACAATTAAAATTTATTTACAACATATTAAACAAGTAAATATTTCGTTTCAACTATTTACATAAGTAATTAATAAACGAAAGAATACATGTTCCAATAGCTTGGTTAAGATGCTCCTAACTCTGTTAGGATGCTTCTCTCCCGACTGAATTTGCCTCCCAGCCAACTAGAAATGATTTCCTAGCCCAAGGAACCTCCATAGGTTCCCTAACCCTCCGAGCCCAAGTCCAACCAGATGTAGCATGTCGAAGTTAAACAAACACTCTTCAATCCAAGTTTGTATTCCCTCATTTATCTCTCAATTATCTCCTTTCTCTCTCTCCTTTCCTCCCCCAAAACAAAATCCTCCAAAACCAAAAACCAAGACTAATGATCCTCCATCTCCTCTCATCATCCTTCCTTTCTTATGCCTCTTCTTCTCATCCACCTCAACCACCTATCATTAATTCCATGACTACCCCCTCATCCTTTCATTTAGTATCTTTGAGTTTTCTTACTATATCTTATTCAAAGTAGATTGAAAAAATATTTTGGGAATAAACTATGGATATTTAATTTAGAATTAAATTGAAGAAGACTATATCTTCTCCCAAGTGGATTTTGAAAAGATATCTTGGGATATGGATATCTAATTTGGAAATTAATTGGAAAAGATCATATCTTTTCAAAACTAGATTTGAAAAGACATCTTGGGATATGGATATTAAATTTGGAAATAAATTGGAGACCATATCCTATCCAAAATTAAATTTGGGAAGACAAGTTGGAAATTGAATAATAACAATAATAAATGTCATATCAGTAAAATAAAATTACAATTTTACAAATGTAGGTATATACCAATATTTCTTGATAATTATAAGTCAATATTTTCAGGTTAATTAAACACTAATAAAAATTAGCATAATAAGATCAAATAAAGCATTACATCTTTTAACTTTCCAGCCGACAATTAAATGTAAAACTCGCAAAGTAAGTTGCAAGGGTATTACATTAAATATTAATATAATGTGGTTGAAGAAAACTCTCTTGAGTAGTGACAAAATCTATAATGACAAAACCTGTAACGCCCTGCCCACAGAATGGCAGCAAACGTAAGTTGCAGATGTCATGAAGTTCCACTTCAAATTGTAAATATTTAAATTGCACATGATGTACACAACAACTTTCTAACAAATATCACAGTTGATGCATTTGTGGTGGTAATTACAAATACAAACTTTTTTAGAAATGAAGTGCAAGTTTTTCAATCAAAATTAAAATGAGAAACTGATCTAAGAGCGAAGTGATGGCCCTTGATATGAGGCCCAACACTGCTTTTTGCACATATTTAATTATTTTATATTCGTATAATATCATTCAAACAAGAGAAGGGATATGTGACCTCACGAGTGTTTTAATGGAGCATTGAAATTCTCACTACCCCTTCATTCACATTGTTGATGAACAGGAGACCAGTTGAGCATAATGCCGAGAGATGACTAATAGCAATACCCTTTTCATAAAGAGCATGGGCAATCTCAGAGGATTTCTTATTAGTGTGGAAGAAACTAATGGAGTGAACCCTGCATTCCCCATCTCCATTGGTAGGTCCTACTATTCAGACATCTGTTCTAGAATCAAGATAGCTGATCAATGCCATTAGGAATGCAGCTACAACGAGCTCTCTAGAAACTTGGAAGAACTACCTATTTCCATAGCAAAAACAGACTTCTCAATTTTCTTCACCAAATTGCTTTTCTGCTCCCTATATGCAACCAAATTTAATGCCAACTCCTCTTCTTTTGCCAAATGTTGTAGGTACTCTAGAAGTGCTAGAGTCCCAGCACAGGCCTCAAATTTGCTATTGAAATGATGATTGCGAATGAAATAAAAGTTTGGCATTTCATCCTTTATTTCATTAAAAGCATCATGGGTACCAAACAAAACACCCATGTGAGGGGAACATACCTTATAAGTTCTAAAGGCATACCAGTCAACACCCCACTTTTCTACATCGAATCTATCACTACATTAAGACACAGCTTGCGCCAACATTCTGTAGGTAGATTGGAAAACTTTTGTTTGGATGAAAGTAGGAGAATTGCTTCCTTAACCTTTCGTAGACTGCATCCCTTTAGGTGTTGGGCACTGCAGAGACGCATGTACCTTATTTTATAACCTCATTGCTATTGAAGAGGCCATTGTAAAATGAACGAAGCTTATGAAGCCATGCACCAACGTAAATGAATACAAAGTCAATGAAATTCAATTTCAGAGAAAACAAAAATGAACACAGGTTATAAGGCTATGCTCATGATGAAAACAAACAAACATAAGCATATACCGAGGACCTAATTGATTTTTCTGATAGACTCAGCGTGTAGTGATAACGATCAGCTGTGAGAGTGATAAGATGCTTCTGAAATGGTTGAGAACCGACGGATAACAATATAATCGTAATGCAAAGGATGCAAATGGGACTAGTATTTTTCTATCAAGTGCCAATCAATAAATACCCCATCAGAGATAAAATGTGAACATAATTGAAAAGAAAGAGATGTAGCTCTCAGGTGTGGCCTGCACCTGGAGACTACACTCACAAAACAGAGAGATCACTCTCGTACACTCTATTATTCATCAATGAAAGATTACATCATTAAATACAACACTAGGAATTAGGAAGTTGCAACCAAACCCCTAAACTCTAGGAACTAATCCTAAACTAGGGAGAATGTTACAACAATGTAACCATTTTCTCCATTAATACAAAATAATATTAATTATTTTCAACTCCCCCCCTTAATGGAGAAAGGGTTCTCCTGGACTCCTAGCATCCTTCTAAACAATTCAAATTTCACATGTGCAAGTGGCTTTGTAAAAATATCAGCCAAATTGTCACAAGTTTTACAATATTCAACAACAATTTCTTTTGACTATATTTTCTCTCTAACAAAATGGAACTGAGTGTCTATATGTTTGGTGTTTTTGTGGAACACTGGATTGTATGCCAATTTAATGGTGCTCTGGTTGTCGCTTTTGATGGAAGTGGGATTCTTCTGTTCTTTTCCTGCATCTTTGAGAATCCTTCTCAACCAGATCGCTTCACACATTGCTGCACAGAATGCTTGATGCTCAGCTTCACACGAAGACAAAGCTACAGTACTCTGCTTCTTGCTGCTCCATGCTATGACCCCGGATCCTATGTAGAATGTGTAACCTATGATGGACCTCCGATCATCCAAGTTACCTGCCCAGTCTGAGTCTGAAAAACCTGCTAGTGTAACATCAGATGCGTCAGTGTGTAAAATATCATAATTAACAGTACCACAAAGATACCGCAACATGCTTTTTGCTGCTACCTAGTGACTTTCAAGCGGTTTCGACATGAATTGGCTCAACACACTAACAGAGTATGCCAAGTCAGGTCTAGTTGTTGTAAGATATATCAAGCTGCCAACCAGCTGTCTGTACATTGTAGCATCAACCTCTTTAGTGCCATCGTCACTGCTCAATTTCAGATTCTACTGCAAAGGTGTCGCTGTTGATCTACACTGATTCATACCAAACTTTTCCAACAGATTTTTGGCATACTTCCCTTGGGTAAGAAAAGTTTGCCCAGTATCTCTGCATACTTCTAATCCCAGACAGTAGTGAAGGCTTCCAAGATCTTTCATCTCAAAAACTTGTGCCATAAGCCTTTTGATTCCTCTGATTAAATCATCTGCATTTCCTATTATAATCATGTCATCCACATACATAGAAATCAAAATAATCTGCCCCTGATTATTGTACTTGGTATACAAATTTGGGTCATTTAAACTTATATGAAAGCCATGCTCTACGAAGAAAGAATCAACCTTTTCGTACCAAGACCTGGGTGCTTGCTTTAAACCATATAAAGCCTTTTTCAATCTGCAAACAAGATGTTCCTGCCCCTACTTTACAAATCCTTCTGGTTGTACTAAGTAAATTTCCTCCTTTAAATCACCATTTAAAAATGCAGATTTAACATCATGCTAGTGTAATTCCCAATTACATTTAGTAGCTAAAGCAATAAGCATTCTGATTGTATTTAACTTTGCTACAGGTGCAAAAGTATCATCAAAATCTATACCGTCCTGCTGTGAATATCCTTTTGCAACCAAGCTAGCTTTTAATTTCTCTATGCTTCCATCTGCATTCATTTTTTGTTTAAACAGCCATTTACATCCTATGGGTGTTTTATTCTTAGGCAGCTCAACTAAATCCCAAGTATCATTTCTAAGAATTGATTCCATCTCTTCATTCATTGCAGCTCTCCATTCCTTAAATTGAATAGCTTCTTTGTAATTAGAGGGTTCTACAATGTTCAAAACCTTTGACATCAAAGCATAGTCTCTCAATTTTAATGGTAATTGAGTCTTCCTACCTATTCTCCTTGGTAGGGGACTTACCTCAAATTTGTTTTCTTCTGCTGCAATTGGGCTTGCATTATCACCTTCTTGTTGTTCTTCTTTTTGCTCTTCTTTCTGCTCCTGCTCTCTTTCATCCTCACTGCTTTCCTCCAACAACAATGGAATGTGCCAATCATCACCAACATCATCTTTCCCTTCCTGTACCTGTTCATGAAACACTACATCCCTGCTTGCAAATGTCTTACGAGACTCAGGATTGAATAATTTATATGCTTTAAATTTTGTGCCATAACCAACAAAGATGCATCTAACTGCTTTAGGGTCTAATTTCTTCCTATCATCTTTGGGTATATGGGCAAATGCTTTTGACCCAAATACTCTTAGATGGTTTACTGCTGGTTTAAATCCATATAGAGCTTCAAAAGGGGTTTTGAAGCCAAGATACCTGGTAGGACTTCTGTTCTTCAAATATATAGCAGTGTTAATAGCCTCCGCCCAAAAACTATTAGACAGACCCTTACCTTGTAACATGCTCCTTGTGCACTCCACCAAGGTTCTGTTTTTGCGCTCTGCAACTCCATTCTGTTGTGGTGTGTGTGGCACTGTATACTACTAAACAATCCCATGAGATTTGCAAAATTTCATGAATTCCCTTAGCTTGTATTCTCCCCCTTGATCAGATCGAAGAATTTTTATACTCTTACCAAACTGTTTTTCCACCAAGATTTTAAATTCTATAAAGCACTAGAAAGTCTGACTTTTCTTGTTCAAAAAGTAAACCCATGAATATCTAGTGCAGTCATCAGTAAATAACAGAAAATAATATGCTCCTCCTAGTGATCTTGTCTGCATAGGTCCGCATACATCAGTGTGCACTAGTTCTAAAATATCTGTTTCCTTCCTCCTATCATGCACAGGAAACTGTTCTCTATGCATTTTTCCTAAGGCACAACCATCACAATTTAACTGAATATTATGAAAGATAGGAAGCCCCTCAACCATACCTTTCTTCTGCAATAACATGAGGTCCTGCAAATTCAAGTGACCGAACCTCTGATGCCATAGTTGTTCGGCTGTCAATCCTCCTGCAACCATGGCTTTCTTTGGTACACTTTTTGCATCCAATCTGTATAGGCTTCCAACTCACATGCCTGTTGCAACTATTTCATTCCTGCAATCCTTTATCACACAATGAGTCTTAAAGAACTCGACTTGCATATCTTGATCAGGCATCATGGATACAGATATCAAATTTTTCTTAATTCCAGGTACACATAAAACATTTTTAAGGTGGCTAATTGTTCCATTTGGTAACTTAACTGAAATCACCCCATAACCTTTAATCTTGTATCCACTATCATCTCCTAGGTATATTTTTGATCCATTTATACTTTCTTCAAGAATATCAAAAAATTCCTTTTTACCTGTCATGTGAGAGGATGCTCCGAAATCGACATACCAAATATCGTCCTCATTAGATGCTGAAAGGGCACAGTCGATTGTGAACAGTCGAAATTCATGACTGAAGTCTTTATCTTCTTCAACAAAGTATCCTCTATGCTTTGCATTTCCTGCCTCCTCTTTGCATCATCAGCCTGCTTCTTATAACATTCACTCTGTATATGACCCTTCTTTCCACAATAATAACATTTCTTTTCAGAATGATTTGCAAGCATACCTTTATGTGAATGTGAATTCTTATGTGATGTTCCTCCTTTCTGCTTTGATTGCTGCTGTGGCTGCTTTCCTTTGAATGATAGTCGTTTCGCCATCAGTGAAAGATCATCACTCCGGGGGTTCAAGTTCTGTCGCCGCTCCTCCTCTTGTTGCAAGATCCCTGTGAGATCATCAAATGTGGGTGCTTTCTCTCTTGCTGACAATCTAGTGATGAACGTTTGAAATTCATCTCGCATCTCGTTGAGTGTGATTGCGACAAGATCAGAGTCAGACACCGTCACTCCGATGTTCCCCAATCCGTCTTTCACATATTTGATCCGTGCAATAAATGCAGCAACAGTCTCATTTTCGTTCATCCTCATCGAAAATAGCTTGCTTTTAAGTGCCAAGACTCGGCTTGTGTTTTGGGTCTGATACAAATTTTTGATGGTCGTCCAGATCTCCGCGGACATTTTACAATCTCTGATGTGCGCAATAACGTTGTCCTTCACAGACATCTTCAGCAAAACTTTCACCTTGTTCTCTTGTTTATCTCAGTCTTGCTCCTGTGGCCCTGCGTTCCTCTTCTGCTCATCGCCTGTAACTATGGACCAAGCATTCGCACCCTCAAGTAAGGTCTGGATCTTAAACTTCCAATTCGTGAAGTTAGATCCATCAAGTTTACCAGACTCGTGAAGGTAAGATTCCATCGTATTACTCATTCTGACCAGATTTACAAAATGAATCTACCCAACAACAAAAAACGATACTTGTCAGATCGATCTGTCACCTCTGCCACCAATCTACAGTGTCTGGCAATCCCGCTTCACTGAGCAAATTCTGCGTTTTCAATAGAGCCGAAGAATTGATCTAATCAAAATTGATCTGATCTGCCTCTCCCGGATAGATCTGCAACTTCGCCGATCTGCACCCCTCATAAATCGCCAAACGAAGATGAGGCTTCCCGCAAATCCCCTTAAAGGTGATTTGGAACTCTCCTGAGCGTAAATCTCGTGCTAAGATAAAATCGATGCGAGGAAAAATGTCTGGCACGATTTTCCCCTTAAATTCCACACCAATCCAGTATTCTAGCGCGGTGGCACGCTTAATAACCAAACAGACGTGCCAATATAGAATTCTGGCACGCTCCCGAGCCAGAAACCCATGCCAACACTCTTCTACTCAGGAAAAAAAATAAATCCGAGTCCGAGCCAGGTGTTCTATAGTCCACCTGCTCAATTGAGCACAGAGCTCTTGTGTACATGCGGCCACAAAGGCACTTCAAGCCACACAGGCAATTCTACCACACAGGCAAGCTAGCTACAAAGGCACTTCAGCCACAAAGGTGATAAAAGATCAAGCTCACCCAATCTGAGCTCTGATACCAAGATAAAATGTGAACAGAATTGAAAAGAAAGAGATGTAGCTCTTAGGTGTGGCCTGCACTTGGAGACTACACTCACAAAATAGAGAGATCACTCCCGTACACTCTATTATTCATCAGTGAAAGATTACATCATTAAATACAACACTAGGAATTAGGAAGTTGCAACCAAACCCCTAAACTCTAGGAACTAATCCTAAACTAGGGAGAATGTTACAACAATGTAACCATTTTCTCCATTAATACAAAATAATATTAATTATTTTCAACTGTCAGTTCATAGAAGGCCAAGTATCCCCGCTATCAGTGACACGAGTGTGAGAAAATAGTAACCCACCCTATTCAATTGATTGCAGCATATTTTAATACATATAACGTTTTTTCTGGCATGCTCAGGATCAAATGGCATATACAGAAAAATACTTTAAATTTTTCACATATAAAATATCCAAATAAATATGTAAACCATGTACCTATAGCTTTCCCCATGCCTTGACAGGGTGGTATCACTCTCTAAATGCTGGGTCTACTGTTGCTGGAACTACTGGTTCAGGGTCAACCATAGGAACTACTGCATCTGGCTCTGCCATTGATGGATCATATGTTGCTCTAGCCTCTGCTGCTAGCTCTGGCTATGGTATAAGAGTCTAGCTGGCTTTTACTGGCTATGGGTATGCTACTAAAGCCCCTGCTGCTGGCTACTAGATCAAAAGTAGAATAAAGGGCTAAGGTAGGTGGCTTAGATGGCTCTCTGGCTGGTGGTGACTGGTGCTACTTATGATGCTGGGTATCGAACTACTTGCTTTGCTGCTGCATCTTTAACTACTCGTGCTGCTTCGACAGAATCTACTACTTTTGCTTCATCAACAGACTCTACATCTGCTAGATCTACTACTTTTGCTGCTGTTGGACTTGGATCTGCTGCTGATGGGTCACAACCATGGACACCCCAAGCCAAATTTACTTTTCACTGATGGATGTTACACCATATTAAATATGGTAATTCTGAAGATCCATAACCACCTTAAATTTTCATGAACATTTAAAAAAAAAAAAGGTTATATATATATATATATATATATATATATATATATATATATATATATATATATATATATATATTGTATATTTTGAATGCCAAAATATTTTAGTTTAAATGGTTTGGTGAAGTTTGTTTATTCATTTCCATGGGTTTAAATCTTTGGAGACATGTTGTAACTGACTCATTAGTAGTATTTATGAGATAGTTGTATTTAGTGTGATAGTGGAAGCTGGACTAAATGAAATTATAGAAAAATTCTCTTTCAAATAATGTATATTTTCAAATAAATAATTGAATGTTGTTGACATATTTTGAAATAGATAATTGAATGTTGTTGAAACAGAGATATTCCAAAATGTTTTTATCAAGTATAATATAAAAATTAAAAAAATACTATTTTCTATATGACTGTTAATACTTAAATAAATTATTGCCACCAAAAAATTTCTCTTTCAAATAATGTATATTTTCAAATAAATAATTGAATGTTCTTGACATATTTTGAAATAGATAATTGAATGTTGTTGAAATAGAGATATTCCAAAATGTTTTTACTAAGTTTAATATTAACCCTGTAAAAATAAATAAATAATATAAAAATTAAAAAGATTATTTTCTATATCTTATATTTTAAAAGATTTATGTACTTATGACTATTAATACTTAACTAAATTATTGTCAGGACATTTAACATTTAACAACTTTAATCTAATGGGAGCTCATAAATGTAAAGTGTAAACATTTAAATGTTCACTCAATTAATAGAAAGTTTAAAGTTAATTTGTTATATTTTAATTTTGTTATTAACTTGTGAATAGACTTTGTTACAATACCATGGGCCAATACCATGACTTATTTATTTCACAATAAAAATATTTTATAACAATATGCTATCATTCTTAACCATGGATATTCACTCCCACTTTATCTAAAAAGAAAAAAGTTGTAATTACTTTTGAGATATAACTAAACCCTCTACCCTCAAGATTACTAGAAAGATTCCCATAGAAATTAAATCAAGATTATAATAAAATTAAAAATGATAATACTTTTACATATAAAGATGTGAAATTTATATAATATTGGCTAAACTTACTAGAAGCTCACTAATCCTTAATATGCAAACTATAAAATGTTTATTGATATTTGTAAAATTATTCAAATATAAATGATTTTTATATACTTTTTATATAATGTTGGTGATTATTAAGTTAAAATAATTTTATATTGTAAAATTTGGAAATTTGCTAGTTTTTTTTTGAAAAATCATGGAAAATTAGCCTACTTACAAATAATAACCCCTAAAATTTTCCAATTCCATCTCTATTACTAAATACTCTTCAACATCTGTTCTAAATTTAAAATTGTCAATCAATATTATTAACAACATAACCATTCACCCGGATGCGAGTGCTTTCAAGGCATAATCAATGATGGTTCATGTCAAGCCGGCATCTAGACTTGTAGCTGGCAATTCTGCACGGCCTCCAAAATCGTCCTATAGATGAAATGGATTAATTACAGTACCTGCAGATCATCAAGCATTCGGAATTGAATGCGCTCCCTGTTCGAGACTCTTCGTAGGTTGTTTTATTTATGGCTTCATTGGTTGTTTCAGTTGTCATTCCCATCGGGTCTCTCTTCATCAGCTTGTCTTTATCCCTGCATCCTCATATCGCTCTGGTAGCCTAGTTGCATATTTGGTGTAAGACCTTTACTTGGCTTTCCCACCTTCGAACCTGCTCCGTCTGGCCTTGTTCCTCATCTCCTTCAGGTCACTTCGTTCCCTTGACAATGGTGCGTCGTCGTGGTTGCTCTCGCCGTGGAGGCAGCAGTGGAAACCGTGGGCATTCTCAGCCTGCTCCCCAGAACATTATCCCTTTGGCTTCGGCTTCCCCGTCCTCTGATCATGGCAAGCCCTTCCCACATAATTCGTTCCAAACCACCCGCTTTAAATTCCACAGTCATCTCAACAGACCGATTCTCTCGGCCAGCATCACTGTAATTTTGGCTGAGGAAGAAGATAGGCCTAGTGTCTCTGTGCATACCTCAACTTCGCAGTCTCAGGATGATAGCGTGCTCCAGGGAGAAGATGTAGGCATTGTGTTTGATCGTGGTGAATTGCAGGCTGAGGGGAGTGTCCCTGATGTCCTCAAGCCTCCAGAAGATAATACTCAGGACATTTCGGCTTCGGTTGATCCGGCGAACCCCTCAGATGGAAATCAGCGCTTGGCAGCTCCTCCAGGTGGCAGTGGTACAGGTGCTGGGGACAATGTTGATGATTCGTGGATGGGCATTCCTTGCCGGGTGGAGAAGGATGCTCAGGACCCTCTGATAGATGCATGATGCCTCCGGGACCTCGTCTGATGTCGCAGTTTCCCTTCTGGTTCTTTTATCCTATGTGTTGTGTTATTCTGGCTTTTGTCAATGTGTTTTGTATCAGGTCTTGGCTCGGCATGTTTATCAGATCTTATGTTAATATGCTTTTTATCAGGTCTTGGCTCGGCAAGTTTATCAGGCCTTTGGTCTTTCAGTTTTGCATATGGTTATCCGGGCAGCACAAAAAATATCATGGCTACAACTCTCATCTGTCCTGTACTGTTGTTTACCATTATGGCCAGTGTTTTTGTATGCATGGATTCTGGGTCTTGTGTATCTGGTTATTTCAACCCGGGGATAGTTTGTCAGTTCTGTTGGACAGTATCGGCTTCCTCTGAGGTCTTGACCTCCATGTAACTATATTTTCCTTTTTATTAATAGAATTAGCCTTTACTTAGAAAAAAACAACATAACCATTCAAAATACCACTTCAATGAGTTCTCTAAAACACTTTAAAAAAACTTCCATAGCAAAGGGAGACTTCTCAACTTCCTTCACCCAGTTTTGTTCCCCATCTGTACCCAAATTTAAGGCCTATCCCCTCTCCTGAAAGGGCTAAATTCCAACACAGGCCTCATAATTAAGCCATCCAATCATCATTTTAGTGGAAAATTTGAGCTGGGATGTCTTAATTCCAGCACACGCCTCATGATTAAGACATCCAAGGCTATAAAGCCATGCACCCGAGTAACTTAATATCGAACATACAGTTAATGAAAACAAACAAACACATACCGGTGACCTGATTGAATTTTCTGATAGTCTCAGCTGTGAGATTAATATGATGCTTCTGAAATGGTCGAGAATCGATACATAAGAATATACTGGAATCATCTCGTATACAAATAGGACTACTTGTATTTTTTCTATTAAGTGGTAATCAATAAATACACCCTCAGTTCATAGATGGCCAAATATCCCCACTATCAGTGACACAGTGTGACAAAGTATCCGACTGTTCAATTGATGGCATCGTATTTTAACACTTATCTGCATGGTAATGATCAAATGACATGGCATACGGAAAATTGCTTAAAAATTTACCCATATAAGATGGTTATTGCTTATCCAAATAAAGTTGTTGATAGCAGGCCCCTTCGGTGGCCTCGGAAAAATGCTTAAAAATTTACCCATATAAGATGGTTATTGCTTATCCAAATAAAGTTGTTGATAGCAGGCCCCTTCGGTGGCCTGCTCTCTTTTCCCTGGATAGCAGGCCCCTTCGGTGGCCTGCTCTCTTTTCCCTGGATTCTATTTCCTTGTGCACTAACAACTTCTTCTTTCCTCCGGGCATATTTCCTACCTACTCAGTCATCAGGTGTAAACCATGTTTGATTGGGATATGGAAATATCTCTTTCGGAAGGTCTATGACCACCTTATTTTCATGAACTTTTTAAATGATAAATTTATATATATTACTTATATAAATAAATAAATAAAAATATTTTAATAGTGTGTATTTTTTGAAATGTTAAAAAATTAAAAATATTTAAAGATTTATACCCATATGATTATTAATTTTTAATTTTTTTATAATAATTAAATTTAAAACTAATTATTTATTGTTCCGGGAAATTTTTTATAATTCGATATGGAAAATATGGTGTAGTGTTCATAAAGACTTATAAACACTTAAATATCAAGTTAATATGAAAGTGATGTTGTATTGTGAGTAAATGAGTAAACATTTAAATGTCATCTCAACATTATATCAAATAATAATAATGGTAAATCATAATATTGAATCAATTAAAAAAGAATTAAAAATAATAAGTCACAAAAATAATAAATATATTCAATTTATTATATTATAATTTTATTTTTATTAATAAAATTACAAACAAATTTTCCCTGGGGTAAAATCATAATATATGTATCACATTAAAATAAATTTAAATCAACATATATCTATCTTAACACTGAGAGGGATCAAACCTCTCCATATTCAAACTTCTTTTTCAAACTCGGATAAATTTGAAAAGTTTTGC
Organism: Pinus tabuliformis; assembly: GCA_031772625.1. Taxonomy (NCBI): domain Eukaryota; kingdom Viridiplantae; phylum Streptophyta; class Pinopsida; order Pinales; family Pinaceae; genus Pinus; species Pinus tabuliformis. The sequence goes on along the minus strand of CM062805.1, from coordinate 413,871,297 downwards.
AGCTGATCAATTTGGTTCCTCTCATCATTTGGTAAATCCTTAGTTAAAATGGATCTATGGACCTTTGTTGGTTCTCAATAATATTATTTATATTATACAAATTTCACTATCTCTATATATAAATATATTCTCATTTTTAATTTTATTAAAATCTTCATTTGATCTCTATAGAATATCTACAAAATATGTAGTAGGAGCGAGAATATATGGTTTAAATATATCTGAAAATTAAATATAACCTTATTGCTTTTAGAATTAATTAAAAAAATGTTATAAAGATAAATTAAAATAAAAAATTTTGATTATAAAATGGGTTATGGTTTTTGGGCAATGTGATATTGATAATCCATGGTTTTGTCCCTTGCTATTATAACAAAACATATTTACAAGTTAATAATATCTATGATAAAATGAGGTGAATATCCATGGTTAAGAAGCTTATTATTTTGTAAGTTTATTGTAAGTATTAAGTTATTATGAGCTTATTAATTAAATTTAAATATGGTCACTAAATTATTATTTTAATTTTTATGGTAATATGGATCTTAATTTATAACTACTATTTATATGCTTGTGATATGTATATTATGGTTTTTTTTTTATTCAATATGTTTGTATCTTTGTAAATAAAATCAAAATTACAATATATCAAACTAATTTTTATAATTTTTATTACATCTAACCTTTTATTATTAATTGAGACAACATTTAAATGTTTAAACTCATTTAAGAACATTACAACATCTCCTACATATTAGATTTTATAATACTTTTAACTTTTTATTAATTTTTAATTAAACTGACATGTCAATGTTTACTAGTATTTCCTATTGACCATATAAATCAAAAAAATAATTCATATTCATAACCATTATATTTCACAACTTATATTAAATTTAATTAATAAATATATAAAAATTCAATATTTACAATAAACTCTCATATATATTTAAAAAAAAAAAAGCTAAATATATATAACCATGTGTATTATTAGGATTTTAATAAAATTTAAAATAAGAATATTTTTATAAATAGAGATGTAAAATTTACATAAATGTAAATAATAATATTCAAATCTGCATAGATTCATCTTAATTCTGGATCTATGAATTGTTAAGAGGAATCAAATTTTTGGAACTGAAAATTTATATTCATATTTTCACTCAAAAAAAGTTTGCATCTTGAAAGATTTAATTCCTTTGAGTACTTCGTACATCCAAAATTAAAATAAATTTGTACTCGTAATAATTTTACATATAACAATAATAATTTGAAAAAAATAACTTACTTTTATCATAAATTTAATTTAATTGAAAATTAAATTATTAAAAACAAAACAACAACAAAAAAATTATTATCATAAACTTGAAAAATATTTAATAAGATGTCACAATAGCTCAAATCCAAAATTACCTTACATATTTTCATGGAGAAACAAATATATTATTTATTTGAGAAACAAATATATTATTTATTTAAAAAATAATTTTGATAACAATTTTAATTTTAAAAAGATTATATATTATTTTATACATAGTTGTAATTATATTCTCGTTCATGTCTACTTTGGGATTTTATTGGTAAAGGATGAGAGGTTAAGGTTTTTATATATATATATATATAAAGGTTTAATAGTTAAGAATATGTTTTTTTTAAATGATATATTTAAATTTAGAGTATATATATTTTGTAAATTTTGATAATTAAATAAAGGGTTTATATACTAATTGGTGTCTAGCTTTACTATAATTTTAAAATTTTGTGTGTATATATGTGTGAGAGAGTAAGATAACAATTTTATTATATTTAGGATCACTGTGTAGAAGTGCCAAATTTTATTGACTAAAAAAAAAACTTTTTCCATAGTGCCAAAAAAATCTTTTAAATAGGTTGGAAGAGTTAAAAAGCTCTTTTAGAGTTGAGGGTTATTTTGGCAAGATTGTATGAGAATGTTTTTGTCAAGTTTAAGAACATTAATCACTAGTTGAAATAAATTTACTATAATATGCATTTGAGCAAGGTTGTCCCTTGACACCTAAACTTTTTGGAATGTTCATTGACAAATTAGAATATTGTTTGGAAGAACTAGGTTGTGTTAGCAAAATTATGTCCTATTCTACTAATGTATTCATCATTTTATTTATGTCAATTATATTGTTATTACGACAAGGAGTGAGATTATACTAGTATTATTTTTCTTATTTATGTCAATGGTATTGTATTATATTGTTATTACGACAAGGAGTGAGATTATACTAGTATTATTTTTCTTATTTATGTCAATGGTATTGTTCTTATGGCAAGACGTCTCTATGACATCCCCAAGTAACTAAGGATTTATACTCTAATCCAATTATGGTTATTATTATCGACAAGATGAAAGTTATTTTGGATCAATATTCATAGTAATCTCAATTGTAACTATAGCAGTGAGAAAGGATAAATGGAGGGTGGAAATCTTATTATAAGATTGAAAATTATTGCAAATCATTAAATGTTTGGATATGGGATTATAAAATTTTATCTTTGATATTCTCATTACTCTTATTATTTTATATGGATGAAAATTTTTGGGATGTAGTATGTCTAGAGAATTATGGAGAAAGATGGGATAGATCTAAAATAATTTTATCAATTATAATCTCAGAAAAATAAATACATCATATTCTATCCTCCTCATAGAATGGGTGCTATGATCAGGTATTGGACAAATCAAATAAAAATGGAAAACAAAAAACTGCCAAAAATTGTTTCAAAATCCAGTGAAAAACACCTTAGGTTCAAACCATGATGACATGACAATGCCCAATCTTAACTAAACCATTGAGAAATAAAGAAACAAATTCTTCTCTAGAATAAGTATAATATTAAACTGATATTACTTCTAAATAATTATTGATTATTATTAAAATTATTGATAAATAATATACTCTTCATCTAATAATTATTGATAATTAATTTAAGATTTTGGAAATTATATCTCATAATAGATTTTTAGTGCACAGTAATTAATAAGTTATGACCTTTATGAGTTGTAAATTCAATAGTTTATGTGAGATTTAGTTTCTATAAAGTAGTAAGTTCAAATTTCATAAAAGAAATTAAAGATAAAATCCACCTTTAATAAATTAAACTATCTCATAAAATTTCCAAACTAGACCCAAGTTAAGCACAATCTCAAAGCTGACATCTTGGAGCTGACTCTAACTTGAGTTTGGAAGAAAGAAAAGGAAAAAAATGACACCTAATACAGAATTGGCATGTATATTTCTAGATGTTGTTCCCTTTAAACAATCTTTATAGGAAATCAAATATTAATATAATATAGTGGAAGCAAACTTGTGTACTAAGTTCTTCCATAGTTTACGATGGCCTCGTCAATAGAAATGAGGTTACACAACAAGGTACAAGAGGCTAAACAAGAAGCAAATGCTGGTCCATGGGTTAAACTTGTTGGAACTACTACACACCTACATGCAGACTCTTAGTTAGAGCATGTGACTGCATGCAAGATTCCTTTTGCATGATTTACTCCTTGATTTGCTCCTTCTTTAACTCCGCAACTGACTAGTTATCTCCGGAACTTGTTGTAGGTGTTGAGTCTTCTCATTGATCACCACTATAGTGCATTACCTTGGGATTTTCACCCAGTGATGCTATATCATGAGCATTGTAACATATTTTCGAATGAATCATTCTTCTCTTCTTTCGATTTTCTTTTAGTGTTTTTGCTTTGCAAAGCTGTGTGTTCAACCTTTACTAGCTAGATTCATCTGTGCAGGTTTTCTAACACATTTACATGGTATCAAAGCCCATAGGTTGCTAGATAAAAGGCGCACCAGTACTTTATTTTGCAAGTATTACAGCTTGGAGATCGAAGATTGACAGAAAAATGGAGTTTCCCAAAGCATCGATCCTAACACCGTACAACTATCATGAATGGAAGGACCAAATGGCTCGATACCTTCGTCATAAAGGGTTGTACAGGATTACCATGGCTACAGAAGTGGAACCCACTTCAGCCATAGAGAAATCCAAGTACCTCAACCATATGGATGAGGCCCACGGATCCATATGCATGTGCATCTCTCCAGAGTTGCAGTTTCATCTATCTGCCTGCAATACTCCCAATGAGATTTGGAAAAGGTTGAAGAGATCTACGGGAAACAGAATGAGATGAAAGGACATCTGCTCGAAGTGGAGCTGCTATCATTGGATCCACGGAACTATGATAGAATTCAAGACTTCTTCACCAAATATAATGATCTATTGCTGCAACTCAAGGGTTGTGGAATTGACAAATCCAAGGAGGAGAGTCGCCAAGTTCTCTCTATTATGTCAAAGCTCGGACCATAATACTCCATCTTTGTGTCTACATTTCATTTAGTAAGGCTCGCAACAGGTAAATCCTACACTATGCCTTCTCTCAAAGAATTTATGGAGTCCCTTATTTTTGAGCAAGATAAACTCATTGGCATGGGGAAAATCAAACCTCCAAAAGCACATGCACTTGCTGTGCATGATGGCAGCCACAATAAAAATCACAGATCTGATTCAAATCAGAAAAATAAGCAGCAAAAAGACAAAGGAAAAGCACATTCCCATCCAAAGAAGGAAGGGTACACCAAGCCCTTCAATGACTCCTCTGGCTCGAGAAATGAGAAAGGGAAGAAAGGAAACAGATGCACCTACTATCAAAGAGGATTCCATCCAGAATCCTCTTGCATGAAGAAACAGATTGACCAAATGGCATAAATTCTTCAGAAGCACAACCTTGGGGACCACATCCCTCAGGGCGCCAAGAAGAAAACTGAGGATCCGCCACACGGGAAAGGTAACAATTTTCATGCTTTAGTTGCAATTAATTCTTCTCCTGATGCATGGATTATAGATTCTGGTGCATCACATCATATGGTTGCTGCAAAGGAAGTCTATTCCTCTTTGGATGCATGCAAAGGACCTCCCATCCTCATGGGAGATGACTCACCTATTGAGGTCACCAGAAAATGTAGAGTGGAACTTTTACACGGAAGCTTTGAATATGTGCTTCATGTTCCAAAACTTTCGGTAAACCTGCTTTCAGTTTATCAGATCACTCATTCCGGCACCGGAAAGAGAGTGGAATTCACTCCAGATGCAGTGAACATATATGATCTACATAGCAATGCCAAAATTGCAACTAGTGAGGTAAACAATGGAGCCAGACTGTATACATTTTCTGAATTTATTGAATCTGAATCCTCCTTATTGCTTACACATGCTGATGATAGTAGTAGGCTTTGGCACGAGAGGTTTGGTCACTTAAATTACAGGTATATGCAGCAGCTAAGCAAGAATGAGATGGTGGAAGGCTTGCCAAATATCAGTTTCTCCAAAGGAGTTTGTGAAGGGTGTGTTCTTGGCAAACATCCCAGAGAAAAGTTTGACACCGGCAAGACTCACAGAGCATCCTCTCCTCTAGATCTGATCCATAGTGATCTCATGGGGCCTTTTCCTCATCCTTCCATCAACAAAGCAAGGTATGTGCTTACATTTATTGATGATTTCTAACGGTATACTTGGGTGTATCTTCTCAGGAACAAATCTGAAGTTTTTGAGCACTTTGAAGATTTCAAAGCACTAGTTGAGACACAGTCAGAGAGAAAGATCAAAGCCCTCCGTACAGACAATGGGGGGGAATATGTTAACACAGCACTTCGGAACCTTTGCCTTCAATCCGGCATACAGTTGCAATACACAGTTCCATACACTCCGCAGCAGAACGGAGTTGCTGAGAGAAAGAAACGATCTCTCAAAGAGATGACTTCTTGCATGTTGCATGCCAAGTCACTGCCTCATAAGCTCTGGGCCGAAGCACTTAATTGTGCTAACTACATCCAGAACAGATCTCCTCATAGGTCTGTCAAGGATCAAACCCCCTTTGAGGCTTGGAGCGGCACTAAACCAGAGGTCACTCACCTCCGTGTTTTCGGCTCTCGAGCATGGGCCCGGATCCCCTTTGAAAAGAGGAAAGCTCTTGATCCACAGAGCATTGAGTGCATCTTTGTTGGATACCCTGATGGTGTGAAGGGATATCGACTCCTGATTCCCTCTACGGACAAGCTCATCATTGAGCGAAGTGTCAAATTTGAGGAAAGTCTCTTGCATGCACCTCAAGCGCCGCATGCAGACACTTTTTATCTACCTCATGTCCGAGATGATGACTCAGTGCACTCAGATGCAGATACAGATCATGCAGATGCCGAGGAAGAGCATGCAGATGCAAAGACAGAGTCTTCAGATACAAATCTAGTGCATGCAAATGATGATCCACATCCAAGCCCAGATCGAGCTTCCAGCAGTGAATCATATTCCCCTGTCATAAATCAGAGAACAAGGAGCTTACGTGAGATATATGCAGAAGACCAACCAACTACTAGAAATGGTCTTGTGGGGGATAATTCTGATCTGCAGAGGATTAGCTCAGAGTTTATTGAGCCTCCACTTGTCCTCACTGCCACTAAACCATCACCCTCCTGGCATTGTCATTTAGTTCAGTCTTCTAATCCACAGTCTTATGCTGAGGCTGCTGGGCATCCATCTTGGGAGTCCGCCATGGAGGAGGAGTATAATTCCCACCTCGAGAACCAGACTTGGGATCTGGTCCCCCTTCCTTCAAGAAGGAAACTTGTCCGATGCAAATGGATCTACAGGACCAAGAGTGCTGCAAATGGGCAAATCACCAGACGGAAAGCAAGGCTAGTAGCCAAAGGCTTCCAACAAGTGCATGGCATTGATTATGACGAGACCTTTGCTCCAGTAGCAAAGATGGATTCCATATGCCTTACACTTGCCATTGCGGCTGCCTAGCGGTGGGAAGTACATCAGATGGATGTAAAGAATGCCTTTCTTCACGGAGACCTATCTGAGGAGATCTACATGGAGCAGCCACATGGTTTCATTCAGGATTCATCTTTGGTCTGCAGACTAAAGAAATCTCTCTACGGCCTTAAGCAGGCCCCGAGAGCTTGGTACGCGAAGATGGATTCTTTTCTCTTATCACAAAACTTTGAAAGATGTAAGTCTGATCCGAATGTTTACATGCTTAGGACACATGATTCTCTTCTTATCTTAGTTTTGTATGTAGATGATCTCCTAATCACTGGCAGCTCGGCTTCAGCCATTGCTACAGTCAAGAGGGCCTTGCATGATAGGTTCTTGATGACGGACATGGGTCCATTACACTTCTTTCTTGGTCTTGAGATCAGCCAGAATGCCACAGGCATCAAACTCTCTCAGGGTAAGTATGCACGGGATCTCCTCGAGAGATTTCGCATGACTGACTGCAAGCCAGCACCGACTCCTTTTCTGTCTGGGGTCCGCCTTGAGGATGGAGGTGACACTCCATTAGTTAAAAACACTCTCTACCGACAGCTAGTGGGGAGCTTATTGTACCTCACCCACTCCAGACCAAATCTCTCATATGCAGTAGGGGCAGTTTCCAGATACATGCAGGAGCCGCATGAGCTACACTGGAATGCTGCCAAGCGCATCCTCCGATATGTGTAGGGCACCATCACCTTCAGGATTCACTATGCAGCAGGCACTGCATTGAATCTCCTTGGCTTCACAGATTCTGATTGGGCGGGAGACAGAATTGATCGCAAGTCCACCTCTGGATATTCACTTAGTCTAGGATCTGGCCCTATCTGTTGGTCGAGCAAGAAGCAGGCTGCTATTGCTCTCTCTTCAGCTGAGGCTGAGTACCGAGGAGTAGTCAACATCACCATTCAGGCTCTATGGCTACAACACTTCCTCACTGAGTTGGGCGTCCAGTTCCACCAGCCCATTGTCATCTGGTGTGACAACCAGAGCACTCTCAAATTTTGCAGGGATCCAGTACAGCGGCAACGGACGAAGCACATAGAGATCCATATGCACTACATCAGAGACTTAGTACATGATCGGGTCATTGATTTGCAGTTCTGTCCTTCAGCAGAACAGACTGCAGACATCTTCACCAAGACATTCACTGAGCAGAAGTTTCGCTCTTTGCGTGATCGTCTTGGAGTGAAGGACACGATTGCTTAGCAACTGTATTTTTCTTCCTCTTTTCTTTTGATTACATTGTATTTTGAGGGGGGGTATTTACAAAACTGGCAGAACAGAGAGGCCTCCCTATCAAGTTTTGGAAGGTGAATAAGGACTTCAGCTCAAGCTTGGAATCACTTGGTCGGCGCTTATCCACCAAGACAAGAATTGTAGCAGTAGCGCATGTTTCCAACGTGTTGGGAGAGATCCTTGATTTTGGAAAGAGTGGTTAATTGTTGGGGGATGAGATGGTTGCAAGAGAGCCATAGTGATTGCGGATGGAGAATCCCTTGCTCCTCATCGTGCAATCGACGTAGCAAAATGGGGTGTGCACTCGTATGCCCTTACAACTTATAAGGTATGTGGCCCTAACATGGTTGTTTTGTTTTGTTTGGTACCCATGATGTTTTCAATGAAATTAAGGATGAAATGTCCAACTTTTATTTGTAGTAAATTTAGCCCTTAGTCATGGGGCTTGCCCTGGAATTTACCCTTTCCATTATATCTATAACACTTGACAAAAGAAGAGGAGTTGGCCTTAACTTTGGGCACAAATGGGGAATAGGAGAGTGACTTAGTGAAGGAAGTTGACTTCACTCTTTGCTCTGGAAGTAGGTAGCTTTTCTAAGTTTTCTAGAGAGCTCATTGACGCTGCATTCCGAATTGCAAAGTTATTAAAGGAAACTATACATTATAAGAGATATGGGGTTTCATTTAATGAAGTTTTTTTGAGTTCATAGTTTACTAAACAATACCTCTAATTTGATTATATATTGGAAAATACCTCTAAAAATCACATTATTTAACCCCCACCAATATGAACCCAATACACCTCTCCAATTTAAAAAACCTCTACTTTCACTAGATATTATACACTTATCCATTTTTTCATTAACATTTTTTACCTATTCATATTTTTCATTAACTTTGAGCTCCAATTTTTTATAAATATCAATGTAAAAATACTTTACCCTTATATATCCTGATATATTAAGTCAATTTTTTCTCAATATATATCCCCCAATATGAACCCATGTGATATGGTATTATTCCCCATTAAATTCCCCTGTAATAATAAATTTCCTAAAACTTACCCATAAATTTCCTAAGACTTACCCATAAAAATGTAGAATACAAGATTCTCACTCTAAGTTTTGTCCACATTAATAAGACATCTTCTTATATTTCCGAAGCTCTTTGCTAGAATGGTATTTCGTTCGGGAATGGTCATATGTATACTCACAGGCTCAAATCAGCTTTATTCACCAACAATGTGAATGAAGGGGTAGTGAGAATTTCAATGATCCATTACAATTCTCCTTCTGAGGTCACATATCTCATATTTGTTTTAATGCTATTTTGTGAATATCAAATAAGTAAATACGTGCAACAAGCAGTATTGGGAGTCGTATCAAGGGCCATCCCTCTGCTCTGAGATCAGCTGCTCGTTTTAATTTTGATTGAAAAAATTGCACTTATTTTCTAAAAAGAGTTTAATACAGATGCATCAACTGTGATATTTGCTATACATTGTGCAATTTAAATATTTACAGTTATCCACAAACTATGTTTGCGGCCATTCTGTGGCAGGGCGCTCGTTTTAATTTTGATTGAAAAAATTGCACTTATTTTCTAAAAAGAGTTTAGTACAGATGCATCAACTGTGATATTTGTTAGAAAGTTGTTGTATACATTGTGCAATTTAAATATTTACAGTTATCCACAAACTATGTTTGCGGCCATTCTGCGGCAGGGCGTTACACATTTTGTAGGTACACCAGGACAAGTTTTCTTCCACCACAATATATTGATATTTAATTTCCTGTAATGATTGTTTACAAGGGAACAACACCCAGAAATATACATGCCAGTTCTGTATTAGGTGTCAAATTTTACCAATTTTTTTTTTCCTTTGCAACTAAAGTAAACTCAAGTTAGAGTCAGCTCTGAGATTGTGCTTAAGTTCTGTCTAGTTAAGTAAACTCAAGTTAGAGTCAGCTCTGAGATTGTGCTTAAGTTGGGTCTAGTTTGGGAATTTTATGGTATAGTTTAATAAAGGTGGATTTTATTTTTAATTCTTTCCATAAAGTTTGAATTTACTACTTTATAGAAACTAAATCTTATATAAACTAATGAATTTATAATTCATAGATGTCATTATTTATTAATTACTATGGATTACAAATCTATTTTGAAATATAATTTCCAAAATTTTAAATTGATTATCAATAATGATTAGATGAACAATATATTATTTATTAATAATTTTAATAAGAATCAATAATTATTTAGAAGTAATATCAATCTAATATTAGATTAATTCTAGAGAATAATTTGTTCCTTTATTTCTCAATGGTTTAGTTAATACTGGGCATTGGCATGCCATCATGGTTTGAACCTAAGGTGTTTTTGACTGGATTTTGAAACAATCTTTTGCAGTTTTTTGTTTTCCATTTTTATTTGATTTTTCGAGTACTTGATCATAGCACTCATTCTATGAGGAGGATAAGATATGATGTATTTATTTTTCTGAGATTATAATTGATAAAATTATTTTGGATCTATTCCATCTTTTTCCATAATTCTCTAGACTTACTGCATCCCAAAACTTTTCATCCATATAAAATAACAAGAGTAATGAGAATATCAAAGATAAAATTTTATAATCCCATATCCAAACATTTAATGATTTGCAATGGTTTTCAATATTATAATAACATTTCCACCCTCCATTTATCCTTTCTCACTGCTATAGTTACAATTGAGATTACTATGAATATTGATCCAAAATAACTTTCATCTTGTCAATAATAATAACCATAATTGGATTAGAGTATAAATCCTTGAGGATTTTTAGTTATTTTGGGATTTCATAGAGACTCCCTACAATAAGAACAATACCATTGACATAAATAAGAAAAATAATACTAGTAGAATCTCACTCCTTGCCATAATAACAATATAATTGACATAAATAAAATGATGGCTACACTAGTAGAATTGGGCAGAATTTTGCTAACACAACCTAGTTCTTCCAAACAATATTCTACTTTGTCAATGAACATTCCAAAAATTTTAGGTGTCAAGGGACAACCTTGCTCAACTCCAATATTATAGTAAATTTGTTTCAACTAGTGATTAATGTTCTTAAACTTGAGAAAAACATTCTCATACAATTTTGCCAAAATAACCCTCAACTCTAAAGGAACTTTTTAACTCTTCCAACCTATTTAAAAGACTTTTTTGGCACTATGCCAAAATTTTTTTTTGTAAGTCAATAAACTTTGGCACTCTCTCAAAAGTTTTGTTTAAAGTCAATAAAATTGCATAGGCATTATGTCAAAAGTGCTTTTAAGTCAATAAAAATTAAAAAGAAATTAATATTATTGTCATAACATTTCTACACAATGATCCTAAATATAATAAAGTTGTTATCTTACTCTGTCACACATATAGGCACATAAAATTTTAAAGTTGTAATAAAGCTAGACACCAATTAATATACAGACCCTGACCCTTTATTTGATTATTAAAATTTATGAAATATATATACTCTAAATCTAAATATATCATTTAAAAAAAAAATATTCTTAACTATTAAACCTTTATTTATATATGTATATAACCTTAACGTATCATCCTTTACCAATAAAACCCAAAAGTAGACATGGACAAGAATATATATATATCAAAAAGTAGTTATCCAATTTTTTTTTTAAATAAATAATTTATTTGTTTCTCCATTACAGTGGTTATGATAATGGTCAAGGTAATTTTGGATTTGAGTTATTGTGACATTTTGATTAAATATTTTTCAAGTTTATGATAATAGTTTTTTGTTGTTTTGTTTTTAATAATTTAAATTTCAATTAAATTTAATTTTTGATAAAAATAAGTTTTTTTTTCAAATTATTATTATTATATGTAAAATTATTACGAGTATAGATTTATTTTAATTTTGGATGTAGGAAGTGCTCAAAAAAATTAAATCTCTCAAGATACAAACTTTTTTTGAGTGCAAAATATGAATGAAAATTTTCACTTCCAAAAATTTGATTCTTTTTAACAGTTCATAGAATTAAGATGAATCTATGCAGATTTGAATATTATTATTTACATTTATGTGGTCAATAGGAAATACTAGTAAACGTTGACATGACAGTTTAATTAAAAATTAATAAAAAGTTAAAAGTATTATAAAATCTAATATGTAGGAGATGTTGTAATGTTCTTAAATGAGTTTAAACATTTAAATGTTGTCTCAATTAATAATAAAAAGTAAAAGTAATAAAAATTATAAAATTTAGTTTGTTATATTGTAATTTTGATTTTATTTATAAAAATACAAACATATTCAATAAAAAAAAATTATAATATACATATCACTGAAATATATAGCATATAAATAGTAGTTACAAATTAATATCCATATTATCATAAAAATTAAAATAATAATTTAGTGATCATATTTAAATTTAATTAATAAGCTCATAACAACTTAATACTTACAATGAACTTACAAAATAATATGCTTCTTAACTATGAATATTCACCCCATTTTATCATAGATATTATTAATTTGTAAATATGTTTTGTTAGAATACCACAAGACAAAACCATAGCTTATCAATAGCACATTGCCCAAAAAGTATAACCCATTTTATAATCAAAATATTTTATCAATTTTTTTATTTTAATTTAACTTTATAATATTTTTTTAATTAATTCTAAAAGCAAAAAGGTTACAATTACTTTTCAGATATATTTAAACCCTTTATTCTCACTACTACTAGATATTTTGTAGATATTCTATAGAGATCAAATAGAGATTTTAATAAAATTAAAAATGAGAATATATTTATATATAGAGATAGTGAAATTTGTATAATATAAATAATATTATTGAGAACCGACATAACTGCAAAACTTTTCAAATTTATCCAAGTCTCAAAAAGAAGATTCAATATTGAGAGGTTTGATCCCTCTCAGTGTTTGGTAAATCCAAAGTTAAGATGGATATATGTTGGTTTGAATTTATTTTAATGTGATTCATATATTATGATTTTTCCCTAGAAAAGAAATGTTTGTAATCTTATTAATAAAAATAAAATTACAATATAATAAATTAAATTGAATCTATTTATTATTTTTGTGACTTATTACTTTTAATACTTTTTTAATTGAGTCAATGTTATGATTTATTATTATTATTATTAGTCCATGCCTGGACTATAGCGATCGATTGATCGTTGACTCTGCATTAATTCATCTTTTGACCGATTTTTTTTCCGCCTAAACATATTTTAACCAAAGTTTAATGCTGACAATGTGATTTACTGAAATTTTAACCAAAGTTTTCCTTTGAAAAATATTGTACCTCTTATTGCGGCCTTCACGTGGCCCGAGACAAAAATATTGTGGTAACTTTGTTTTATACAAAGTTTTCTGGCACCCTAAAGCAGTGATTTTTTCGTGCCTTCATTTTGCAAGAAGCAATACCATTTTATCCAAAGTTCTATCATTTTATATACTGTTGCCAATTTCTTTACATCAAAGTTTTTGCAATTTATTTATATCGCAGCGTTTGAAATCTTTTATGCAAATTTTTTAAGTCTCCACTGGCTGCATGCCGGCCACCTGCATGTTCTTCGGGCCACTTGTCACCTCCTATATCTCCTGTCCTGTATTCGTTCCACGCAATAAACAATACATGCTCATTCCTCTTGCCCCTCCATGCTCATGTTAGCCCATTGTTCTCTGCAATAGTTGAGCCAGTCGTTGCCTGTCCAAAGAAAGAAATGGCGAGATAAACAATGAGATAAACGCATGGTTCAATAATAATTCGCTCTCCCAGAAGGAACCTGGAACCTTACACTATCTCCCGGAGTCAAATTATGTGAAATAATGGCTGCAGATGGCTTCTTTCTTCTGCAATTCTTAAGGTATGGTTTCCTTTTCAGTAGAAAGTACTTATTTCTTCCGTAATTCTTGAGATATGTTCTTCTTTTCAGTAGAAATTTCACTGGAATTTTAAAGTTAGGCCAAACAAGCCCCCTTTTAAAAATTACAAGTAACATATATCCATTATATCTCTGATTTCTGATTTAGTGTTACAAGGATAGAATTGCTGTAGCTACATATTCAATGTATACTTTTCTATTTTTTTCAACCATGAAGATCTACTTGTAATTGTTTTTTTAAAACATAACTCTGTTAACACCAGAACTTTATTTTTTTTTGGTTCATTTTAAGGGAATTCTCCAGGGCGTATGGCTCTCGCTTGACGTTCTTGGCTATCAGGTATACAGATCCAAAATATGTGCAATTGCAAAAGTTATTTGCATTTGCAGTTCGGCAAGATATTATTAAGCTAGAAAATCAAATACCTGTATTTGCGCTATGGAGGATCCTTCAATGGGAGCTAGCTATACTTTCAGATTTATATTAAGAAATCATAAAAGATCTTGAATAAGCCGTAGCTCGACGAATTTGGACGTGAATTTACACGCAGTAACGAATTTGAAAGTAGAAAAAGCTCAATGCGAGTGCTGTGGAATGTCTGAAGAATGCACGCCGAGTTACATTTGTAGGGTTAGGGATCTCTTCTGTGGGCAATGGGTTTGTGGGCTCTGCGCAGAAGCTGTCAAGGAAGAACGGCGTCGGATGGGTAAAGGAGTACCCATGGAGGACGCTTTGCGTTCGCATATGGTTGTGTGTGTTAAATTCAACAAGGTCGCCCGGTCGAATCCTGCGATGCATGTTGCTGAATCAATGCGCGATATTCTGAAGAAGAGTTCCCGGGCAAATGGTATGAGATCGAACCACAACAGTCCCAGAGACAGAGCAATTCCGAAAAGTACTATTTCCCGTAGTACCAGCTGCATTCCAGCGATTGTAAGGAAATAAATTAGCACCCGTTTCTGATCTTTACTTTGATGGTCATATCCTATCGAAACTCCGCACCGCGGTTTCTCTAATGTCTCTGGACTACAAGTGTAATGCATCCCTTCTGCAATATATCTCCATGTTTCTTTTTTGTGTTGACACTGCCTTAAGCTTCTGGAAACAGTTCTCTTTCGGTTCTTTACGTATATCTTTTTGTTTGGAGCCAACTGGGCTAAAGCAATAACTTACTGACTTTGAAATTCAGGTTGACTGAAGGACAACTAGTCTGTTATTTTCATTTACTCACGGTGATAAGCTGTGCAAAATACCCAGAGTTTGGCGTTGCAAGTATTTTTATTATGACAAGGTATTTTTGAAGGGAAATTAATGGGAATGAGAATCAATATAATCTGTTTGTTGGTTTCTTTAGGTTCATTTTCTTCAATTTTATAAAATATTTTAGAATATACAATAAAATTACACTCAGATTATTTTCCCTTTATTTTTATAAAATTTATGAACAGATCCATCGGCTCTTTCATAGTATTCGGAAATTCATGTTCTTAATTGATGGGTTTTCGTTCGTGGTTTGGTTGCCTGGACTGCACTTAATCCAGGTTAAAAAATAAAAATAATTCTCGTGTTTTATGCTTTCACAAATTGATTGTTAGACTTATCTCAACCCGCAATAAATACAGAAAAACATATTTATTATCCGCTAAATGCTTTTGGTGGGTATGATATGTACAGAACATCTAGTTCACATTATGCATTATGATGACAGTGTGAAAGTGCAATGAATGACAGCATGACAATCCCATTAGTTTCTTCATTGCTCTCCATCTTATTATGGTGATACTTTTCAAAAAAATATTAAACTTGAAAATATTAAACTCTTTTTTAAATGTGTTTGAATTTCATCTTATCACCTAATTTATACATAATACTTTTCCTAATCTTATAAAACAACTTTAATCTTTATTAACCATTATTATGTAAATTAAATATTAAAAATAAAAAATCATTATTATTTCATCTTATCACCTAATTTATACATAATACTTTTCCTAATACAAATTCTGCAATTCAGTCCAGCTCCTACTTCATGCAATCCATTTGCTGTTAGCTAACTTGCAGTTGTCCCTCCAGACCCCGGCAGGGACTACCGCCACGGCAGTGGCTCCTTGTTTGATATAATGTTGAGTTGACATTTAAATATTTACTCATTTACTCACAATACAACATCTCTTCCATATTAACATGATATTTAAGTGTTTATAGGCCTTTACTAACACTACAATATATTTTCCATATCAAATTATAAAAAAATTCTTAAAACACTAAATAATTAGTTTTAAATTTAATTATATAATTTTTTTTAAAGTTAATAATGATATGGCTATAAATCTTTAAATATTTTTTAATTCGTTTAACATCTCAAAACATACACCATTATTAAAATATTTTTATTTATTTATTTATTTATATAAGTAATATATATAAATTTATCATTTAGAAAGTTCATGAAAATAAGGTGGTCATGGACCTTCCGAAAGAGATATTGCCATATCCCAATCAAACATGGTCTACACCTGATGAGTGAGTGGTTTGGAAATATGCCTAGAGGAAAGAAGAAGAAGTCAGTGCACAAGGGAATAGAATCCCGGGAAAAGAGAGCATGCCACCGAAGGGGCCTGCTATCAACAACTTTATTTGGATAAGCAATAACCATTTCATATGGGTAAATATTTTTCCATATATGCCATTTGATCATTAGCATGCCGAATAAGACGGTGTATGTGTTAAAATATGATGCAATCAATTGAACACTGGGATACTGTCACACTGGTGTCACTGAGTGGGGATATTTGGCCATCTATCAACTGAGGGGGTATTTATTGATGGCCACTTATAGAAAAATACAAGCAGTCCTATTTGTATCGTCAGAGATGATTCCAATATATTCTTATCTATCGATTCTCGACCATTTCAGAAGCATCATATTAATCTCACAGCTGAGTCTATCAGAAAAATCAATTAGGTCCAATATATTCTTATCTATCGATTCTCGACCATTTCAGAAGCATAATATTAATCTCACAGCTGAGTCTATCAGAAAAATCAATTAGGTCACCGGTATATGTTTGTTTGTTTTCATTAACTGCATGTTCGATATTCAGTTACTCGGGTGCATGGCTTTATAACCTTGGATGTCTTAAACATGAGGCGTGTGCTAGAATTAAGACATCCCAGCTCAACTTTTCTGCTAAAATGCTGATTGGATGGCTTAATCATGAGGCCTGTGTTGGAATTTAGCCCTTTCAGGAGAGGAGATAGGCCTTAAATTTGGGTACAGATGCGGAACAACAGAGTGACTGGGTGAAGGAAGTTGAGAAGTCTCTTTTTGCTATGGAAGTAGGTAGTTCTTTCAAGTGTTTTAGAGAATTCATTGAAGTTGTGTTCTGAATTGCTAAGTTCTTGATATTGAATAACAATTTTAAATTTAGAAGAAATGTTGAATAGTATTTAGTAATGGAGATGGAAATGGAAAATTTTAGGGGTTATTATTTGTAAGTTGGTTGATTTTTATATTTTAGAAAAAAGGGCCAATTTCCAAATTTTACAATATAAAATTATTTTAACTTAATAATCACCAACATTTTATAGAAATTTCCAAATTTTACAATATAAAATTATTTTAACTTAATAATTACCAACATTATATAGAAAGTATATAAAAAATCATTTATATTTGAATAATTTTATAAATACCAATCCAACATTTTATAGTTTGCATATTAAGGATTAGTAAGCTTCGCCAATATTATATAAATTTCACATCTTTATATGTAAAAATATTGTCATTTATAATTTTATTATAATCTTGATTTAATTTCTATGGGAATCTTTCTAGTAATTTTGAGGGTAGAGGGTTTAGATATATCTCAAAAGTAATTACATTTTTTTTTCCTTTTAGATAAAGTGGGGTGAATATCCATTAAGAATGATAGCATATTGTTATAAAATATTTTGATTGGGAAATAAGTTATGGTTTTTTGGCGCGTGGTATTGATAAGCCATGGTATTGGCTCATGGTATTGTAACAAAGTCTATTCACAAGTTACTAACAAAATCAAAATATGTAGTAACAAAAAAAAACTGAAATGCAAATATGTAGTAACCAAAAAAAACTGAAATGCAGAAACATTAAAGAAAATTAAAGCAGGTACCTACCTGAACTACTATCTGATCTGGTGTAGTTGATGATGTTGCCACTGCTCTGTTCCAATTACCGAGAGACCAATTCCACCCAGCCAGACTGAGCAGAACCTGGCTGCTCAATCCAGTAAGCTTCTACTATCTGATCTGGTGTAGTTGATGATGTTGCCACTGCTCTGTTCCAATTACCGAGAGACCAATTCCACCCAGCCAGACTGAGCAGAGCCTAGCTACTCAATCCAGTAAGCTTCTGGACAGAAGTTCATTGTCCCCCATGCCCAGAACCTCAGAATGCTTAAGCTCTTCCAATGGTCAATTTTCTTCCTCCTGGTTTGTCCTCCTGGTTTTCTCCTGATTTTTGTTTCCCCCTTCTCAGCCCATTATCTGCGGTTTATAGCCTGGGTTTAGTGGTGGCCGCCCTGCACACCAGCGACTCCACCGTTTTCTCTCGTGGTGACAGCTTTCCTCATAAGCGTGAGTCACACTCCCGTTACAGGTGTTTATATGTAGCATTAAGGTATTATAACGTTTAAACCTTATATATGTGTTATTGTCATTATAACACTATCACGCCTCATTATAACCATATAACGTATCCTTTATAACTTTATAACATTTATATGTACTTTATCATATTTGTTTGTCATTTAACTTTATGATATTCATATATACTTTTGTTTTATTTATATTTGTTTTTAATATAAACTTTATAACTTTATATTAATTAATTATTGATACTAATACTTAATCTTTATTCTATTTTATTAATATGATTTTTTTTCAATATTCTGGAGCGTATAATATATGTATTTAGAGATGGGTCGTTACAAAATATAACAAATTAACTTTAACTTTAATTTTCTATTATTAATTGAGACAACAATTAAATGTTTACGCTTTACATTTACAAAGCGACATTACCATTAGATTAAAGTTGTTAAATGTTAAACATTTATGCTTGACATCTCCGGGCAATAATTTAGTTAAGTATTAATAGTCATAGGTACATAAATATTTAAAAAATAAAATATAAAAAATAATTTTTTTAATTTTTATATTGTTTATTTATTTTGACCAGCTTAATATTAAACTTGATAAAAACATTTTGGAATATCTTTATTTCAACAACATTCAATTATTTATTTGAAAATATACATTATTGGAAAGAGAATTTTTCTTAATTTCATTTAATGTTGCTTCCACTATTACACTAAATACAACTATCTCATAAATACCGCTAATGAGTCAGTTACAACATGTCTCCAAAAACTTAAATCCAGGGAAATGAAGTAACAAATTATTCACCAAACCATTTAAACTAAAATATTTTCATATTCAAAATATACACCATTAATAAAATATTTTTAATTATTTTTTTATAATTAATATATATATATATGAAAATTTAAGGTGGTTATGGATCTTCAGAATTGCCATATTTAATATGGTGTACCATCCATCATTGAAAAGTAAATTTGGGTTGGGGTGTCAATGGATGTGACACATGGTTTACATATTTATTTGGATATTTTATATGTGAAAAATTTGAAGTATTTTTCCTTATATGCCATTTGTTCCTGAGCATGCCAGATAAAACGTTATATGTGTTAAAATATGTGCAATCAATTGAATAGGGTGGGTTACTATTTTCTCACACTCGTGTCACTGATAGTGGGGATACTTGGCCTTCTATGAACTGGGGGTATTTATTGATTGGCACTTAATAGAAAAATACTAGTCCCATTTGCATCCTCTGCATTACGATTATATTGTTATGCGTCGGTTCTCAACCATTTCAGAAGCATCTTATCAATCTCACAGCTGATCGTTATCACTGCACGGAGTTTATCAGAAAAATCAATTGGGTCATCGGTATATGATTATGTTTGTTTGTTTTCATCGTGAGCATAGCCTTATAACCTGTGTTCATTTTCTTTTCCTCTGAAATTGAAATTTCATTGACTTTGTATTCAATTACGTTGGTCCATGGCTTCATAACCTGGCTTCGTTCATCTTATCAGAATTAAAATTTTGCATCACTGATTTTATCGTGCATCTGTCTTACGAAGTTCTTCCATAGTTTACAATGGCCTCTTCAATAGCAATGAGGTTATACACCAAGGTACATGCAGCCTCAAATCTCTTTGCAGTTCCCAACACCCAAATGGATGCAGTCTACGAAAGGCTAAGGAAGCAATTCTCCTACTTTCATGCAAACAAAAGTTTTCCAATCTACCTAGAGAATGCTGGCGAAAGCCTGTGTCTCAATGTGGTGATAGATTCGATGTAGCAAAATGGGGTGTGGACTGGTATGCCTTTAGAACTTTTAAGGTATGCGCCCGTCACATGGGTGTTTTGTTTGGTACCCATGATGCTTTTAATGAAATAAAGGATGAAATGCCAAACTTTTATTTCATTAGCAATCATCATTTCAGTAGCAAATTTGAGTCCTGTGCTGGAACTCTAGCGCTTCTAGAGCACCTACAACATTTGGCAAAAGAAGAGGAGTTGGCCTTAAATTTGGCTGCATATGGGGAGCAGAAAAGCAACTTGGCGAAGCAAATTGAGAAGTCTGTTTTTGCTATGGACGTAGGTAGTTCTTCCAAGTTTCTAGAGAGCTCGTTGTAGCTGCATTCCTAATGGCATTCATCAACTATCTTGAGTCTAGAACAGATGTCCGAATAGTAGGACCTACCAATGGAGGTGGGGAATGCAGGGTTCCCACCATCAGTTTCATCAACACTAATAAGAAATCCTTTGAGATTGCCCATGCTCTTTATGAAAAGGGTACTGCTATTAGTCGTCTCTTGGCATTATGCTCTATTGGTCTCGTGTTCAGCAACAATGCGAACGAAGGGTAGTGAGAATTTCAATGATCCATTAAAACACTCGTGAAGTCACATATCTGGTCTTTTGTTTGAATGATATTATATGAATATAAAATAATTAAATATGTGCAACAACCAGTGTTAAGCCTCGTATCAAGGGCCATCACTCCCCTCTTAGATCAATTTCTCATTTTAATTTTGATTGAAAAACTTGCACTTCATTTCTAAAAAAGTTTGTATTTGTAATTACCACCACAAATGCATCAATTGTGATATTTGTTATTGTCACCACATATGCATCAACTGTTATTTGTTAGAAAGTTGTTGTGTACATCATGTGCAGTTTAAATATTTACAATCTGAAGTGGAACTCCCTGACATCTGCAACTTACGTTTGTGGGCAGAGCGTTACAGGTTTTGTACGTTACAGGTTTTGTCACTACACCCAGACAAGTTTTCTTCAACCACATTATATTAATATTTAATGTAATACCTTTGCAATTTACTTTGTGAGTTTTACATTTAATTGCTGGTTTGAAAATTAAAATATGTAATGTCCTACTTGATCTTATCATGTTAATTTTTATTAGTATTTAATTAACTTGAAAATATTGACTTATAATTATAAAGAAATATTGGTATATATCTATATTTGTAAAACTGTAATTTTATTTTATTCATATGACTTTTATTATTGTTATTATTCAATTCCCAATTTGTTTTCTCAAATTTAATTTTGGATATGCTATAGGCTCCCCCAATTTATTTCCAAATTTAATATCCATATCCCAAGATGTCTTTTCAAATCTAATTTTGAGAAGATATGGTCTTCTCCAATTAATTTCCAAATTAAATATCTATATTCCAAGGTGTCTTTTTAAAATCCACTTGGGAGAAGATATGGTCTTCTTCAATTTAATTCTAAATTAAATATCCATAGTTTATTCCCAAAATATTTTTTCAATCTACTTTGAAAAAGATATGGTAAGAAAAGTCAAAGATACTAAATGAAAGGATGAGGGGGTAGTCATGACATTAATGATAGGTGGTTGAGGTGGATGGAAAGAAGAGGCATAAAAAGGGAAGGATGATGAGAGGAGAGGGGGATCATTGGTCTTGGTTTTTGGTTTTGGAGGATTTTGTTTTGGGGGAGGAAAGGGGAGATAAAGAAAGGAGAGAATGGAGAGATAAATGAGGGAATACAAACTTGGATCTGAAGAGTGTTTGTTTAACTTGGACACACCACATCTGGTTGGATTTGGACTCAGAGGGCTAAGAAACCTGTGGGGCTAGGAAATCATTCCTAGTTGGTTGAGAGGTAAATTTAGTTGGATAGTCGAAAGGAGCATCCCAACAGATTCAGGAGCATCTTAACCAAGCTATTGGAATAGGTATTCTTTCATTTATTGATTACTTATGTAAATGGTTGAAATGAAATTTTTATTTTTTTAATATGTTGTAAATAAATTTTAATTGTATATTGTCATCAAATAAATGTTGATTAAATAAGTTATTTTTCTTCTCATTTTTTAAAATTAAATAAATTTAGTTTTTAGTTAGATAACCCTAAGATGGATCCTCACACGTGGAGGTTACAAAATCTGAGGCCTAAATCCACCAACATCATAAAACCATTGGTGTCAAAGCTAGCATAAGGTCTAGGGCGGGGTTTTGTATCTTTTCTACTACAAATGTTTTCTTGGATTTTTTTTCTAATTTAACCCAATACCATACCAACTAATAAAATTATCCAACGATGACATATGGTAAATCTTAGTATGGAATATAATTTAGTTCTTGAAGTGTACCCTTAGAATGTATTACCACAACATACATAAACATGCAAAATTTTGAAATTCACAACTCTATCATGGGCTATAAAGTATACAAGTTCAAAAAAAAAAAGTTAAAAAAAAAAATTTATAAAAACGAAAAACAATATTTCATTCTACTTTTAATAAATTTAAAAAAAAAAAAATCTGTAGTATTAATACACTAAATCTAAATTACTGAAAATATTTAATGACAAAAATATATTTTATAGGCTGACATAGTCTAATAATTCATAACTCTATCATTGGCTATAGAGTAATAAAACAAGTTTAATTCCCTTTTAATAGATTTTATTAAAATATATGTTTTTACTCAACATTTGTATTTAATATTTAATATGCTCAGTTGCAAATCTCATATTTCCACCACCGGTTAAGTGTTGAATTTTGTAGAGGTTTTTTTTCATATGTAGTTAATATTTAATATGTTCTAGTTGCAAATCTCATAGACATTATTAAAAAAATTATATTTTTTTACTCAACATTTGTATATAATATGCTCAGTTGCAAATCTCATATTTCCACCACTGGGTAAATGTTGAATTTTCTAGAGATCTATTTTTCATATAAATAAAAGAAACCAGAAACTTCTATTGCTGGGACTTGAACCCGGGTCTCTTAGTAGAGTTTTTTTTTTCATATAAATAAAAGCTAGTTAAATGTTAAATTTTCTAGAGATATATTTTTCATATAAATAAAAGAAACCAGAAACTTTCGTTGTCGGGACTTGAACCCAGGTCTCATCCTTCTGTAGTAGAGGCTTGCGAGCAAGTGGGCAATTCCAGTCGAGTTGGAAGCTGAAGAAAGAAGGATGAAGCAGAGGCACGAGGATGTTGGCATGGTCTGAAATTTGGGCTCATGAGCAGATGTATCTCTTCCTAATCCAAAGTGCATAACTCCATAAACAACCCTACTATCCATCTGAAACTAAATCTCCAAATGATAGTGGCAAAGAGTTGCCTGCCGCTTAGACAGTGTCTTCCATAAGTATTAGTAATACTGGAAGCAATCCATCCACTCCGAAAGTAGGAGATGATTTGAAAGTTTCATCCCAGTTGTGTTGAAGCCCTTACTCATTTTCTCAATACTATATGTTGCACTCAAAACAGAGACCCAAATCGATTCCCTCCTTAAACTGTCTCAAATACAAGAACCCATGAAAAGAATCCCTCTGTAAACTTAATGCAACAGAACAGGGACCCTTGCTTATATGAGGCTTCCGAACTCTTTCTCGGTATGTATATTACCTGACATCGAAGACTCAGATGAATTTTTTTTCTTCTGCTAGCTCTAGAAACCTGAAATAGGTACGTCCCAGGTGGGTACTCTGCTATCTAGAGAGGCCAGGCCAGACACTCTTCTCTAGCCTCCTCCTCCAGAGGCAGGGTAAAGCAATTATCCCACACGGGCTTCACTCAATGAACCTCTGACATATCACGTGCATTCATGGCATACTAAATAATACCCTTAATTTGACTACATATTGAAAAAAA
Organism: Pinus tabuliformis; assembly: GCA_031772625.1. Classification (NCBI taxonomy): domain Eukaryota; kingdom Viridiplantae; phylum Streptophyta; class Pinopsida; order Pinales; family Pinaceae; genus Pinus; species Pinus tabuliformis. The sequence continues at coordinate 413,846,970 of CM062805.1, read as the reverse complement.
CCTTTAAAAATTGCATTATTTAACCCCCTACAAATATGAACCCAATACACCTTCAAAATTTTAAAAATCCCTACTTTCACTAGATATTATAGGTATCCATTTTTTCATTAACATTTTTATACCCCTTTATATATTTTAAGTAACTTTGAGCTCCATGTTTTATACCTACCAATATAAAAACCCTTTACCTCTTCTTATATGCTCAATATATTATGTCATTTTTTCCTCAATATATATCCCCCAATATAAACGCAGGTGGTGTGGTATTTCTCTCCCAATGAAAACCCCATGAATTATCCTCCCTTCACAAAAAACAAATCCCTCTAGATTACCAGCAGCCGAGGATCTAAAGCAATTTCTTCCATCAAAACTCTTATCAGGTGTGCTTGATGCATCAAATCTAATGGCCAAATCCAGAGCCGTGTAGAAAACAAAAAGGCCACAAAACCAAGGATAAATATCAGTTCTTGAGTCCAAGAATAAAACATGACTGATAGTGCGTTGCATACGCTCTATGGCCTCTATATTAAATGTCTCCCTGTGTACTACATTTTCTCTTAGGTGAAAACTATAATGTTAGGACAACAATGTGGAAACTAGACGAGAATTAGAATTAAACTCAATGTTGATATATGGAGAAAGGAGAGATGGCTCTGAAGCTGCGCATCTCCACTAACCGCGACGGTCTCGGGTAAATCTAAACAGCGCAGCCGCAGGAGCTCGAGAACGGGAACAGAGTTTTTCGCGGAATCGGAGGTTTGGATACCGGTTTAGCTGACAGATCGACAGGAGATTGTTTCGGGTCGCAGTCCGGCATGGAGGATCATCGGACAACGGACCTCGTGGATTATTCCGAGGATCCGTTGGCTGGACAACCGGTCTTTGCAAACCCTAACCCGGCTTCATCGAGGTATGGAACTCCTAACTCAGAAGGTTCCCTTGGGTTGAATATTCCGGTCGATGGCGTTCCGACAGACATTGCCCTACCTTACCTGGGGTTAGATGTACCACCGCTCTCGCCTGGAACCGCTTTCTTACTTGCTGCCTCGTCCCCTGTATCACTTTCTCTCGAAGACATTCCTTCGCCGCCATCTGATCCTCCCATCCTGAATGATGAACCCCGGATTCCAGCACCTCTGCAGATAAATACACAAAACCCCCCTCGGTACATTGGGCCAAAACCCTCGGGATGTTTTGGTACCCCGGTCGTCCATCTAAACCCTAGTAGAACTTCTGCGGCGGGATCCACAAACCCTCTCTCGGATCATCCGTCTGCCCCTCGCACAAAGAAGCAGAAAGCGAGATGTGTTAGGGCCATCAGGAAGGATACTACAGTCACGTTTGCAAACTCGCCGAGCTTCGAGGATACCATGGCTATTGCCTGTACAGTGTTGGTTGGGCACGTTCGTGGGCGTACTTTCTCGGCGGACCGATTGACACTCTGGGTAAAAGAAATTTGGGGAACTTTGCTGCCACAATTGCCGGAGATCGAGGTCCTCCCGCGTGGATGGTTCACGCTCCAATTTGCAAGCGAAGGGCACACGAATATGGTACTTGAGCGATACTGGCACATAGAATCGGCCCCGGTACTTCTTAAGCGCTGGACCCCATTATTTGATCCGGAGCGGGAGCAGATTGCAGCTGGACCTCTGTGGGTCAGACTTCCAGGGCTCCCCCGTCAATACTGGAATGAAGAGGCATTTAAAAAGATCGGAAATGCACTGGGGGCCTATCTGGATCATGATCGATCCTACATCGAAACTCGAAGGAGAACTGTGGCTCGCATATTGGTACATCTTGATACCAGGGAAGGACTTGAGGAGGACATCACATTGCAATGGGGACGGCATAGGCGAACTCAGATCCTGGATTACGAGGGTGTCCCATTTCGTTGCAACCGGTGCCGCCAAGTTGGGCATCTATACAAAGATTGCCCACTCAACAATCGTCAGAGCAGCCCTCCAAAGAACACTCCTATTGCTCCCAGAAGGACCGGGCCTCTCATATCTCCTCCAATGCCAGGAGATCCTGCATCTCACAGAGCACAACAGCAACCAGAGAATATCACTGAGGACTCAGTAGCACCTCCCCTGACAAGGACAAGGGCGGCCGCTGCAGCAGCACAAAATCTGGATATGAATCTCTCTCCCCCCTCTGTCTCCCTTACACACTCGCTTGATTGTTCAAAATCTATCTCATGCTCTATGGCTCTATGCTCGATTCCCCCGCCTCCACTGATTACATCCACTGTCCCACCCTCACTCTCCTCTGCACTTTCCCCTCCTTCATCACCTCATTCTGAGACTGTACCCGGATCAAAACCTCCACATCATTACTCCCTTCGGCCTCGTGCCGCGAACTCTGCATCATCGGATGGCCTATTTGGGCTGGGCATTACTCCATCTGATCCGGGCCCCTCTTCCACCAGGGGTCGGAAATCAAATCTTAACAAAGCTATCCGGCGGGCTGGGGCGGAAGTAGCCTCTGGTCGCCAATCCACCATAGTTGGGGCCCTTAGAGCTACAAACCCCTCGCAGCGGGGTACCCCATGAAGTGTCTATCTTTCAATTGCAGGGGTTTGGCTAGTCCCCCTAAAAAACAAGCACTTAAACGACTTTTTGAGGTCGAAATACCGGATTTTATCCTCCTTCAGGAAACCCTGGGTTCTGCTGAGAACATATCTCACGTCCTCAACTCCATTGCGCCTAGATGGCATTTTATTGGGCTGGATGCCTCGGGCAGATCTGGAGGATTAGCCATTGGATACAACCCATATACCATCCGAATGGACTCTTCTTGGGGAGGACTGGGCTTCTTGGGAGCGGACATCTTCTCAAAGGACCTGGGTCTGTCATTGCGTATCTTCAATATTTACGGTCCCTGCCAACAGAGAGAAGGATTCTGGCGCAACCTACTCGGAAGGAACCTGATGAACACTGAAAATCTGATCTTGGGGGGTGACTTAAACTTCTCTCTAGGGTTTCGTGAGTCATGGGGATCATCTGCACAAATGGACTCTATAACGGATTTTATGCGTAGGATGCTAGAACAACACGATCTCATTGACATCCCCATGCATCACCCTCTTCCTACCTGGCGGAACCGTAGGATCGGGTCTGCAGCTCTGGCCCGAAGGCTTGACCGCTTCCTGATGAAGGGACCCCTGGCTAATCATCTTCATCACTTCAAGCAGTGGGTGGGTACGGGAGGTATATCTGATCACTCCCCTATTCTGATGGAGATTCTGGGACCTCACCCTAAGCCTAAAGCGCCATTCAAGTTCAATCATTTCTGGCTCCAGGATCCTAGCTTCTCTAAAATTGTCTCGGATTTCTGGCTTGCCCACCCCATAGACAGAGAATCTTCACTGGCTAGGGGATTTGTCAAAAATCTGACGGAACTCAAACATATTGTGATTGAGTGGGCAAAGGTAAAAAAGGCAAAAGATGATGAACAGCTCATCACTGTGGAGGAAACCATAAGAGCTCTGACTGATGAAAACAATTTGGGTTTCACATCGGTGGAGAATAAGACCCGGCTTGTTGAATTAGAGCAGCAGAAGCAGAACATCCTCAAGTCTAGGGAGGAATCGATCAGGCTGAGGAGTCGGGCTATCTGGCTAAAGGCGGGGGATGAGAACTCTAGATTCTTCCACAACTTTGCAAATGGGAGAAGAATGGCAAATACCATATGGAATCTACCCCTCCCGGATGGGGGCATGGCGGACTCTTTCAATAAGCTCTCCCAATTAGGCACTTCCCACTTCAAAGGCATCTTCAAAAGCCCCGCAGGTACAAACCTTGCTGAAATCATAAATGTTGCCTCTCATTTTCCAAGGTTTGTAAACGATGAAGACTTGCAGGCCCTCAATGACCCGGTTACCATGAATGAACTTGAGAATACCATCAAGTGGTTCCAAAAAGAAAAGAGTCCTGGCCCTGATGGATGGACCATCGAGTTCTATCTGGCTTTCTTTGATATCATTGGAGCTGACATCCTGCGGGTTGTGGAGGAGAGTAGAACCTCTGGACAGCTCTACCACGCCATAAACTCCACCTTCATTGCGCTTATACCCAAATCAGACTCGCCTACATCCTTCGCAGATTTCCGCCCCATTTCTCTCTGCAATGTCCTCTACAAAATTATCTCCAAGATCATTGCCAATCGAATCAGGCCCATATTATCTCAGCACATAGCTCCTCAGCAGTTTGCATTCTTGGAGAACAGACAAATTCATGAAGCCATTGGCACTGCACAGGAGGCTATTCACACCATATGGACCAAGCATCTCAAAAGCATTCTCCTCAAGATCGACCTCTCCAAGGCTTTTGACCGGGTAAGTTGGCTCTATATCAAGATGATTCTTATACACTTGGGGTTCCCTCACCAGCTCATCACTTGGATTATGGCCTGCATCACCACTCCCACTTATAGTATTCTGATTAATGGAGCTGCATCACATTTCTTCCACTCGGAGAGAGGACTCCGTCAGGGCTGCCCTCTATCCCCCCTTCTCTTCCTTCTTGTTATGGAAGCCCTTAGTCGACTCATCATATCTGCAAAAAGGGATGGTACGATCAGGGGCCTCAAAATCTCAGAGGAATGCTATCTAACACATCTCCTGTTTGTAGACGATGTCCTTATCCTCCTTGATGGCAGTATTCGGGACACATCATCTTTCAACAATATCTTAAGGCTGTTCGCACATGCCACCGGGATGGAGGTCAACAAGGATAAATCTACCATTACAATGGTGGGCACCTCTGTAAATGAATCCTTCATTGCCAAGCAAGCCTTCCCATACACCACACAGGCCTTGGACAGGGGCCTTAAATACCTTGGCTACTGGCTTAAACCCACACACCAAAAAATTGCAGACTGGGTTTGGTTAGTCTCCAAAGTGGAAAAGAAAATTACATGCTGGTATTTCAGATACCTCTCCAGGGCTGGAAGGCTTACTCTGATAAAATCTGTCTTAGAAGCCACTCCAGTTTTCTGGATGGCACTGGCTTGGATCCCTAGGAATATCTTAGTCAAGATCCAGCGCCTATGCAATCGATATCTTTGGGCAGGCAATGAGGAGAAGCGCATTTTTGCTTGGATCGGATGGCAAAAGATCGCACTGCCCAAGAAATGGGGGGGATGGGGCTTAAAGGATCTTGCATCATTCGCAAAGGCTCTGGCAGCCAAAATGGGCTGGGCACTGCTGACATCTCACAGTTTATGGACAGACATCGCCTACCACAAGTACATCTGGCCCCTCAACACCATCGAGTGGGCCAGGCTCCCAAATTGGAACAGAGCTGGCATCTCATCTATTTGGAAAGCTCTACTGCACTCGCTCCCTCTCATCAGGAACAATATTGTTTGGCGAATCAGGAATGGACACAGTGCCCGTCTTGGTATTGATCCATGGAGCGGGTGCGGAGGTAGACATAGGCTTCCTCAAGAACTGGTCACATACCTCAACCACCGAGGTATCAAGGCCATCGCTCAGATTGTCGACCAGGAGAACTCTGATATCTTCCACCAGGCCTGGATTACGGCTGCCCAACTTAACCTCCCACAAAGATGGCATATAACCTGGAGGGAATACTGTTCTGCGCTCACCGAATCTCACATCAGAATTGTTGAAGGACCAGATGAGCTCATCTGGCAGCAGGCAGAAAGTGGAAGATACACTCCGAAAGAAGGATATAAACAGATCATCATTGACAGGAAACCGGAGGTTTTAGATAGATGGTGGCACCATATCTGGAAGCTATCAGCGTCGCCCAGATCCAAGCTGTTCACATGGTGTGTCCTCCGGAACAGACTTCCCACTGGTGAGAATCTAATGCGCAGGAGCATACACGGGCCCTCGCGATGTGTGTTATGCAAATCCGAATCCGAATCAACCGAACACCTGTTTATGCGATGCCCCATCACACAGCAAACATGGCAGAACATTAAACCTTTCGTGCATTACTTGGGAGACTGGAACGGTGCTGATCTTATTAACACCTGGATCGATTGGGGTAATATAAACGTGGGCACAAAGGCTGTAAATCTCCCTATCATTGTAAACTGGATAATCTGGAAATCCAGGAATAGAATGATATTTGAAGACCGGGAGGCACACTGGCCTCTCATAGAAGCTGGTATCATTACTGCTTTCAATGAACTCCCGGATCCTCCGGCCCCAAAACTCCGCAGGCAGACACCTCCTCCCGTTATACACCAGGGTACCCCGTGGGCATTCTTTGATGGAGCAGCTAACACACAAAGCTGCGGTGGAGGCATCATCTTTCACATTTCCGCGAGCCATTTTTATCACATCAAATTAGGACTAGGAGAGGGCACCAACAACTTCGCCGAGCTCATCACACTCCGGCATTTGCTTCACTTTGCTTTGAGCCATCACTGCAACAGCATCAACATTTATGGAGATTCACAGATTGTAACAAATTGGATCAATAGAATTTCTAGCTGTCACTCGCACACACTAAATGTCATACTTGATGAGGTTTATATGTTACAAGAAGCATTTAACCAAATCAATGTATCTCATATTTACAGGGAACATAACCAGGATGCTGACAGACTATCCAAGGAGGCCGCGCTGATGGAAAATGGTTTATGGGAGATCACAGAATTTTTGGAACAGCAGGAGCGGAAATATTACCACCGTCCATATATAGACCCGACTTATCCTACAGCGGGTCCAAATATCACATAATTTTTGCAGTTATTAACAGCAGATATTTATCAATTGAAAACAACATGACGCAATTTTATAACAGAAGGATGCAAATGGCATCAATTTTCACAGCATATAGAGGAATGTAATAGGAAAATACAGCTGAGATATGCAATTTTGAGAATGTACAGCAATACAGAAAACAACAGACATGATTCACAGCTCTTATATATGTAATCTTTCTTATATTAATGAAATATTACGGATTTTTCCAGTGGAAAAAAAAAAATGTGGAAACTAGACTACTAGTAAAAAAAAAATTACTCACAATTTTTTCGTAAAAGGATATTTTCTATATGGAAATTAGATTTCATGAGCGAAAACCAAAACAAATTGCCATTCTATTTTTATAGAAACACTATCTAATAACACAAATTTAGGGTTTATGTTAATATTTCATTTTCACTAACCTTCCTTAAATTCCAAATTAATCATGTTCAAAATGATAAAATGACCCACCAATGAGAATTAAATAGTTGAAATACTTTTCTTTAGGACATTCTTTACACTTGGATAACCAAATATGTTTACCAAGAGTTACTGCCCACCATAACTTATGCAATTCACTCCATAAATTTATATAGAAGTTTACTGAGGTTATTTCCCACCAAAATTACACTTAGATAGCTAATTATGTTTACCAAGAGTTACTGCCCACCATAAATTATGCAATTAACTACATAAATTTACATAGGAGTTTACCGAGGTTAGTGCCCACCAAAATTTATGCAAATTGTGGCAGAACCTTTAGAAAGAAGAATTATTGGCTTAGTAAACAAGGGCAACCTATCTATGTATACAAGAAGGTTGTAATTTCCTATAGAGTTAAGTCCCTTTAATAAAATCCAGATTATTTCTTAAAAATTGAGATTAACATTAATACAAAGATATATTATTTTGCAGAAAATATATTTTCTTACAACCATATTAATTCATATAATGACAAGATTTAGTAAAAATTTTGACCTTTTAAGTTGCATTAAAACAAGTTGTTTATTTATTAATAATATTCAATAATATAAATAAACTTAAGTGAAATATTAACAAGTTGCTCACATTATGCTTGATACCATGCATAATTCTTAACTTTTTTTTTTATGCAACTTCTTGAAAAAAAGATTGAGACACAATAGAGTTATATTAAATGTAGTCATAATATTAATATGAATAAGGTTACAAAATGGAAATCCAACATATTCAGATCAAAGTGTCAAAGGTGAACACCAATTGATTAGCACATTAGAACCTCCTTTAAGACAACATATAATATTGAAATATTAAAACATGTAGCACTAACCATTCTATATATATCATTGGGATAGTAAATACCTAACAATAATGTCAGTGTTGAGTTGATTGAGGCCATTAGACACCTACTTTGAAAACACAAGGATAATATATATATATATATATGACCATTAGCATTATTGATGGAATTTCAAGAGGACACCTAGTTATAATAATGTGATTAAAAATGGTAAGTTAATGTTTATGTGAATGCTCAAAATATATAAGATGGATTTAGGATGATCTTTTACGGATACCTAAAGATATTTGAGGGTGACTAGCAGTGCGTCATAGCACTTGCTTAGATAGCAATGGAAGAGGATTTAGTAGATCCATGTTATCTTTTCAGTCTTAGAAATACTCGTTTACAACCATAAAAAAAAAAGAGGAAAAATTAAGCCTATCATTATGCAAAACATGTGTGAACCACGAGGGCTTCACTTGGGGAGCAATACCATACCATGTGGGTTCATATTAGGGGATATTTATTGAAGAAAAAATGACATAATATGTTGGGGTATATATGGGGGGGGAGGGTTTTTATATTAGTAGGTATAAAAAATGGAGTCCAAAGTTAATGAAAAATATAAACGGGTATAAAAAATCTTAACAAAAACATGGATACCTACAATATCTAATGAAAGTAGGGGTTTCTAAATTGGGAAGGTGTACTGGTTTTATATTGGTAGGGCGTTAAATGATGTGACTTTTAGAGGTATTTTCCAATATGTAGTCAAATTAAGGGCATTTTTTAATATGCCATGAATGCACGTGATATGTCAGAGGTTCATTGAGTGAAGCCCCTGTCGTGTGAACTGAGTAAGAATTAACAAGGCCCTAAGTTGTGCTAATAAATCTTGTGTATCATACAGATATTTGAACAATTAAAAATGGTGAGTATGCGAAGAAATCAAGGTCAGGGAGGGTCATCACAAGGACCTCCTACAATTAACCCATTACCATCATTGGAGTTGGCTATCATCTTGCATTCCCTAGAAGCAATTAATGAGACTTTGAGAGGGCACCAAACAATTGAAGTGGAAGTAGAACACCCTCCATTAGGGTTGGGAAATATTGAGGGATCAAGAAACTCTGATAGATGACCTCCAATCGAGGACATTACTAGGGAGCTCCAAAATATTAAGCTCCCAGAGTTTGCTGGAGGTCGTTCCAGCGAACGTGCAAAAGCCTAGTTAGAAGGAATGAGAAGTTGCTTCACACTAAGAGATTATACCTCCAATTCAAAAGTTGAAATAACTATATTCCAACTCAGAGATAGTGCTCTGAATTGGTGGGGTAACTTAGAGTGTCAAATACACCTCACTTCAGACACATTTACTTGGGAGTTATTTGAGGAGAGATTCAGGAAAAAGTACCTACCAACATATTATGAAGAACAATAGGTAGGAGCCTTCCATGCTTTGGTACAGGGAAATCATACGATAGAAGAATATGAGATTAGATTCATGGAATTGATCAAGTATGTCTCCTACATGGATACTAATCAACGCCAAGCAGATCATTTCATTTATGGATTGAACCCTAAGATTAGGGCAATGGTGCAGATGTGGAAACCATCCTCAGTTGCAGAAGTTGTGGAACATGCTCGTTATGTTGAAGAGCACTTAGACTTAAAGGGTGGAAACAAAACCATTTTTCCACAACAACCAAGGTTTATGGGGAAGGCCCCTCGTACCCTCCCCAGGGGAGGAATTTTGAGGTCACCGACATATGGAAACATGGTTGTACCCAGAGCACCGACATTGGGGATTTCAATGGTTACTAGTGCAGCTTCACCCGCATCTTCAAGGACTCGTGCAAATCAAGGTCATACATGAGGAGCAACAAGTAGGGGCAAGGGTCCCAAGGGAAGGAACTATTTCCAAAGAACTCCACAACATTATGTTCAAAGTCTACCATGCATCACTTGTTGGGGATGTAAGGGACCTCATTACCAGCGTGACTGTCCTAAGTTACAAACTGGTAACAACCATGGAGAAGGAAAGGCACCAATGGGTGGAGCATGTAGCCACCATCGAATCTATGCAGCAGTTGATAACCAACAAGTTGAACACCAATATTCCATGGTAGAAACCTCAGGTATGATAAACAAAGTAAAAGTTAAAATTTTGTTTGATTTTGGTGCTACAGATAGTTTCATTTCACCAATTGCATTAGAAAAATGTGGGTTGGTAGCCTATGAGCACGATGACTTTAAGAAAGTTGAGATGGCATCTGGGATAAAACAAGTAGTAGGACCTAGTGTTAACCAATGTCAGGTAAACCTCGGGGTGTGTATAAAAGCATACGTCACGACATTGGGGACATACAATGTAATTATTGGAATGGACTAGCTAGAAGTTCATCGAGCTTTGGTAGACTATTTCAAGAAGAAGGTGATTTGTTTAGATGATGAAGGTAGGTCAATTAAGATTTGTGGAATCAAGAGAGGAGTGTTCCTATGATTCATATCCATGATAAAGGTAAAACGTTGTCTCTGACAGGGTTGCAAAATATATGTGGTCGAGGTTGTAAGTGACCAGAAAGGACCCTCCCTAGATCAACACCCAATTTTGTCATAATTCAAGGATGTTTTCCCTAACGAATTACCTGGATTAACTCCTGTAAGGGAGATTAATTTCAAAATCGACCTAAAACCTGGTGCAAAACCAATATCTAAGACACCCTATAGGATGACAACTCCAAAACTTTGTGAGTTGCATATGTAGTTAAAAGAGCTTTTAGACTTGGGATTTATGAAACCTAGTATTTCACCTTGGGGTTCACCAATTATTTTCGTCAAGAAGAAGGATGGTTTCTTAAGACTATGCATAGATTATAGGGACTTGAATAGAGCCACAATAAAGAATAGGTACCCGATACCTAGAATAGATGACCTATTTGATCAAATGAAGGGAGAAACGGTTTTCTCAAAGATTGATCTATGACCTGGATACCACCAATTGAGGATTAAGGAAGGTGACATCTCAAAAATGCATTTCGAACATAGTTTGGGCACTACGAATTTGTAGTTGTTCCATTTGGTTTGATCAATGCACCAGTAGTATTCATGAGCCTCATGAATGGTGTGTTTAGGAAGTATTTTGACCAATTTGTGCAAGTCTTCCTGGAAGACATTCTTGTGTATTCCAAGAATGAAAAGGAGCATGAAAAGCACCTAAGTGTTGTAATGACTTGCTTAAGGGGAAATCAATTGTATGGAAAATTGACAAAACGTTCCTTCTTTCAGAAGAAAGTTCATTATCTTGAGCATATCATTTCAGGAGAGGGGATTTTAGTTGACCCAGAAAAGGCAAAGGCCATAATGGATTGGGCAGTACCAAAAAATGCTCATGAGGTGCATAGTTTTATGGGGCTAGCAGTTTATTATCACGGGTTTGTGGAAGGATTTTCAAGGATTGCAAAATCCATCACCACACTACAACGAAAACGGTTCAGGTATGAATGGACATATGAATGTGACACTGATTTCACCTAACTAAAGAGGTTACTAACTAGTGCACTAATCCTTTGAGTACTGAACATGGGAAAAGACTTCACTGTCTACACCGATGCTTCGAAGCAAGGATTGGGAGAAGTATTGATGCAAGAAGGCGGCCTAATAGCTTACACATATAGAAAATTGAAGAAACATGAAGAGTTGTATGCTACACGTGACTTAGAGTTATCAGCAGTGATGTTAGCTATGAAACTGTGGAGACACTACCTTGTTGGGAGAAGATTTGAGTTAAGAACAAATCATCAAATCTTCAAGCACCTCTTCACTCAAAGGGATTTGGATGCTAGACAAAGGTGGTGGAGCGAATTAATGAGTGAGTATGATTTTGAGATCTCATACATTAAGGGAAAAGAGAATGTGGTGGCCGATGCACTAAGTAGGAGGCCATGAACCTTCTCCCTAGTATCCTTGAGGGTCAATTTGAGGGAACATGTGTTGGAGAAACTCTTTGAAGATACTTGGTATATAAAGGTTATATCAACACTCCAGAGTGGGAAGCAGATAAAACCAAAGTTTGAGGGATATGTCCTTGAACTAGATGGATTATTGAGATTTCAAGGGAGAATGCACATACCTAAGGAAGGGGGTATAAGAAGGACCATCCTCGAAGAGTCACATAGAGCACTCTATTGTGCACATCCTAGAGTGAAGAAGATGTATGCGGACATGAAGAAACTCTTCTTTTGGGCAGGCATGAAGCACGACATAGTCCAATTTGTCGCCAAATGTCTTGAATGTCAACGAGTGAAGGCTAATCATCGCCATCCAACAGGACTCCTACAACCACATGACATCCCTATGTCTAAATGGGAGGTCATTTCTATGGATTTTGTTGTGGGTTTTCCACTCACGTCACAAAGGCACAATGCTATATTGGTTGTAGTTGATAAATTGACCAAAATTTCCCATTTCATCCCAGTAAGAGACACTTACGATGTTATTGATGTGGCACGAGTTTTTATAAGTGAAGTTATTCGACTACATGGGTTACCCACAAAGATCATTTCTGATAGAGACTCTCGATTTACATCTAGGTTTTGGACAAGTTTGCAGTCAGCACTAGGGACTCAGTTGAACCTGAGCACTGCATATCATCCAGAAACAGATGGGAAGACTAAAAGAGTAAATTAGGTTATGGAAGACATGCTTAGAATGTACGTCATGGATAATCAGACTCAGTGGGAAATGTACTTACCATTGGTAGATTTTGCCTATAATAAGAGTTACCACAATTCAATCGGCATACCTCCTTATCTAGCTCTATATGGGAGGCCATGTAGGACACCATTGAGTTAGGAAAAGTTGGAGGACCGAGTAATAGTTGGGCCAGAATTAGTTCAAGAAATGGAGGAATAGGTAAGATAGATTTGACAAAGGTTAAAGGAAGCACAAGATAGCCAAAAGAGTTATGTTGATTCACATAGGACTTATCAACGTTATGAAGTAGGAGACCAGGTTTTTATTTGTGTCCGAACCAACAAAAGCACCATTCTGTTTGGGAAAGGGACGACGTTGTCACCTCGTTTTGTAGGACCTTTTAGAATCAAGGAGAAGATTGGACCCGTTGCTTATCGTCATGTATCTATTTTACAACATTATGTTTCTGATGATTCTCATAAACTGGATTGGAGGGAATTGCAGGTCTCAAACATGGGAACCATAATGGTTGAACCATTACACATATTGGACCGTAGGGTTTGACAGCTTAGACGTCACATGGTGGACAAGGTTAAAGTCTAGTGGGGCAAGTATAGCCCAAGATCTGCTAAGTGGGAGGATGCAGAGACTATACGTCGTGACTACCCCTCACTTTTTTAGCATCTGTGATGCTCATTTTGACATAGATAGCTACCTATGCTAAGGCTCTATTTGCAATTCCATGTTAATTATTTATGAACGGCATGTAAGATTGATGCATTTACTTGGATATGTGAAACTACTTATATAAATCATTAGATGGATTAGGTATTGATGATTGAAATGTTTGACATATGACCTAAAGTACAACTTATTAGGTTATGATTTATCTAGTGCATGACTTATCAGAGTTATTGTTGTTTCATGTATGGCTTAAGTGGATATGATTTATTTAATGAATGACTTAGTGAAATTATGATTTATCTAATGTAAGATTTATTTCTATTATGAACTAGAAAATTGACACGTGGATACTAGACTTAATAACATGATGTTTAAGATCACTTATTTATATAAATTTTGTTGTTATATACTTGCATGAATGAGAACTAACCTGTAGATTGAAAAGAACTATATAATAACCAAGATATACTCTTCCATTGGGGAAGGTCAAGACATCTAATAAAGAAATGTATGATGTACATTTTTCTATTAAATTTTGTATATACATGATATGCACTCTTATGACATGGGGAAAATGTAAATGGTAGGTGAGAAGATTACCTGACTAGATCATTTGATGACAAGTATCCAACTAGCGCTGTAATGTGTTCCATATTAGAGTGTTGACCCTAGTTGTGAGGAGGGGTGGAGGTATTTCCCACCATGTAACCTCCAAACCTAGAATCGTAGGAGGGTAGTGATGAACACACTCCCCTAGACGTGTGACGATAATTGCCAATTTCATGTTGGGGAAGTTAGGTGTAATATTCCTAATTAGCCATGGCTAATTGGAATATTCGATTTTTGTCCAAATTTTGCCTTCTATAGTTATTTGTAAGTAAAAAGTGAGGAAGGGCGACATAACTCACTTTTAGAATAAAAAAGTCACTTCCTAGTAGCACAATGTTGTGACTTAAAGGGGAGCCAAGGGGACCAAAGGGGGACGCAGAAATGAAGCCCACGCAAATACATGGGGGGACTGCGCAGGCGGGAAGACACACATGGCAAGAGGGGAATCACACAGGAGGAGGTGAGCCTTGGGATGGAGAGAGGAAAAGGTTATAAATGAGATAGGAGCCCCCTCATTTTGATCATTCTATTATGAGCATTTTTGATAGTCATTTTGACTTGGAGCACGCTGGCTGTTTAGCTAGTCTGCAGCACTGTTTAGCGCATTGAGTGTCTCCGTTCGGAGATCTCGCCCTTAGCCCAGGGGGACTTTGAGTGCCTGCTTGGGCAAGGTGTTCACATTCGCATTTCAGCAGTAGTTTCATCAGCCTTTTCATAGCAGTAGTGGTAGAATTTTTGAGGAATGCGCAACACTAGGAGAGGGACGCAATTCTGAAGGATTGCGCAGTACTGTGAGAGGGACGCAATTCTGGGTTGAGGGTTTGCAGGAGGTTTGGTGCTGAGAGATAGAGCAGGGGATCAGCCCTTGCATATTGAGGAGTTTTGGCTGGGGTTTCAGGTAGGTTTCTAGAGTATCCCATTGAGTGGCAGCGCAGAGCAGTGAGGAACTGCGCAGAACCCCAAGGGGGTGATTTTCGGGGGTCGACCATTCCACGAGAGCTTTCTGGGTTTTTCTAGGTTTCTTGAGTAGAGTCTGATTCCAGAGTTTCAGCCTTTTCTGAGGAGGGGAGCAGCCCCAAATCCTCACTTGATTCCTAGCAGCAGCAGTAGTATAGCAGTTTCCCAGCAGCTTAGACGCAGATCAGAGAGGGGCCATTCCTTCACTATTCTGAGTGTGTTTCTTCACTTGCCTAGTGCAAGTAGAGGTGCCATCTTCCTGATCACCTCCTTTACTCATTTTATTACTCAGTATAATAAAATGGCTTAGCATTCTCTCTGCATTTCTTGTGTATCTGCTTATGGTTTATTTGATATATATCTTATCACTGTTATTTGTATCTCTTGAGCATTTTTTGCTATTATACCACTTGTGTGTGTTTCTATTATACTCTTAGAAATAGTCTGGAAAGGGCCAGGTAGCCTCTGAATCTCGTCCTCTTTTTAGAGGTGACATATCTGGTAAATGCCCTCCCACTCCATCTCTGGTTGGAGTTTTCTTGTTTTTGAGGTATATTCCTGATAAGGGATACTACAATGGTATCAGAGCATAGATCTGGCTGAGCCTGTGGAGCTAGTAATCTATGACACCGAGGAAAAAACCCTATATCTGTTACAGAGGTCAGAGATATAGAGACTTTGGGCGTAGGTTGGAGAAAACTTACGGAGAGGGAGACTGAGTTTTGGTAGTAGACACAGAACAGGAGGAGCCCATAGTGAATGCAAAGAAGAGGGAGCCTGTGGTGGACGCAGAGCAGGAGGCTCCAATGGCAAATGATGACGTGAAGAGATTTGCAGATATGTTCCTCAAATTAGTGCAGGATCTGTCGAGACACATTGAGGTGATGGGGCAAAGATTCATGGTAGTAGAGGCCAGATAGCGTGAGAGCCCATGGGTTTTCTAGGTTGGTGAGGGATCGGGCACATCCCACCATTTTCCAGAGCAACGTGATACTGCACAGCACGTGGCCTCACATGCCCTACACGCTCTACCATGCCCACTTTCTTGGGAGCAGACACAGGGACCATAGCCCAGCAGGAGGCAGAGCCCAGACATATGGGTGATTATTTTGCAGAGTACCAGGCCTATGGGCAGGAGTTCAGGGATGCCCTCTCATTCAGAGATTTTGTTCAGCTCCAGTGGGATAGTAGACCCCGCGACCATCACAAAGGGTACCGGCATTACCATGATGGTGACACCCACCGTGCAGCAAGTAGATTCCACTTGCCTATGTTTGATGGTTCATCAAATAGTTCAGCAAAGTCTTGGGTGGAGAAGCTGGACATTTATTTCCAGCTTAACTAGATGTCGGAGACAGAGGCCATCAAGGTGGCAACATTGCATTTGGATGGTGAGGCCCAGGATTGGTGGTTTCATGGGATGGTTACACTTAGGCATTCTACAGTGATGACCTATGTTGAGTTTACCAGGAGATTGATGGAGCGATTTGACTGGAGGGATCCAGCGCAGCATTTTGTTGAGCTGACGAGGCTCAAACAGATAGGGAGCCCAAAAACTTACATTGCAGATTTCTTGAGGGTCTCCATGATGGTGCTAGACCTATCCACGGTGTGGAGGGTCTATATGTATGTTTAGGGGTTAGAAGAGCCACTTCGAGGTCTAGTCTGATGCACTAGACCAGCCACACTCCAGGATGCTATCAATAGGACCCGGGACTTACAGGATGTCTTACCCAAGACCCGGACACCTTACTCCCAGAGACAAACTTTCCAGTCTAAGGGGAAGGACGTGCGGATTCCACCACCAAAGGGGAATCCAGGACAAGTACAACTTGATGATGATGCCAGGAGGGAGCTGAAGAAGAAGTGGTTGTGCTTCACATGTCAGGAGTCGTGGGCACCGGGACATAGATGTGCTACTGGAAAAGCACATTTTATTGAGGTCTTCTCTGAGAGCAGTGGAGAAGAGGATGACGAGGATGATGGGGAGGCCGGAGATAGCCATGCCATGTAAGGACCTTTACCACCTTCACTCCCAGTAGCAGGAGGTGCATCTTTTGCACCCACCAAAGGGGCCCTTGCAGCATTGCGAGGAGTTCCCAAGTATCTAACGCTACGCATACGAGGGACAGTACATGGCCAGCGGGTATCAGTTCTGGTTGACAGTGGGGCAACCCACAACTTCATCGATGCAAAGATGGTTGAGTGGAGAGGTATACAGACAGAGAGCTTCGATGGGTTTTCATTCTTGGTCCCAGGAGATCAGACCATGACGTGTGCTCGTTATGTTCCAAAGCTTTTAGTGACGATGGGCACCTACACATTGACTGACCACTTTTTCGTGGTCGATATTCTGGACACCAACATGTTATTAGGTGTTCAGTGGCTTATCACTCTATGGAAGTTCAAGACGGATTGGAAGACCCTAGAGATGGAGTGGGATGATGAGAAGACAGGGAGGCATGAGAAGATAAGGGGACAACACACATATCTGCCTCAGAATATTTCGGCTCACCAGATGGAGGAAGTCTTTTGGAAGGGAGACATAGAGTGGGCATTGGAGCTGCATGCATCAGAGGCAGGGACTATAGGGCAGTTGGTACATCCAGAGATATAGTCCATCTTTGATCAGTATGCCATAGTGTTTGGGGAGATTCCACCAGGACAGCCACTGGATCAGGGGTTTGAGCACACCAATGGGCTAGAGCAGGGCATACAAGCAATGATCACCACCCCCTCTAGGCACCCCAAGGCCTATCGGGATGATATTGAGAGGGTTATCCAAGAGTTGCTGGCCCTTGGGCACATTCGACCGAGCACGAGTCCCTTTGCTTCTTCTGTGGTGTTGGTGAAGAAGAAGGACAGTACACTGATGCTGTGCATTGACTACAGGGCCTTGAATAAGAAGAATCTGAAGAACAGGTACCCCATACCCAGGATCGATGAGTTGATGGATGAGTTAAGAGGGGCACGTTTCTTCTCAAAGATTGATTTGAGATCGGGGTACCATCATATTTGTGTGAGGGAGTAGGACATTCCCAAGACCGCCTTCAGGTGCCACTATGGGCACTTTGAGTTCTTAGTGATGACTTTTGGGCTCACAAACACCCCAGCTACATTTCAGTCCTACATGAATCACATCTTCCGTAGTCAGTTGAGGAAGTTTGTGTTGGTATTCTTCGATGATATTCTCATTGACAGCAGGACTTGGGAGGAGCATCTCCAGCACATTGAGACAGTATTGCATATCTTACAGGAGTAGCAGTTCTATGCCAAACTCTCCAAGTGTGAGTTTGGATTGACAAATATGTTGTATCTGGGACACATCATAGGGGTGGAAGGAGTGAGGGTCCACGAGGAGAAGATCAAGGCCATCAGAGAATGGCAGGAGCCGAGAAACATGACAAAACTTAGAGGATTCATTGGCATTTTTACTTACTACCGGAAGTTCGTCAAAGGTTTCTCACAGCTTGCTGCACCCTTGACAAATTTGGAGAGGAAGGGGGCATTCAGTTGGTCGGACACAGCGCAGCAAGCCTTTGACAGGTTCAAGGAGGTTATGAGTAGCTGCCGAGTGCTTTCATTTCCAGATTTTACGCAGCCATTTGTTTTGGAGTGTGATGTGTTGGGAGAGGGGATCGGTGCAGTATTGATGCAGGGATGTCACCCTTTAGCCTTTGAGAGCTGGAAGCTCCTTCTGCACAAGAGGTTGTATTCTATATATGACAAGGAGATGCTAGCCATCATGCATGCATTGGCTAAGTACCGGTAGTATTTGGTGGGAAACAGGTTCAGGGTGAGTACTGATCACAAGAGCCTCAAGTTCTTTTTGGAGTAGAAGCAGTTACAAGAGAGGCAACAGAAGTGGATCAGTAAGATCCAAGCCTATGACTTTGACATTGAGTATTTCAAGGGTAAGAACAACGTGGTAGAAGATTCCCTTTCACGTAGACTAGCCATGTTGTCTCTTATGAGCTTGGATCAGACTGGAGGGCTCGACTCTTAGTAGAGTACTCCAAGGACAGGTTTGCATGTGAGATTCTGGACGGGCAGGTTGCAGATGACAGGTATAGGGTGATCAATGAGATCATCTATTACAGGGATCAGATCTTCTTGACTGAGGGGTCTCAGCTCAAGAAGAAGATACTCCAGGCATCACATGACTCACCATTGGTAGTCCATCAGGGGTTTACCAAAACCTACAGGGCCATTAGAGAGAGGTTCTCATGGAAGGGCCTTAAGGAGGACGTACTCTAGCATATCAGGGAGTGCGATGTTTGCCAGAGGAACAAGGGGGAGATGAGCCATCCCACGGGATTATTGCCACCTCTTCTCATTCCAGAGGGGAAATGGGAGAGTATTTCGATGGACTTCATCACAGGGTTGCCCATGGTACAGGGCAAGGATTGCATCTTTGTCATCGTTGATCAGACAACAAAGTACGCACATTTCTTTGCCATATCTGCACATTATACAGCAGCACAGGTGGCCGAGATGTTCTTCAGGGAGATCTTCAGGCTATATGGTCTTCCTAAGACCATCGTCAGTGATAGGGACAGCCGTTTTATGGGCGAGTTTCGATAGGAGCTTTTCCGATTGGTGGGGACAGAGTTGACACCAAGTACCAGTTATCACCCATAGATGGATGGGCAGACAGAGATAGTTAACAAGTGGCTAGAGGGCTACTTGCGTAACTATGTCAGCGGGCAGCAGTGAACATGGCTGAAGTGGCTGCATCTGGGGGAGTACTGCTACAATACTTCACATCACATGTCCATTGGTATGTCACCATTCTATGCCTTGTATGGGTATCATCCTTTATCTTTAGTTGATGTGATGTTTGGTGATAGTAGGGCTCCTACAGCCAAGATTTGGATCCAAGAGAGTCAGGATATCCTCCGAGCTCTCAAGGATAACATGGCTACAGCGTAGAATCAGCAGAAGATGTATGCCGACAAGAGTTAGGTGGAGAGACAGTTCGAGGTAGGGGACATGGTCTACCTATGATTATAGCCATACCGATAGTCGTCACTAAAGAAGAAGGCATCTGAGAAGCTCAAGCCCCACTTTTATGGGCAATACAAGGTGATACGCAGGATTGGGTAGGTTGCATATGAGTTGGAGCTGCCCTAAGGCAGCAAGATTCATAACATATTTCATGTATCATTCCTGAAAAATGCATTGGGGTAGCAGGTGATGGTGACAGATGAGCTACCACCCATGGATGACGAGGAGCATTTGGTATTGCAGCCAAAGGCTATCATTGATACCAGGGAAAGGCAGCTGCAAAGTAGGACAGTTCGGGAGTTCTCGGTAAGATGGAAGAATTTGCCGGATGGGGATGCCACTTGGGAGAGTGAGAAGATCTTACAGCGTCCATCACTTTAGTTTCTTTAGGACAAGCAACATTTTTCCAGGGGAGACTGTAATATTCCTAATTAGCCATGGCTAATTGGAATATCTAATTTTTGTCCAAATTTTGCCTTCTATGGTTATTTGTAAATAAAAAGTGAGGAAGGGGGACATAACTCACTTTTAGAATAAAAAGTCACTTCCTAGTATCACAACATTGTGACTTAAAGGGGAGCCAAGGGGGCCAAAGGGGGACGCAAAAATGAAGCCCATGCAGATACATGGAGGGACTGTGCAGGAGGGAAGACACACGTGGCAAGAGGGGAATCACGCAGGAGGAGGTGAGCCTTGGGATGGAGAGAGGAAAATGTTATAAATGAGATAGGAGCCCCCTCATTTTGATCATTCTGTTATGAGAATTTGTGATAGTCATTTCGACTTGGAGTACGCTGGCTCTTTAGCTAGTCTGCAGCAATGTTTAGTGCATTGAGTGTCTCCGTTCGGAGATCTCACCCTTAGCCCTGGGGGACTTCGAGTACCTACTCGGGCAAGGTGTTCCCATTGGCATTTCAAAAGTAGTTTCATCAGCCTTTTTGCAGCAGTAGTGGTAGCGTTTTGGAGGACTACACAGCACTAGGAGAGGGATGCAGTTCTGAAGGATTGCGCAGTACTGTGAGAGGGACGCAGTTCTAGGTTGAGGGTTTACAGGAGGTTTGGTGCTGAGAGATAGAGCAAGGGATCAACCCTTTCATATTGAGGATTTTTGGCTTGGTTTCAGGCAGGTTTCTAGAGTATCCCATTCAGTGGCAGCGCAGAGCAGTGAGGGACTGGGCAGAACCCCAAGGGGGTGATTTTCGAGGGTCAGCCATTCCACGAGAGCTTTCTAGGTTTTTTTGGGTTTCTTGAGTAGAGTCCAATTCCAAAGTTCCAACCTTTTCTAAGGAGGGGAGTAGCCCCAAATCCTCACTTTATTCCTAGTAGCAGCAGTAGTATAGCAGTTTCCCAACAGCTTGGACGCAGATCAGGGAGGGGCCATTCCTTCACTATTATGAGTGTGTTTCTTCACTTGCCTAGTGCAAGTAGAGGTGCCATCTTCCAGATCACCTCCTATACTCATTTTATTACTCAGTATAATAAAATGGCTTAGCATTCTCTCTGCATTTCTTGTGTATCTGCTTATGGTTTATTTGATATATATCTTATCACTGTTATTTGTATCTCTTGAGCATTTTTAGTTATTATACCACTTGTGTGTGTTTCTATTATACTCGTAGACAGAGTCTGGAAAGGGCCAGGTAGCCTCTGGATCTCATCCTCTTTTTAGAGGCGACATATCTGGTAAATGCCATCCCAGTCCATCTCTGGTTGGAGTTTGCTTGTGTCTGAGGTATATTCCTGATAAGGGATATTACAATAGGTCAATATAGTCGACACTTCTACCATATTGGTTTTATCAGTGGTTAGATTGGTATAGCTGATGCCATAGTATATGTCAGTAGAGGATGGATAGGGTGGGAGTGGAAGCAGGTTAGGAAGGATAAGTGGATATAAATTAGTTGGAGACTCTTGATGGGAAGTGGTATCATTGTTTGACTTACTTAATTTTACTACTATAACTCTCTCTCTATTTTTGTTATGCCTTATTGTCCAACTTCTTTCGAACTCCTTGTATCTTTTTCACTCTAACTTTGGGATGAAGTTTTCTGAAGGAGGGGTGTATGTAATGCCCTACTTGATATTATCATGCTAATTTTTATTAGTGTTTAATTAACCTAAAAATATTGACTTATAATTATCAAGAAATATTGGTATATACCTACATTTGTAAAATTGTAATTCTATTTTACTAATATGACTTTTATTATTGTTATTATTCGATCCCCAACTTGACATCTTCTCAAATTTACTTTTGGATAGGATATGGTCTCCTCCAATTTATTTCCAAATTTAATATCCATATCCCAAGATGTCTTTTCAAATCTAGTTTTGAGAAGATATGGTCTTCTCCAATTAATTTCCAAATTAAATATCCATATCCCAATGTGTCTTGTCAAAATCCACTTAGGAGAAGATGTGGTCTTCTCCAATTTAATTCTAAATTAAATATTCATAGTTTATTCCCAAAATGTCTTTTCAAATCTACTTTGAATAAGATATGATAAGAAAAGTCAAGGATACTCAATGAAATGATGAGGGGGTAATCATGACATTAATGATAGGTGGATGTGGTGGATGGGAAGAAGAGACATAAAAGGGGAAGGATGATGAGAGGAGAGGGGGGTTCCTTGAGTTTTGGTTTTGGAGGATTTTTTTTTGGGGGAGGAAAGGGGAGAAAGAGAAGGGAGAGAATGGAGAGATAAATGAGGGAAAACAAACTTGGATCTGAAGAGTGTTTGTTTAACTTGGACACACTACATCTTGTTGGACTTGGGCACGGAGGGCTAGGAAACCTATGGAGGTTCCCTAGGTGAGGAAATCATTCCTAGTTGGATGGGAGGTAAATTCAGTTGGGTAGTTGAGAGGAGCATCCCAACATAGTCAAGAGCATCTTAACCAAGCTATTGGAACAAGTATTCTTTCATTCATTGATTACTTATGTAAATGGTTGAAATGAGATTTTTACTTGTTTAATATGTTGTAAATAAATTTTAATTGTATATTATCATCAAATAAATGTTGATTTATAAATAAGTTATTTTCTTTCTTGTTGTGTTTAAATTAAATAAATTTAGTTTTTAGTTAGAGGACCCTAGGATGGATCTTCACAAAATACAAATGACATGATATGTTGATTTAAATGTTTATTTTTAAATAATGAAAGAAGAAATTATTTTTGGTATGTTAATTCTTTTAGAAATATGTTAAAGGATGATATGTGAGGTTAACTCTTAACTTTCAGTGTTGAAGTGTTGAGATAAATAGTGATAGAATTAATAGGGCGTTGCTAAGGGGCTCAAGAGGTGAAGGAAAATAGGAGTGAATCTCTGAGGGTGCTAAGAGAGAAATTGATCCAAGGTTTGGGGAAATGTGGAGGCTCAATGGACATAAATGTTGCAGTATTAGAAAATGAAATTGTTGTTACTTATATTTGTTTGTTGCAGGTAAAGAAAATCAGGTGATAGGACAAAGGCCTTGTGGTCAGTGAAAGAAGCAAGAGGATTAATTAATAGGGTGTTGCTAAGGGGTTTAGGAGGTGAAGACAGATAGGAGTGGATCTCTGGGGGTGCTAAGAGATAAATTGATTCAAGGTTTGGTGAAAAGTGGAGGCTCAATGGACATAAATGTTGGTGTATTAGAAAATGAAATTGTTGTTGCTTATATGTGTTTGTTGTTGGTAAAGAAAATAAGGTGATAGGACAAAGGTGGACAAAGCGCCTTCTAGTCATTGAAAGAAGTAAGAGGATTTTCTAAGTGGAGACTACATAGATGAAATAAATGAAACATAAAACAATTACTCAAATAATTTCCCTAAATCAAGATTGAAAGAAGCAAGAGGATTTTCTGAGTGGATACTACACAGATGAAATAAATGCAACATAAAAAAATTGCTCAAATAATTTCCCTAAATCAAGATTGTACCAAGCAACTGTACATAGGGCTTACTACTATGAGAAAAGTGTGTTTTAGAAGAAGTAGACTACAAAGAAGTATATATATATATATAATACCAAGCTCAGAGATTGGTGCTTATGTTTAGGTTAAATGTGTAGGCTTGTAGAATATAAATACTTTGTTTGTTAGGTTAAATGTGTAGGCTTGTAGAAAATAAATACTTTGTTTATAATCCAAGCATAAATAGTCCTGAACAAAAGAGGGTTAGTGCTAAGAAGACCAAAAGCTAAAAAAATTCTAACCTTTAGGTGGTTGGGTTGGTGCTAAGAAGACTAGAAGCTAAAAAATGTCGAACCTATAGGGGCTTATGTTTAGTTTAAATTTGTAGGCTTGTAGAAAACAATAGTATGAGAAAAGTGTGTTTTAGATGCAATAGACTATATATATATATATATATATATATATATATATATATATATATATATATATATATATATATATATATATATATATATATATATATATATATATATATATATATAATACCAAGGTCATAGGTTGGTGCTTATGTTTAGGTTAAACTCGTGTAAGCTTGTAGAAAACGAATACTATTTTTGTTAGGTTAAATGTGTAGGCTGGTAGAAAACAAATACTTTATTTATAAAGCACTAATAGTCCTACAAAAATTAGGGTTAGTTCTAACAAGACTAGAAGCTAAAAAACATAGAACCTATAGGTTCTTATGTTTAGTTTAAATGTGTAGGCCTGTAGAAAACAAATACTTTGTTTATTAGGTTAAATGTGTAGGCTTGTAGAAAACAAATTCTTTGTTTATAATCCAAGCATAAGTAGTCCTGAACAAATGAGGATTAGTGCTAAGAAGACCATAAGCTAAAAAATGTAGAACCTATAGGTGCTTATTTTTTGTTTAAATGTGTAGGCTTGTTGAAAACACATACGTTATTTATTAGGTTAAATATCCAAGCATGAAGCTAAAAAATGTAGAACCTATAGGTGCTTATGTTTAGTTTAAATGTGTACGCTTGTTGAAAATAGATACTTTGTTTATTAGGTTAACTATCCAAGCATAAATAATCCTGAACAAATGAGGGCTAGTGCTAAGAAGACCAGGAGCTAAAAAATGTAGAACCTATAGGTGCTTATGTTTATAGTTGCTTATGTTTAGTTTAAATGTGTAGGCTTGTAGAAAGCAAGTACTTTGTTTATTAGGTTAAATGTGTAGGCTTGTAGAAAACAAATACTATGTTTATAATCCAAGCAAATGTAGAACCTATAGGTGCTTATGTTTAGTTTAAATGTGTAGGCTTGTAGAAAACAAATACTTTGTTTATTAGGTTAAATGTGTAGGCTTGTAGAAAACAAACACTTTGTTTATAATCCAAGCACAAATAGTCATGAACAAATGAGGGTTAGTGCTAAGAAGACTAGATAGGTGCTTATGTTTAGTTTAAATGTGTAGGCTTGTAGAAAACAAATACTTTGTTTATAATACAAGCATAAATAGTTGTGAACAAATGAGGGTTAGTGCTAAGAAGACTAGAAGCTAAACAATGTAGAACCTATAAGTGCTTATGTTAGCTGAAAAATGTAGAACCCCTATAGCTCTGAGTAATAAAACCTTTAAAATAAAAATATTTTTAGATCAAGTGACACCAATTTATCCATAAGTATAATATGAATATAAGACATAATTTTTACAAATACATAAATAAATATATATATTATGTAACTCTACATATGAATCGAAATCCGACCATAGGAGGAAAAGAAACCCTCGCACATAAGTACACAACTTTTTCTTAAAAAAATAAAATTTACACAATAAATTGTCTACAAGGGTTTTGGAATTGCCCTTAAATGGTATGTGCATCATATATAAATAAAGAGAAACATGACTACATAAATATTAAAAAGGTTATATGACGAGTTGTAATGCTAATGTAAAGTGAGAAACCAAGACAAATAGAGACAATGTTTTTCCAACAATTTTTTCACTCAAAGACTTGACACCAAGACTTGGCGCCCTTGTTGGATACCTATACTAAAGTTGATTAGAGCTATTAAGAGGAAAGGAATTAAGTAATAAGGGTTTTTAAAAGAAAAATTCTTACCTATAGATGACCGAGCACAGTCCTCATTTTTCTTATAAGGGAAAACTAGTAATTAGTCCTAAACGACAATTCTCATGAAGGAAATAGTAAGAATACAAAAACACTTGCAAGATACTGAAGTTAGAATTAAGGTTATTTAAAATATCACCCTAAAGAAAACTCACTAGCTAAATCCTTGGAAGAGGTCGGAATTGTTCCCAAATTCTTTGTAGAAGTTTAGTGTCATAGCTAAGAAACCCTCAAGCGTAGAGTTAGAACTAGAACAAATATGGAAAAGGAAAAAGCACTAGTTAGCATATACAATTGAAGATGACATCAAAACAAAACTCCACTCCAAAGAATCACCATAAGAGAACACAAAAATTCTGGAAAATCTACCCATAATTCTATCTTGTGCAACACCATAACCATACTTGCAACCATATTTAAATCCATAAGGTTTACTCAAGCAAAGCCAATAAGAATTTGGTGGTACTTCCTTCAAAGAAAAGGAGACAAAACCCTTGTTTCATTGGGGTTCCAAATAAAGTCGCAGAGCATGTTTCACCACAAGAGAAACAACACAATGAATACATGATGATGGGGCTTGGAGGGGTAATTACCCTAACCATCACTTAATCAATCTCCACCATCTATCAATCAAGATTGGATATACGTTGTTGATTCTACTACTTGGTTAGGATTTCCTATAGGCAACGTGGACCCAAGCCACAACCCAAGTCCACGTGATCACTTCTATGTGGCAACCGTCATAGATGGAGGGTATAATTTTAATTTTATAAAATGCTTATAAAATATACAACCTTGCCATACAAAAGGTTGGTGAACACAAATTAACCCAAAGAGTATATATATATATATATATATATATATATATATATATATATCACGTTGGTGGTATATAGTATTCTGAAAGTAAATAGTTTATATCATTATATATAGTACTTTGAAAGCCAATTGTTTATACGATTCTCAAAATGTAAAAGATGCATGTAGATATGGGGAACAAAAGGTATTGCCTACCATAGTTATATGAGGCCTACCATATGTAAAGGAATATATCTATATGTGTGTGTGTGTGTGTGGGGTGAAAAGAGTATGTATATGGTGAAAACAATAAAAGGAACCTGCATGTATAGTTAAGGAGAAAAACATGAAAAAATCAATAGTTAAAAGAGAAGGAAAGAACATGTCGTGATACATTAGAGTTTCACCATAATTCAAACTTAAGCTAGAATTTAAGAGTATGTATAAACATTTTGTAATGAATTTCCATAGGAGCAGAGTAAAATCAACAAATTTTATTTGTATACAATAAGTAATGCATGTTTGAATATCTCACACGATGATCATAAAGAATGATGGAATTTTATAATTTTGTGAAGCGTTACCTTGTAAAAAAATATTTATCATGCCAATTTCTAGGACAAAAATGCACATTTTATGCATAAAAATGGAAGAGATGTTATGGTATCATAGAAAGTCAAGTTACAATATTATGGCCTTTGAGTTGACTATGCTTTTTATAAATTAATAAGTGTTTGTGTTTATAGAGCGAATAATAGAAATTTGTATAGGATGAGCATAATGGTTGAACCATAAGGACATACACATATTGTGGAAGAAGAAATTTATGTGCATTTGGGACAACAAGCACAAGTACCCACTAGAGAGCTATTAAACATGATGAAAAATTTACAGACATAGCTATTAAATCTATGTGCAAGTCATGAGTAGCTACTGAAAGCTAATGCTAAACATGAGTAACTTATTAAGAATCTAACTGAAAAATCAAATCCCAAAATAGTAGAAATAGTGAGGTATGAGGAAAACCAAGGTGAGACATCTAAGCATAAAAATACGAAGGAGATGGAAAATAGGGAGGAAATCTATGAGGAAGGGGAGGAGCATAGTTCATCGAAAGATCATACAAAACCAAGGAAGATGCCTAAAGGAGAACTCCGTGGAGAATTTAAAATATCGGACCCCCAACTTATGATGGGGAGATGGAAGAAGTAGCTAAAGTATGGCTCCTTAATATTAATAAATACTTTCAAGTGTATGACTATTCTACAACGTTAAAAATCAACTTGGCTACTTATCAGTTTTAGGGAAAATCCTCCCTGTGGGAGGAAATGAAAATATTTCTTAAGTTAGAAGGTAGAGATATTGAGTGGGAGGAATTCCAACGGTTATTTAAAGGAAAGCACTTGATTGAGCATTATTTTAATGATACAACTTAAGAATTCCATGTTCTAAAACTAAGCCATATGTCGATGGAAAAATTAGTAACCAAGTTTACTCATCTATTACGCTATGTGCCATACCTGAAAGAAGAAAGAGAAAAAGTACAATGTTTTCTAAACTACCTTCCACTTTTTTAAGAGTGAATCAAATATGAAAATCAAAAGACTATGGACGAAGCCATTAGGAAAGCCATAATTTTCTACCAACATGCCAATAAAATAAATGAAGATATGAAAACACGGTTTAATAAGAATAAGGACAGAATGGATCGGGGTGGAAACGTGTAAAATTGGGGCCATTTAAACAGCCTCGTAAAGCTAGTCATAACCAAAATTTTAGCAGAAACAAAAACCAAGCAGTAAGAACACATAACCAAACCCAAGCTGGGTCCAAATAGGAAAAAATCAATAGTAAGGGACTTGATGGTAAATATAGGGAACATTTAAAATGTTAGGGTTACGGAGAACCCCATCTATTGAGAAATTGTCTATATAACACCAGGTCCATGAAGAACCAGTTGAACCTCCAAGAGGCCTCGATTGTCAATAATGTGGCCAGAAATATATCATGCATTAATATAGCTTTGGAAGGTCCCCAAGTAGAGCATCAATCCACCATGGTGGAGATAGAAGGTACTATTTTTAACCAATATATTAATGTACTAATGGACCCTGGTGCTAAATTGAGTTATTTTAGCCCTCGGGTTGTAGAAAATTTTAAGTTTAAATATGAAAAATACAAGAATTCACGGTTGGTTCCACTGGCCACTAGAATGAAAAGAAAGGTTCCTAATAGGATGAAGAAATTCCTAGTTATATTAAATTGAAATCAGACTACCATGAATTTGAATATACTACCATTACGCTCATATGACGTCTTGGTAGGGATGGATTGGCTAGAGGGGAATTAGGGAATTGTTCATTGTTTGGATAAAATTGTCACATGTTTAGCGAAAAATGGAGAAATTTGAATTATAAGGGGTATACCTAGGCCCATTTCTATGTGATAGATATTTGTGCTACAATTAAATAAGGATGCAATGAAGGGATGCCAAATTTTTTCTATTTAGGTGAAGGACCACTCATTAAACAAGAAAATATGTAAGCGAATTAGAAGTTTTCCAAGACTATCAAGATTTATTCCCCGATGAAATTAATGGTCTATGACAAAAAAGGGAGATATATGTTTCCATAAAAATTATACGAGGGGAAACACTATTATCAAAGGATCCTTATCGAATGAGTGTGTTGGAGCTTATGGAGTTAAAGATGCAGTTGTAGGAAATACTAAATAAAAGGTACATTAGACCTATTATGTCACCATGGGGTGCACCAGTCCTTTTTGTCAAGAAAAAAGGATGAAAATTTTAGGTTGTGCATTGATTACTAACAGTTGAACAAGCTGACTATAAAAAATAACTAGCCCTTACCTAGAATAAATGGTTTGTTTAACCAAGATAAGTGGGAAGCAATGTTATCTAAAGTAGACCTTAGATCTGGTTAGTACTAGCTGAGAATTAAATAGGAATACATACCAAAGACAACCTTTCAAACAAGGTATGGACATTACGAATTTACAGTATTACCTTTTGGACTTATGAATGCACTTTCTACCTTCATGTGTTTGGTGAATAGTGTCTTAAATAAATTCTTGGATAAGTTCATATTAATATTTATAGAATATATTTTAATATATTCCAAGACTCGGGAAGAGAACAAGAAGCACCTAGAAATAATGCTACATACCCTATGTGGACACCAGTGATATGCTAAATCTAGCAAGTGTGAATTTTAATAAGATAACATAAAATATCTTGGGCATGTTATTTCAAAATAGAGAATATCAGTGAATCTTGAAAAGGTAAAGGCCATACTCGATTGTCTAGTCTCAAAACATGTGGTGGATATAAGATCATTTATGGTAATTATTGTGTATTACACATATTTATAGAGGTATTCTCTAAGATAGCAAACCCCATAACTTCCTTGCAAAAGAAAGGAGTGAAATTTATGTGGACACAAATATGTCAATAAAGTTTTGAGAAGTTGAAACATTTACTGACTGTAGCACCTATGTTAAAAGTAAAATACCCAGATAAGGATTTTGTAGTATGTACTTATGCTTGATTTTAAGGTATTAGAGGTGTTCTCATGAAGGATGGACACATCATGGCCTATGAGTCTCGTAAATTAAAATAACATGAAAGGAATTATGCAGTCTATGATCTTGAGTTAGTAGAAGTCATCCATTCCCTTAAGATGTGGAGAGCCTACCTAATTAGTAAGAAATTCACTTTGGTTACATATCATATAATGTTAAAATATAATTTCAACCAATGTGGCATGAATGCGAGGGAGGCTAGGTGGCTGGATTTCCTAAGAAAATAAGATTTTGACATAAAACACATAAAAGGGAAAGAAAACAAGGTGATAGATGCACTAAGTCGGAGTTTAAAACAAATATGTGAGGGGATAGTGAGAAAAACATAAACAATTTTTTCTAAACAAATAGAAAACGTAGTGATAAAAGATTAAAATTATAATCAAATTTGTGGTAGTCTAAGGAGTGAAGCTGGTTAAGTAAAGAATTTAATTATGAAAAATAATGAAAAAATATGGTTTGGTGCTCGTGGACTAGACAAATTTCACCTTTCTCGATTGGAGGCACTCACTAGGTGGAAAGATTAAGGGGTTTGGGGCTTAAAACATCTGGAACATTTTGGATAGGAACATAACATTAATTCTTTTTGGAGGAATATTTACAATTATGGAATTTTGCATAAAATCATTTTTGAAAGATGGGGATATATAAACTACATCAGTTGGGAACTTATGATGATCCATTAGTTCTATATCCAGGTTGGATTAGAAATGAGGCATTGGGATTTGATGGTCAGATGGCAAAGACTTGGGATGTTTAAATTCAAAATTTGTATGAAGCGGGGACCAACTTCAGTGACAATATCGAGTCACTCATTTGGAATGGTAGATACTCCCAGAACATATATGTTGAAGAAATATATTTCCATATATTCCCTACATATAAATTGCCTCTAGGTTTGGAATGGAACAGGTTGATATGGAAATGGCACATGCCCCACAAGTTTAAATGTTGTGGTTGGCTAGAGGGACACCACAAGATCCTCACATGGGAAAAGCAAGGCAAGTGGGGTTTTCATGGTCCGAGTAAGTGTTATATTTTTTCCTATAGGATTCATAGGATCACATACATTTATTCCTCAAATTCCTAGGTGTTATCATTAATTGGATTCATGTATTACAGAGATTTAACATTAATGTTGGTTGGATATATTCCACTATAAATGAGTGCATTGTGGACTAGTATAATAACTTAAAGGCTTACAAGTCACTTCCTATCTTTATTTTCTGGGGTATTTGGAGAGTCAAGAGTGAAATTGTTTTTGAAGAAATACCTTTCTATATTGACAAGATTTGCATTAAAAATATTTCTTTTATCACATAATATTATCGAAAACCTGACATTGGGATACAAAAATATTTTCTGCCTCTTGATTGCTGAAAAAAATTCCTTGTTATTTTTTTTATGGGACTACTCAAGATATGGTTTGTGGGTGTGGAGCTTATATTGCCCTGGCTCCTATATTTAATTATAGTTTTAGCTGGAATGGTGGTCTTGGGAACAATTCCAAAGAGGAGATAATGGCCTAATGGTGACTTCTTTATTTTTCACATTGGTTATTTATTTAGATCCTTATCTATCTTTAGAGACTCAAAATTATCTATAGATTGGGTCAACCACAGATCTTATTTTAACGCTACGCTATTATCCAACTAGTTAAAGTGCATTAGGGCCATGTTTGAGCACTTCACTAATCTCACTTTTTCCCATATTTTCCATCTTCAAAACTCCACAACGGACATATTATCTAAGAGGGGACTATCCATGTAAGCGAGAGTGATCAATTTCAAGGTGTACAAATACGATAATTTACTTGGTGAAGGGAACATTCCTCTCACTATATATATGACTTTGATGCTTATTTTTCATTTTCTCATGGGCCTTGGCAACTATGGTTTTTTGTTGTTGTTTTTTTTTTATATATTTATGTTTGTCACACTATGTGCAGTGATATCAGACATACATCTAAGTTTATTCCGCGTCTAGTCATTTTTCTATATGTTTTAATATGTAATATTTAGGACTTACATCAAGGACTGTGATCATATGTTTCCTACATGGTCATTTTTGGATCTATAATAGGCCAAAATATTGGAGGTATTCTCTGGGATACTTTTCCTGTTTGGAAATTTGTAATGTAGTACTGTACAAGGAAAATTTTAGGGGCGAATGTTCGCCCTTTGGCGAAATTAAGGGGTTTTAAATTTTTAGTGGGCGAATATTTTGTATCATAGAACATTTTTACAAATCACCTCAAATAGCCCACCTTATTTTAAGGGAGAGGGTAAAAAAGGTAAATTTAGCCCTTGAAATTAGGAGTTACAACCTTCCATTCGCCCTAATTTTCAAGAATAGGTTTTATTTAAGTGAATCCTATGGGCCAAATACCATATTTATAAAAGAGGTATGGTAAATAAATAAAAATATAAATAAATGAGAGGTATGGTAAATAAATAAAACATTTTTTATATTTACTCCATAAGTCATCTTATATACATGCAAGGGTGTAAACAAATAAAAATATAAGTAAAGTGGAGGTATGGTAAATAAATAAAACGTCTTTTTATACTTACTCAAAAGGTATGGTAAATAAATAAAAATATAAATAAACTAGACGTATGATAAATAAATAAAACCTCTTTTTATATTTAATCCATAACCCTCGTTCTATTTATGAAGGCTAAAAAAAGAGTTTTATTTAAGTGAATCCTATGGGCCAAGTACCATATTTGTAAAAGAGGTATGGTAAATTAATAAAAATATAAATAAACCAGAGGTATGGTAAACAAATAAAATATTTTTCTATATTTACTCCATAAGTCACCTTATATTTACGAACACTCAAAAAATGTGTTATATTTAGGTGAAACCTATGGGCAAAATACTATGGGACAAATACCATGGGCTAGATTATTATTAATACCATGCAAAAAACATTATTAACCCTAATATTAGTATTAATAAAAATAAAAATGGCACATGGTATTGACCCATGGTATTCACTTGGAATGTAGCCTATTTAAATGGGGGAATTAAACCAACATAGATCCATCTTTACTCTGGATCTACTAAGCCTCGAGAGGTATCAAATATCATGATATGAAAACTAACATAGAGTGAAAAATATTTGATCCCTCTCGGGGTATCATGATATGAAAACTAACATAGAGTGAAAAATATTTGATCCCTCTCAGGGCTTGGTGGATCGAGAGTAAAAATGGATGTTGTAATTTAATGTATGTTAAACATTTTAGCTTGGTTAAAATAAAAAATAAAATAAAAATCAAATATTAATTTTATTAATTTTTATAAATTACTAATAGTAATTTTTAAGCTCCAGGTTTATGATAACCCATGGTATTGACCCATGGTAATACCATGGTATTTATGTGAGCATAGACTATTTAAAGGGGAAATTCTATCATCTTAGATCCATCTTAATTCTGGGTCTACCAAGTGCTTAGAGGGATAAATAGATTCCATCCCCCTAAGAGTGGTAGATGTGGATTT
The DNA here is from genome assembly GCA_031772625.1 of Pinus tabuliformis. Classification (NCBI taxonomy): domain Eukaryota; kingdom Viridiplantae; phylum Streptophyta; class Pinopsida; order Pinales; family Pinaceae; genus Pinus; species Pinus tabuliformis. Next base: position 413,813,084 of record CM062805.1, on the reverse strand, counting down.
AAGATGGATATAGGTTGGTTTTTATGATAATGAAGATATTAAATAGACTTAGGAAACTATATTGTAAAAACATCTTAAGGTGAATGGTTAAATCATAGACATTGGACAAGTATATTTGTATACTTTTGTTTTAAAATAAAACAAATCTAGGGCTAAAAGGAATGGATTGATTGCACTAGTCATCCTTCTATAACTTTCCAACATAGGCTAGAGTAAACGAATTGATTGCACTAGTCATCCTTCTATAACTTTCCAACATAGGCTGGAGTAAACAGATTGTAATTTGGGTAATTTTTCTAACTGCAAACATGAACATACTTGTGTATTGGCAGGGTGGTTACGAGGTCCCTAGAAGTGATGAATTTGAATTTTTCTTGGTTTTATATATAGTATTAGGTTTTTTCTCATGCTTTATGTGAATGACATGGGTGAATTTTATCCTACACCCACTAGGTTATCAATATGTAAGTTCGGTAATTTTGATTTCAAAATATATTTTAAAGAAATGTAATGATTTCATTTGTGTATTCAATAAACACAATATTCTAATGGAATTTTGCATTTGTGGTTTACCTATATAGATTCCATGGAGAAGTATTAGTGGTGTGACATCAATTGTCCTCAAGCAGAGGCTTTAGTTTTACTCTTTTCTGGAAGCAAATACTTTCTTCCAACATTTTTGAGTTCCATGAAAAATTTGAAAGTCCTAATAGTATTCAATTATGGGTTCAAGAGAGACATAGTATTCAATTATGGATTAAAGAGATCCACACTGAATGATCTATTGGCCTTATCTTCACTTAGTTTAAGACTATTCACTTGGAGAGGCTACATGTGCCCCCACCTCAAGAGCATAGTAAAGTCATGTAGAACTTAGAGAAGCTATCTTTAAGCTTTTAGTGAGGATTGGAAAAATGTATGGGTTCAATAACACCCAGTCGAGCATTAAGCTTCCAATAATGCTAGATTTTAACCTGGAGCACTTTTGTGATTTGGAGGAGATGCCCCCTTGTATTTGTGACATATCTTCAGTTGTGAATTAGACTATTACTAACTGTCATTTCCTTCGAAAGTTACCTGATGACTTGGGGAACCTCAACTCTTTAAGAATGTTAAGGAAGGAAAGAAAGTACATTATGCTAAGTTCTCTTATGATTTTCAAGTTTTTCTTGGATATCTACAACGTTTCAGGTAGGAAAGTACATTCTGTTAATGAAAATTTGTCTTGATAGAAAGGCCCAATTTCAAATTCTAATGCTTTCAAAAAACATTGTATAACTGTAATGTTTCTAAAAGGAAAGCATATTTTTTCAATTTCAGTATCATGATCCCATATTCCAACTTATTTTTCAGTAACCCATTAGGCTTTGTAGCTTTGAATAAACCCATGTATTTTGATAAGATCCTCTTCCAAATTAGAACGCAGTTTCCTTTTGACAATAACCACATACAATGTCTTGATTTTGTTATTGAGAAAATAGAGGTTGTGAAACACGCCTATGCTACAAGGACTTGATTCATTGATTATGTATCAATTATGGCTCTTGATGTAACAATGTCTTGATTTGGTTGCTTGAAAATAGAGGTTATGCTTTACTATTTCACAGAATTTCTTACAATCTTTCCATAAGTATTGATTTGTAATCTCAGTCACTGAGGGATGATAGTAATGACAAAGGTAATATTCCATGGTTTGAAGTCCCCCTCTTACTAAATATTTAAATATATCAACACAATTTAACTGTTAGTTAAAGGAATTGTATTTGATTTGTAAACAATTCATTGCTTGATTTATAGATTTTGATTTTTTCCCTTTTTTATTTTTTTCTCAGATTTGGTATGAGATATCTTCCAAGATTTGGGTTCCCTAGTTTCCCCACCATAGCTATGAGGTTTAGATGCTATCATTAAATATTCTCGAAACGTTACAACTTTTCCAGTAAGTGTGCTTTGAAACATTGTTGTTGCTTTTCCATGGTGTTAATGCAAATAAGCACTGCAACTAGTGCCATTATTTAGATTAAGTGCCGAAATCTAGGTGGTCTTGTAATGATGGAGTGATTGTTTTCTAGCTACTAAGGCCATATGCATTTTTATCTCTTATGTTGTCCTGAGATATTCAAATTCAGAATAAGAATTGAGGTCTCGTTTCCACTGTAGATTGCAGTCAGTTTCTTGAACATAATATATAGTAGATTATCTTTTACTAATCAACTGTGGATGTGATCCCTCATAGGAAAGGAAATTCAAAGTGACTTTGATTTCACATTGATTTGTCAAAACATCCACATAGGAAAGGAGATTCAAAGTGACACTGATTTCACACTGATTTGTCAAAATGGAGGCAAGAGAAAAGGAAACTTTGTATTCAACAATGCTCTTAATTTCATATGTACATGCACAGACATATTAGTAGAAAATATTGAAGGGTTGCCTAAGTAATATTTTCCATTCCACTACATCCTTAATAGCTTGTAAATAAATAACTCGGAACAATTCATTACACTACTTGTTATTCTTTATTAATTACTGGTTAAGATTTTGATATTGAACTAGCTAATATTTTTCTTCCTTCTGTGAAATTGTGTGTTCTATAATGCTTCTTTTCCATTCACTATGTATAGCATATAAAGTGTGTCTAATGGAGTAGGAAGATTGGAAATTCTTGTGATCCTTGAACTATGTTACAAGGCAGAAACCCAACGGGGCAGGGTAGGTGCATCCCCACAAAGGGGTCACAAATACCAAAGTTGGTATTGGCTAGTTCCTTGAGCTAGAAAATTTCCTTTACCCTTGTATTAACAGTGAATCTGGAGAGGATTCTAATATTATCCTTATAAGATTTATATCAGTTAAGATTGATGAATAAAATTCATGAGACATGAGCTAGGATGTCCTTGCAAGGTGGTTGTTGATTATTGGAAGCTATGATGGCCATTATGTCAGGCCAAGTGGTCACACTCCCTTGATCATCAGCACGATTATGATCAAGATGGAAGACTTCATAGTCTAGATTGATTGTTTAGCAGTGATAGTTAGTGGACTCATTCACAAAAGCTTCTATTTCACTAATCCTTTTTATAGAGTTGTCAGATTCAATTTCCAAACGTTTTAATTACACTATAGAGTTGAGTTTTGAGAGAGTTGTTATTCACAGTGTTAAGTATAGCAGTTATGACACTTGAATGAAGACAAGCATAGTAGAGGTATCAGACTCTGTTATAAGCTTACCTGCATTTTATAAGGGACTTGGTTGGCTTTTTTATAATTTTATAAAAAAAGTTCCATGTCGTGGAAATGTGAAAAAAAACAGTGATATTGCCACCATGTGGCTCTTGTCATATATGGTTTTATACTTTTTCAAAATATTTCTCTAAGATTTCACAATGCTAAGATTCACTAGGACTTTACAAAGTTTTATTATTTAGTGAAAGACTCGCCAAGATCTTACAAGATTTTATAATTGAGTAAAATATTCGCCATGCCTGGTGAGAGATTCACAAAAAAATTATATATACATATTATATTATTGATAAAATCGCCTTCCATTTTTCCTATATACCATGGAGATTCACCTATTTATTATACATATAAATTTAGGGGGGGTTCTTAAAATTTTCCCTGGTACTGTAGTTAGAGCATATGTTAGGCCCCTATACTACTAGTGTAACCCCTTATTGTTATTAGTACAACCCACTTATTATATTGATGTACCCATGTAGTGCCCATATTGTTACTATTGTGCCCCATAGAAGCCCACTATTGTTATTATTGTGCCCTTACATTATTATTGTTATGTCGGCTTTGATTATGTTATGACCCCTTAGACTCCTATATATAGAAAGGAGGTCTTTTCATTTGTATCATCCAAGAATTGTTCATTTATGTAATGTAAAGGAGGTTTCCCCCTCGAAGAGGCTGAATTCTAAGGCGTTGATCTATCTTTTCTATCTTTTCTTGAGCTAGTTTCATAACATTTGGTATCAGAGCTTTGGATTCTAGGGTTTCGCTGCTCCAAACAGGTCATTGTGGAATTTTCGCTATAAATTTTTTTCTGTGACGTTTCAGAAGTCGCAAAAAAAACCCATTTGACAAGAAATCTCGCTGAACCTTGGGTCCAAATTTCAGAGCTTTTCGTGCGATATTTGCGGAGATATGATCTGAGGAAGTGGGTCTTTTTGCAGACTCCTGAATTACATTTAAAACAGGTGACCTGGGGGAAATCGTCATAACTTTCTCTCTGGGGATCGGATTGAAATTTCATAAGAAGGTATAGAAAGAGGATGGACTGTAGTTTCTTATATGCATTTTTCAGATCCATAGGTTGAAACAGTGACTCGTGGCACATCGTACAAGTTTGCTCTACTGAACTAGTCTATAATCAAGTCACTGTGGGAGATTTCGCATAACTCTTCCTTGGAGAATCCAATTTGGGTCAGACTTGTGGCATTGGAAAGAGGACATAGAGGGATACTACAGATCGCAATTTCAAAACTTAAAGATGTGAAAGTACAGAGTTACGGTCGTTTCAAGATCGAGCTCCTAAAATAAAGAAAAAGCAAGATGAGGATGTTTGATGGCAAGGATCCGGTAAATTGGATACTTCAAATGGAGCAATATTTTGATCTACATGGTGTACAACTGTTACAAAAGGTATGTATTACATCTTCATATTTAGAACCGGATCAATTTTTATGGTATGAAGGACTTTGTTATCATAAACAACTTGTTACATGGTCAATTTTCACGGAGGAAATGATAGCACATTATGAGGATACAAAGAGCAACACCTTCTTTAGAGCAACACCACAACAATTGGAAAGAGTAAAAGGGATTTGTGACATAGTGGAAAGCAAAATTATGGAAACCAGGAAGCATACCCCTCACAACTATAAAGATGGAAATGTTGTTTCTCCTAGCCTTCCACAACCTACAAGGGTTACACCAAAAAAATTGGAAGAAAAAAGAGAAAAAGGGATTTGTTACAATTGTGATAGCAAATGCACTAAAGGTCATAAGTGTGCTGAGAAGAAATTATTTTACATAGAATATGAAGAGGAGGAAGAAAAGGATCAAGAAACATCAAAAGAAGAAGCTACACGCTGGGACCCCGCCCCAGAGAAAGAAGAAATGAATCAAACCATATCTTGTAAAGCATTGGCAAGAATTACCACTCCTCAAACTCTCAAGATAGAAGGACATATTAAGAAGAAAAAGGTGCAAGAAGTGAAAGATCACATTGAGAAAGAAGAAATGAATCCAACCATATCTTATAATTCATTGGTCGAAATTACCACTCCTCAAACTATCAAGATAGAAGCACATATAAAGAAGAAAAATGTTCAAGAAGTGCAAGATCATATCGAGCATAAAGAAATGAATCTGACCATATCTTGTAAAGGATTGGAAGAAATTACCACTCCTCAAACTCTAGAGATAGAAGGACATATCAAGAAGAAAAAGGTTCAAGCAGTGAAAGATCACATCGAGCATCAACAACAAGTTCTCCAAATTTTAAAGGATAACGCCACTTCAGTGCCAAATCAAGCGAAACAACAGGTAGATCAACATCGTAGTGAAAAATGTTTTGACGTAGGGGATTGGGTATTTTTACTGCTACATCTCAAGCAAGCTATTTATGAGAAGGAAATGTTGGCAATACTACATGCACTTAAAAAATGGCGACCTTACCGAATGGGAAGACTCTTCAAGGATGAGGATGTGGAAGCATTGTTTTGTGTTATTTATAGTATCCAACCAGATTGGATAAACGAAGTAAGGGATGAATGGAAGAAGGACGAAGAAGTATGGCCACTTATTAAAAATTTGCAAAAGATCCCAATTCAAACAATATTGCCAGAAATTGAAGGAAAACTCATATTGGAACCTGGAGCAGTCACAGAAACAAGAACCCGACAGCGATGAAATCGATCAATTTCAGAGTATCTCATCAAGTGGAAGAACTTACCTGCTGAAGATTCCACATGGGAGGACAATAATTTTATACAGAAGCATCAATAACTACTTAAGCGTTGAGGACAACGCTTTTGAAGGAGAGGGGCATGTTAGGCCCCTATACTACTAGTGTAACCCCTTATTGTTATTAGTACCACCCACTTATTATATTGATGTACCCATGTAGTGCCCATATTGTTACTATTGTGCCCCATAGAAGCCCACTATTGTTATTGTTGTGCTCTTACATTATTATTGTTATGTCGGCTTTGATTATGTTATGACCCCTTAGACTCCTATATATAGAAAGGAGGTCTTTTCATTTGTATCATCCAAGAATTGTTCATTTATGTAATGTAAAGGAGGTTGCCCTCTCGAAGAGGCTGAATTCTAAGGCGTTGATCTATCTTTTCTATCTTTTCTTGAGCTGGTTACAAGATTTTATAATTGAGTAAAATATTCACCATGCCTGGTGAGAGATTGACAAAAAAATTATATATACATATTATATTATTGATAAAATCACCTTCCATTTTTCCTATATACCATGGAGATTCGCCCATTTATTATACATATAAATTTAGGGGGGGTTCTTAAAATTTTCCCTGGTACTGTAGTTAGAGCATACAATTCACTATGAACTATGGATCATGTAAATTGGTTTACTTTAACATAAACTTGTTTTTTTTCTTGCCTAAAAAAAAGTTACTGTTAGCCATAAACAAAATATTTCAATGTCTATATTAGTAACATAATTTTATATCATTTTTTATAGAGAAAAATAAAGGAACACACACACACACATATTCACTTTCTTTTGTAAGAGAGACGTGTGATTTAGTGTTAAGTGTTTTTTCTTGCCTAAAAAGAAAATTAGTGTTAGCCATAAATAAAATATTTCAATGTATATGTTAATAACATAACTTTATATCAATTTTTATAGAGAAAATTAAAGTAAAACACACACAAACACACATATATATTCCATATTTCATATGGAGTTGATATATAATATTTCATAAATCAAATATTTCAATATAAATGTTGTGGCAGATTTGTAATTCCTTTAATATGAAATTGACATATAACTTTTTACCAAATATTAATAACAAAAATAATTTAATGTGAGTCCGTGTATACACAAATATGTAACATTTCGAAAAAAAACAAACATATTATAGCAAATATATATATATATATATATATATATAGAGAGAGAGAGAGAGAGAGAGAGAGAGAGAGAGAGAGGTATTAACATTTTAATGTGGAGAATATGAATAATATATAAAATATTTCAATGCTAGAAATATATATATATATATTATATAAAAAAGGTATGAATCTTGACAGATTTGATCCCTTTAGCCTCTTAGTAGATTTGTAGATTTTGAGTTAGAAATGTGTCAATTAATTAAATTTAAATATGAAGTTGTGAAATATAACGGTTAATGAATATGAATCAATATTTTAATTTATATGGTAAAATAGTTTTTAATTTATAACAATTGTTTATATTGGATATATTTTTTGCATTTCTATATTTAATTATTATATGTTTATTAATTAAATTTTAAATTATACATACGAATGATTATTATTTAAATTTATTTTAATTTGTATATATATTATAATATTTCCCTTGGAAAAAAATTGTCTTAGTTTAATTAATAATGACAAAATTACAATATAATAAATTAAATTGAATTCATTTATTATTTATATTACTTACTAAGTTGATTACTTTTTTTATTGAGTCAATATTATGCTTTTTTATTATTATTTTTTTTATTTAATACTATGATGACATTTAATTGTTAACTTTTGCATCGAGAGGTGCATTTTAGGGTTTAGCACAAGGGATATGCATGATTTCGTTAGTGTTAAATCTAAATTTGACATGTGTCCCTTTTAAAATAAAAATTAAATAATATCTAAAAAATAAATAATGTCGGGCATAATTAAAAAACTTGAATACACATGTTTAGATAGTTTTTCCTAAAATAATAGAGATGAAAAAAGAACTTACATTTCTACATTGTAAGTATTATAACCTAGAATGAAGGAGATGTGGTAAAAATATTTCACTTTCCATTAATTATTGATATTGCAACATGTTATGAGTTTCACTTTCTACCATAAATAAAATATAAGTCAATGTCCATGTGAAATAATTTAATTTTATATTAACTTTAGAGATGGAAAAAACACTTATATTTCCATATTGTAGTGTGAGGAAAATATCTACTTCTTATAGGTTTTGAAATTATTTCAATGTAGAACTTATATAAACTATTTGAATATCTATCTCTACTAATTTATCTCTGTTGGGTCCCTATAATACTAGTGATTACCCCATTACTATTGTAGTTATACCCCTTATTTATATTGTTGTGCCCCTATTACCCCCATATTGTTATTTCTGTGCCCCATAGAATCCCTCTATTGTTATTTTTGTGGCTTTATATTATTATTGTTAGGTCGGCTGGATTATATTGTGACTCCTTAGACTCCTATATATAGAAAGGAGGTTTTGTCATTTGAATCATAAAGAATTGTTCATTTATGTAATGTAAAGGAGGTTGCCCCCTCGAAGAGGCTGAATTCTAAGGCGTTGATCTATCTTTTCTATCTTTTCTTGAGCTGGTTTCATAACATTTGGTATCAGAGCTTTGGATTCTAGGGTTTCGCTGCTCCAAACAGGTCATCGTGGCATTTTCGCTATAATTTTTTTCTGTGACGTTTCAGAAGTCGCAAAAAAAACCCATTTGAGAAGAAATCGCGCTGAACCTTGGGTCCAAATTTCAGAGCTTTTCGCGCTATATTTTCGGAGATATGATCTGAGGAAGTTGGTCTTTTTGCAGACTCCTGAATTACATTCAAAACAGGTGACCTGGGGAAAATCGTCATAACTTTCTCTCTGAGGATCGGATTGAAATTTCGTAAGAAGGTACAGAAAGAGGACGGACTGTAGTTTCTTGTATGCATTTTTCAGATCCAAAGGTCAAAAAAGTGACTCGTGGCACGTCGTACAAGTTCGCTCTACTGAACTAGTCTAAAATCAAGTCACTGTGGGAGATTTCACATAACTCTTCCTTGGAGAATCCAATTTGGGTCAGACTTGTGGCATTGGAAAGAGGACATAGAAGGCTACTACAGGTTGCAATTTCAGAACTGGATGATCCGAAATTACAGAGATACATCAGATTCAATATCAGGCTTCTACAAAGTGAAAAAAGGTGTGTAGTTTTTTTTAAATTTTTGCGTAAGCTTGGTTTGAAGGAATTCAAAGGGCATAGTAAAGCATTATTATCGGTAACTGATGCCCCGAGGAAAGAAAATGCAAACACCTAGTAAGGAACCTGAAAGCTCTAGCATGACTCATGAAGAAGAGGAAGAAATGCTACATGATATATCAAAATTACAAGAACAAGTGCAACAAATGTCACGCTCACAAAAGCTAACAGAAGCTAAGATAAATGGCGTGGAATCTAAGATAATGGGCATGGAAGCTAAGATGGATGATTCGAAGACAAATTTGAAGAGAGACATGGCAGATTTGAAGACAGATTTGAAGACGGACATGGACGAATTGAAGATAAATATGAATAAGTTGCTACAAGAAATGGGCACTAAGGTGAAAGGGTAGTAAAGGAAACTCATGATGAGAACAAAAGAAATGTTAATCATGATTCCATAGATCTAATGTTGGATCGAAGACTCACCATATTCCAAAAATCGATATGAGGAAGTTTGATGGCAAGGATCCCGCCACATGGATATTACAGATGGAGCAATTCTTCGATCTCAATAATGTGCAAAACACACAAAAGGTACGTATGGCAACTTTATATTTGGAACCAAATCAGTTTGTATGGTATCAATGGCTTTGCTCTCGTAAACAATTTATCACTTGGGCAATTTTTACGGAAGAATTGATAGCACATTATGAGGATACAAAAAGCAACACTTTTTTTAGCCAATTGATAAGTCTCAAACAAAAGGGTTCAATAATGGAGCACATTGAGGAGTTCCAAAAATTGAACATAAGGGTAAAAGATATTCCAGAGGAGCATAGGATTGATGTGTTCATAGGGTCTTTAAAGGATAATATCCAACATGATGTTCGCCTTTGGGAACCTGATTCATTAGAGAAGGCATTCAGGTTAGCAAGAAAAATGGAAAGCAAAATTATGGCAACCAGGAAGCATACCACTCACAACTATAAAGACGGAAGTGTTGTTGCCCCTAGTCTTCCACAACCTATAAGGTTGACACCACAACAATTGGAAGAAAAAAGAGCAAAAGGGCTTTGTTACAGTTGTGATAGCAAATACACTAAAGGTCATAAGTGTGCTGAGAAGAAATTATTCTACATAGATTGTGAAGAGGAAGAAGAAAAGGAGCAAGAAAGGTCAAAAGAAGAGGATATACTCCAGGAACAAAGCCTAGATGAAGAACAAATAAATCCGACCATATCTTGTAATGCATTGGCGGGAATTACCACTCCTCAAACCATCAAGATAGAAGGACAAATCAAGAAGAAAAAGGTAATAGTGTTGATTGATTCAGGAAGCACCCACAATTTTATTCATTGTAGGGTAGCAAAAGAATTGAATTGCTTCCTATATCCAGCACCAGAGTGTCAAGTGATGATTGCAAATGGAGGAACAATAAATTGCTCTGGAAAGTGCCATAATATCAAGCTATCCATGGGAGAATATGTATTGACTAGCCCAATGCTTTCCATTCCAATGGGAGGTGCTGATGTTGTACTAGGAGTCCAATGGCTACAATCCTTGGGTACAATAGCTTTTAATTTTCAAGAACTTTTCATCAAATTTTCTACGGAAGGAAAGGAAGTTGAATTAAGGGGTATTGCAGGGAAACCAGGAAAGATAATCAGCTCTAATGGTATGACAAAGCTTCTAAAAAAGGAGCAAAGAGGTGTAATTGCACAATTATGTTCGCTAGATGTTTCCACATTGGAATCATCTATTTCTCCAGATCTCCAAAAAGTCCTGGACAATCATTCCAAGGTATTTGAGACTCCCAAAGGTCTCCCACCTATGCGTGATCATGATCATGCTATTCATCTGATTCCAGGAAGTGTTCCTCCAAACATCAGGCCGTACAGATATCCCTATGTCCAAAAAAGTGAAATTGAACGTATGGTTGCAGAAATGCTAGAGGCTGGTATAATTCAACCGAGTCAAAGTTCTTTCTCTGCTCCAGTAGTATTGGTGCACAAGAAGGATGGATCATGGCGCATGTGTCCGGATTATAGGGAGCTCAACAAGCTCACTATTAAAGATAAGTTCCCCATTCCTGTCATTGATGAATTACTGGATGAATTGCATGGATCAATTTACTTCACCAAGTTGGATCTTCGTTCAGGATATCATCAAATCAGAATGAAGATTGAAGACATTCCAAAAACAGCATTTAGAACTCATGAGGGTCATTATGAATTTTTGGTCATGCCTTTTGGCCTTACCAATGCACCTTCAACATTTCAAGGTTTGATGAATTCAATTTTCAAACCATTCCTTAGAAAATTTGTGTTAGTATTTTTTGATGATATACTAATCTACAGCAAGTCTTGGAAGGATCATGTTGAACATGTTGACAGGGTGCTACAACTATTGGAGGAGAAACAATTATATGCAAAAAGATCCAAATGTTTCTTTGGAGTCCAGGAGGTGGAATATTTGGGTCATATTGTATCTCATGAAGGAGTTAAGGTAGACCCTAGCAAAATTAAAGCCATTAAGGAATGGAAAATCCCCACATCCATAAAGCATCTGCGAGGATTTCTTGGGTTGACAGGGTATTATCGCAAGTTTGTTAAGAATTATGGGAGAATAGCAGCACCTCTAACAACATTATTGAAGAAAGATGCATTTTCATGGACTCCGGAAGCAACAAAGGCCTTTGAACATCTTAAAGAGGCAATGTGCCAAGCACCGGTCTTAGCTACACCGGACTTCACAAAAACCTTTATTGTGGAATGTGATGCTTCAGGAAATGGAATTGGTGTTGTTCTAATGCAAGATGAAAGACCCATTGCTTTTGAAAGTCGTCCAATCAAGGGAAAGTTTTTAAGCAAAGCTATTTATGAGAAGGAAATGTTGGCAATACTCCATGCACTTAAGAAATGGCGACCCTACCTAATGGGAAGACACTTCAAGGTAAAAACGGATCATGATAGCCTTAAATACTTTTTAGAACAAAGATTATCCTCTGAAGAGCAACAAAAGTGGGTCACAAAGATGTTGGGTTATGACTTTGAAATCATCTACAAAAAAGGGAAGCAAAATGTGGTGGCAGATGCACTCTCAAGAAAGGATGAGGATGTGGAAGCATTGTTGTGCGCCATTTCTATTATCCAACCAGATTGGATAAACGAAGCAAGGGAGGAATGGAAGAATGACGAAGAAGTGTGGGCACTTATTCGAAAGCTACAACAAGATTCCAGTACTTCTGATACATTTAGCTGGCAAAATGATTCGTTATGGTACAAAGATCGCTTATACCTCTGTAAGAATTCCCAGCTAAAACAAAAGATTCTTATGGAATTGCACACTTCTCCCTTAGGAGGGCACTCAGGATTTTTAAAAACTTACCACAGGGTTAAGAAGGAATTTTTTTGGGATGGCCTTAAATCAGATATTCAAAAGTTTGTGGCGGAATGTTTGGTTTGCCAACAAAATAAAGTTGAAACAATTAAGACACCGGGTCTATTACAACCTTTATCCATTCCAAGCCAACGTTGGGAGGAGGTTTCAATGGATTTTATCACAGGTTTACCCAAGTCTGAGGGAAAGAGTGTCATCATGGTGGTAGTTGACAGACTTACCAAGTATGCACACTTTTGTGCATTATCACATCCATTTAAAGCCAGTACAGTTTCTACTGCATTTATGGAAACAATTCAAAAGCTACATGGAAACCCAAAGATTATTGTAAGTGACAGAGATCCCATTTTCACTGGAAATTTTTGGACAGAATTATTTTCTTGTCTTGGTACTCAGTTAGCTCATAGCTCATCTTATCATCCTCAATCTGATGGGCAAACTGAGATAGTAAACAAATGTTTGGAAGGATATCTTCGTTGCTTTGTATCTGATAAACAGACACAATGGGTCAAATGGTTGCCTCTGGCTGAATGGTGGTATAACACTTCCTTCCATACAGCAACAAAAATGACCCCATTTATGGCACTTTATGGGTATCAACCACCATCCATCACATCATATTTAAGAGAAAATTCTAAGGTTCAGGCAGTGGAACATCACATCGAACATCAACAACAAGTCCTCCAACTCTTAAAGGATAACCTCGTGTTGGCACAAAATAGAATGAAACAACAGGCAGATCAACATCGCAGTGAAAGAAGTTTTGATGTAGGTGATTGGGTATTCCTACGGCTACAACCATATAAGCAAATGTCCCTAAAGCAAGCTAAGAAGGATAATAAATTATCACCAAAGTATTATGGTCCGTACAAGGTGTTGCAAAAGATTGGTACTATGGCATACAAATTGGAGCTTCCTGCAGCTTCTCGATTGCACCCAGTTTTCCATGTTTCATGTTTAAAGAAGGTTATAGGCGACAAGCTCCCAGTTCAAACAATATTGCCAGAACTTGACGAGGAAGGAAAAATTATATTGGAACCGGAAGCAGTCACAGAAACAAGAACTCGACAGCTACGAAATCGATCAATTTCAGAGTATCTTATCAAGTGGAAGAACTTATCCGCTGAAGATTCCACATGGGAGGATGAGAATTTTATGCAGAAGTATCCAGAACTACTCAAGCGTTGAGGACAACACTTTTTTGAAGGAGAGGGGCATGTTGGGTCCCTATAATACTAGTGATTACCCCATTACTATTGTAGTTATACCCCTTATTTATATTGTTGTGCCCCTATTACCCCCATATTGTTATTTCTTTGCCCCATAGAATCCCTCTATTGTTATTTTTGTGGCTTTATATTATTATTGTTAGGTCGGCTGGATTATATTGTGACTCCTTAGACTCCTATATATAGAAAGGAGGTTTTGTCATTTGAATCATCCAAGAATTGTTCATTTATGTAATGTAAAGGAGGTTGCCCCCTCGAAGAGGCTGAATTCTAAGGCGTTGATCTATCTTTTCTATCTTTTCTTGAGCACAAGGGATATGCATGATTTCGTTAGTGTTCAACCTAAATTTGACATGTGTCCCTTTTAAAATAAAAATTAAATAATATCTAAAAAATAAATAATGTCGGGCATAATTAAAAAACTTGAATACACATGTTTAGATAGTTTTTCCTGAAAAAAATAGAGATGAAAAGAGAACTTACATTTCTACATTGTAAGTATTATAACTTAGAATGAAGGAGATGTGGTAAAAGTATTTCACTTTCCATTAATGATTGATATTGCAACATGTTATGAGTTTCACTTTCTACCATAAATAAAATATAAGTCAATGTCCATGTGAAATAATTTAATTTTATATTAACTTTAGAGATGGAAAAAACACTTATATTTCCATATTGTAGTGTGAGGAAAATATCTACTTCTTATAGGTTTTGAAATTATTTCAATATAGAACTTATATAAACTATTTGAATATCTATCTTGACTAATTTATCTCTCTCTCTAATAATAATAATAATAAAATAATTTAATGCTCAAAAAGTAATTGACAGTAAGAAAATATTATTTTGTAATAAGAGTAATGAGAGAGAGATGAATAATTCATTCAAGTCTTAATATAAAATTAAGATGTTCAATAAATCCAAAAGGGTTAGCTTAGTTGGTCAAGTCAGCATCTTTGCTATTGATATGTCACGAGTTCCCCATGGCTAAAGCATCTTTGCTAGTTCCCCATGGCTAAAGCATCTTTGCTATTGAGATGTCACAAGTTCGAAGTTAGAATCCATGGTTGAGCAGACACAAAGAAAAGTATATAGAAAATAATATAATAATAATATGTTGGATTTAAAATTATAAATAATAATAATAATAAATATTACACATTATAAATAAAATATTTTAATATACATAATTAAGTAATATAGAGATGTGTTTAAAATATACTTAAAAACAAAAGAAAAAATTACAAAAAATTCACAAATAAAATATTTTAATGTCTATATCAACTATGTATATAATATATATCGTTTTAAAAATTGGAAAAAAAAAATTATGGTAAAATGATTATAGTTTGATTTGTTTTTAGTTTTAAATTTTAATTAATTTTGTCTCAAAATCAACAAAAATTTATTATAGTTACAAGTTTAAGTTGTGTAACATTGAAATGTGGCTAAAATATATTAATAACAACTATGATATATCTATATCAACTATGTATATATTATATATCATTTAAAAAATTAAAAAATAATTATGGTAAATCATTTTAGGGAGTCTTATTGTTATGCATTTTGATTTGTTTTTAGGTATACTTTTAGTCAATTTTGCCTAAAAACCATCCAAGATTTGTTAGAGTGGTAAGTATAAGTTTTTGTAGTCTACACAATCTAAGTGACCAATGAGAATTTCAAGTTGTTGAATCCATTTATACATTAAAAAATGCAACTTAAATTTTATATATATATATATATATATATATATATAAACAAACCATGAATCTACAAAGGATCAAAAGTCTCAAAGTATAAATATTTTTTTTGAATTTAAAAGATGTTTGCAACTTAAGAAATTTGATCTATTTTGGCTCTTGCTTCATCTGTGGTTAAGATGGATCTATACTAGTTTACTAGCACTCCAACATATCTTCCATATTGATTCGATATTTAAATGTATAGGTTATGTAAACATTTTAGTTCGGTAAAATTACATTAAAAAAAAAAAAAAAACAACAAAAACAAAATAATTACATCGTAAGGCGTTTCCCTCTAGGAAGAACTCCCTTCCATGCCACGTGTTCCACTATGTGCCATTGATTTGGTGTTAGACGATTGAAACAGTTCCCACCATCGGATTAAATATCGGTATTAATCGGTTTCAATTCATAACATATTCTCTACCACAATCGAGTAAGACTCGTATTAATCGGTTACAATTCATAACATATTCTCTACCACAATCCATTATTAATCATTTACATTTCATAACGTATTCTCTACCACAATCCGGTATTAGTCTGTTACAATTCATAACAATATTCTCTCCACCAATTCTACTAGGTTTGTTGTTATCTCGTTTTAGCACACAAACCAGGCAACATCCATGTGCGCTCATTTTTCCGCGAACCAGGCAGTGTCTATGTGATAAGAATTGAATATCAAGATTCATCCACAGGAACCAGTGTTCACCAGGCATAGACTTGAATACCAAGATTCATCCACGGGAACCAGTGTTCGCTAGGCGTAGGCATGCATGGATAGATGATAAGCTCTCCAATGTATTTGCCACAAAAAATATAATATGTTTCAATCAGAAAAAGGTAAACAAACATATATATAATATGTTTCCATTGGATTTTTGTTGTTTTCCCTTTAGAATAAGGAAATATTTGCAATATTTGAAAGCATATTGAAATGTATTGTTGTACTTGAAACAGAGGTTGAATCTCCAGAATGAATGCCGAAGATTTTTATTAGAGGTCTAGGATATGCAACCATTGTTCCTTCTGAGAAGGATGCCATCTCTCATACTCTACAGAAAGACTTGCTCATCTACAGAAAAACTTTAGCAGAAGTGTACATGTGTTCTTCGGGTAAAAGTGAAAAGAAGAAGATGCCAGATTACCATGTTGAAGTATGTTATGCCAAGCATTGCTTTGACCTTGTAAATAGCTCTAACGAGGGCATTGCATAGATCTGATAGTGATGCTTGGCTACGACCAAGATTTCATTCTGGGATTGATTATCCCTCTAAATCAGATCATGTCATCCATCTGAGTGTCCATCCTCTACAAGGCACTCATAAATTCCAAACCAAGTATACATATTTAGATACTATTGATTTGCCTTGTGGTAATCAATATTCATATCATAAACTCTAAAAAAAACTTCATTCAAAGTCGGAAGTCGAAATATTCAATATGCCATGAATGGCCAGTATATACTTATATGAATAATAGTAAAAAAATATTGACACATAAAAGGGCTGAGGACCATTTCCAAAGAAAATATATTACAAGTAGGGTGCATGTTCCAGTGCGAGGGGTGGTAGCCAAATTCAGAGTACTTAATTAAAAGGGCCGAGGGTGGGCGAGGGCCACTTCAAACTAAAATCTGTTGTAAGTAGGATGCATGTTCTAGACCGAGGGGCCATAGCCAAATGCAGAGTATTTAAGCATAATTAACCTGAAAACCCTAAACTTTGGGGTATGAAAACCCTAGTTTACTTTTGTGCTGGAAGACTATTAAAAAACCCTTAAGGTTGTCGAGACTTAAGTCTTGCCATGGTCACCACCTCTGCCAGAATAGGGAAACCTGAATATTCAAACGGAAGTGGAGTAAATGTTAGAACCTTGAAATGAGGCTCGAAAAATAATTAAGGTTGCAATCCAGATGAAATATTAAGAAAATGCCATATCCTGCACTAGAGTTAACCTGTAGGCAACCTACACAAAAAGAAAGGAAAAAACATCTTAGGGTTTCACTCATCAAATGAAGAGAAGGAACGCTGCTAAGACTAGAAGTTAGAGGTAAAAGAAAATGTATACCTGTGACAAGAGAACAAAAAACACTTCCGTTGTCTCTGCATCCAGTTATAATTACCTTACTTGCAGACAACAAAGAAAAAATTAATTAGACTAAAGCGATGGGAATCCCAAAGATTTCTCGAAACTATTAAAAAAATACCTTTGAAATCTTTAAGCTAGAATGGCCAAGAGTTAATTTAGGATTGGAAACTGGACGGGATTTTGCAATCAAGCCAAACGAGCAACAACAAAGTATGCCCTGCAAAAGAGACCCAAAACACCATTATCACAATAGATATGCAACCTTGCTATGATTAACGAAAATGATGACAACTTTACCCCGTGAAAACATAATTTCCTACCCTGTCAACAAACATGTATGAAATGCACCGAGCTTAGTAGAGAATGACCTCCAAGGACTAGTTAAACAACCATGCCATAAAATCCAGAAAATAAAAAAATTAATGGTAAAACCCTAGGAGCCGAAGTTAGGGATATATATACAGACAGAAGTGCGAAATGAAGGGTCGGGGTGGAAACCCCAAAGGTAGTTACACCTCTACCTGCTGGAAGTAATTTTCCCACTATCAGATCAAGATTAAGACAAGTGTACAACGAAGATGTGCAAGGATGAAAACATGCCAACAGCTGGATCATCGAGAATTTTCCATTATAAATTAAGGGCCAGAAACTATAATTCATGATATTAATTCAATTAAGGGCCAAGAACCATAGTTCGTGATATTAATTCAAAAACAGATATAACATATACTTAATCGAAATCCCCAAATGTTAAGTTGTGATAAATATTGGTACTAATCCTATATATGATTGATGGACCCCATCATATTAAAAAATATATATCCACCGAATATAATTTCGATCTAAAACGTTGAGTGCAGTATTTATATATAAGAGTAGTGGCATACTACTATGAGAAACCATGATAAGTGAAATTTATATCAAATATAAAATAAATTACACCTATACTATAATAATAAAAATAAATCATTATATATATATATATATATATATATATAAATAACAGACTAACTAACTAACTGAAATCATCATTCAATTTCATATATACATATGATTTCGGATATATATATATAACAAAGATGTGAAAAAACGCAAATGCTAAAGACCTCTCGAATCTTTTTTTTTCTATAATATATAACAAATCTATGAAAGAATATCAGATACTAAAATTTTAAAACTTCCTTTTTTATTAATTTTAATTTAAATGGCCAAAAGAAGATAATGTATATTAACTGATACGTGGCAAAACGCAGATGCTAAGTGCCTCTGCGATCAGTTTTGTCTGTACAGACATGGGAAGAACAAATTATTACAAAACTTTCAAGAGAACAATAAGAAAACAATTACATAGCGAGTATATAAATTAATGTGGTACCAAATTGTGCGAGTCAGTTTCCACAAAGGTTTTCTTTTTTTAATTTGAGGCTAGAATAAACCACACGATCCTTAGTATTCTTAACCTTATTATTCTTAATGTGTAACATATAGAACATATAGCCTAGAGTCATTTTAATTCTGGATATATCAAATGTTAATTCAATGATTAATTAAAGTTATAATTTAATTTTTAGTTTAGGTTAAGATATACGATTAAAGGTTTAATTTACTTTTTAGTTTAGATTAAGATATATAATCGTTGAAAAGATTTTTTTTTTAAGTTTAAACTTATTTAACCTTTTTGTATTTAATAAATTAAAACTAAAATAGATTTAACTTTTAATATATATTAATAATTGTTATTTTATTTTATTTATTTTTATTTTAAAAATTTATGTTATCAACAAGTTAATATATTTTACTAAATAATTTTTAAATGTTAAATATCAAATATATTTTTAACTTTTTAGAATATTTTTTTGATCCTTTGTATTTCTCATGAATCTTGGGGTATTTAAATTATGATGAATATTGAAGAGAAGATATACCAAATCTCCATAGACTCAAAGACTCACCTTTGTTTCATATTGGGAAAGAGCTAACCAGCGATATATTGGGTATTTAATGCCGAAATAGGAGCACGCACGTTAACGCGATAACACGGGAGCGGGCAATTTCGGCATTAAATAATATTTGCCCGCTCCCGTGTTATCGGGCTAACTTGCGTGCTCCTATTTCGGCATTAAATACCCAATATATGGCTGGATAGCTCTTTCCTTCATATTGTGTCCTTTTATTTTTGTTCTTCAAAAACTGGGATATCAAAATGAAAAAAATGTTCATAATTTCCTTGAATTTTCTTGAAGATGAAGGTTTTAATTGGTATGAAATCTTGTTGGAAGTTAAATATCACCACTTTCATAATTATTCAAGGCATTTTTAAACATTGGCTTAATCTTTATAAGGAGAAGTGTGAAGGAATTATTGCAGATGTGGCGCAACAGGTTAAGGATAGGTTGCCACATGCACTTTTCTCAGACATTATTCCAGTCCCCTTCAACATAAAATTGACTTGGCATATGTTAGGTCATGTTACTATCTTTCAAAATTTTGAACCCTGAAGATCATATCTTAGTGGAATTAAGGCACAAAGTTATCACTAGATCCAAGATTTATTTTTGTGATCCAATCCTAGTTTCATGTCCATATATACAACGACGATGATAGGGTATGAGGATGAGCTTTGGAGGTAGTATCCAATGTAGTTTCACACTTTCAAATAAATATGTCAAATTATAAGGCACTAGAGGTTGAAAATTATTGTAATAACCAGCAGCAAAGGATGATGTGTTTTGCAAACCTTTCCCAATCAATCATATGAGAAGCTCACTTTGATCATTGGATAATGTAAGTCTGGTCTCAGTATTAGTAAGATTGCTTATAGTCTCGAATGGAAATATAATTGAGCACTTGCACATAGGTATCACATTAATGTTCAGACATATTCAGGAAAACCTTTTGTGTCAATGAAGTAAAGCCTTATTCAACTATAAAGAAGAGCTTCCCGGTCCAG
Organism: Pinus tabuliformis; assembly: GCA_031772625.1. Taxonomy (NCBI): domain Eukaryota; kingdom Viridiplantae; phylum Streptophyta; class Pinopsida; order Pinales; family Pinaceae; genus Pinus; species Pinus tabuliformis. Next base: position 413,792,470 of record CM062805.1, on the reverse strand, counting down.
CAAATGGTAAAAATTAATGAAAAATCTAAGATCCAACAAAGGTAGCATGGTTATTCTCCATAAATTGCAGTACAAATCCAATATCTAACATCCAACAGAAAATGATTAAAATATTTGTTCTTATCAAATCTAGTTACTCACACAGACATTCAAACTTCTTTGATGTTCTATATATTTAGTTGAGGTAGTATTACACTTATTGGCATATCCATTAAAGATGAGTTGGCATGTTTTTGGCACAAACATCAGTGGTTTTAATAGTTATCGAGGTCATCTTCATCATATTTTAAAATTTGGCCATTTTGTTTGAGGTAGTGTATATCTAGCATTACAAGCTTGGATTTCCATCTCAAATAGTAGCATTTTATGTTTGTTTGAAATTAATTATTCAACCAGGAAAATTTTCCTTGTGATTAATTGCTGGTCGTTTTTGAACACAAAATTGTTGAGTGTTGGAGAACGGGTAATTGACCTCAAGGTGTGTGACGTTGTCCTTCCTCACTTTTATCCATGAGGCCAATACATAATTGAGGTTGAGATATTAATGTTCTTAGTTGTCTTCAATCTATCTTGTCACTCTACAAGAATAACAAATTTTGAACTCCTTACTCTAGTGCACATAAAAAACAAGATGATTCTATGACTATCTGGAACTTCTCAACCAATATTGTTCTAAAAGATCAATGGCAGTTGTTGTCATCTATCAATATTTCATGTTTGTAGCAATAAAAAATATTTTGTAATCTCATGCAAATCAAAAGTGGGATGATCCTGGGACTTACTTACCATTCAATTTCCAAAAAGTCAACAAAAAAATTGCTTTTTAAAACAACATAGGTTTTTTTTGGCATAGTTTAAATTACTTTCATGCTTTTTAAAAGTAGTTTTCTTCCGTGAGACTTTTTCTAACTCAATCACAAAGTGTTGTATGGTATTTTATACAACCCTTTGTGCAAGATCAAGAGATCCATGCCTAGCAGTCAACTCCACTTATCATGACTCTAGTAATATAAAAAAAATAATACATAGATAGATATGAATATGTTTTCTCATTTTTAATCAACACACCAGTATAGCAAATGTGTTCTACCAATTAGGGTTGTTGAAAATTAAAGATAGATCATCTAAAACAGAGTCAATGTTCTGCATTAGAATTATGCATGGCTAGTCATTTACCATCATGACATAACAAAATATTAGATAAGACAAGGCTTGATAACGTGTTGCAACTCAGTGTAATGATATAGTAAGAGCCAATTGCCCAAAGTTCATGGAAAGCTGACATATGGTTCTACCATTACCACATAAGTTATACATTATGATTGTGTAAAAAGGTAATACTACAAAGGTTGCATTTTATAATACATCTAGAATGATACATGATGCCAAACAAGTAATTTTTAGTATTAGTCTCTAGATATTTTTGGATTTACGATTACTTAGACTTAGCTTGACAATTTTTTCATGACGTTGGTTTTGATTAGAAGAATTCTAACTTGTTCCCAATATTGATTTTTATACAATAACTATCATATGTTTTTTCTAGATATTATCCAGCACCATGGAAGCACTTCAAAAGATGTGCCAACAAAAGTACCTTCAACATTTTCATTTGTGTCCTCATAGGGTGATCAGAAGCCTATTTTCCAGGTCTTTATATTGTTCTTTGTTGTGGTAATAAATGTTGATTGAATGATCTTGGACATTGTAAATATATCATTTTGAAACATTATGATGTCGTATAGAGATTGCATCGAGTTTACAAGACTCTTCAAGCTACTAGCTCCTTTTCTACTGCCTTACTGTGTTTTTTTACAGCATCTAGTGCAAATGCTAGTTAAAATTAAATTAAAAAATAAAATTAATAATTATAATTATTAATTATTAATAACTAAACTAGCCAAGATCCTTAGATGGACCAATTTTTTTAAGGTGTAAACATTTTCTCAAGATTTATACTCATAGAAGAGATTACACTTTGAGATTTGATCCATATGGACTCATCAAGAATTAAAATGAATCTAAGCTAATATAATAAACATTTTTTTAAAATTTAAATATTATAATTTTTTTTAAGTATCCATAATCATAGCCATACAAATCTTTAAATATTTTTAATTTCTTATCAATAAAATTTTTTATTATAAAAAAAATATCACATAAACTTTTTGATATAAGTACAATATCAATACGAGGAAGAAAAATGATAGCTATATCAATATTATTTAAACAATCTCATATATATATATATGATTAGTAATTTTAATATTACAATAATTTATTCTAAATTACTCAATAATTGGAATAAATTTATTTTAATAAGTTTCAATTATTAATTTCAAAATATATATTATTTTTTCTTTTCATTTAAATCATAATTTCTTTAAAATTGAAAACATTTATTAGATTAGTTTCACTGTTACATTAGACACAACTATTTCATAAATAGTATTAACAAATAATTATGACATGTCTCCATAAACTTCAATCTGACATGTCTCCATAAACTTCAATCTATAAAAATAAGCTTGAACCCATATAAATAAATATAAAAAAAAAACAATACAAATAAGAAAACAAATTGTTGGCGATATATACCATTATTAAAATATTTTAATTATTTATTTTTATAAATAATGAATATTTATTTTTATAAATAATGTATATAAATTATTCATTTAGAAAGTTCGTGAAAATATTTAAGGTGGTCATGGATGTTCGGAAAGACTTTGCTCTCCAACGAAGAAAAAGTGCGAAGGAAGGAATTAGCCGCAGCAAGGGCGAGGATGCGCCCGGGTGCTGGGCACGGTTCATTGGTGCGCACGAAGGTTGGAGGTGTGGGCGGTGTAGCGCAAGGGCGCCTGCCCGCCGAAGCATAACTTGGAGTTGGGTTTGTGTTGGGCGTGGGTCGTGCATGGGCGCGCCCGCTCATACGACAAAGTGAACTCGGTTTTGTATTGTATTGTATTTTGGGTAGAGGTTGGGGCGAGACCGCTGTGCGCTCTTGCACGGGCGGGTGTCTATCTGGTTTACGAACGCCGGTGGAGCGTTGCTCCCGGTCAATGTAAAATTTCTCCTATATAATAAAACAAAGATTATATCTTGTATATTCTTGTTGGGTTATTATTATGCTTGTATTATTAATGGTTTCCCCACGTTAATAATATGTAATTCATGTTATTATGAATTGTTGAAGGCTTAAAGTTAACTAACGGTTAGTTCGTAAAGTTAACTAACGGTTAACGGTTAACAAGCTATTAACTTAGGCGGTGCCGCACCCGCTCAATTAAACGAAAAAAGAATTGGGGGCGTGACACTATGGGTTGAAGTTATAGACACATGTAGTAATTATTTAATTTAGTTATTAATATTTATGAAATAGTTGTATCTAATTTAATATTTAATTATTAATTATAATATTTATGAAATAATATCTAATTTAATAGTGAAACTAATTTAATAAACGTTATCAATTCTAAAGAAATTTTTATTCACATAAAAAGAAAAAAATAATATATATTTTGAAATTGATAATTAAAAGTTGTTAAAGTAGAGTTATTCTAAATATTGAGTGATTTAAAATAAATTATTGTAATATAAAAATTGCTAATCTTATATATATATATATATATAAAGACTGTTTAGATAATATTGATATAGCTATCATTTTTCTTCCTCTTATGTGATATTGCACTTATAGCAAAGAGTTTATTATGTGATATTGTTTTTATAGAAAAAAAAAATATTGATAAGAAATTAAAAATATTTAAGGATTTGTATGCTTATGATTATGGATACTTAAAAAAAATCATGATATTTAAATTTTAAAAAAATGTTTATTATACTAGTTTAGATCTATTTTAATTCTTGATGAGTCTACATGGATCAAATCTCTCAAGGTGTAAACCTCTTCTATGAGTGTAAATCTTGAGAAATGGTTTGCACCTCAAAGAATTTAGTCCATGTATGGATCTAGGCTAGTTTAATTATTAATAATTAATAATTAATAATTATAATTAATAATTTAATTTTAATTATTTTGTTTTGTTTTTATTTTTATGTAATTTGACCGAGTTAAAATGTTACATAACCTAACATAACCTAACCTTACAATGTATCTTGTCGTTGGATACATTTAAATATCGAATCAATATGGAAGATATGTTGGAGTGCTAGTAAACTAGTATAAATCCATCTTAACACAGATGTAGCAAGAGCCAAAAGAGATCAAATTTCCTAAGTTGCAAACATCTTTTAAATTCAAAAAAAAATATTTATGCTTTGAGACTTTTGATCCTTTGTAGATTCATGGTTGGTTTATATATATATATATATATATATATCGAATCAATATGGAAGATATGTTGGAGTGCTAGTAAACTAGTATAAATCCATCTTAACCACAGATGTAGCAAGAGCCAAAAGAGATCAAATTTCCTAAGTTGCAAACATCTTTTAAATTCAAAAAAAATCTTTATACTTTGAGATTGTTGATCCTTTGTAGATTCATGGTTGGTTTATTTATATATATATATATATATATATATATATATATATATATATATATATATATATATATATATATTAAGTTGCATTTTTTAATGTATAAATGGATTCAACAACATGAAATTCTCTTTGGTCACAACTCTAACAAATAGTTGCTGGTTTTTAGACAATTGACTAAAAAATGTACCTAAAAACAAATAAATTGCATTTTTTTTAACATAAATGGATTCAACAAGAAATTCTCATTGGTCACTTAGATTGTGTAGACTGCAAAAACTTATACTTACCACTCTAACGAATCTTGGTTGGTTTTTAGACAAAATTGACTAAAAGTATACCTAAAAACAAATATGAATATATAACAATATGATTCCATAAAATGCTTTTACCGTAATAATTTTTTTATTTTTTAAATCATATATAATATATACATAGTTGATATAAATATATTATAGTTGTTATTAATATATTTTAGCCACATTTCAATGTTACACAACTTAAACTTGTATCTATAATAGTTTTTTTGTTGATTTTGAGACAAAATTAATTAAAAATTAAAACTAAAAACAAATCAAACTATAATAATTTTACTATAATTTTTTTTTCCAGTATTTATTTCTTCCATCTGGCTCTTCTTTTATCATATTCTATCATCTTTCTCTTACCCTGATGATGGATCCCATTTGGGATTCGAAACGTTGGTGTAAAAATTCCATTACTGTGGGTTCTCCGGTCAAAAATTCAAAAAGCTCAAACCACAGATCTCTGAAATCCAATATTTACTATAATTTTTTTTTTCAATTTTTAAAACCATATATAATATATACATAGTTGATATAGATAAAATATTTTATTTATGAATCTTCTGTATTATTTTCTTTTGTTTTTAAGTATATTTTAAACACACCTCAATATTACTTAATTATGTATATTAAAATATTTTATTTATAATGTGTAATATATATTATTATCATTATTTATAGTTTTAAATCCAACATATTATTATTATATTATTTTTCTATGTACTATACGGACTTGACCAACTAAGCTAACCCTTTTGGATTTATTGAACAACGTAATTCTATATTAAGACTTGAATGAATTATTCATCTCTCTTATTACTCTTATTACAAAATAATAATTTTTTTACTATCAATTACTTTTTGCGCATTAAATTATTTTATTATTATTATTAGACATATATAAAATTTTAGTTCATGTGTGTGTGTGTATAAAGAGAGAGAGAGAGAAATTAGTCAAGATAGATATTCAAATAGTTTATATAAGTTCTACATTGAAATAATTTCAAAAAGTATAAGAAATAGATATTTTAAATTATTTTTTTATTATTATTAGACATATATAAAATTTTAGTTCACGTGTGTGTGTATAGAGAGAGAGAGAGAAATTAGTCAAGATAAATATTCAAATAGTTTATATAAGTTCTACATTGAAATAATTTCAAAAAGTATAAGAAATAGATATTTTCCTCACACTACAATATGAAAATATAAGTGTTTTTTTCATCTTTAAAGTTAATATAAAATTAAATTATTTCACATGGACATTGACTTATATTTTATTTATGGTAGAAAGTGAAACTCATAACATGTTGCAATATCAATAATTAATGGAAAGTGAAATATTTTTACCACATCTCCTTAATTCTAGGTTATAATACTTACAATATAGAAATGTAAGTGCTTTTCTCATCTCTATTATTTTAGGGAGAACTATCTAAACATGTGTATTCATGTTTTTTAATTATACCCAACATTATTTGTTTATTTAGATATTACTTAATTTTTATTTTGAAATGGACAAATTTCAAATTTAGGTTGAACACGAACGAAATCATACATATCCATTGTGCTAAACTGTAAAATGCACCTCTCGATGCAAAAGTTAACAATTAAATGTCGCCTTAACATTAAAAAAAATAATAAAAAAAAAAGAATAATATTCACTCAATAAAAAAAAGTAATCAACTTAGTAAGTAATATAAATAATAAATGAATTCAATTTAATGTATTATATTGTAATTTTGTCATTATTAATTAAACTAAGACACTTTTTTTCCAAGGGAAATATTATAACATATGTTCAAATTAAAATAAATTTAAATAATAATCATTCACATGTATAATTTTAAAGTTAATTAATAAACATATAATAATTAAATATAGAAATGCAAAAAATATATCCAATATAAACAATTGTTATAAATTAAAAACTATTTGACCATATAAATTAAAATATTGATTCATATTCATTAACCGTTATATTTCACAACTTCATATTTAAATTTAATTAACCAACACATTTCTAACTTTGAATCTATAAATCTACTAAGAGGCTAAAGGGATCAAATCAAACTTCATATTTAAATTTAATTAACCGACAAATTTTTAACTTTGAATCTACAAATCTACTAAGAGGCTAAAGGGATCAAATGTGTGAAGATTCAAACCTTTTTTATATATAATATATATATTTAATATTTTGTAAAATGTTATATATCAATTCCATATTAAAGGAATTACAAATCTTCCACAACATGCATATTGAAATATTTGATTTATGAAATATTATATATCAACTCCACATGAAAAATGAAATATATATATATATATATATATGTGTGTGTGTGTGTGTGTGTGTGTGTGTGTGTTACTTTATTTATCTCTATAAAAATTGATATAAAGTTATGTTATTAATATAGACATTGAAATATTTTATTTATGGCTAATATTAAATTTTTTTTAGGCAAGAAAAAAACACTAACACTAAATCACACATCTCTATTACAAAAGAAAGTGAGTATGTGTGTGTGTGTGTGTTACTTTATTTTTCTTGATAAAAAATGATATAAAGTTATGTTACTAATATAGACATTGAAATATTTGTTTATGGCTAACACTAACTTTTTTTTAGGCAAGAAAAATTCAACAAGTTTATATTAAAGTAAACCAATTTACACGATCCATAGTTCATAGTGAATTGTATGCTCTAACTACAGTACTACATTACAAATTTCCAAACAGGAAAAGTATCCCAGAGAATATCTCCAATATTTTGGCCTATTATAGATCCCAAAATGACCATGTAGGAAACATATGATCACAGTCCTTGATGTAAGTCCTAAATATTACATATTAAAACATATAGAAAAATGACTAGACACAGAACAAACTTAGATGTATGTCTGATATCACTGCACAGAGTGTGCCAAACATGAACATAGAAAAAAAACAACAAAAAACCATAGTTGCAAGGCCCATGAGAAAATGAAAAATAAGCATCAAAGCCATATATATAGTGAGAGGAATCTTCCCTTCACCAAGTAAATTATTGTATCTATACACCTCAAAATTGATCACTCTTGCCTACATGGATAGTCCCCTCTTAGATAATATGTTCGTTGTGGAGTTTTGAAGATGGAAAATATGGGAAAAAGTGAGATTAGTGAAGTGCTCAAACATGGCCCTAATGCACTTTAACTAGTTGGATAATAGCGTAGGGTTAAAATAAGATCTGTGGTTGACCCAATGTATAGATACTTTTGAGTCTCTAAAGACAGATAAGGATCTAAATAAATAACCAATGTGAAAAATAAAGAAGTCACCAATAGGCCATGACCTCCTCTTTGGAATTGGTCCCAAGACCACCATTCCAACTGAAACTGTAATTAAATATAGGAGCCAAGGCAATATAAGATCCACACCCACAAACCATATCTTGAGTAGTCCCATCAAAAAAAATAACAGGGAATATTTTTCAGAAATGAAGAGGAAGAAAATATTTGTGTGTCCTAATGTCAGGTTTCCGATAATATTATGTGATAAAATAAATAATTTTAATGCAAATCCTGTCAATATCTTCAAAAATAATTTCACTTTTGACTCTCCAAATACCCTAGAAAATAAAGATAGGAAGTGTCTTATAAGCCTTTGAAGTTATTATACTAGTCCACAATGCACTCATTTATAGTGGAATATGTCCAACCAACATTAATGTTAAATATTTGTAATACATGAATCCAATTAATGATAATACCTAGGAATTTGAGGAATAAATGTATGCGATCCTATGAATCCTATAGGCAAAAATATAACACCTACCTGGACATGAAAACCCCACTTGCCCAGGTTTTCCCATGTGAGGATCTTGTGGTGTCCCTCTAGCCAACCACAACATTTCAACTTGTGGGGCATGTGCCATTTCCATATCAACCTGTACCATTCCATACCTAGAGGAAATTTATATGTAGGGAATATATGGAAATATATTTCTTCAACATATACGTTCTAGGAGTATCTACCATTCTGAATGAGTGAGTCGATATTGTCATTGAATTTGGTTCCCACTTCGTACAAATTTTGAATTTAAACATCCTAAGTCTCCACCATCTGACCATCAAATCCCAATGCCTCATTTCTAATCCAAATTGGATATAGAACTAATGGATCATCATAAGTTCTCAACTAATGTAGTTTATATATCCCCAACTCTTGGATATGGCGAATGATCTCCCTAGGTAAAATTGTGATTGCCTCCAAACCCCCAGATGGGGTCCAAGCCCACCTCCACCTCTATACCCGACCCGATATCCCAACATAGATAACCAAGGAGCAAATATTTGAGTTTCATGAAACCATTCCAAATATAAGAACGTTTTTTCGAAGACAAAGCACTGTTTGGAATCCACATTTGTAAAGGTTGTTCTTTTAAGTATTTTTCAAAAATTATTTTCTGCAAAAGTCCATAATTGTAAATATTCCTCCAAAAAAAATTAATGTTAAGTTCCTATCCAAAATTCTCCAGATGTTTTAAGCCCCAACCCCCTTAATCTTTCCACCTAGTGAGTGCCTACAATCGAGAAAGGTGAAATTTGTCTAGTCCACGAGCACCAAACCATATTTTTTCATTATTTTTCATAATTAAATGCTTTATTTAACCAACTTCACTCCTTAGACTACCATGAATTTGATTATAATTTTAATCTTTTATCACTACCTTTTCTATTTGTTTAGAAAAAAATGTTTATGTTTTTCTCACTGTCCCCTCACATATTTGTTTTAAACTCCAACTTAGTGCATCTATCACCTAGTTTTCTTTCCCTTTTATGTGTTTTATGTCAAAATCTTATTTTCTTAGGAAATCCATCCACCTAGCCTGCCTCGCATTCATGCCACATTGGTTGAAATAATATTTTAACATTATATGATATGTAACCAAAGTGAATTTCTTACTAATTAGGTAGGCTCTCCACATTTTAATGGCATGGATGACTTCTACTAACTCAAGATCATAGACTGCATAATTCCTTTCATGTTCTTTTAATTTATGAGACTCATAGGATACTATGTGTCCATCCTTCGTGAGAACACCTCTAATACCTTAAAATCAAGCATAAGTACATAATACAAAATCCTTATCTAGGTATTTTATTTTTAACATAGGTTCCACAGTCAGTAAATGTTTCAACTTCTTAAAACTTTCCTGACATATTTGTGTCCACATGAATTTCACTCCTTTATTCTGCAAGGAAGTTATGGGGTTTGCTAACTTAGATAATACCTCTACAAATCTGGGTAATACACAGTAATTACCATAAATGATCTTATATCAACCACATGTTTTGAGACTAGCCAATTGAGGATGGCCTTTACCTTTTTAAGATTCACTTATATTCTCTATTTTGAAATAACATGCCCAAGATATTTTATGTTATCTTAGTAAAATTCACAGTTGCTAGATTTAGCATATAATTGGTGTTCACATAGGGTATGTAGCACTATTTCCAGGTGCTTCTTGTTCTCTTCTTGAGTCTTGGAATATATTAAAATATCTTCTATAAAAATTAATATGAACTTATCCAAGAATTTATTGAAGACATTATTCACCGAACACATGAAGGTAAAAAGTGCATTCATAAGTCCAACAGGTAATATTGTAAATTCGTAATGTCTATACCTTGTTTGAAAGGTTGTCTTTGGTATGTATTCCTCTTTAATTCTCAGCTGGTACTAACCGGATCTGAGGTCTACTTTAGATAACATTGCTGCCCACTTATCTTGGTCAAACAAACCATCTATTCTATGTAACGGCTAGTTATTTTTTATAGTTAGCTTGTTCAACTGTCAGTAATCAATGCACAACCTAAAATTTTCATCTTTTTTTCCTGACAAAAAGGACTAGTGCACCCCATGGTGACACAATAGGTCTAATGTACCTTTCATTTAGTATTTCCTACAACTGCATATTCAACTCCATCAGCTCCAACACACTCATTCGATAAGGATCCTTTGATACTGGTGTTGCCCCTAGTATATATTTTATGGAAAAATATATCTCCCTTTTTTGTCATAGACCATTAATTTCATCGGGGACTACATCTTGATAGTCTTGGAAAACTTCTAATTCGCTTACATATTTTGCTATTTTGTTTAATGAGTGGTCCTTCACCTAAATAGAAAAACGTTGGCATCCCTTCATTGCATCCTTCTTTAATTGTAGCACAAATATCTATCACATAGAAATGGGCCTAGGTATGCCCCTTATAATTCAAATTTCTCCATTTTTCGCTAAACATGTGACAATTTTATCCAAACAATGAACAATTTTCTAATGCCCCTCTAGGTAATCCATCCCTACGAACATGTCATATGAGCCTAATGGTAGTATATTCAAATTCATGGTAGTTTGATTTCAATTTAATATAACTAGGAATTTCTTTACCCTATTAGGAACCTTTCTTTTCATTCTAGTGGCAAGTTGAACCAACCATGAATTCTTGTATTTTTCATATTTAAACTTAAAATTTTCTACAATCCGAGGGCTAAAATAACTCAATTTAGCACCAGGCTCCATTAGTACATTAATATATTGGTTAAAAATAGTACCTTCTATCTCCACCATGGTGGACTAATGCTCTACTTGAGGACCTTCAAAAGCTGTATTGATGCATGATACCTTTCTAGCCATATTATTGACAATCGAGGCTTCTTGGAGGTTCAACAGGTTCTTCATGGACCTGGTGTTATACACACAATTCCTCAATAGATGGGGTTCTCCGCAACCCTAACATTTTAAATGTTCCCTATATTTACCATCAAGTCCTTTACTATTGGATTTTTCCTATTTGGACCCAAATTGGGTTTGTTTATGTGTTCTTAGTGCTTGGTTGTTGTTTCTACTAAAATTTTGGTGATGACTACCTTTACGAGGTTGTTTAAATGGCCCAAATTTTCCACATTTCCACCCTGAGCCATTCTGTCCTTCTCCTTATCAAACCAATATTTCATATTTTCATTTATTTTCTTGGCATGTTGGTAGAGAATTATAGATTTCTTAATGGCTTCGTCCATAGTCTTTTGATTTTTGTATTTTCACTGTTAAAAAATGTGGAAGGTAGTTTAGAAAACATTGTACTTTTGCTTTTTCTTCTTTTAGGTATGGCACATAGTGTAATAGATGAGTAAACTTGGTTACTAATTTGTCGATTGACATCTGGCTTAGTTTTAGATCATGGAATTCTTAAGTTGTATCATCAAAATAATGCTCAATCAAATGCTTTCCTTTAAATAACCGTTGGAATTCCTCCCACTCAATATCTCTAACTTCTAACTTAAGAACTATTTTCATTTCCTCCCGTAGGGAGGATTTTCCCTAAAACTGATAAGTAGCCAACTTGGTTTTTAACATTGTAGAATAGTCATACACTTGAAAGTATCTATTAATATTAAGGAGCCATACTTTAGCTACTTCTTCCATCTCCCCATCATAAGTTGGGGGTCTGATATTTTAAATTCTCCACAGAGTTCTCTTTTGGGCCTCTTCCTTGGTTTTGTATGATTTTTTGATGAACTATGCTCCTCCCCTTCCTCATACTTTTCCTCCCTTTTTTCCATCTCCTTCGTAGTTTTATGCTTAGATATCTCACCTTGGTTTTCCTCATCCCTCACTATTTCTACTATTTTTGGATTTGATTTATCAGTTAAATTCTTAATAAGCTACTCATTTTTAGCATTAGCTTTTAGTAGCTACTCATGAATTCCACATATATTTAATAGCTATGTCTGTAAATTTTTCATCATATTTAATAGCTCTCTAGTGGGTACTTGCGCTTGCTGTCCCAAATGCACATAAATTTCTTCTTCCCTAATATGTGTATGTCCTTATAGTTCAACAATTGTGCTCATCCTATACAAATTTCTATTATTCTCTATATAAACACAAACACTTATTAACTTATAAAATGCAAGGACACAATATTGTAACTTGACTTACTATGATACCATATATAACATCTCTTCCATTTTTATGTAGAAAAAGTGCATATTTGTCCTAGAAATTGGCACGATAAATCTTTTTTTACAAGTTAAGGCTTCTCAAAATTATAAAATTCCATCATTCTTTATGATCATCGTGTGAGATATTCGAACATGCATTACTTACTATATACAAATAAAATTTGTTGATTCTACTCTGCTCCTATGGAAATTCATTACAAATTGTTTATACATACTCTTAAATTCTAGCTTAAGTTGGAATTATGGTGAAACTCTAATGTATCACGACGTGTTCTTTCCTTCTCTTTTAACTATTGATTTTTTCACATTTTTCTCCTTAACTATACATACAGGTTCCTTTTATTGTTTTCACCATATACATACTCTTTTCACCCACACACATATATATATATTCCTTTACATAATAATAGGCCTCATATAACTATGGTAGGAAATACCTTTTTTCCCATACCTACATGCATAATTTACATTATGAAAATTGTATAAACTATTTTCAGAGTACTATATATAATGATATAAACTATTTACTTTCAGAATACTATATACTAGTAACATGATATATATATATATATATATATATATATATATATATATATATATATATATATACTCTTTGGGTTAATTTGTGTTCACCAACCTTTTGTATGGCATGGTTGTATATTTTATAAGCATTTTATAAAATTAAAATTATACCCTCCATCTATGACGGTTGCAACATAAAAGTGTATCACGTGGACTTGGGTTGTGGCTTGGGTCCACGTTGTCTACAGGAAACCCTAACCAACTAGTAGAATCAACAACGTAGATACAATCTTGATTGATAGATGATGGAGATTGATTAAGTGATGGTTAGGGTAACTACCCCTCCAAGCCCCATCATCATGTATTCATTGTGTCGGTGAAACATGCTCTGCATTATTTGGACCCCAATGCAACAAGGGTTTTGTCTCCTTTTCTTTGAAGGAAGTACCACCAAATTCTTATGGGCTTTGCTTGAGTAAACCTTATGGATTTCAATATGGTTGCAAGTATGGTTATGGTGTTGCACATGATAGAATTATGGGTAAGTTTTTCCATAATTTTTTTGTTCTCTTATGGTGATGCTTTGGAGTGGAGTTTTGTTTTGATGTCATATTCAATTGTATATGCTAACTAGTGCTTTTTTATTTTCCGTATTTGTTCTAGTTCTAACTCTACGCTCGAGGGTTTCTTAGCTACGAAACTAAACTTCTACAAAGAATTTGGGAACATTTTTGACCTCTTCCAAGGATTTAGCTATGAGTTTTCTTTAGGGTGAGATTTTCCATAGCCTTAATTCTAACTTCATTATCTTGCAAGGGTTTTTCTATTCTTACTTTTTCCTTCATGAGAATTGTCATTTAGGACTAATTACTATTTTTCGCTTGTAAGAAAAATGAGGACTATACTCGGTCATCTATAGGTAAGAATTTTTCTTTAAAAAACCCTTATTACTTAATTCCTTTCCTCTTAATAGCTCTAATTAACTTTATTACAGGTATCCAATAAGGCCGTCAAGTCTTGAGTGAAAACATTGTTGGAAAAACATTGTCTCTATTTGTCTTGGTTTCTCAATTTACATTAGCGTTACAACTCGTCATATAACCTTTTTAATACTTATGTAGGCATGTTTCTCTTTATTTATATATATGATGCACAGACCATTTAAGGGCAATTCCCAAACCCTGGTAGGCAATTTATTGTGTAAACTTTTTTTTTTAAGAAAAAGTTGTGTACTTATGTGCGAGGGTTTCTTTTCCTCCTATGGTGGGATTCAGATTCATATGTAGAGTTACCTAATTTATTTATTTATTTATGTATTTGTAAAACTTATTTCTTATATTATTATTGATAAATTGGTGTCATTTGATATAAAAAGACTTTTATTTTAAAGGTTTTATTGGTCAGAGCTATAGGGGTTCTACATTTTTTAGCTAACATAAGCACTTATAGGTTCTACATTTTTTAGCTTCTAGTATTTTTAGAACTAGCCCTAATTTGTTCACGACTATTTATGCTTGGATTATAAACAAAGTATTTGTTTTCTACAAGCCTACATATTTAAACTAAACATAAGCACCTATAGGTTCTACATCTTTTAGCTTCTAGTATTCTTAGAACCAACCCTCATTTGTTCACAACTATTTATGCTTGGATTATAAACAAGCCTACACATTTAAACTAAACATAAGCAGCTATACGTTCTACACTTTTTAGCTTCTGGTCTTCTTAGAACCAACCCTCATTTGTTCACAACTATTTGTGCTTGGATTATAAACAAGCCTACACATTTAAACTAAACATAAGCACCTATAGGTTCAACACTTTTTAGCTTCTGGTCTTCTTAGCAGCAACCTCATTTATTCACAATTGTTTATGCTTGGATTATAAACAAAGTATTTGTTTTCTACAAGCCTACACATTTAAACTAAACATAAGCACCTATCTAGTCTTCTTAGCACTAACCCTAATTTGTTCACGACTATTTATGCTTGGATTATAAACAAAGTATTTTTTTTATACAAGCCTACACATTTAACCTAATAAGCAAAGTATTTGTTTTCTGCAAGCCTACACATTTAACCTAATAAACAAAGTATTTGTTTTCTACAAGCCTACACATTTAAACTAAACATAAGCACCTATAGGTTCTACATTTTCATTTGTTCATGACTATTTATGCTTGGATTATAGACAAAGTATTTGTTTTCTACAAGCCTACACATTTAAACTAAACATAAGCACCTATAGGTTCTATATTTTCTTGGATTATAAACAAAGTATTTGTTTTCTACAAGCCTACACATTTAACCTAATAAAAAAAGTACTTGATTTCTACAAACCTGCACATTTAAACTAAACATAAGCACCTATAGGTTTTACATTTTTTAGCTCCTGGTCTTCTTAGCACTAACCCTCATTTGTTCAGGATTATTTATGCTTGGATAGTTAACCTAATAAACAAAGTATTTGTTTTCAACAAGCCTACACATTTAAAGTAAACATAAGCACCTATAGGTTCTACATTTTTAGCTTCATGCTTGGATATTTAACCTACTGAACATAAGCACCTATAGGTTCTACATTTTTAGCTTCATGCTTGGATATTTAACCTAATAAATAAAGTATGTGTTTTCAACAAGCCTACACATTTAAAATAAACATAAGCACCTATAGGTTCTACAATTTTTATCTTTTGGCCTTCTTAGCACTAACCCTCATTTGTTCAGGACTATTTATGCTTGGATTATAAACAAAGAATTTGTTTTCTACAAGCCTACACATTTAAACTAAACATAAGCACCTATAGGTTCTACGTCTTTTAGCTTCTAGTCTTGTTAGAACTAACCCTCATTTGTTCAAGACTATTTATGCTTGGATTATAAATGACGTATTTTCTTTCTACCAGCCTACACGTTTAACCAAACAAACAAAGTATTTGTTTTCTACAAGCTTACACAAGTTTAAACTAAACATAAGCACCAATCTCTGACCTTGGTATTATATATCTATATATATGTATGTATGTATGTATGTATGTATGTATGTATGTATGTATGTATGTATGTATGTAGTTTACTGCATCTAAAACACACTTTTCTCATACTATTGTTTTCTACAAGCCTACACATTTAAACTAAACATAAGCACCTATAGGTTTGACATTTTTTAGCTTCTCGTCTTCTTAGCATTAACCCTCATTTGTTCAGGACTATTTATGCTTGGATTATAAACAAAGTATTTATTTTCTACAAGCCTACACATTTAACCTAAACATAAGCACCAACCTCTGACCTTGGTATTATATATGTATATACTTCTTTCTAGTTTCTTCTAAAACACACTTTTTTCTCATACTAGTAAGCCCTCTGTATAGTTCCTTGGTACAATATTGATTTAGGGAAATTATTTGAGCAATTGTATTATGTTGCATTTATTTCATCTATGTAGTATCCACTCAAAAAATCCTCTTGCTTCTTTCAATCTGGATTTAGAGAAATTATTTGAGCAATTATTTTATGTTGCATTTATTTCATATGTGTATTCTCCACTCAAAAACTCCTCTTGCTTCTTTCAGTGACCAGAAGGACCTTTGTCCACCTTTGTCCTATCACGTGATTTTCTTTACCTGCAACAAACACATATAAGCAACAACAATTTCATTTTATAATACACCAACATTTATGTCCATTGAGCCTCCACGTTTCACCAAACCTTGAATAAATTTCTCTCTTAGCACCCCTGGAGACCCACTCCTATCTGCCTTCACCTCCTGAACCCCTTAGCAACACCCTATTAATTAATCCTCTTGTTTCTTCTAGTGACTAGAAGGCCTTTGTCCTATCATCTGATTTTCTATACCTGCAACAAACACATATAAGAAAAAACAATTTCATTTTCTAATACACCAACATTTATGTCCATTGGGCCTCCACATTTCCCCAAACCTTGAATCAATTTCTCTCTTCGCACCCTTGATGGTCCACTCCTATCTGTCTTCACCTCTTGAACCCCTTAGCAATGCCCTATTAATTCTCTCATTGTTTATCTCAACACTTCAACACTGAAAGTTAAGAGTTAATCTCACATATCATCCTTTAACATATTTCTAAGAGAATTAACATACCAAAAATAATTTCTTTTTTCATTATTTAAAAATAAATATTTAAATCAACATATCATGTCATTTGTGTTTTGTGAGGATCCATCCTAGGGTCCTCTAACTAAAAACTAAATTTATTTAATTTAAACACAATAAGAAGGAAAATAACTTATCTATAAATCAACATTTATTTGATGACAATATACAATTAAAATTTATTTACAACATATTAAACAAGTAAAAATTTCATTTCAACCATTTACATAAATAATCAATAAACGGAAGAATACATGTTCCAATAGCTTGGTTAAGATGCTCCTGACTTTGTTGGGATGCTCCTCTCGACTACCTGATTGAATTTACCTCCTAGCCAACTAGGAATGATTTCCTCACCCATAGAACCTCCACAGGTTCTCTAGCCCTCCGAGCCCAAGTCCAACCAGATATAGTGTGTCCAAGTTAAACAAACACTCTTCGTATCCAAGTTTGTATTCCCTCATTTATTACTCCATTCTCTCCCTTCTCTTTCTCCCCTTTCCTCCCCCAAAACAAAATCCTCCAAAACCAAAAACCAAGACCAAGGATCCCCCCTCTCCTCTCATCATCCTTCCCCTTTTATGTCTTTTCCTCCCATCCACCACAACCACCTATCATTAATGTCATGACTACCCCCTCATCCTTTCATTTAGTATCCTTGACTTTTCGTACCATATCTTATTCAAAGTAGATTTGAAAAGACATTTTGGGAATAAACTATGGATATTTAATTTAGAATTTGAGAAGACACCTTGGGATATGGATATTTAATTTGGAAATTAATTGGAGAAGACCATATCTTCTCAAAACTAGATTTGAAAAGACATCTTGGGATATGGATATTAAATTTGGAAATAAATTGGAGGAGACCATATCCTATCCAAAATTAAATTTGAGAAGACAAGTTGGGGATTGAATAATAACAATAATAAAAGTCATATCAGTAAAATAAAATTAGAATTTTACAAATGTGGGTATATACTAATATTTCTTGATAATTATAAGTCAATATTTTCAAGTTAATTAAATACTAATAAAAATTAGCATGATAATATCAAGTAGGGCATTACATACACCCCTCCTTTAGAAAACTTCATCTCGAAGTTAGAGTGAAAAAGATACAAGGAATTCAAAAGAAGTTTAACAATAAGGCATAACAAAAATATAAAGAGAGTTATAGTAGTAAAATTAATTAAGTCAGACAATGATTCCACTTCCCATCAAGAGTCTCCAACTAATCTATATCTACCTATCCTTCCTAACCTGCTTCCACTCCCACCCTATCCATCCTCTACTGTTATATATTGTGGCATCGGCTATACCAATCTAACCACTGATAAAACCAATATGGCGGAAGTGTCAACTATATCGACCTAACTTCCCCAGCATGCAACTAGCAATCACCATCACATGTCTAGGTGAGAATGTCCATCACTTCCCTCCCACGATTCCAGGGTTGGAGGTTACACGGTGGGAAATACCTCCACCCCTCCTCACAACTAGGGTCAACACCCTAATATGGACCACATTGCAGCACTAGTTGGATACTTGTCATCGAATAATCCAGTCAGGTAGTCTTTTCACCTGCCATTTACATTTTACCCATGTCATAAAAGTGCATATCATGTAGATACAAAATTCAATAGAACAATGTGCATCATACGTTTCCATATTAGATGTCTCTACCTTCCCTAATGGAAGAGTATATCTTGGTTAGTATATAGTTCTTTCCAATCTATAGGTTAGTTCTCATTCATGCATATATATAACAACAAAATTTATATAAATAAGCAATCTCAAACATCATTTTATTAAGTCTAGTATCCACGTGTCAATTTTGTAGTTCATACTGGAAATAAATCTTCCACTAGATAAATCATAATTTCACTAAGTCAATCATTAGATAAATCATATCCACTTAAACCATACATGAAACAAAAATAACTCTAATAAGTCATGCACTAGATAAATCATAACCAAGTAAGTCATACATTAGGTCATACGTCAAACATTTCAATCATCAATACCTAATCCATATAATGATTTATATTAGTAGTTTCACATGTCCAACTAAATGCATCAATATTAAATAGCAGTCATAAATAAATAACACGGGACTACAAATAGATCCTTAGCATAGGTAGCTATCTAAGTCAAAATGGGAATCACAAATGCTCAAAAAGTGAGGGGTAGTCACAACATATAGTCTTTGCATCCTCCCACATAGCAGATCCTAGGCTATACTTGTCCCACTAGACCTTAACCTGGTGCACCATGCGACATCTAAGTTGTCAAACCCTACGGTCCAATATGTGTAATGGTTCGACCATTATGGTTCCCACGTCCGAGACCTGCAATTCCCTCCAATCTAATTTGTGAGATTCATCAGAAACATAATGTCGTAAAATAGATACATGAAAAACATCATGAGTTTTATGTAAATGGGGTGGCAGTACAAGACAATAGGAAACTGGTCCAATCTTCTCCTTGATCCTAAAAGTTCCTACAAACCCAGGTGATAACTTCTTCCCTTTCCCAAGCTGAATGATGCTTTTGTTGGATCGGATATGAATAAAAATTTGGTCTCCTACTTCATAACTTCGATCAATCCTATGTGAATCAACATAACTCTTCTGGCTATCTTGTGCTTCTTTTAACCTTTGTCGAACCTATCTTACCTATTCCTCCATGTCTTGAACTAATTCTGGCCCAACTATTACTCAGTCCTCCAACTTTTCCCAACTCAATGGCATCCTACATGGCCTCCCACATAGATCTAGATAAGGAAGTATCCCGATTGAACTGTGGTAACTCTTATTATAAGAAAACTCTACCAATGGTAAGTACCTTTCCCACTGAGTCTAATTATCCATGACGTACATTCTAAGCATGTCTACCATAACCTGATTTACTCTTTTAGTCTGCCCATCTATTTCTGGATGATATGCAGTGCACATGTTCGACTAAGTCCCTAGTGCTGACTGCAAACTTGTCCAAAGCCTAGATGTAAATCGAGAGTCTCTATCAGAAATGATCTTTGTGGGTAACCCATGTAGTTGAATAACTTTACTTATAATAACTTGTGCCACATCAGTAACATCGTAAGTGTCTCTTACTAGGATGACATGGGCACTTTTGGTCAATTTATCAACTACAACCAATATAGCATTGTGGCTCTATGACGTGAGTGGAAAACCCACAACAAAATCCATAGAACTGACCTCCCATTTAGACATAGGGATGTCATGTGGTTGTAGGAGTCCCGCTGGATGGCAATGATTAGCCTTCACTCGTTGACATTCAAGAAATTTGGCGACAAACTGGACTATGTTATGCTTCATGCCTGCCCAAAAGAAGAGTTTCTTCATGTCCACATACATCTTCTTCACTCCAGGATGTGCACAATAGAGTGCTCTATGTGACTCTTCGAGGATGGTCCTTCTTATACCCCCTTCCTTAGGTATGTGCATTCTCCCTTGAAATCTCAATAGTCCATCTAGTTCAAGGACATATCCCTTAAACTTTGGTTTTATTTGCTTCCCACTCTAGAGTGTTGATATAACCTTTAGATACCAACTATGTTCAAAGAGTTTCTCCAACACACGTTCCCTCAAATTGACCCTCAAGGATACTAGGGAGAAGGTTTGTGGCCTCCTACTTAGTGCATCGGCCACCACATTCTCCTTTCCCTTAATGTATGAGATCTCAAAATCATACTCACTCATGAATTGGCTCCATCACCTTTGTCTAGCATTCAAATCCCTTTGAGTGAAGAGGTGCTTCAAGCTTTGATGATCTGTTCTTAACTCAAATCTTCTGCCAACGGGGTAGTGTCTCCACAGTTTCAAAGCTAACATCATTGATGCTAACTCTAAGGCATGGGTAGCATACAACTCTTCATGTTTCTTCAATTTTCTAGATGCGTAAGCTATTACTCCGCCTTCTTGCATCAATACTTCTCCCAATCCTTGCTTCGAAGCATCGGTGTAGACAGTGAAGTCTTTTCCCATGTCTAGTACTCGAAGGATCAGTGCACTAGTTAGTAACCTCTTTAGTTCAGTGAATGTAGTGTCACATTCATATGTCCATTCATACCTGACCCATTTTCATTGTAATGTGGTGATGGGTTTTGCAATCCTCAAAAACCCTTCCATAAACATGCAATAATAACCTGCTAGCCCCATAAAACTACGCACCTCATGAGCATTTTTCGGTATTGGCCAATACATTATGGCATTTTCCTTTTCCGGGTCAATTGAAATCCCTTCTCTTGAAATGATGTGCCCAAGATAATGAACTTTCTTCATTTTCCTTAACCCTCAATTAGTGGTATCCAGATCGTGGATCGATCTTTGAGAAAATCGTTTCTCCCTTCATTTGATCAAATAGGTCATATATTCTAGGTATCGGGTACCTATTCTTTATTGTGGCTCTATTCAAGTCCCTATAATCTATGCATAACCTTAAGGAACCATCCTTCTTCTTGACAAAAATCACTGGTGCACCCCAAGGTGAAATACGAGGTCTAATAAATCCCAAGTCTAAAAGCTCTTTTAACTACATCTACAACTCACAAAGTTATGGAGTTGTCATCCTATAGGGTGTCTTAGATATTGGTTTTGAACCAGGTTTTAGGTCGATTTTGAAATCAATCTCCCTTACAGGAGTTAATCCAAGTAATTCCTTAGGGAAAACATCCTTGAATTCTTACAAAATTAGGTGTAGATCCAGGGAGGGTCCTTTCTGGTCACTTACAGCCTCGACCACATATAGTTTGAAACCTTGTCAGAGACAACGTTTTACCTTCATCATGGATATGAGTCGTAGGGACACTTCTCTCTTGATTCCACAAATCTCAATTGACCTACCTTCATCATCTAAACAAATCACCTTCTTCTTTAAATAGTCTACCAAAGCTCGATGAGCTTCTAGCCAATCCATTCCAATAATTACATCGTACGTCCCCAATGTCGTGACGTATGCTTTCAACTTAGTTATACACACTTCAAGGTTTACTTAACATTGGTCAACACTAGGCCCTAATACTTGTTTTACCCCAGATTCCATCTCAACTTGCTTAAAGTCATCGTGCTCATAGGCTGCCAACCCACATTTTTCTAATGCAACTGGTGAAATGAAACTATCTGTAGCACCAGAATCAAACAAAATTTTAACTTTTACTTTGTTTATCATACCTAAGGTTTCTACCATGGCAGATTGGTGTTCAACTTGTTGGTTATCAACTGCTGCATAGATTCGATGGTGGCTACTTGCTCCCCCCATTGGTGCTTTTCCTTCTCTACAGTTGTTACCAGTTTGTAACTCAGGATAGTCACATTGGTAATGAGGTCCCCCACATCCCCAACAAGTGATGTGTGGTAGACTTTGAACAGAATGTTGTGGAGTTCTTTGGAAAGATTTCCTTCCCTTGGGACCCCTGCCCCTACTTGTTGCTCCTCGCGTATGACCTTGATTTGCACACGTCCTTGAAGCTATGGGTGAAGCTGCACTAGTAACCATTGAAATCCACAATGTCAGTGCTCTGGGTAGAACCCTGTTTCCATATGGTGGTGGCCTCAAACTTCCTCCCATGGGGATGGTACGAGGGGCCTTCCCCATAAACCTTAGTTGTTGTGGAAAAATTGTTTTGTTTCCACCCTTTAAGTCTAAGTTCTCTTCAACATAACGAGCATGTTCCATGGCTTCTGCAACTAAGGATGGTTTCCACATCCGCACCATTGCCCTAATCTTAGGTTTCAATCCATAAATGAAACGATTTGCTTGGCGCTAATTAGTATCCATGTAGGATACATACTTGACCAATTCCATGAATCTAATCGCATATTCTTCTACCATATGATTTCCTTGTACCAAAGCATGGAAGGCTCCTAACTATTGTTCTTCATAATATGTTGGTAGGTACTTTTTCCTTAATCTCTCCTCAAATAACTCCTAAGTAACTGTGTCTAGAGTGAGGTGTATTTGACACTCTAAGTTACCCCACCAATTCAGAGCACTATCTCTTAGTTGGAATGCCGCTATTTCAGCTTTTGAATTGGAGGTATAATCTCTTAGTACGAAGCACCTTCTCATTCCTTCTAACTAGGCTTCTGCATGTTCATTGGCACGACCTCTAGCAAACTCTGGGAGCTTAATCTTTTGGAGCTCCCTAGTAATGTCCTCGATTGGAGTTCCTCTATCAGAGTCTCTTGATCCCTTGATATTTCCCAACCCTGATGGAGGGTGCTCTACTTCCACTTCAATTGTTTGGCGTCCTCTTAAAGTCTCATTAATTGCTTCTAGGGAATGCAAGATGAGAGCCAACTCTAGTGATGGTAATGGATTATTTGTAGGAGGTTCTTTTGTTGACCCTCCTTGAGCTTGATTTCTTTGCATCGTCACCATTTTGAATTGTCAAATATCTGTATGATATGCAAGAATTATTAGCACAACTTACGGCCTTGTCAATTCTTACTCGGTTCACACATGTTTTGCATAATGATAGGTGTAATTTTTCCTTTTGTTATGCTTGTAAAAGAGTATTTTTAATACTGAGAAGATAATGTGGATCTACTAAATCCTCTCTCATTGCTATCTAAGCAAGTGCTATGACACACTGCTAGTCACTCTCAAATATCTTTAGATATCCCTAAACAATCATCATAAATCCATCTTATATATTTTGAGCATGCACATAAACATTAACTTACCATTTTTAATCACATTATTATAACTAGGTGTCCTCTTGAAATTCCATCGATAATTCTAGATTGATATATATATATATATATATATATATATATATATATATATATATATATCTTATCCTTATGTTTTCAAAGTAGGTGTCTAATGGCCTCAATCAACTCAACACTGACATTGTTGTTAGGTATTTACTATCCCAATGATATATATAGAATGGTTAGTCCTACATGTTTTAATATTTCAATATTATATATTGTCTTAAAGGAGGTTCTAATGTGTTAATCAATTGGTGTTCACCTGTGACACTTTGATCTGAATATGTTGGATTTCCGTTTTGTAAACATATTCATATTAATATTATGACAATATCCAATATAACTTTATTTTGTCTCAATTTGTTTTTCAAGAAGTTGCATCAAAAAAAAAAAAAATTAAGAATTATGCATGGCATCAAGAATAATGTGAGCAACTTGTAAAAATTTCACTTAAGTTCATTTATATTATTGAATATTACTAATAAATAAACAATTTGTTTTAATGCAACTTAAAAGGTCAAAATTTTTACTAAATCTTGTCATTATATGAATTAATATTGTTGTAAGAAAATATATTTTCTGCAAAATAATATTTCTTTGTATTAATGTTAATCTTAATTTTTAAGATTTTATTAAAGGGACTTAACTCTATAGGAAATTACAACCTTATTGTATACATAGATAGGTTATCCTTGTTTACAAAGTCAATAATTCTTCTTTAATAATTCTTCTATCTAAAGATTACAGTTTGCATAAATTTTGGTGGGCACTAACCTCAGTAAACTCCCATGTAAATTTATGTAGTGAATTGCGTAATTTATGGTAGCTATCTAAGTGTAATTTTGGTGGGCACTAACCTCAATAAACTTCTATATAAATTTATAGAGTGAATTGCAAAAGTTATGGTGGGCAGTAACTCTTGGTAAACATATTTGGTTATCTAAGTGTAAAGAATGTCCTAAAGAAAAGTATTTCAACTATTTAATTCTCATTGATTTCAACTATTTAATTCTCATTGGTGGGTCAGTTTATCATTTTGAACATGATTAATTTGAAAGTCAAGGAAGGTCAGTGAAAATGAAATATTAACATAAACCCTAAATTTGTGTTGGTGCTCTAAAAATAGAATGTTAATTTTTTTTTTTTGGTTGTCTCTCATGAAATCTAATTGCCATATAGCAAATATCCTTTTACAAAAAAAATGTGAGTAATTTTTTTACTAACAGTCTAGTTTCCACATTATTGTCCTAACATTATAGTTTTCACCTAAGCGAAAATGTAGAACACAGGGAGACATTTAATATAGAGGCCATAGAGATTGCTTTAGATCCTCGGCTGCTGGTAATCTAGAGGGATTTTTTTTTTTTTGAAGGGAGGATAATTCATGGCGTTTTCATTGGGGGAGCAATACCATACCATGTTCGTTCATATTGGGGGATATATATTGAGGAAAAAATGATATAATATATTGAGCATATAAGAAGGGTTAAAGGGTTTTTATATTGGTAGGTATAAAACATGGAGCTCAAAGTTACTTAAAAAATATAAAGGGGTATGAAAAATGTTAATGAAAAAATGGATACCTACAATATCTAATGAAAGTAGGGATTTTTAAAATTGGGAAGGTGTATTGGGTTCATATTTGTAGGGGGTTAAATAATGCGATTTTTAAAGGTTTCTTCCAATATGTAGTCAAATTAAGGGTATTGTTTAGTATGCAATGAATGCACATGATATGTTAGAGGTTCATTGAGTGAAGCACCCATGGGATAATTCTTTTACCCTACCTCTCGAGGAGGAGGTTGGAGAAGAGTGTCTAGCTTGGCCTCTCTGGATAGCAAAGTACCCGCTTGGGACATACCTATTTCAGATTTCTGGAGCTAACAGAAGAAACAAAACTCATCTGGGTCTTCATTTTCAGGTAGTATACATACGAAGAAAGAGTTTGGAAGCCTCATATAGGAAAGGTTCCCTGTTCTATTGCATTAAGTTTACAGAGGGCTTCTTTTCGTGGGTTCTTGTATCTGAGATAGTTTAAGGAGGGAATCGATTTGGGTCTCTGTTTTGAGCGCAACATATAGTATTGAAAAGATGACTAAGGGCTTCAACACAACTAGGATGAGACTTTCAAATCATCTCCTACTTTGGGAGTGGATGGATTGCTTCTTGTATTACTAGTACTTATGGAAGACACTGTCTGAGCAGTAGGCGACTCTTTGCCACTATCATTTGGAGATTTAGTTTCAAAAGAATGGATAATAGGGTTGCTTATGGAGTTATCTATTTTGGATCAAGAGGAGATACAGTTGCTCATGAGCCGAAAGTTCAGACCATGGAAACATCCCTGTGCCTCGGCTTCATCCTTCTTTCGTTTGTGTCCAACCCGACTGGAATTGCCCACCTGCTCCCAAGCCTCTACTATAGAAGGATGAGACCCGAGTTCAAGTCCCGACAATGGAAGTTTCTAGTTTCTTTTATTTATATGAAAAATAGATCTCTAGAAAATTCAACATTTAACATGCTTTTATTTATATGAAAAAAAATCTCTACCAAGACACCCGAGTTCAAGTCCTGGCAATGGAAGTTTCTCAGTTCTTTTATTTATATGAAAAATAGATCTCTAGAAAATTCAACATTTAACCACGGGTGGAAATATGAGATTTTCAACTGAGCATATTAAATACGAATGTTGAGTAAAAAAACATAGTTTTTAAATAATTTTTATGAGATTTGCAACTAGAACATATTAAATATTAACTACATATAAAAAAAAATCTCTAGAAAATCCAACATTTAACCGGCGGTGGAAATATGAGATTTGCAACTGAGCATATTAAATATTAAATACAAATGTTGAGTAAAAACATATATTTAATAAAATCTATTAAAGGGGAGTTAAACTTGTTTTATTACTCTATAGCCAATGATAGAGTTATGAATTATTAGACTATGTCGGCCTATAAAATATCTTTTTGTCCGAAGCGATTCAATCTTTAACGAGCAGTAAAATATGAGATATACAGCTAGAGCATACTAAATGTTTTCAGTAATTTAGATTTAGTGTATTAATACTAGAGAATTTTTTGATAAAATCTATTAAAAGTGGAATGATTTTTTTTTTTTTTTTAACTTGTATTATTACTTTATAGCCCATGATAGAGTTGTGAATTTCAAAAGTTTGCATGTTTATGTATATTGTGGTAATACATTCCAAGGATACACTTCATGGACTAAATTATATTCCATACTAAGATTTACCATGTGTCATAAATTTTATTCGTTGGTATGTCATTGGGTTAAATTAGAAAAAAAATCCAAAAAAGCATCTGTAGTAGAAAAAAGACGAAACCCTGCCCAGACCTTATGTTAGCTCTGACCCCAATGGTTTTATGATGTTGGTGGGATTTAGGCTCAGATTTTGAAACCTGGCTTTGATACCACGTGTGAGGATCCATCCTAGGGTCATCCAACTAAAAACTAAATTTATTTAATTTAAACACAATAAGAAGGAAAATAACTTATTTATAAATCAACATTTATTTGATTACAATATACAATTAAAATTTATTTACAACATATTAAACAAGCGAAAATTTCATTTCAACCATTTACATAAGTAATCAATAAATGGAAGAATACCTATTCCAATGGCTTGGTTAAGATGCTCCTGACTCTGTTGGGATGCTCCTCTCGACTACCCAACTGAATTTACCTCCTAGCCAACTAGGAATTATTTCCTAGCCCACAGAGCCTCCACAGGTTCCCTAGCCCTCCGAGCCCAAGTCCAACCAAATGTAGTGTGTCCAAGTTAAACAAACACTCTTCAGATCCAAGTTTGTATTCCTCATTTATCTCTCCATTCTCTCCCTTCTCTTTCTCCCCTTTCTTCCCCTAAAACAAAATCCTCGAAAACCAAAAACCAAGACTAATGATCCCCCCCTCTCCTCTCATCATCCTTCCTTTTCTATGCCTCTTCTTCCCATCCACCTCAACCACCTATCATTAATGTCATGACTACTCCCTCATCCTTTCATTTAGTATCTTTGACTTTTCTTACCATATCTTATTCCAAGTAGATTGAAAAAATATTTTGGAAATAAACTATGGATATTTAATTTAGAATTAAATTGAAGAAGACCATATCTTCTCCCAAGTGGATTTTGAAAAGACACCTTGAGATATGGATATCTAATTTGGAAATTAATTGGAGAAGACCATATCTTCTCAAAACTAGATTTGAAAAGACATCTTGGAATATGGATATTAAATTTGGAAATAAATTGGAGGAGATCATATCCTATCCAAAATTAAATTTGAGAAGACAAGTTGGGGATTGAATAAAAACAATAATAAAAGTCATATCAGTGAAATAAAATTACAGTTTTACAAATGTAGGTATATACCAATATTTCTTAATAAGTATAATTCAATATTTTCAGGTTAATTAAACACTAATAAAAATTAGCATGATAAGGTAAAGTAGGGCATTACATCTTTTAACTTTCCTACCAACAATTAAATGTAAAACTCACAAAGTAAGTTGTGAGGGTATATGTGGTTGAAGAAAACTTGTGTTGGTGTAGTGACAAAATCTGTAACGACAAAACCTATAATGCCCTGCCCACAGAATAGCAGCAAACGTAAGTTGCAAATGTCATGAAGTTCCACTTCAGATTGTAAATATTTAAATTGCACATGATGTACACAACAACTTTCTAACAAATATCACATTTGATGCATATGTAGTGATAATAAAAAATATCACAGTTGATGCATTTGTGGTGACAATAACAAATATCATAGTTGATGCATTTGTGATGGTAATTACAAATATAATTTTTTTTAAAAGTGAAGTGCAAGTTTTTCAATCAAAATTAAAATGAGAAACGAATCTAAGAGCAGAGTGATCGCCCTTAATATGAAGCTCAACACTGCTTGTTGTAGATATTTAATTATTTTATATTCATATAATATCATTCAAACAAGAGATGAGATATGTAACCTCACGAGTGTTTTAATGGATCATTGAAATTCTCACTACCCCTTCATTCACATTGTTGGTGAACAAGAGACCAGTTAAGCATAATTCCGAGAGATGACTAATAGAAATAACCTTTTCATAAAGAGCATGGGAAATCTCAGAGGATTTCTTATTAGTGTGGACGAAACTAAAGATGGGAACTCTGCATTCCCCATCTCCATTGGTAGGTCCTACTATTCAGACATCTGTTGTAGACTCAAGATAGTTGATCAATGCCATTAGGAATGTAGCTACAACGAGCTCTCTAGAAACTTGGAAGAACTACCTACTTCCATAGCAAAAATAGACTTCTCAATTTGCTTCACCAAGTTTCTTTTCTGCTCCCCATATGCAACCAAATTTAAGGCCAACTCCTCTTCTTTTGCCAAATGTTGTAGGTACTCTAGAAGCGCTAGAGTTCCAGCACAGGCCTCAAATTTGCTACTGAAATGAGGATTGCGAATGAAATAAAAGTTTGGCATTTCATCCTTTATTTCATTAAAAGCATCATGGGTACCAAAAAAAAGCACCCATGTGAGGGGCAAATACTTTATAAGTTCGAAAGGCATACCAATCCACACCCCATTTTGCTACATCAAATCTATCACCACATTGAGACACAGGCTTGCGCCAGCATTCTCTAGGTAGATTGGAAAACTTTTGTTTGGATGAAAGTAGGATAATTGCCTCCTTAACCTTTCAAACTACATCCATTTAGGTGTTGGGAACAGTAGAGATATTTGAGGCTGCATGTACCTTGTTGTATAACCTCATTGCTATTGAAGAGGCCATTGTAAACTATAGAAGAACTTTGTAAGATAGATGCATGATAAAATCAATGAAGCAAAATTTTAATTCTGATAAAATGAATGAAGCTAGGTTATGAAGCCATGCACCAAAATAATTGAATACAAATTCAATGAAAATTCAATTTCAGAGAAAAGGAAAATGAACACAGGTTATAAGGCTATGCTCACGATGAAAACAAATAAACATAATCATATACCGATGACCTAATTGATTTTTCTGATAGACTCAGCATGTAGTTATAATGATCAGCTGTGAGATTGATAAGATGCTTCTGAAATGGTTGAGAACTGACGGATAACAATATAATCGTAATGTAGAGGCTGCAAATGGGACTAGTATTTTCCTATTAAGTGCCAATCAATAAATTCCCCCTCAGTTCATAGAAGGCCAAGCATCCCCACTATCAGTGACACGAGTGTGAAAAATAGTAACCCACCCTATTCAATTGATTGCAGCATATTTTAACACATATAACATTTTATCTGGCATTCTCAGGATCAAATGGCATATACGGAAAAATACATTAAATTTTTCACATATAAAATATCCAAATAAATATGTAAACCATGTGTCACATCCATTGACACCCCAAGCCAAATTTACTTTTCACTGATGGATGTTACACCATATTAAATATGGAAATTCCGAAGATCCATAGCCACCTTAAATTTTCATGAACATTCAAAAAAAAATTATATATATATATCTATATATATATATATATATATATATATATATATATATATATATATATATATATATTACTTCCTTTTTATACTAATGATATTGTTCTTCTCACAAGGTACCCATCTGATCTTGATAAGCAACTTATACTTCTTAAGGATTTCTGCTCTACCATGGGTATGATTGTTAACACTGACAAAACAAAAGTTATGATTATTAATTCCAAGAAGGACACTTACGCTAATTTTAGGTATGACAATAGTAACTTGGAGGAAGTGTCTTCCTACAAGTACCTAGGAATTGATATTCATCACAAGCTCAACTGGAACTATAGCATTGAGAAAAGGATTAATGAGGGATGGAAAGCTTATTTTGATCTTGAAAATAATTGTAAAACAACAAACCTCGTAATGTGGGATAGAAAGAAGTTCCTCTTTGAAACATTAGTCACTCCAGTTATCTTATATGGATGTGAGGTTTGGGGTTGTATCATCTCTAGAGAATCTTGGAGAAAGATTGAGAAAATCTAGAAGCGTTTTATAATGTATAACCTCAAAATTAAAAGCAACACACCCTGTCCTATTCTCCTTATAGAAGTGGGTCTTTACCCTATCGGGAGCCTAACTATGACTAGGCTTTTGTTGTACAAGCACAAACTCAATAACATAGGAGACCATATACTTCCTAAGCTATCTTTAAATTCCAGCCAAAACCACCTAAGTCTCAAATGAGGTTTGTATAAAGACACTAGGGCCTGGTTAAATCATTGGGAGATTGGCAAGAATGTTACATTGCAAAACAGTAATAACATTAGAAATATTGTTACTTCTAAGTTCAAAGAAAAAATGTGGTGTGAGAAAGATTTAACAACTAAAAGAAAATTATGA
Organism: Pinus tabuliformis; assembly: GCA_031772625.1. NCBI lineage: Eukaryota > Viridiplantae > Streptophyta > Pinopsida > Pinales > Pinaceae > Pinus > Pinus tabuliformis. The sequence goes on along the minus strand of CM062805.1, from coordinate 413,760,851 downwards.
TATTATAAGAAGGTGTAATATACCTATTGTGATTAACCCACGTAATGTAATTTTAAATTACCAATCAGTTAATCAAACCTGCGTAAAAGTAATTTTAAATTACATATCAGTTACAACTAATTCTTGGCATTGGTTAAATGGATCAGCGAGCACCCTAACAAAAAAAAAAAAAAAAGGAGGAACAGGCAGAGAGAAGAATTCGAGGAGAGAGAGAAGACAGAGAAAGAGGTTAAGTCTGGTAGAGACCAGATAACCCAGCACAGGGGTGCATGTGTCTTGTTGAGGGCTGTAGGCCTGCAAGACTGGTGCATGTGTCTTGCTGAGGGCTGTAGGCCTGCAAGACTGCTCGGGGGGAGAATCCAGTGTGAAGTGGATCTCATGGTTGGGAGGATAAGAGCAAAATCATTGCAGGTGAAGTCCTGAAGAAGACACGACGGTAGCAGATTGCCAGGTATGCATTCCTAAAGAGCTCTGACTTGAGTAACAGATGAAGATAGCATACAGACAGGTTCAGGTATTTATGTTTCTTTATCTGGTTATTAGATGCTACAGTTATCTATTAATCCTTTTAGACATTAAACAATGATAGTTGTAGCGGTTATATATGGTTAATGCATATAGTCTATCCTGCAGAACTAGTTTTCGTGATTAAATTCATCGCTGTAGAAACTAGAGTGTTTAAAGAAAATGCCAGATTAAGACTAAACCCTGAAGCGGTTAAGAGACCGCAGAGTACATTAATGAATAGAAATGTATGAATGCATGAATGGAATCATTGGCTACGAACGTGGTCAAATAACCCGTCTCAGAAAGTTACAGTTCTTAAATAATAAAAAGAAACAGTCATGAAACGGTGCTCAGACGGGTGTCATTACTGTATGAGTCACAAAGATACTTCATGGAAACCATAGTGCAGGGCCGAGGGCTTTTAATAAACAATAACATTGTGAATGTAAAAGTATTCGGAACGGCCGTGAGGGTTATGCTCACAGCTAAAACCCAGCGGAACGTTTAACCAAAGAAAATATCACATAGCTAAACCCTCAGGGTTTCACGAGATACAGGTCTGGCATGGGGAGGGGCCGCCTGTAAATCGCAACCAGGGCTTGAACAAATAACATCCAGACCTGAGAACACATGAATAACAAGACATAAGTCTCGTTTCGGCCTGTGGAAACCTCCATTCCACTTAACGACAGATACCCTCTACATGACAACGCTTACAAGAATGATGACTCACCCGGAATGACCGTGGACCAGCACACTCTCCTTGCAGGCAGTAGAAGCTGTAAAGTCCAAACTTCCTGCACAGAAAATACACCATCGTTAACTGGAATAGAGGAAAGCAAAGGATCAATGAGCTACATAATAAATTGTCAAAGTGCAGGACTGTAAACCTGTATATTATTGCTATGAACAGAGAGGTTCATACCCGAGAGAGAGTGGCAGAACTGGTGCGGTGCGGAGGAAGTTCTGCTGAGCTGAGGTTCGCTCTGGACGCAAATGAACTGAGGCCGAAGAACCCGGTGGCTTATATGATGCTGGCCAAACCCTCGAACCAATCTGAGCCCTACAATTAGATGGAATGATCGCCATCGTTCGTATGAGCGGGAAGGCTGGCGCGAAAACCATAGATGTACAACCCTCTGAACGTTCACATGGCAATCACATGGCTTCTTTCCACCTGGCCACAGGATGGGTGAGCTAGATTAACATCCGCTTACCACCGGGTGCAGTGTTAAATGAGCAAGTATTCAATACATTAAGGTTGTTGCATAAGTGCTGGAGCGGGTAAGGTGCAACGTAGCTATACACGCGTGAAAACCAATATGTTGGTAAGCCATAACCTGTTAATACAAAGTGAAATAAGTTTTGCACATGAAATATAATCTTATACCATGGTGTCGAATCCCTTGTGGTCACGGTGGGAAAGTGACTTGTAGGGGTTAGGTAACAACAAAATTTTTATTTATGGTATAAGTTAGGATGTGGTCGTGACAATGTGGTATCAGAGCCAAAGGTTGCAATACTGGTGCCTTTGGGAATTGGTAAGCGGAAAGGATATTGAAGTACACCATCAGTAGGCATTAACTCAGGTATGAGTTTAATCATACGCATATTCATTTATGTCGTACACTACTTTCGGCATGACAGGTGTGATTCATGTTTATAACTTCTTTGAGAAGTAGGTGATGAGTTGTTGCATAACTACGTTCATAACGTTGGATTCCTGATGAGGATAAAAGACAATGAACTTTTGTCACACTTAAGAACAATATTGAACACTCAGTGAGGAAGTGACGATCAACTACCAACTTTTGATTTGCACATATGGCAATAACAACAATGCATATATTGAACTAGATTGAAATTACAATGAACGAAACTTAATAGGCCAATGCATGAATATAACCAGGGGGAACATCCTTGAATAGGATGAAAAATTGTTTTAAAAAGAACATTAGAAGAACCCCTTTAGATATTGAAAACATGCAATGAGTCAAGCAGCGAGACTTGATTTTCATAACTAACTTTTGATTCAGTCTTGTCATGGATGCATGAAGACGATTGGTAGTTGAGATTGGTTAGTGTTGTATGACTAACCCATAGAACTTATATGCATTAATTCAATTGGACTAAGATTGTTACAATTCGTAAACAAGTGAAGGTTGATTGATGTCACATGCATGGAATGTGTGTATGAAGATTTTTACTCTCTCTGTGCTATAGTCTAGTTGTTCATGAGAAGAGTTCTTAATTTTATTCACCATGAGAATGCATGATGAATAGTATATGCTTATGTCCTAATAGTTTTAATGATGATTACCCTCTAATTAAGTGAAATCCATTAGCATGGTATGTGTTTATCATTACTTGTTGAGAGATAAAAACCATTGGAACCTCGATGTAAGGATGGTTGAATTTATCTCTACTATGGGAATGATGGATTTCTTATGCATGTTGCATTCCAGTGTGAAGTAAATTGTAGAGGCATGTGCAGTGGGTAACATTTCTAGGACCTATTCATGGTATAATTACATGTGATAATTATACATAAATGGACTACCTGTGTTAATACAGTTGTCAGTAAACTCTAATTACCTTCCCCAACCATAGATGCTTCCACAGGAAAAGGAAGCAAGGAGAAGGAAGAAGATTGTGCTGTAGGGACAGACGGAAATGGGAAAAAGAAATCGCTAAGTCTGGTGATGACCAGATAAAGCAAGCTTTGAGTGTTAGAATCTTGCAGAAGACTCTTAAGTCTTGGGATGACTAGTTAAGCGCTCGATGTGCATGTGAGTATTCCCTTGACCATGCTTAAGAAGTTGGAAAATGATAACTATAGTGTGTTGCTGTTAATGATCTTCGTAATGTCTCCTTGAAGTCACTATTCTGAAATGGACACATAGTACTGTTATGATAATTGTTGCATCTAGCATCAAGTGGTAACCTTGGTGCGTGTGTGACACTTAGGAGATTATGCTTCTAATTGCATAAGTGGAGCAATTGCTTTCGGTAAGGGTGGTTTAAACTTGTTAGTTATCCATGTTGACCCAAGAATAAGATAAGTGTCTTGTTCACTTACTTGAAGAACATGTATGAAAGTTTTATATGATTTCTTAGTAGAGAAAGTATTTGAATGCATGCAATAAAAGAATGGTTCTTTTATAGATTTTCGTGGTAAAGAAAAAGGGTTAAGGCATGCAGTTAAAGATTGATTGTTTATATGTTTTCTTGGTAAAGAAAATATGATAATGCTTGCAGTAAAAGAATTGGTTATTGCTTCCTAGTAAAGAGAATAGGTAGTTCCTCCTAGTAGGACTACATGTGAGTCTTGTGAGAGAAATGTTTGTCTCTTGTTGTCTTTCTTGGAATAAAATCCTTGCTAAATATAGCCAAAGAATCTTCTTGAGAAAGAGGATGAGGCATATAAATGTCCTGAGGACATAGCATGGAAGGTGGCCAAGTTTTCTTGAATTAAAGTATGTATCTTACTTGATAAAAGCTTCTTGGAATATATATATATATGCTAATTGCATTATGATTCTAGTTAGTGGTTATGCATTACATGCATGTTAAAGGATAACTAAGAATGTGCTTCTAGGCACATAGATATTCATCCCTAAATTCTTGAGGAAAGAGTATATTACATATATACATAAATATAGTCTCATCTTAAGAGTATGCATACTTCATGTATGAAGATGCAGGATTTTATGAGAATTTTTCTCGAAAATAAAAATAGAGGTTCTTTCCTTAAAGACACATTAGAATAGTGTTCATACAAGAACCAAAATCCTTACTTGTTTCATGAAAAGAACTATGTGCATTGAAGTAAGGTAGATGTGTTAGGAGAACACATGTTGCATATTGGTAGCTATTTGACTTTGGAATTATGAGTCTGTGTGTACTTAGAGAAGGTGGTCATGCTAGCTTCCTTGAAAATAATAATCTCTTGGAGAGATTGTCTTGTTGAATGAGCTGTGTTGATTGCTTGATTTTGATACATAAAGGATAAGTAAACCTTGTTTTTGTATCTTGAATTTTTATGCCTAAAGATAGATATCTTTAATAATTTCTTGAAAGGGAATCTTGAGAAATCCTCACATCGGAAGATAGAGAAATGAGGATTAAAATGACTCCCTTAAGAAAGAGGTATGTGGTTTGTCGTATGAAATGATGGTGGTCTTCTAGTGAAGGGAATAAGTGTTGCATACATTAAAGAAGGACTTATATGATAAGCAATAGTATGCACAAAGATTAGTCAATGTGGCATAAGAGTTATGTTCTCGTATGTTAGAGAAATTATGTTTTATTACACTAACGATGCATGACTAAAGCTAGCCATAGTAAACGTAAGATAATACTCCGTTAATGATGATTTGAGATGATTTGAAGTGGAACAACAGACTATGGCAAAATTGGAAATGTTGAGGGTATTAACTCAACTGTTGTTGACATTTATACATTAATGAGTATTTGCATATGTTTTATACATGACAATATTATATGCATGAACATTCTGGGAAATGGCATACGTGTTAATTGATGCATATTTATAACTTACGTTGCTGATGGGATTAAGTAGTGGTAGCTTAATGGCAACAAGAAAACTCATCACATAAATTGCTGCAATGTGAAATGCAGTTATAAATGAGAAAGAATGATGTTATATGATATGCATGAATTATGCTACTTGGAAAATTTGCATGCATACAACATGGATGATGGATATGTTTCCCATCAAACTTGATGTTGTGGACCCATGACGGGGGTTAAGTGTAAATGCATGGTATACATGCATGTTTGTTATGCTAATGATAATGTTCATATGGTTCATTGTGTAAATTACTATGAGAAAAAGTAATAAAAGAGAAATTTAACATGACAGACAGTTGTGGATACTTGGGTTGATGACAGTTACCTGCCCAGAGGGGTTGATGGTACTTGTCTGCCCGGATGATGAAAGGCTGGAATGCCTTGGGTTGATGACAGTTACCTGCCCAGAGGGGTTGATGGTACTTGTCTGCCCGGATGATGAAAGGCTGGAATGCCTTGGGTTGATGACAGTTACCTGCCCGGAGGGGTTGATGGTACTTGTCTGCCCGGATGATGAAAGGTTGGAATGCCTTGGGTTGATGACAGTTACCTGCCCAGGGGGGTTGATGGTACTTGTCTGCCCGGAGTTGGGTTGATGGAAGCTACCTGCCCAGAGGGGTTGATGGTACTTGTCTACCCAGATTTCCTCTCCCTGGAATTCTTGAGCTGGTTTGCCAGTGGAATTCCATGTTAGACCTGGTAAGGTCTCTATCAAAGAAACTGCTTGGATGTGAAAATGACTCGATTTGGTTGTGAGAACCAGTTTCCATGGGTTGGAAATTCTTTGGTCCAATGTGGACTCATGGCTAAAGGAATTAACTAATCAGCTATATGTTATGCTGAAAATGAATTTTACATATAGTTGTGTAAAATATGTTATGCACATTTAATAAGAAATGAGCTTAGTGCTCAATAAAGAATAAATGGAAATGTTAACTCCTTTATTGTGTTATTAATGTTGTGAACATCTTAGTGGGAGCTAAGACAATTCTTGCTTGATGCAGTGATTGACTGTTTTGATGATTGGAGAGCTAGGTGCTCTTTTGGTACTTCTTGAAGTACTTTACGAGTGTCTTTAGCAAGAATTCGTTCAGTGTGCACGTGAGCAGTGATTTATCATTTGATGATTAGTGTTAGTGCTCTTTAAGTACTTGTAAAAGTACTGTGATTTAGAAAGCACCTAACATTGCACAATTGATTGCTAGTCAAAAGTGTCTCATTTGACTCAAATATAGTGACTAATGTGGTTGAATTTATTAGTCATATATTGCAGGAACTACTTATCATGGAAGGTTGAAGAATTGTCCAACCTCTATTAACAGGCTTACATGAAAGTATTCATGATTTTCAAGCATAAGATGGTAAGTTATGGTAAGTTGACACAGAGAATTGTTTATTATGAATGAATAAGGGCCAGCTGGTGGCGATTAGAAGTTGCATATTTTGCAGTTACAAATGATTATGACTATTGATGCTTATAACTAATGATATTTCTTAAGACTATATCATTACTATTTTATTTGTCATCTTTTCTTGGAATGAAATCTTTGATTTCAAAGAGAAAGGATCACATTTTGTGTGGATTAGATGGTAATACCACGAGTAAAATATCAAGTTCCAACGAAAGATGAACACCGAGGACGGTGTTCCTGTTAAGGGGGGGAGTATGTAATATACCTATTGTGATTAACCCACGTAAGGTAATTTTAAATTACCAATCAGTTAATCAAACCTGCGTAAAAGTAATTTTAAATTACATATCAGTTACAACTAATTCTTGGCATTGGTTAAATGGATCAGCGAGCACCCTAACAAAAAAAAAAAGAAAGGAGGAACAGGCAGAGAGAAGAATTCGAGGAGAGAGAGAAGACAGAGAAAGAGGTTAAGTCTGGTAGAGACCAGATAACCCAGCACAGGGGTGCATGTGTCTTGTTGAGGGCTGTAGGCCTGCAAGACTGGTGCATGTGTCTTGCTGAGGGTTGTAGGCCTACAAGACTGCTCGGGGGGAGAATCCAGTGTGAAGTGGATCTCATGGTTGGGAGGATAAGAGCAAAATCATTGCAGGTGAAGTCCTGAAGAAGACACGACGGTAGCAGATTTCCAGGTATGCATTCCTAAAGAGCTCTGACTTGAGTAACAGATGAAGATAGCATACAGACAGGTTCAGGTATTTATGTTTCTTTATCTGGTTATTAGATGCTACAGTTATCTATTAATCCTTTTTAGACATTAAACAATGATAGTTGTAGATGTTATATATGGTTAATGCATATAGTCTATCCTGCAGAACTAGTTTTCGTGATTAAATTCATCGCTGTAGAAACTAGAGTGTTTAAAGAAAATGCCAGATTAAGACTAAACCCTGAAGCGGTTAAGAGACCGCAGAGTACATTAATGAATAGAAATGTATGAATGCATGAATGGAATCATTGGCTACGAACGTGGTCAAATAACCCGTCTCAGAAAGTTACAGTTCTTAAATAATAAAAAGAAACAGTCATGAAACGGTGCTCAGACGGGTGTCATTACTGTATGAGTCACAAAGATACTTCATGGAAACCATAGTGCAGGGCCGAGGGCTTTTAATAAACAATAACATTATGAATGTAAAAGTATTCGGAACGGCCGTGAGGGTTATGCTCACAGCTAAAACCCAGCGAAACATTTAACCAAAGAAAATATCACATAGCTAAACCCTCAGGGTTTCACGAGATACAGGTCTGGCATGGGGAGGGGCCGCCTGTAAATCGCAACCAGGGCTTGAACAAATAACATCCAGACCTGAGAACACATGAATAACAAGACATAAGTCTCGTTTCGGCCTGTGGAAACCTCCATTCCACTTAACGACAGATACCCTCTACATGACAACGCTTACAAGAATGATGACTCACCCGGAATGACCGTGGACCAACACACTCTCCTTGCAGGCAGTAGAAGCTGTAAAGTCCAAACTTCCTGCACAGAAAATACACCATCGTTAACTGGAATAGAGGAAAGCAAAGGATCAATGAGCTACATAATAAATTGTCAAAGTGCAGGACTGTAAACCTGTATATTATTGCTATGAACAGAGAGGTTCATACCCGAGAGAGAGTGGCAGAACTGGTGCGGTGCGGAGGAAGTTCTGCTGAGCTGAGGTTCGCTCTGGACGCAAATGAACTGAGGCCGAAGAACCCGGTGGCTTATATGATGCTGGCCAAACCCTCGAACCAATCTGAGCCCTACGATTAGATGGAATGATCGCCATCGTTCGTATGAGCGGGAAGGCTGGCGCGAAAACCATAGATGTACAACCCTCTGAACGTTCACATGGCAATCACATGGCTTCTTTCCACCTGGCCACAGGATGGGTGAGCTAGATTAACATCCGCTTACCACCGGGTGCAGTGTTAAATGAGCAAGTATTCAATACATTAAGGTTGTTGCATAAGTGCTGGAGCGGGTAAGGTGCAACGTAGCTATACACGCATGAAAACCAATATGTTGGTAAGCCATAACCTGTTAATACAAAGTGAAATAAGTTTTGCACATGAAATATAATCTTATACCATGGTGTCGAATCCCTTGTGGTCACGGTGGGAAAGTGACTTGTAGGGGTTAGGTAACAACAAATTTTTTATTTATGGTATAAGTTAGGATGTGGTCGTGACAGAAGGTCATCAACTCCACCCTAGAAGATCAAAAGTATCTCTTTGTTTTAACTAGCTCAAAGAAGAAAATTAATATAGCCAAGATTAGAACGAACTCTCATGAGCTCCATAGTGAAATCGGTCGTTGGGAAATTCCTAAAACACCATGGATGGAAACGTTCTAACATCTTTGTGAGAATATGAACATCGAGGATGAAAATCACTTCCTCGTAGAGTGCCCCATGTACAACCACATTAGATCTTAGTTTCAAAATCTTTGTTGCAAAATTGACCTTCCTAGCCTAGGCTTCTCTCCAAGCTTTTTGAGCATAGGAATAAAATCTTAAACCAAACTAAATAATTCATTTCTTTACGTATGATAGACCAACGTTTGGTCTCAGTTAACCATCAGCATCATCATTAATTATAAAAAATATAATTAAAAATATTTTATTAATGATGTATAAATTTACTTTTTTTTATGGATGTTACACCATATTAAATATGGTAATTCTGAAAATCCATAACCACCTTAAATTTTCATGAACATTTAAAAAAAGAGTTATCTATATATATATATATATATATATATATATATATATATATATATATATATATATATATATATATAATTAAAAATATTTTATTAATGGTGTATATTTTAAATGTCAAAATATTTTAGTTTAAATGGTTTGGTGAATAGTTTGTTTCTTCATTTCCATGGGTTTAAGTCTTTGGAGACATGTTGTAACTGACTCATTAGTGGTATTTATGAAATAGTTGTATTTAGTGTGATAGTAGAAACCAGACTAAATGAAATTACCGAAAAATTCTCTTTCAAATAATGTATATTTTCAAATAAATAATTGAATGTTGTTGACATAATTTGAAATAGATAATTGAATGTAGTTGAAATAGAGATATTCTAAAAAAAAATATCAGGTTTAATATTAAGCCCTTCAAAATAAATAAATAATATAAAAATTAAAAAAAAAAAAAAATTATATCTTATTTTTTAAAGATTTATGTACGTATGATTATTAATACTTAAATAAATTATTGCCACCAAAAAAATTCTCTTTCAAATAATGTATATTTTCAAATAAATAATTGAATGTTGTTGAACATATTTTGAAATAGATAATTGAATGTTGTTGAAATAGAGATATTCCAAAATGTTTTTATCAAGTTTAATATTAAGCCCATCAAAATAAATAAATAATATAAAAATTAAAAAATATTATTTTCTATATCTTATATTTTAAAGATTTATGTACTTATGATGATTAATACTTACTTAAATTAAATTATCTTTCAAATAATGTATATTTTCAAATAAATAATTGAATGTTGTTGACATATTTTGAAATAGATAATTGAATGTTGTTGAAATAGAGATATTTCAAAATGTTTTTATCAAATTTAATATTAATCCCGTCAAAATAAATAAATAATATAAAAATTAAAAAAGATTATTTTCTGTATCTTATTTTTTAAAGATTTATGTACTTATGACTATTAATACTTAACTAAATTATTGACACGAGATGTCAAATGTAAATGTTTAACATTTAACAACTTTAATCTAATTGTAATGTTGACTCAATAAATAATAGAAAGTTAAAGTAAAAATTGTAAAGCGTAAGCATTTAAATGTTGGCTCAATTAATAATAGAAAGTTAAAGTTAAAGTTAATTTGTTATATTTTAATTTTGTTAAATAGACTTTGTTACAATACCATGGGCCAATACCATGTGCCAAAAAACCATAACTTATTTCACAATCAAAATATTTCATAACAATATGCTATCATTTTTAACCATGGATATTCACTCCCACTTTATCTGAAAGGAAAAAAGTTGTAATTACTTTTAAAATATATCTAAACCCTCTACCCTCAAGATTACTAGAAAAATTTCCATAGAAGTTAAATCAAGATTATAATAAAATTAAAAATGATAAACTTTTACATATAAAGATGTGAAATTTATATAATATTGGCAAAGCTTACTAGAAGCTCACTAATCCTTAATATGCAAACTATAAAATATTTATTGATATTTATAAAATTATTCAAATATAAATTATTTTTTATATACTTTCTATATAACGTTGGTAATTATTAAATTAAAATAATTTTATATTGTAAAATTTGAAAATTTCTATATAATATTGGTGATTATTAAGTTAAAATAATTTTATATTGTAAACTTTGGAAATTGGCCCTTTTTTTTTAATCTTGGACAATTAGCCTACTTACAAACAATAACCCTTAAAAATTTTCAATTCCATCTCCATTACTAAATACTATTCAATATCAGTTATAAATTTAAAATTGTTAATCAATATCATTAACCACTTAGCAATTCAGAATACAACTTCAATAAGTTCTCTAAAACACTTAGAAAAACTACCTACTTCCATAGCAAAAAGAGACTTCTCAACTTCCTTCACCAAGTCACCCTGTTGTTCCCCATCTGTACCCAAATTTAAGGCCTATCTCCTCTCCTGAAAGGGATAAATTCCAACACAGGCCTCATGATTAAGCCATCCAATCGTCATTTTAGTAGAAAATTTGAGCTGGGATGTCCAGCACACGCCTCGTGATTAAGACATCCAAGGTTATAAAGCCATGCACCCAAATAACTGAATATCGAACATACAGTTAATGAAAACAAACAAACATATACCGGTGACCTAATTGATTTTTCTGATAGACTCAACTGTCAGATTAATATGATGCTGCTGAAATGGTAGAGAATCGATAGATAAGAATATACTGAAATCATCTCTGACGATACTAATAGGACTGCTTGTATTTTTCTTTAAGTGGCAATCAATAAATACCCCCTCAGTTGATAGATGGCCAAATACCCCCACTCAGTGACACCAGCGTGACAGTATCCCAGTGTTCAATTGATTGCATCATATTTTAACACATACACCGTCTTATTCGGCATGCTATTGATCAAATGGCATATATGGAAAATGCTTAAAAATTTACCCATATAAAATGGTTATGGCTTATCCAAATAAAGTTGTTGATAGCAGGCCCCTTCGGTGGCCTGCTCTCTTTTCCCGGGATTCTATTCCTTGTGCACTGACTTCTTCTTTCCTCTAGGTATATTTCCTACCCACTCACTCATCAGGTGTAAACCATGTTTGATTGGGATATGGCAATATCTCTTTCGGAAGGTCCATGACCACCTTATTTTCATGAACTTTCTAAATGATAAATTTATATATATTATTTATATAAATAAAAATATTTTAATAATAGTGTAAGTTTTGAAATGTCAAAAGAATTATAAATATTTAAAGATTTATAGTAGTATGATTATTAATTTTTTAAAAAAATTATAATAATTAAATTCAAAATTAATTATTTATTGTTCTAAATTTTTTATTTATTTATTTATTTATTTTTTTTGTATAATTTGATATAGAAAATATGTTGAAGTGTTTGTAAAGGCCTATAAACACTTAAATAAGTGTCTTTATGGAAGAGATGTTGTATTATGAGTAAATGAGTAAATATTTAAATGTCAACTCAACATTATATCAAATAATAATAATAGTAGATCATAATATTGACTCAATTAAAAAGGTATTAAAAGTAATAAGTCACAAAATAACAAATAGATTCAATTTTATTTATTATATTGTAATTTTATTTTTATTAATAAAATTACACACAATTTTTTTCCATTTACCAAACATTGAGAGGGATCAAACCTCTCAGTGTTCAATCTTCTCTTTGAGACTTGGATAAATTTGAAATGTTTTGCAGCTATGTCAGTTCTCAATAATATTATTTATATTATACAAATTTCACTATCTCTATATAAATATATTCTCATTTTTAATTTTATTAAAATCTACATTTGATCTCTATAGAATATCTACATAATATCTAGTAGTAATGAGAATAAAAGGTTTAAATATATCTGAAAAGTAATTGTAACCTTATTGCTTTTAGAATTAATTATAAACCTATTATAAAGTTAAATTGATAAAATATTTTGATTATAAAATGGGTTATGGATTTTGGGCAATGTGCTATTGATAAACCATGGTTTTGTCCCGTGGTATTATAACAAAACATATTTACAAGTTAATAATATATATGATAAAATGGGGTCAATATCCATGGTTAAGAAGCTTAATATTTTGTAAGTTTATTGTAAGTATTAAATTGTTATGAGCTTATTAATTAAATTTAAATATGATCACTAAATTATTATTTTAATTTTTATGGTAATATTGATCTTAATTTATAACTACTATTTATATACTATATATTTTAGTGATATGTATATTATGATTTTTTTTATTTAATATATTTGTATTTTTATAAATAAAATGAAGATTACAATATAACAAGCTAAATTTTATAATTTTTATTATTTTTAACTTTTTATTATTAATTGAGACAACATTTAATTGTTTAAACTTATTTAATAACATTATAACATCTCCTACATATTAGATTTTATAATACTTTTAATTTTTTATTAATTTTTAATTAAACTGACATGTCAATGTTTACTAGTATTTCCTATTGACCATATAAATCAAAATAATAATTCATATTCATAGCCATTATATTTTACAACTTATATTAAATTTAATTAATAAATATATAAAAAATCAATATTACAGTAAACTCTCATATATATTCAAAGAAAAAAGATAAATATATATGTAACCATGTGTATTATTAAGATTTTAATAAAATTTAAAATAAGAATATTTTTATAAATAGAGATGTAAAATTTACATAAATGTAAATAATAATATTCAAATTTGCATAGATTCATCTTAATTCTATGAACTATTACGAGGAATCAAATTTTTGGGAGTAAAAATTTGTATTCATATTTTGCACTCAAAAGAGATTTGTATCTTGAGAGATTTAATTCCTTTGAGCACTTAGTACACCTAAAATTATAATAAATATACACTCGTCATAATTTTACATATAACAATAATAAGTTGAAAAAAAAAACTTATTTTTATCATAAATTAAATTTAATTGAAATTTGAATTATGAAAAACAAAACAAAACAACAACAAACAAAACTATTATCATAAACTTGAAAAATATTTAGTCAAAATGTCACAATAGCTCAAATCCAAAATTACCTTAAATATTTTCATAACCATTATAATTGAGAAAAAAAATTATTTATTTAAAAAATAATTTTGATAACTATTTTAATTTTAAAAAAATTATGTATTATTTTATACACAGTTGTAATTATATTCTTGTGCAGGTCTACTATTTGGTTTTATTGGTAAAGGATGATAAGTTAAGGTTTTATATATATATATATATATATATATATATATATATATATATATATATATATATATATATATATAAAAGGTTAAGGTTATATATATAGGAAGGTTTAATGGTTAAGAATATGTTTTTTTAAATGATAGATTTAAATTTAGAGTTTATATATTTCATAAATTTTAATAATCAAATAAAAGGTATGTATACTAATTGGTGTCTAGCTTTACTATAACTTTAAAATTTTGTGTGTATATATGTGTGAGAGAGCAAGATAACAATTTTAATATATTTAGGATCACTCTGTAGAAATGCCATGACAATAAAATTAATTTCCTTTTAACTTTGATTGACTTAACAAAACCTTTTGACATAATGCCTATGCAATTTTATTGACTTAAAAAAAAAAAAAAACCTTTTTGCATAGTGCCAAAAAAATATTTTAAATAGGTTAGAAGAGTTAAAAAGTTCCTTTAGAGTTGAGGGTTATTTTGGCAAGAGTGTATGAGAATGTTTTTCTCAAGTTTAAGAACATTAATCACTAGTTGAAATAAATTTACTATAATATTGGAGTTGAGCAAGATTGTCCCTTGACACCTAACATTTTTGGAATGTTCATTGACAAATTAGAATATTGTTTAGAAGAACTAGGTTGTGTTAGCAAAATTCTGCCCAATTCTACTAGTGTAGTCATCATTTTATTTATGTCAATTATATTGTTATTATGGTGAGTGAGATTCTACTAGTATTATTTTTCTTATTTATGTCAATGGTATTGTTCTTATGGCAAGGAGCCTCTATGACATCCCCAAATAACTAAAAATCCTCAAGGATTTATACTCTAATCCAATTATGGTTATTATTATTGACAAGATGAAAGTTATTTTGGATCAATATTCATAGTAATCTCAATTGTAACTATAGCAGTGAGAAAGGATAAATGGAGGGTGGAAATATTATTATAATATTGAAAACTATTGCAAATCATTAAACGTTTGGATATGGGATTACAAAATTGTATCTTTGATATTCTCATTACTCTTGTTATTTTATATGGATGAAAAGTTTTGGGATGTAGTATGTCTAGAGAATTATGGAGAAATATGGAATAGATCCAAAATAATTTTATCAATTATAATCTTAGAAAAAATAAATAAATCATATCCTATCATCCTCATAGAATGAGTGCTATGATCAAGTATTCAAAAAATCAAATAAAAATGGAAAACAAAAAACTACCAAAAATTGTTTCAAGATACAGTCAAAAACACCTTAGGTTCAAAACATGATGGCATGACAATGCTCAATATGAACTAAACCATTGCGAAATAAAAGAACAAGTTATTCTCTAGAATAAGTGTAATATTAGATTGATATTACTTCTAAATAACTATTGATTATTATTAAAATTATTGATAAATAATATAACATTCATCTAATTATTATTGATAATCAATTTGAAATTTTGGAAATTATATTTCAAAATAGATTTGTAGTACACAATAATTAATAGATTATGACATCTATAAGTTGTAAATTCATTAATTTATGTAAGATTTAGTTCCTATAAAGTAATAAGTTCAAACTTCACAGGAAAAATTAAAAATAAAATCCACCTTTAGTAAATTAAACTATCCCATAAAATTTCCAAACTACACCCAACTTAAGCACAATCTCAGAGCTGACTCTAACTTGAGTTTAATTTAGTTGCAAAGGAAATAAAAATTGGTAAAATTTGAGACCTAATACAAAAATGGCATGTATATTTCTAGATGTTGTTCCCTTGTAAACAATCTTTATAGGAAATTAAATATCAATATAATGTGGTGGAAGAAAACTTGTCCTAGTGTACCTACAAAGTGTGCAACCCCCTGCCACAGAATGGCCGCAAACATGGTTTGTGGATAACTGCAAATATTTAAATTGCACAATGTATGCAACAACTTTCTAACGAATATCATCGTTGATGCATCTGTATTAAACTTCTTTTAGAAAAGAAGTGCAATTTTTTCAATCAAAATTAAAATGACCAGCTGATTTCAGAGCAGAGGGATGGCCCTTGAGTTGAAAATAATTAATATTATTTTGTATTAATGGAGAAAATGGTTACATAGTTGTAACGTTCTCCCTAGTTTAGTATTAGTTCCTAGAGTTTAGGGGTTTGGTTGCAACTTCCTAATTCCTAGTATTGTATTTAATGATGTAATCTTTCATTGATGAATAATAGAGTGTACGAGAGTGATCTCTCTGTTTTGAGTGTAGTCTCCAGGTGCAGGCCTCACCTGTGAGCTACATCTCCTTCATTTTCAATTCTGTTCACTTTTTATCTTGGTATCAAAGCTCAGATTGGGTGAGCCTAATCTTGTATCACCTTTTGTGACTGAAGTGCCTTTGTGGCCAACCTGCCTTGTGGCAGAATTACCTTTGTGCTGTGAGGTGCCTCTGTGGCTGCGTGTACACAAGGATCTTTGTGCTCAATTGAGCAGGTGGACTGTAGAACACTTGGCTCGGACTGGATGTTTTTTAATTTTTCTGAATAGAAGGGGATTGGCGCATTTTTCGCGCTGACAGTAGTGCCAGGAAAGGCAATTGGCATGACTGTAGGGATATTAATCGCGCCAGAGCACCAAAATACCTAATTAGTGCGGAATTTCACAAAAAAATCGCGCCAGCAAATTTCACTCTAAGCGATTTTTTCTTGGCGCGGATTTTTCACTCGGGAACGCGCAAATATGCTCGGGGACGCGCCAATCCACCTTCAAGGAGATTTGCGGGAAGCCTCATCTTCGTTTGGCGATTTGCAAAGGGAGTAGATTGGAGAAGTTGCAGATCTATCCGGGAGAGGCAGATCGGATCAGTTTTGATCAGATCGATTTTTTGGCTGTATTGAAAAACAATGGATTTGCTCATCGGAGCGCGATTGTTTTTGCTGAGTTGTCAGATATTGGCGGATCTAAATCGGTGACAGATCGATTTGAAAGGTATCGATTTTTTGTTACTATTGGGTAGATTCATTTTTTAAATCTGATCAGAATGAGTAATACAATAGAATCTTACCTCCACGAGTCTAGAAAACTTGATGGATCTAACTTCACGAACTGGAAGTTTAAGATCCAGACCTTGCTTGAAGGTGCGAATGCTTGGTCCATAGTTACAGGTGATGAGCAGAGGGTGAATGCGGGGGCGCAGGAGCAAGACTGGGATAAACGAGAGAACAAGGTGAAAGTTTTGCTGAAAATGTCCGTGAAGGACAACGTTATCCCACACATCAGAGACTGTAAAACGTCCGCGGAGATCTGGATGACCATCAAAAGTCTGTATCAGACCCAGAACACAAGCTGAGTTATGGCACTTAAAAGCAAGCTATTTTCGATGAGGATGAATGAAAATGAGACTGCTGCTGCATTTGTTGCGTGAATCAAAGATGTGAAAGATGCATTGGGGAACATCAGAGAGGCGGTGTCTGACTCTGATCTTGTCTCAATCACACTGAACGGGATGCGAGATGAATTTCAAATGTTCATCACTGGTTTGGCGGCAAGAGAGAAAGCACCCACATTTGATGATCTGACAGGGATCTTGCTGCAAGAGGAGGAGCAGCGGCAGAACTTGAACCCCAAGAGTGATGATCTTGCACTGATGGTGAAACGACGACCATTCAGAGGGAAGCATCCACAGCAGCAATCACAGCAGAGAGGAGGAACATCGCAGAAGCATCCACATAAAGGTATGATTGCAAATAATTCCGTAAAGAAATGTTATTATTGTGGAAAGAACGGCCATATACAGAGTGTATGCTTTAAGAATCAGGCTGATGATGCAAAGAGGAAGCAGGCAAAGCACAGAGGATACTTTGTTGAAGATAATGTTGAAGAAGATAAAGATTTCAATCATGAATTTCGACTGTTCATAGTTGACCATGCCCTTTTAGCATCTGATGAGGACGATATATGGTATGTTGATTCTGGAGCATCCTCTCACATGACAGGTAAAAAGGAATTTTTTGATAGTCTTGAGGAAAGTACATATGGATCAAAAATCTATTTAGGAGATGATAGTGGATACGAGATTAAAGGTTATGGGGTTATTCCAGTCAAGTTACCAAATGGAAAAATTAGTCATCTTCAGAATGTTTTATATGTACCTAGAATTAATAAAAATCTGATATATGTATCCATGATAACTGATCAAGATATGCAAGTCGAGTTCTTCAAGACTCACTGTGTGATAAAGGATTGCAGGAAAGAAATAGTTGCAACAGTCGTGCGTGTTGGAAGCTTATACAGACTAGATGTGAAAAGTATATCAAAGCGAGCCATGGTTGCAGGAGGATCGACAACCAAACAACTCTGGCATCAGAGATTCGGTCACTTGAATTTGCAGGACCTCATGTTATTGCAGAGAAAAGGTATGGTTGAGGGGCTCCCTATCTTTCGTAATATTCAGTTAAATTGTGATGGATGTGCCTTAGGTAAAATGCATAGAGAACAGTTTCATGTGCATGATAGGAGGAAGGAAACAGATATTTTGGAACTAGTGCACATTGATATATGCGGACCTATGCAGAAAAGGTCGCTAGGTGGAGCATATTATTTTTTGTTATTTACTGATGACTGCACTAGATACTCATGGGTTTATTTTCTGAGTAAGAAAAGTCAGACTTTCCAATGCTTTAGAGAATTTAAAACCTTGGTAGAAAAACAGTTTGGTAAGAGTATAAAAATTCTTCGGTCTGATCAAAGGGGAGAATACAAGCTAGGGAAATTCATGAAATTCTGCAAATCTCACGGGATTGTTTAGCAGTTTACAGTGCCACACACACCACAATAGAATGGAGTTGCAGAACGCAAAAACAGAACCTTAGTGGAGTGCGCAAGGAGCATGTTACAAGGTAAGGATCTATCTAAAAGCTTTTGGGTAGAGGCTATTAACACTATTGTATATTTGAAGAACAGAAGTCCTACCAGGTATCTTAGCTTCAAAACCCCTTTTGAAGCTCTATATGGATTCAAACCAGTAGTAAATCATCTAAGAGTATTTGGGTCAAAAGCATTTGCCCATATACCCAAAGCTGATAGGAAGAAATTAGATCCTAAAGCTGTGAAATGCATCTTTGTTGGTTATGGCACAGAATTTAAAGCATATAAATTGTTCAATCCTGAGACTCATAAGATATTTGCAAGCAGGGATGTAGTGTTTCATGAACAGGTACAGGAAGGGAAAGATGACATTGGTGATGATTGGCACATTCCATTGTTGATGGATGAAAGCAGCGATGATGAAAGAGAGCAAGAGCAGAAAGAAGAGCAGAAAGAAGAACAGGAAAAAGGTGATAAAGCAAGCCCATTTAGAGCTGACAAATTTGAGGTAAGTCCCCTACCAAGGAGATCTGGTAGGAAGACTCAATTACCATTAAAATTGAGAGACTATGCTTTGATGTCAAATGTTTTGAACATTGTAGAGCCCACTAATTATAAAGAAGCTAGTCAATTTAAAGAGTGGAGGGTTGCAATGAATGAAGAGATGGAATCAATTCTTAGAAATGACACTTGGGATTTAGTTGAACTGCCTAAGAATAAAACACCCATAGGATGTAAATGGCTGTTTAAACCAAAAATGAATGCAGATGGAAGTATAGAGAAATTAAAAGCTAGGTTGGTTGCAAAAGGATATTCACAGCAGGAAGGTAGAGATTTTGATTATACTTTTGCACCTGTAGCAAAGTTAAATACAATCAGAATGCTTATTTCTTTAGCTACTAAATATAATTGGGAGCTACACCAGCTTGATGTCAAATCTGCATTTTTAAATGGTGAATTAAAAGAGGAAATTTACTTAGTACAGCCATAAGGGTTTATAAAGCAAGGGCAGGAACATCTTGTTTCTAGATTGAAAAGGCTTTATATGGTTTAAAACAAGCACCCGGGTCTTGGTATGAAAATTTTGATTCTTTCTTTTAGAGTATGGCTTTCATAGAAGTTTGAATGACCCAAATTTGTATACCAAGTACAATAAGCAGGGGTAGATTATTCTGATTTCCTTGTATGTAGATGACATGATTATAACAGGAGATGCAGATGATTTAATCAGAGGAATCAAAAGGCTTATGGCACAAATTTTTGAGATGAAAGATCTTGGAAGACTTCATTACTGTCTGGGATTAGAAGTATGCAGAGATACTGGGCAAACTTTTCTTATCCAAGGGAAGTATGCCAGAAATCTGTTAGAATAGTTTGGTATGGACCAGTGTAGACCAGCAGCGACACCTTTGCAGCAGAATCTGAAGTTGAGCAGTGACGATGGCACTAATGAAGTTGATGCTACAATGTATAGACAGCTGGTTGGCAGCTTGATATACATTACAACAACCAGACCTGACTTAGCATACTCTGTTAGTGTGTTGAGCCAATTCATGTCAAAACCACTTGAAAGTCACTGGGTAGCAGCAAAAAGTGTGTTGAGGTATCTTTGTGGTACTGTTAACTATGGCATTTTATACACTGACGCATCTGATGTTATTCTAGCAGGTTTTTCAGATTCAGATTGGGCAGGTAACTTGGATGATCAAAGATCCATCACAGGTTACGCATTCAGCATAGGATCCGGGGTCATAGCATGGAGCAGCAAGAAGCAGAGTACTGTAGCCTTGTCATCGTGTGAAGCTGAGTATCAAGCATTGTGTGCAGCGACGTGTGAAGCGATCTGGTTGAGAAGGCTTCTCAATGATGCAGGAAAAGAACAGAAGAATTCCACTTCCATCAAAAGTGACAACCAGAGCACCATTAAATTGGCATACAATCTAGTGTTTCACAAAAACACCAAACATATAGACACTCAGTTCCATTTTGTCAGAGAGAAGATACAGTCAAAAGAAATTATTGTTGAATATTGTAAAACTTGTGACAATTTGGCTGATATTTTTACAAAGCCACTTGCACGTGTGAAGTTTGAATTGTTTAGAAGGATGCTAGGAGTCCAGGAGAACCCTTTCTCCATTAAGGGGGGGAGTTGAAAATAATTAATATTATTTTTTATTAATGGAGAAAATGGTTACATAGTTGTAACGTTCTCCCTAGTTTAGGATTAGTTACTAAAGTTTAGGGGTTTGGTTGCAACTTCCTAATTCCTAGTATTGTATTTAATGATGTAATCTTTCATTGATGAATAATAGAGTGTACAAGAGTGATCTCTCTGTTTTGAGTGTAGTCTCCAGGTGCAGGCCTCACCTATGAGCTACATCTCCTTCTTTTTCAATTCTGTTCACATTTTATCTCCTTGATACGACTCCCAATACTGCTTGTTGCACATATTTACTTATTTGATATTCACAAAATAGCATTAAAACAAATATGAGATATGTGACCTCAGAAGGAGTATTGTAGTGGATCATTGAAATTCTCACTACCCCTTCATTCACATTGTTCGTGAATAACGCTGATTTGAGCCTGTGAGTATACATATGACCATTTCTAAACGAAATACCCTTTTAGTAAAGAGCTTGGGAAATATCAGAGGATTTTTTATTCATGTGGACAAAACTTATAGTGAGAATCTTATATTCTATATTTTTATTGGTAAGTTTTAGGAAATTTGTTATCACATGGGAATTTATTGGGGAATAATACCATATCACATGGGTTGATATTGGGGGATATATATTGAGGAAAATTGACTTAATATATTGCACGATATATAGGGGTAAAGTATTTTTATATTGACATTTATAAAAAATTGGAGCTCAAAGTTAATGAAAAATATGAAAAAGTAAAAAATGTTAATGAAAAAATGGATAAGTGTATGATATCTAGTGAAAGTAGAGGTTTTTTAAATTGGGGAGGTGTATTGGGTTCATATTGGTAGGGGGTTAAATAATGTGATTTTTAGAGGTATTTTCCAATATATAATCAAATTAGAGGTATTGTTTAGTAAACCATGAACTCATGAAAACTTCATTGAATAAAGCCCCATATCTATTATAAACTTAAAATAGTTTATCAACGTCATTTTTATAATTTTCTTTAATAACTTAGCAATTCGGAATGCAGCTTCAATGAACTCTCTAGAAAACTTAGAAAAACTACCTACTTCCAGAGCAAAAAGTGAAGCTCAACTTCCTTCCCTAAGTCACTCTGCTTTTCCCAATTTGTGCCCAAAGTTAAGGCCAACTCCTCTTCTTTTGTCAAATGTTGTAGGTATAATGGAAAGGGTAAATTCCAGGGCAAGCCCCATGACTAAGGGCTAAATTTAATACTGAAATGATTATTAGGAATTAAATAAAAGTTGGGCATTTCATCCTTGATTTCATTGAAAACATCATGGGTACCAAACCAAACAAGACAGCCATGTTAGGGCCACATACCTTATAAGTGCTAAGGGCATGCCAGTCCACACCCCATTTTGCTATGTCGATTGCACGATGAGGAGCAAGGGCTACTCCATCCGCAATCACTATGGCTCTCTTGCAACCCATCTCATCCCGAACAATTAACCACTCTTTCCAAATCAAGGATCTCTCCCAACACGTTGGAAACATGCGCTACTGCTACAATTCTGTCTTGGTGGATAAGAGCCGACCAAGTGATTCCAAGCTTGAGCTGAAGTCCTTATTCACCTTCCAAAACTTGATAGGGAGGCCTCTCTGTTCTGCCAGTTTAACCCATGGACCGGCATTTGATTCTTGTTTAGCCTCTTGTACCTTGTTGTGTAACTTCATTTCTATTGACGAGGCCATCGTAAACTATGGAAGAACTTAGTAAGACAGATGAAGGGCAAAATTTCAGTTCAGTTAACATGAACGAAGGCAGGTTATGAAGCCATGCACCAGCGTAATTGAATCTAAAATCAATGAAAATTCAATTTTAGAAAGAAAAGAAAGAAACAAAAACAAAAAAACATAGAGCCATGCTCCAGAAGGAGTAACTAAATACCGAACATACAGATAATGAAAACGAACAAACATATACAGATGACTCAGCGTGTAGTGATAGCGATCAGCTGTGAGATTGATAAGATGCGTCTGAAATACAAAGGAATCATCTCGTCATGCGGACTATACAAATAGGACTACTTGTATTTTTCTATTAAGTGGCAATCAATAAATACCGCCTAAGTAAGTATGCCCACTATCAGTGACACCAGTGTGACAAAGCATCCCTCTGTGTTCAATTGACTACGGCATATTTTAACACATACACCGTCTTATCTGGCATGCTGATGATCAAATGGCATATACGGAAATTTCCACAAACAAAATGCTTATTGCTGATCCAAACAAAGGCGTAAACAATGCTTGATTCGAATATGTCAATATCTCTTTCCGAACATCCATGACCACCTTAAATATTTTCACTAACTTTCAAATTGAATAATTTATATACATTATTTATAAAAATAATTAATTAATTTTTAATGGTATATATAGCAAACAATTTGTTTCCCTATTGGTATGGTATGGTATGGAATGGATTGTTTCCGTATTTGTATGATATGGTATGGGTTGAAGTTGATAGAGACATGCTGTAATTATTTAACTATTAGTTAATAATATTTATTATTAACTAAAATAATTGTATGTGATTTAATGTTTAACTATTAATTAATAATATTTATGAAATAGTTATATCTAATTTAGTAGTGAAATTAATTTAATAAACGTTATTAATTTTAAAGAAAGTCTTATTCACATAAAAAAAATAATATATATATTTTGAAATTAATAATTAAAAATCGTTAAAGTAAAATTATTCTAAATATTCAGTGATTTAAAATAAATTATTGTAATATAAAAATTACTAGACTTTTATATATATATATATATATATATATATATATATATATAATTGTTTAGGTAATATTGATATAGTTATCATTTTTCTTCCTCCTATGTGATAGATATTGTACTTATAGCAAAGAGTTTATTATGTGATATTGTTTTTATAGTAAAAAAAAAAAAAATTATTGATAAGAAGTTAAAAATATTTAAAGATTTGTATCCATATCATTATCATTATGGATACCTTAAGAAAAATCATAATATTTAAATTTTTAAAAGATGTTTATTATATTAGCTTAGATCTATTTTAATTCTTGATGAGTCTACATGGATCAAATCTCTCAAGGTGTAAACCTCTTCTATGAGTGTAAATCTTGAGAAACGATTTGCACCTCAAAAAATTTGGTCCATCTATGGATCTAGGCTAGTTTAATTATTAACAATTAATAATTATAATTAACAATTTATTTTTTAAATTTAATTTTAATTATTTTGTTTTGTTTTTGTTTTTCTTTTTATGTAATTTGACCAAGCTAAAATGTTTAGTTAACCTAACATAACCTAACTTTACAATGTATCTTGTGGTTGGATACATTTAAATATTTAATCAATATGGAAGATATGTTGTAGTGCTAGTAAACTAGTATAGATCCATCTTAACCATAGATCTAGCAAGAATCAAGAGAGATCAAATTTCTTAAGTTGCAAACATCTTTTAAGTTCAACAAAAATATTTGTATTTTGAGACATTTGATCATTTGTAGATTCATGGTTGGTTTATATATATATATATATAATTTAAGTTGCATTTTTTAATGCATAAATGGATTCAACAATTTGAAAATCTCATTGGTCACAACTCTTTCAAATAGTTGTTGGTTTTTAGAAACAAATAAATTGCATTTTTGAAAGCATAAATGGATTCAACAACTTGAAATTTTCATTGGTCACTTAAATTGTGTAGACTACAAAAACTTATACTTACCACTCTAACAAATCCTTGTTGGCTTTTAGACAAAATTGACTAAAAATATACCTAAAACAAATCAAAATGTATAACAATAAGACTCCCTAAAATGCTTTTAACATGATATTTTTTTTATTTTTTAAATCATATAATATATATATAGTTGATATAAATATATTATAGTTATTATTAATATATTTTACCACATCTCAATGTTACACAACTTAAACTTGAAATTATAATAATTTTTTGTTGATTTTTAGATGAAATTGATTAAAAAGTAAAACTAAAAACAAATCAAACTATAATAATTTTACAATAAAAAAAATTTCAATTTTTAAAACCATATATAATATATACATAGTTGATATAGACATTAAAATATTTTATTTATAAAGTGTATTATTTATTATTATTATTATTATTTATAATTTTAAATCCAACATATTATTATTATTTTATTTTTCTATGCAATTCTCTTTATGTCAGCTCAACCATGGGTTCACCTCGAACTCGTGACATCTCAATAACAAAGATGCTTTAGACATAGGGACTTGATCAACTAAGCTAACCCTTTTGGATTTATTGAACATCTTAATTTTATATTAAGACTTGAATGAATTATTCATCTCTCTCATTACTCTTATTGCAAAATAATTATTATTTTTTTACTTTCAATTACTTTTTTGGCATTAAAATATTTTATTATTATTATTATTATTAGACATATTAAAAAAAATCATATACATACATATATACACAAATTAGTTAAGATGGATATTGAAATAGTTTATATAAGTTCTACTTTGAAATAATTTCAAAAAGTATAAGTAGATATTTTCCTTACACTACAATATGGAAATATAAGTGCTTTTTTCATCTCTAAAGTTAATATAAAATTAAATTGTTTCACATGGACATTGCCTTATAGTTTATTTATGGTAGAGAGTGAAACTCATAACAGGTTGCAATATCAACAACTAATGGAAAGTGAAATATTTTTACCACATCTCCTTCATTCTAGGTTATAATATTTACAATGTAGAAATGTAAGTGTTTTTATCTTCTCTATTCTTTGAGGGAAAACTATATAAACATGTGTATTCATGTTTTTTAATTATACTCAACATTATTTTTTTATTTAGATATTATTTAATTTTTATTTTAAAAGGGACACATGTCAAATTTAGGTTCAACATAGACGAAATCATACATATCCCTTGTACTAAACTATAAAATGAACCTCTCTATGCAAAAGTTAACAATTAAATATAGTCTTAACATTAAATTAAAATAATAATAATAAAAGCATAATATTGACTCAATAAAAAATGTAATAAATGTAGTAAGTAGTAGAAATAATAAATGAATTCAATTTAGTCTATTATATTGTAATTTTGTCATCATTAATTAAATGAAGACAATTTTTTCCAAGGGAAAAATTATGATATATGTACAAATTAAAATAAATTTAAATAATAATCATTTACATGTACAATTGTAAATTTAATTAATAAACATTTAATAATTAAATATAGAAATGCAAAAAGTCAGCTTGGGGTAGCTCAAGTGGTGTGGAATGAAGTCTCACTTAACTTGAGATCTTGGGTTCAAATATTGTGCTACCCTCCCCCAAAGCGGGGTGAATAATGGACATGTAAACTAGAAAATCGGAGAGTCCTATCAAGCTTACAAAAAAAATATAGAAATGCAAAAAATATATCCAATATAAACAATTGTTATAAATTAAAACCCATTTGACCATATAAATTAAAATATTGATTCATATTCATAACCATTATATTTCACAACTTCATGTTTAAATTTAATTAACCAACACATTTCTAACTTTGAATCTACAAATCTACTAAGAGGCTAGAGGGATCAAATCTTTCAAGATTCAAAAAAAAAAATTGGTGCAAAATTTGAAGAAATGTTTGTACTTCTAAAGATTTGATTACTCTCTGCTTTTGGTATATTGGAGTTATGATGGATCTATATTCATTTTAAGAAAAATGCTAATAAAATATTTTAATTATAAGAAAGTTTTTATTTCTGTTGAAATTTGGTACCGGAGGACAGGTGGTTCCTTAAGGCTTTGATCTTTGGCCTAGGGAAAAGTGTCCAAAAGAATTTAATTTTTCTCCTAAAGTAACTTTATAATTTTTATAAAGTTAAATCTAATTTAAAAGTGACTTTAAGTGATAAAGTTATCAAGTCTAATTTTAAAGTGACTTTTATAAAGTCAATGAAAAATTAGAAAGGAAAAGTGACTTTGGAAATAAATGACTAAGTGGGTCTTTATTAAAGTGGGGTGAATTAAAAAATAAAAAGTGAGATTTAAATGAGCATTTAATCTCAGCCTTAGATCTCAATCTATTTCAGCCATTGGATTTAGGGATCACCCAAAAGTCACTTGGATCACCCAAAAGTCACTTGGGGTTAGATTAAAGGAGGAAAAGGAGGAAAAGGTCATTCATTCTTTCATGAGCAGATTGGGAGAAGGAGAGCAAGAGAGCAAGAGAGATTTCTGAGCAGGGAGGAGAAGGAGACAGCAGCTTGGCACACATTCCAAGGCAGCAGTTGAGCAGATTTGTACAGCTAGTTCAACACACCGTGAAAGGCAGATTTTGGCACGATTTTCGAGGAGTGGTTTGCACAAAAATTGAGGAGCAGTTTGCTGATTTTTTTTGCACGCAAAACAAGGGTCGTACAACGCATTTATTGCAGTCCGTACAGCACATTTAATGCTGGCCATACAACAGCATTTAATGCTGAAAGTGGGCACGGAAATCGAGGAGGCCGTACAGCATTTATTGCTGTCCTGTTTGCTATAATTTCTAGTTTGCTGTGAGGCATGGGAAAAGAGATAAGTTGTAAATTTGCTTGCTGATTTTTTGCTGAATATTTCTCACTGTGAAAAAGGCATTTTCAGAAATAGAGAAGAGCTCTCGAACTGGTTTTCCCCAAGAGTTGTAGGGGGTTTTTCCAGGGTCAAGTTGACCAAAAATATCAGTGTTTAAATGTGTTTTAATGGCTGTTTATTACTGCTGATTTTTATTTCTGCAATTTCCAGCGTTCTGTAAAATTTCCAGAATTTGTGTTTTCAGC
Source organism: Pinus tabuliformis (assembly GCA_031772625.1). Taxonomy (NCBI): domain Eukaryota; kingdom Viridiplantae; phylum Streptophyta; class Pinopsida; order Pinales; family Pinaceae; genus Pinus; species Pinus tabuliformis. The sequence continues at coordinate 413,732,970 of CM062805.1, read as the reverse complement.
AATATTTATTTTTTTCAGCTTGTTAAATGTATGGTTATGAGAAAGGGCATTTAACTACATGGGGGAAATAAGGTGAAACTGAAAATCGGGGTGGGAAAACAAAAATTTCTACAATTTCCACCCATTTTATATAATATATACACTGTTAGTATTGAAATACTCTCTCTCTCTCTCTCTCTCTCTCTCTCTATATATATATATATATATATGTTTGTTTTTTCTAAATGTTACATATATGTCTATACACACTCATATTAAATTATTTTTGTTATTAATATTTTGTAAAATGTTATATGTCAATTCCATATTAAAGGAATTACAAATCTTCCACAACATGCATACTGAAAATATTTGACTTATGACCCGCATTAATGTAGACATTGAAATATTTTGCTTATGGCTAACACTAATCTTTTTTAGGGAAAAAAAAAAACTTTAACACTAAATCACACATCTCTCTTACAAAAGAAAGTGAATATGTCAGTGTGTTACTTTATTTTTCTCTATAAAAATCTTATAAAGTTATGTTACTAATATAGACATTGAAATATTTTGTTTATGACTAACAATAACTTTTTTTTGGCAAGAAAAAAAAATGTTTATATTAAAGTAAACCAATTTACATGATCCATAGTTCATAGTGAATTGTATGCTCTAACTAAAGTACTACATTACAAATTTCCAAACAAGAAAAGTATCCCAGAGAATATCTCCAGTATTTTGGCCTATTATAGATCCCAAAATGACCATGTAGAAAAGATATGACCACAGTCCTTGATCTAAGTCCTGAATATTACATATTAAAACATATAGAAAAATGACTAGACGTAGAATAAACATAGATGTATTTCTGATATCACTACACGTATTGTGCCAAACATAAACATATAAGAAAAACAACAAAAAAACCATAGTTTCCAAAGGCCCATGAGAAAATGCAAAAGCATCAAAACCATATATATAGTGAGAGGAATGTTCCCTTCACCAAGTAAACTATCGTATCTATACACCTGGAAATTGATCACTCACGCCTACATGGATAGTCCCCTCTTAGATAATATGTCCACCATGTATTTTTGAAGATGGAAAATATGGGGAAAAAGTGAGACTAGTGAAGTGCTCAAACATGACCCTAACGTGCTTTAACTAGTTGGATAATAGTGAATTGTTAAAATAAGATTTGTGGTTGATCCAATCTATAGATACTTTTGAGTCTCTAAAGACAGATAAGGATCGAAATAAATAACCAATGTGAAAAATAAATAAGCCACCATTGGGTCATGATCTCCACTTTGGAATTGGTCTAAAGACCACCATTCCAGCTGAAACAATAATTAAATCTAGGAGCCAGGTAATTATAAGCTCCACACCCACAAACCATATCTTAATTAGTCCCATAAAAAATTAACAGGGAATTTTTTCAGCAATCAATAGGCAGAAAATATTTGTTTATCCAAATGCGAGGCTTCTGATAATATTCCATGAAAAGGAAATGATATTAATGCAAATCCTGTCAATATAGAAAGAGATTTCTTCAAAAACAATTTCACTTTTGACTCTCCAAATACTCCATAAAACAAAGATAGGAAGTGTCTTATAAGCGTTGAAGTTATTATACAAGTCCACAATGCACTCATTTATAGTGGAATGTGTCCAACCAACATCAATGTTCAATCCTCGTAATACATGAATCAGATTAATGATAACACCTAGGAATTTGAGGAATAAATAGATGTGATCCTATGAATCCTATATAAAAATATAGCACCTACCCATACTATGAAAACCCTGCTTTCCCATGTTTTCCCAAGTGAGGATCTTGTGGTGTCCCTCCAACCAACCACAACATTTCAACTTGTGGGGCATGTGTCATTTCCATATTAACCTGTACCATTCCAACCCTAGAGGCAATTCATATGTAGGGAATATATGGAGATATATTTCTTCAAGATATATGTTATGAGAGTATCTACCATTCCAAATGAGTGAGTCAATATTGTCATTGAAGTTGATTCCCTCTTCACGCATATTTTGAATTTAAACATCCCAAGTCTCTGCCATCTGATCATCAAATCCCAATGCCTCATTTCTAATCCAAATTCGATATAGAACTAATGGATCATCATAAGTTCCCGATTGATTTATTTTATATATCCCCAACTCGTGGATATGGAGAATGATATCCATGGGTAAAATTTTGATTGCCTCCAAACCCCCTGATGGGGTACAAACCCACCTCCACCTTTGTACCCAACTCAATATCCCAACATAGATTACCAAGGAACCAATATTTGAGTTTCATAAAACCATTCCAAATATAAGAACATTTTTTTGAAGAGAAAGCATCATTTTGAATCCACACTTGTAAAGGTTGTTCTTTTAAGTACTTTTCAAAAATGATTTTCTACAAAATACCAGAATTGTAAATAGCCCTCCAAAAAAATTTAATGTTAAGTTCCCATCCAAAATACTCCAGATGTTTTAAACTCCAACCCCATTAATCCTTCCACCTAGTGAGTTCCTCCAATCGAGCAAGGTGAAATTTGTCTAGTCCACAAGCACCAAACCATATTTTTTCAATATTTTTTATAATAAGATGTTTTATTTGACCAACTTCGCTCCTTAGAATACCATGAATTTGATTATAATTAATCTTTTATCACTACCTTTTCTATTTGTTTAGAAAAATTTGTTTATGTTTTTCTCACTATCACCTCACATATTTGTTTTAAACTCCAACTCAGTGCATCTATCACCTTACTTTCTTTCCCTTTTATGTTTTTTATGTCAAAATCTTATTTTCTTGGGAAAGCCATCCACCTAGTCTGTGTGGCATTCATGTCAAGTTGGTTGAAATAATATTTTAAAATTATATGATATGTAACCAAAGTGAATTTATTACTAATTAGGTAGGCTCTCCACATTTTAAGCGCATGGATGACTTCTACTAACTCAAGATAATAGACTGCATAATTCCTTTTGTTCTTTTAGGCTCTCCACATCTTAAGCGCGTGGATGACTTCTACTAACTCAAGATAATAGACTGCATAATTCCTTTCGTTCTTTTAATTTATGAGACTCATAGGCCACCATGTGTCCATCCTTCATGAGAACACCTCTAAGACCTTCAAAGCAAGTATAAGTACATACTACAAAATACTTATCTGGGTCATTATTTTTAACATGGGTGCCACAGTTAGTAAATGTTTCAACTTCTCAAAAGTTTCCGGACATCTTTGTGTCCACATGAATTTGACTCCTTTCTTCTGCAAGGAAGTTATGGGGTTTGCTAACTTAGAGAATACCTCTGTAAATCTTTGTAATACATAGTAATTACCATAAATGATCGTATATCTGCCACTTTTTTTGAGACTAGCCAATCAAGGATGGCCTTTACCTTTTCAAGATTCACTTCTATTCTCTATTTTGAAATAACATGCCCAAGATATTTTACTTTATCTTGGTAAAATTCACACTTTCTAGATTTAGCATGTAACTGATGTTCACATAGGGTATGTAGCACTATTTCCAAGTGCTTCTTGTGTTCTTCCCGAATCTTGGAATATATTAAAATATCTTCTATAAAAAATAATATGAACTTATCCAAGAATTTATTAAGACACTATTCACCAAACACATGAAGGTAGAAAGCACATTTATAAGTCCAAAAGGTAATATTATAAATTCGTAATGTCCATACCTTGTTTGAAACGTTGACTTTGGTATGTATTCCTCTTTAATTCTTAGCTAGTAGTAACAAGATCTGAGGTCTATTTTAGATAACAATGTTGCCCCCTTATTTTGGTCAAACAAATCATCTATTCTAGGTAAGAGCTATTTATTTTTTTATAGTTAGCTTCTTCAACTGTCAATAATCAATGCACAACCTAAAATTTTCATCCTTTCTTCTTGAAAAAAAGGATCGGTGCGCCCTATGGTGAGACAATAGGTCTGATGTACCTTTTATTTAGTAATTCCTACAACTGCATCTTCAACTTCATCAGCTCCAACATACTCATTCGATAAGGATCCTTTGGTACTGGTGTTGCCCTGGGTATAAATTCTATGGAAGAATATATCTCCCTTTTTTGTCATAGATCAGTAATTTCATCGTGGAATACATCCTGATAGTCTTGGAAAACTTCTAATTCACTTACATATTTTGATATTTTGTTCAATGAGTGGTCCTTCACCTAAATAGAAAAAAGGTGGCATACCTTCCTTTCATCCTTCCTTAATTGTAGCAAAAATATCTATCACATAGAAATGGGCCTAGGTATGCCCCTTATAATTCAGATTTCTCCATTTTTCGCTAAACATGTGACAGTTTTATCCAAACAATTAATAGTTTCTTGATGCCCCTCTAGCCAATCCATCCCTACCAACATGTCATATGAGCCTAATGGTAGTATATTCGAATTCATGGTAGTCTGATTTCCATTTAATATAGATAGGTATGTCTTTACCCTATTAGTAACCTTTCTTTTCATTCTAGTGTCCAGTTGAACCAACCATGAATTCTTGTATTTTTCATATTTCAACTTCAAATTTTCTACAACCTGAGGGCTAAAATAACTATATTTAACACCATGGTCCATTAATACATTAATATATTGGTTAAAAATAGTACCTTCTAACTCCACCATTGTGGATTGATGCTCTTCTTAGGGTCCTTCCAAAGCTGCATTGATGCATGATATATTTATGGCCACATTGTTGATAGTCGATGCTCCTGGAGGTTCAACAAGTTCTACATGGACCTGGTGTTATACAAATAGTTCATCAATAGATGGGGTTCTCCACAACCCCAAGAAAATTTAAGTGTTCCCTATATTTACCATTAAGTCCCTTACTATTGATTTTTTCCTATTTGGACACAATATGGGTCTGGTCCTATGTTCTTAGTGCTTGGTTCCTATTTCTACTAAAATTTTGGTTATGACTACCTTTACCGAGTTGTTTAAATGGCCCAAATTTTCCACCTTTTCCACCTCGAGCCATTTTGTCCTTCTTCTTATTAAACCAAGATTTCATATTTTCATTTATTTGCTTGGGTTTTTGGTAGCATATTCTAGCCTTCATAATGGCTTCATCCATAGTCTTTTGATTTTCATATTTGATTCACTCTTAAAAAAGTGGAAGGTAGTTTAGAAAACATTGTACTTTTTCTTTTTCTTCTTTTAAGTATGGCACATAGTGTAATAGATGAGTAAACTTGGTTACTAATTTGTCCATCAACATGTCGCCTAGTTTTAGATCATGGAATTCTTAAGTTGTATCATCAAAATAATGCTCAGTCAAATGCTTTCCTTCAAACAACTGTTGGAATTCCTCCCACCCAATCTCTCTACCTTCTAACTTATGAACTATTCTCATTTCCTCCCATCATAGGGAGGATTTTCCCTACAACTGATAAGTAGCTAGCTTGGCTTTTAACATTGTAGAATAGTCATACACTTGAAAGTATCTATCAATATTGAGGAGCCATGCTTTAGCTACTTCTTCCATCTCCCCATCATAAGTTGGGAGTCTAATATTTTTAAATTTTCCATAGAGTTCTCTTTTGGGCCTCTTCCTTGGTTTTGTATGATTTTTTGATGAACTATGCAACTCCCCTTCCTCATACGTTTCCTCCCTTTTTTCCATCTCCTTCCCAATTTTCTTCTTAGATGTCTCGCCTTGGTTTTCCTCATCCCTCAATGTTTCTACTATTTTGGAATTTGATTTATCAGTTAGATTCTTAATAAGCTACTCATGTTTAGTGTGGATTTTAGTAGCTACTCATGTATTACACATAGATTTACTAGTTGTGTCTGTAAATTTTTCATCACGTTAATAGCTCTCTGGTGGGTACTTGCGCTTGTTGTCCCAAATGCACATAAATTTCTTCTTCTCCAATATGTGTGCCTCCTTGTGGTTCAGCCATTCTTCTCGTCCTATACAACTTTCTATTATTCTCTCTATAAACACAAACATTTATTAATTTATAGAAAGCGTAGTCAACTCAAAGCTACAATATTGTAACTTGACTTGCTATGATATTATATATAACATCTCTCCCATTTTTATGCAGAAAAAATGCATATTTGTCCAAGAAATTAACACAATGAATATTTTTTTTACAAAGTAAGACTTTTGAAAATTATAAAATTCCATCATAAACAATGATCATCATGTCAGATATTCAAACATACATTACTTACTATATACACATAACATTGGTTGATTCTACTCTGCTCCCATACAAATTCATTACAAAATGTTTATACATACTTTTCACACTTTTAAATTCTAGCTTAAATTGGGATTATAGTGAAACTCTCATGTATCACGACGTGTTCCTTCCTTCTCTTTTAACTATACACACAAGTTCCTTGTATTCTTTTCACTATATACATACTCTTTTCACCATATATATGTATATATAAATAAATAATAGGCCTCATATAACTATGGTAGGCAATACCTTGTGTTCCCTATCCCTACATTCGTCATTTACATTAGGAGAATCGTATAAACTATTGGCTTTCAGAGTACTATATAATGATATAAACTCTTTATTTTCAGACTACTATATACCACCAACGAGATATATATATATATAGCCGTAGACTCTTCGGGTTAATTTGTGTTCGCCAACCTTTTGTATGGCATAGTTGTATATTTTATATGCATATTATAAAACTAAAGTTATACCCTCCATCAATGACGGCTGCCACATAGAAGTGTATCACGTGGACTTGGGTTGTGGCTTGGGTCCACGTTTGCCTACAGGAAACCCTAACCAACTAGTAGAATCAACAACGTAGATCCAATCTTGATTGATAGATGGTGGAGATTGATTAAGTGATGGTTAGGGTAACTACCCCGCCAAATCCCATCATCATGTATTCATTGTGTGGTTTCTCTTGCGGTGAAACAAGCTCTGCGACTTTCATGTATTCATTGTGTGGTTTCTCTTGCGGTGAAACAAGCTCTGCGACTTTATTTGGAAACCCACTGCAACAAGGGTTTTGTCTCCTTTTCTTTGAAGGAAATACCACGAAATTCTTATTGGCTTTGCTTGAGTAAGCCTTATGGATTTCAATATGGTTGCAAGTATGGTTATGGCCGTGTTGCACAGGATACACTTCTGGGTAAGTTTTTCCAGAATTTGTGTTCTCTTATTGTATGCTTTGAAGTGGAGTTTTGTTTTGATGTCATCTCCAATTGTTAGTGCTTGCTTCTTTGTTTCTTTTCCGTATGTGTTCGAACTCTACGCTCGGTGGTTTCTTAGCCACCACACTAAACTTCTACAAAGAATTTGGGAGCAGTTTCGACCTCCTCTAGGGATTTAGCTAGTGAGTTTTCTTTAGGGTGAGATTTTTCAGAACCTTAATTCTAACTTCATTATTTTGCAAGGGTTTTTCTATTCTTATTTTTTCCTTCGTGGGAATTGTCGTTTAAGAATAATTACTATTTTTCCCTTGTAGGAAAAATGAGGACTGTAGTCGGCCATTTATAGGTAATAATTTTTCTTTTAAAAACCCTTATTACTTAATTATTTTCCTCTTAACAACTCTACTCAACTTTATTACAGGTATGTAACAACGGCGTCAAGTCTTTGAGTGAAAAATTTGTTGGTAAACCATTGTCTCTTTCTTGGTTTCTCACTTTATATTAGCGTTACAGCTCCTCATATAACCCTTTTAATCTTTATGTAGGCATGTTTCTCTTTATTTATATATCATGCACAGCAATGCCCAGGCTTTGTAGACAATTTATTGTGTAATTTTTATTTTTTAAGTAAAAACTTTGTACCTATGTTTTCATATGACTATGAAAGTGGTTTTTTTAAATGTGTACAATTACATAATATATTTTGTTGGTCAGGTAAATCCCCTCTGTGGACAGAGGCAATCCCACTAGCCTATAACAGAACTAGTCACAAACAAACCACGCTGCTACGCAAGTTCCTAGTTATGCATCAAAGGTGAATCAAGAAGACTAACCTGGAGTCCAACGCTATGATTGAAGCAGAGTTGATATCCTCGCTCCCTTGCTCCAACAGATCACAAACGAACACCTGCACATGCAAAGGAAGAGACAAATACCAACATAAAAACTACCAAGGCACAACTATATTTCAGTCAGAAAGGAAATAAATCAACACATCACCATGATAGATAATGAGATTGGAACTATAATAGCAGTCACTTATCAATTAATAAACAGGAAAAGTTACAACCATTGTTCTGACGTCGACCCTTCTCCTGGCTGGGCGAATAACTATATGTGTCTTGCCATGCATCTCCTCTCCGGCAGCATAACCTCTCTAGCACTCACTAGCATTCCTCCAAGAACTCAAGAACTCAACATCTAACACTCCATGACCAATAATCATCACTACTATCACTCAATCACTAAATCACTAGCACTAACACTAGCTTGTCCAATGCATAGTGACAAGCTTATATAGATGAAGAAGGGAGGAGGATACGATGAACCGGGACACCTTTTGCGGATTAGCATTATCCTCAAAAGCCATAAAGATGGAAAAAGCTCGACAAAAGACTGATTTTTTATCCTTAGAAAAGCTCCATGTAATGAAGGAAAAAACAGTCGAACGTGCGTTAAGGCAAAAAGCACGACTAAATTTGGTTGGCGCGACTGTTGCTCTAAGACAGAGCGCCAATGGTCGTGCCCTCTTTTGAGGATCTCCACCATTGGCGCGGGTAGAATACTGTGGACTTGCGCCAATGGAAAAAGATCACTTTTCAGGGATAATCTGCAGAAGATGTCTTCAGGGAACATGGAGTACATACTCAGGGGAACATAATGCAAGTGTTTTTAGACTTTGTCACTTCTTATAACTCCCGGGATGGGTCCTCCAAGGTACGACAAGAGGAGTAACAGGGATGGTGACAAATTACTGTGTAACAGATGCCCCCTAAAGCATGAAGTCCGAGAGGTGGAGAGGGGTGAAATGCTTTACAAGAACACACATAAGAACACATAAGAGCACATATAGTTACTGCCGCCGAGGAGCTGTATTAAGAGACATGACTGATAGTTCAATTACATGATGTACTTGGTATGGTCGCAGCCATCCATAAGAGAGTACATAAATAATCTGGATCCATAGTATGGACGCAGCCATCTGGTTAGGATCAATAAACTGACTCAGGTATGGTCGCAGCCATCCAGTGAATGAGTCAAGTATCAAGAATCACGCCTGGATTACAACAGACACAATCCAGGGTCTTGCGCTCCAACTCGACCCGAACAAGAGTACAAGTCCAAGCATGTGAATATATGAGCTGAAGTCGAACATGCATGAACATCGTCTGATTACCAGTCAATAATGGAAACTGTTAACAGACGCGAGAGGTACCACCAATAATGACAATGGCCCTCAAGGTACTATAGGTACAATCTACGGCGTGTGAATCAATGGTCTGAAGTCGAACACCCGTAGAATCATTCGATCGGAGGCCAATGATGAAAACCTCACGTCGAACACGAAGAACCTGCCATTGAGGCATGCAGGCTCCAAGGCACCGGAAAGGAGTCTCTCGATCAATTCCCTGGATAATGAGTTGAAGTCGACAGGGAGTGACCTTGATCGAAGGTGGGCCATAATATTTCCCACATCATCGACACGAGACAGAGAGATGAAGTTGTGAATCAAGATTGTGCGAACTATCAGAGGGAGTTTGTTTTGCAGAGGTCAACTTCTCTTGAACATATCGGCGGCACATTAACGGAATTGGCAGTATTTGACATCAATGTATCAAAGGTCATGATGACGAGGCAATGAGTGAATGAGAGGTCAAATAGGGTACCCAAGTCCATGGAAGCAAGTGAAAGATATGAGATGAAATATCCCCACCCCGGACACGAAAGCAAAAAGTGCCATGTTCAAGAGCGACATACTGTCGTTACGGTAATAATTATGGTTCAAAAATTTTCTTTTCCCCCCGCCATTTCTGGCGAGTACCCCAGTTATTTTTAACAAGCTTGATGGGGATAGCATATGCTTGTGTTGTGACAAAATCCGATGTCATTAAGTTTTAACGAGTCTGACAAAGGAAGAACTCGGCGTCTTTTCATGTTTAGAGAGTTTGAAAAGACAGCAGAAAAGGAAACTCCAGGGATGTCCTTTTTCGTAAAGTTGTGTCTCTCGGGCCCGAAAAAGTATAAAATAATACCCGAAAGAACCGCCCGATCATTACGATCGAGGAGTACTTTTCATGATTAGTGACTTCGACCTAAAAAAGTAAAAAAGCGATCAAAACCACGTCGTTTCGTAACCACTAACGAGTTTGAAACGACAAAAACCCGGTAATCTTTTTATGTTTTAACGGTCGACAAAAATAACTTAAAACGACCGCCCCTTATCACCATTTAACGAGTCAAGAGGAGCGACTCGGCAATCTTTTCCTCTTTAAATGGTCAGAAAAGAGCTGAAAGCGGACCTCCATTTTTATTTTCTTTAACGAGTCAAAAAGGGAAAAATACTCGGCAATCTTTTCATATTTTACGAGTCAGAAAAGAGCGTAAAGGCGACTCGTCCTGAAGGAACGAGTGGTATAAGGGATAGTAACTGGTTCCGGTAATGGTGGAACTCACTTAAAACACGTAAAGGTTAAGAGGCTGGCTAATAAAACCACTCATCGCTGCGGTTCCTCAGGAAAGGAGAAACAACCAAGTAAAAGCATATGATCGGCCAAAAAGATGGTGGCGATGGAATGAAACAACCAAGGCTCATCTAGCAGGATTTAGCGAATAAAAGGCAATCACGGGATGTAAATGGGTTCATTTTTACACAAGCTTGAACCATGGAGAACTTTGCTTGTTAAAATTTTTGTTGCATGCCCCCAGCATGATCATACAAATCGAGGTACATGCCCCCCAAGCTTCATGGCATTCACGGAGTGGATGGAATGAAGGTTTACTTGGAAAGACTCGATTTTGAAGGAGGATGCATGCCCCCCGGGCTTCAGTCACGCGCCCGGGTGAGCTGCCGTCATCAGAATGACGGGGTGGGTGCTGGGGCATTTCCTGTGGAAATAAGACCATTTAGGAATGGCAGATGACTATATGTGAAGTGTGAACCGGGGAATGAAAGTTGGTCTACGACTTTGATCGTTCTTCCTTCATGCGGAAAACACATCACTCTGAAGAGTGAGGACACAATAGCACGTATGCGATAAATATAGTCTCGTCCAAGGAGTAAATTGTAATCTAACGGACCTTGGACTACCATGAGACCCATTTGGATAGTCTTCCCTTCTAACGTGATAGGTACATTGGGAAGAATTCCTAAAGGTCGAGTGATTTCTCGATGGAAACCTATGAGGTTTCTCATCTCAGGCAGAAGCAGTGGGGAACCAAGTGCTTCCCAAGCTGTTGAAGAAAGGATACTCACAGGAGATCCCTCATCAATAATTGTACCAGCCATAACCATGCGGTAGACTTGGACTATAATTCGAAATGGTATGGCGGCTGGTAATCGAGGATTAACCAGTTGATCCCAATTAAAGGAAACAACTAGGTTGCTTGGAGGTGGGACTGGATAGACAGCCGGATATGATTCTAATGGACTTTCTTCCTGGTGTGAAGGAATGAGAGGGATGCTCACTTGATCATTAACGTCTATGTCAATGAATAGAATTTGGACGGTGGGTTCTTCATTCTTGGCAGTGATAACATCATCTAAGGAGGTAACTTCTGAAGGCGAAACCGGGTCACTTGTAATCCGGACCGTTTGACTGTTGTCTGGTTTGGATTCAGATGTAGGATCATCTAGGGTTGGAAATTCTGAAAGCAAAACCGGGTCACTTGTAAGCCGGACCTTTTGACTTTCGTCTGGTTTGGATTCAGGTGTAAGAGCATCTAAGGATGGAACTTCTGTAGGCGAAACCGGGTCACTTGTAAGCTGGACCTTTCGAAAGACCGGGTCACTTGTAATCCGGAACTGTGGACTTTCGTTTGGTTTGGACTCAGGTGGTTCATCTTTGATGATCAAGTGGTGCGTAGATGATGAATATAAATCACTCGTTCCGACCAGGGACTAGTCTGGAGCAGGCGGAGCACAGATAGGTTCAGGAAGAGAAAGCTGGACTAAGGAGGAATCATGTTTGATCACTTGGTTAGTGGAGAGATGCTCTGCAGTTGTAAAAAGACGCTGATATCCAGCGGGTAGTTGGGGTAAGGGATCCGACAGACTTGCCAACAGACGGGAAGCTTCATCCATAAGTGGACAAAGGCGAAGGAGATGATTACCTTCACAAAGTCGACAAGGGAAACGAACCTTCCCTTTTCTGTTACCAACTAGTAAGGTATCGTCGATTTGCGACAGTAAGGGGCGAGTCGGGTCACGGGACCATATGTCTAGGATCCTGGGAATGCCAGGACAATCAGAAAGAAAATGGTCCCCTTTGCATAATCGACAAGGAGACAGAAGCTTCCAGGGAGGAGCAGAAGGTGGTTCCACTTCTGATAGCTTCGTGGTAGACACGACCTTTCCCTTAGGAGACTTCTTCTTTTTGGTCTTCTTCTTCTTCTTCTTAGCCACCTGGTTAGTGAAATCCAAGGTTTCACCAGTCGAAGTAGAAGATGAGGACGCAGTAATAGGCGAAGAAGGGAAGGGGTCCACCTTAGAATCAACATGGTGTTGTTCGGGTGGAGGAGATGGTGGTGGGACAGGAGTCATCACACTTGAGACCACCGAGTTTGAAAACAACCATACGGGTAAACCAATGGTCAACCCAGGCAAAGACAATGTTGCGATATACTGAACACCAACATTTCCAACAGAAGGAAATGGGCGAGGGTACCCATCAGGAGGAACACCTTGGCCGGTGGGCACCGGAAAGGCTGCCATTGAACGAGAAATAACCCTACTCAAGCTAACGCAAACAAAAATCTAATTGGGTAATATTATCGTGGCCAATAAATTTTAAGACACTGAACTTAACCTTTTCATTTTTTAAGAGTCGAGAAAAGGATAAAAGATGACTCTAGTCTCCTTCGAATATTTAATGAGCACGAAGTGACAAGACGCTCACAGGCACCTTTTCGTTTAGGGAGTCCGAAAAGGATCAAAAGTGACTGCTCTGGAATTCTAGGTAGAGGGTATGCCAAACTTTTCGCAAAACCACAGAATACTTTTTAGGGTACGGGTGGTCGATCTTCGTGAATGCTGTGTTCACTGCATTGCGAATCGTAGGGCGGCTGACACGGCTTCCTATGGATAAAGGCTTTATTCCTATAGGGGTCTCCCAATATATACTCGACGGTACGTGGGAGCACAGTCCGTATTGGCACCTATCGTTTCACCGTGGAGGAATCACCCAACCACTGGACGATAAACTACCAGGTTTAAAGACGCCGAAACACGTCTCTAACCTAGACCTCTAGAGTGTTTGCGTTATGTTCCAATGCGTTGTGTTCCAATGCGTTGTTATGTTCATTGAGTTCATTTTAAAGTTTATCTTTGATTATGTTTCAGTTTTTTGGTCCTACCGTATGTGATATCTCAAAAACTTTTTACATGCAAACTATATGCCAAAATTAAATCATTTGATTCGATGAATTCTATCTACAGGAGGGTTGAGATCTTTTTCACAAACGAAACGATCACTTCAACAAACAACAAAGACCCTAATGCAGCTAATAACAAGAAACGAAATTTTGTCTTTTTCTTTTTAATAGCAACAAATAACAATAAATGCTAACTACTATGATGCAAGAGATTTTTTATTTTTCTTTCCTTTAAGATGGCATGATGCATGTAAACAAATTCTAAGAGATATGCACAATCCAAGTTCAGTTAATGAAATAGAACCAATTCTGAAACACTAAAATGAACCATGCAAGCAAGGAAAAACACAAAGACTAGTGAACTTCAAAGAGGCTAGAAGTGAAGTATTCAGAGTATAGAAGATCAAGCTTTAACAAAGCACTGGATAGGTGCAGAACACAACCAACAAGTTGACTGGATAATCAAGAGATCGAAACTTCCCACAGAAGGCTAGTCATGCAAAGCCCCTAGATATCCTAGGGCTGAGACGAAAATCAATAGAAATGAGCAAACAGCTGAGGGATACAGGCTAAGACCAGTCAAGCAGAGGTTCAAAATAGTTCTAGAGGCTGAGAGAGATATATAAAGAGACTGAAAGAGCTTTCCACCCACACACAGGCAAAATTTACAGAGCTAGCGCGACTGTCAGCCTGCAACTTGCGCTACTACAGGATTGGCGCGAGTTGCTTTTGAGCAACATGCGCCAACTGGCACGACTGTCAGAGAAATAACTGCGCCAATTAAGCTTGCCAACTAGAAAAATAAATGACACGACCTCAGGTCGGGTTGACAGTGCTCAGATGGGTCAAACAGTAAAGAATAATCTCAAAACTGACTCAGGAAGCTCATTCACTCAAGCAAGCAGAAGAAAATTAACATGCAAGACAAAAATCAAATAGTTATTCCCCAACGGAGTCGCCAATTTGTTGGTCAGGTAAATCCCCTCTGCGGACAGAAGCGATCCCACTAGCCTATAACAGAGCTAGCCACAAACAAACCACGCTGCTACGCAAGTTCCTAGTTATGCATCAAAGGTGAATCAAGAAGACTAACCTGGAGTCCAATGCTATGATTGAAGCAGAGTTGATATCCTTGCTCCCTTGCTCCAACAGATCACAAACGAACACCTGCACATGCAAAGGAAGAGACAGATACCAACATAAAAACTACCAAGGCACAACTATATTTCAGTTAGAAAGGAAATAAATCAACACATCACCATGATAGATAATGAGATTGGAACTATAATAGCAGTCGCTTATCAATTAATAAACAGGAAAAGTTACAACCATTGTTCTGACGTCGACCCTTCTCCTGGCTGGGCGAATAACTATATGTGTCTTGCCATGCATCTCCTCTCCGGTAGCATAACCTCTCTAGCACTCACTAGCATTCCTCCAAGAACTCAATAACTCAACATCTAACACTCCATGACCAATAATCATCACTACTATCACTCAATCACTAAATCACTAGCACTAACACTAGCTTGTCCAATGCATAATGACAAGCTTATATAGATGAAGAAGGGAGGAGGATACGATGAACCGGGACACCTTTTGCGGATTAGCATTATCCTCAAAAGCCATAAAGATGGATAAAGCTCGACAAAAGACTGATTTTTTATCCTCAGAAAAGCTCCATGTAATGAAGGAAAAAACAGTCGGACGTGCGTTAAGGCAAAAAGCACGACTAAATTTGGTTGGCGCGACTGTTGCTCTAAGACAGAGCGCCAATGGTCGCGCCCTCTTTTGAGGATCTCCACCATTGGCGCGGGTAGAATACTGTGGACTTGCGCCAATGGAAAAAGATCACTTTTCAGGGATAATCTGCAGAAGATGTCTTCAGGGAACATGGAGTACATACTCAGGGGAACATAATGCAAGTGTTTTTAGACTTTGTCACTTCTTATAACTCCCGGGATGGGTCCTCCAAGGTACGACAAGAGGAGTAACAGGGATGGTGACAAATTACTGTGTAACATATTTATTTATTTATTTTCTTTTTTCTGGTGTACAATTGCATAATATATTTATTTATTCTCATAGTCTTATTTTATTTATGGATAAATTTTTGTCACTTGATATAAAAAGTTTTTTATTTTACTTATAGGTTCAACATTTTTCCCATCTTTCTTTGTGTTGTGTTGAATGCTAGTTCGTATATTTATTTATTTTCATAGTCTTATTGTACTTATAGATAAATTGTTGTCACTTGATATAACAGTTTTTTATTTTACCTATAGGTTCCACAGTTTTCCCTATAGGTTCTAGAATTTTATTTATTCTCATAGTCTTATTCTACTTATGGATAAATTGTTGTCACTTGATATAAAAAGTTTTTTATTTTTCCCTATAGGTTCTACATTTTTCCCCATAGGTTCTAAAAATTTTCCCTATAGGTTCTAAAATCTTTCTTTGTATAATTATTTATTTTCATAGTCTTATTCTACTTATGGATAAATTGTTGTCCCCTGATATAAAAAGTTTTTTATTTTACCTTAAGTTCTACATTTTCCTTCAAAACATTTCTCCCATATATATATATATATATATATTCCAAAAACCTAGTGGACTTTGCTAATGGGGTAATTAGCACTAACCTGCTTTTGGTCTTTTTAGCACTAACCCATATTTGTTCAAGGCTATTTATACTTAGATTATAATAAAGTATTTTTTTTCTACAATCCTACACATTTAATAAATATATATATATTATAATAAAGTATTTTTTTTCTACACGCCTACACATTTAACTTTTATATATATATATATATATATATATATATATATATATATATATTCGTTCTTCTTTTAATGTATAGAAAAAAATTGTACTTGAGTTCTCATATGTATTATTATCATGCTTAGATTATAAAAAAAGTATGTTTTTTATACAACCTTACACATTTAACCTAAACATAAATTGTACGAGTTCTTAGATGTATTATTATCATGCTTGGATTATAAATAAAGTAATTTTTTTTCTACAAGCCTACACATTTAACCTAAACATAAATTGTACTTGAGTTCTTAGATGTATTGTTATTGTACTTGAGTTCTTAATGTATTATTATTCCTACACATTTAACCTAAACATAAATTGTACTTGAGTTCGTAGATGTATTATTATCATGCTTGGATTATAAATAAAGTAATTTTTTTTCTACAAGCCTACACATTTAACCTAAACATAAATTGTACTTGAGTTCTTAGATGTATTGTTATTGTACTTAATGTATTATTATTTCCTTAGATGTAATATTACTGTAGTTTAAATCTCGTGCCCGCGTAATTACTATATTTTACACAATTACTGTATTTTAAATCTCGCGCATTTTAAATCTTGCGCGCGTTAAATTGTACTTGAGTTCTTAGAGGTATTATTATCATGCTTGGATTATAAATAAAGTAATTTTTTTTCTACAAGCCTACACATTTAACCTAAACATAAATTGTACTTGAGTTCTTAGATGTATTGTTATTGTACTGAATGTATTATTATTTCCTTAGATGTAATATTACTGTATTTTAAATCTCGCGCCCGCGTAATTACTATATTTTGCACAATTACTGTATTTTAAATCTCGCGCATTTTAAATCTTGCGCGCGTGCAATTACTGTATTTTAAATCTCTCGCGTGCATGCACGCAATAATTGTATTTTAAATCTCTCGCGCACGCACGCGCAATTACTGTATTTTAAATCTCTCGCGCGCGCACGCGCAATTACTATATTTTAAATCTCTCGTGGGCGCCCGCAATCACTGTATTTTAAATCCAGCTCTCGCGCGCACGCACGCAATTACTGTATTTTAAATCTCTCGCGCACACGCGCGCAATTACTGTATTTTAAATCTCTCTCGTGTGCACACGCAATTACTATATTTTAAATCTCTCGTGGGCGCACGCAATCACTGTATTTTAAATCGGGTGCGCGCAATCACTGTATTTTAAATCAGGCGTGCGCAATCACTATATTTTAAATCGGGCACGCACACGCGCAATTACTGTATTTTAAATCTCTCGCGCGCACGCGCAATTATTGTATTTTAAATCTCTCGCGCGCATGCGCAATTACTGTATTTTAAATCTCTCACTCACGCATGCAATTACTATATTTTAAATCTCTTGCTCACGCACGCAATTACTGTATTTTAAATCTCTCGTGTGTGTGCGCAATTATTGTATTTTAAATCTCGCACGCGCGCAATTATTGTATTTTAAATCTCTCTTGCACGAGTGAAATTACTGTATTTTAAATCTCGCTTGCACACGCGCAATTACTGTATTTTAAATCTCTTGCGCATGCGCAATTACTCTAGTTTAAATCTCACGCGCACGCAATTACTCTAGTTTAAATCTCGCGCGCACAACTACTCTAGTTTAAATCTCGCACACGTGCGCGCAATTGTTGTATTTTAAATACTCTAGTTTAAATCTCGCGCACAAGCAATTACTCTAGTTTAAATCTCGCGCGCGTACACGCAATTTTTGTATTTTAAATCTCGTGCGCACGCGCGCAATTGCTGTATTTTAAATCTCGCGCACGCACAATTGCTGTATTTTAAATCTCGCGCGCGTAATTGCTATATTTTAAATCTCACGCGCTCGCGCAATTGCTGTATTTTAAATCTCGCGCGCTCGTGCAATTGCTGTATTTTAAATGTCACGCGCGCTTAGGAAATTACTGTATTTTAAATCTCTTGCGCGTGTGCAATTACTGTATTTTAAATCTCACGCATGCGCAATTACTGTGTTTTAAATCTTGCTCGCGTGCACGCAATTATTGTATTTTAATTCTCACACGCGCGTAATTACTCTTTTTTAAATCTCACGCACACACATGCAATTACTCTAGTTTAAATCTCGCTCCCACGTGCACAATTACTCTATTTTAAATCTCGCTCGCTGTAACTACTGTAGTTTAAACCTTGTGCAATTATTGTAGTTTAAATCTCTCACGCACGCAATTACTGTAGTTATTAGCACTAATTGCACTAATTAGCACTATATATATTAGCACTAATTACACTAATTAGCACTAACTGCTTCTAGTCTTTTTAGCACTAACCCTCATTTGTTTAGGATTATAAACAAAGTATTTGTTTTCTACAAGCCTACACATTTAACCTAAACATAAGCACCATTTATATGTGTGTTTGTAGAAACAAGTTGTAATTGAGATGAGTGTATAGAAAGTTGTACTTGAGACTTAAGTTCTTAGATATATTATTATTTCTTATATATATATATATATATATATATATATATATATATATATATATATATATATATATTCTCTTCTTTTAATGTATATAAATAAATTGTACTTGAGACGAGTGTATAAAAAGTTGTACTTGAGACTTGAGTTCTTAGATGTATTATTATTTCCTTTCTAGTCTTTTTAGAACCCTAATTTATTTAGGACTATTTATGCCTGGATTATAAACAAAGTATTTGTTGTACTTGAGACTTGAGTTCTTAGATGTATTATTATTTCATTTCTAGTCTTTTTAGCACTAACCCTCATTTGTTTAGGACTATTTATGCTTGGATTATAAACAAATTATTTGTTTTCTACAAGCCTACACATTTAACCTAAACATAAGCACCATATATGTGTGTGTGTGTGTGTTTCTAGTGTATAGAAACAAGTTGAGTTCTTAGATGTATTATTATTTCCTGTATATATATTCTCTCTTATTTTAATGTATAGAAACAAGTTGTACTTGAGATGAGTGTATAAAAAGTTGTACTTGAGACTTGAGTTCTTAGATGTATTATTATTTCCTTTCTAGTCGTTTTAGCACTAACCCTTATTTGTTTAAGACTATTTATGCTTGGATTATAAACAAAGTATTTGTTGTACTTGAGACTTGAGTTCTTAGATGTATTATTGTTTCCTTTCTAGCCTTTTTAGCACTAACCCTCATTTGTTTAGGACTATTAATGCTTGGATTATAATCAAAGTATTTGTTTTACTTGAGACTTGAGTTCTTAGATGTATTATTATTTCCTTTCTAGTCTTTTTAGCGCTAACCCTCATTTGTTTAGGGCTATTTATGCTTGGATTATAACAAAGTATTTGTTTTACTTGAGACTTGAGTTCTTATATGTATTATTATTTCCTTTCTAGTCTTTTTAGCACTAACCCTCATTTGTTTAGGACTATTTATGCTTGGATTATAAACAAAGTATTTGTTTTCTACAAGCCTACACATTTAACCTAAACATAAGCACCATATATATATATATATATATATATATATATATATATATATGTTTCTAGTGTATAGAAACAAGTTGTACTTGAGACGAGTGTATAGAAAGTTGTACTTGAGACTTGAGTTCTAAGATGTATTATTATTTCCTTTCTTGTCAGGTGTGCAATTACTATATTTTAAATCACATGCACACATAGAACAAGTTGTACTTGAGACGAGTGTATAGAAAGTTGTACTTGAGACTTGAGTTCTTAGATGTATTATTATTTCCTTTCTTGTTAGGCATGCAATTACTGTAGTTTAAATCACACACACACACACATATATATTCGAAAAACCTAGTGGACTTTTGTAATGGGGCACACACACACACATATATATATTCTAATAACCTAGTGGACTTTTGTAATGGGGGAATGCTTCTAGTATTTTTAGCACTAATTAGCTCTAACCTGTCTCTTTAGCACTAATTAGCACTAACCCCTTACAAAATTCCACTATAGATATATATATATATATATATATCCAATAACCTAGTGGACTTTTGTAATGAGGAACCGCTTTTGGTATTTTTAGCACTAACCCACATTTGTTCAAGACTATTTATAATTTCATTGTAAAAAAAAAATTGTTTTCTACAAGCCTACACATTTAGCCTAAACATAAGCACTTTTAGCACTAATTAGCACTAACCCCTTACAAAATTCCATTAGGTTATTGGAATATATATATATATATATATATATATATATATATATATATATATATATATATATATATATATATATATATATATATATATATATATATATATATATATATCTATATATATATATATATATATATATATATATATATATATATATATTCCAATAACCTAATGGAATTTTGTAAGGGGGGACCGCTTTTGGTGTTTTTAGCACTAACCCGCATTTGTTCAAGACTATTTATGCTTGCATTATCACCTCAATATTATATATATTATATATTCGAATAACTTAGTGGACTCTTGTAATGGGGGACCACTAACCTGTCTTTTTAGCACTAATTAGCATTAACCCGTCTCTTTAGCACTAATTAGCACTAACCCGCTTCTGGTCTTTCTAGCACTAACCCTCATTTGTTCAAGGCTATTTAACCTAAACATAAGCACCAACCTCTCACCTCAATATTATATATATTATATATTCCAATAACGTAGTGGACTTATATATTATATATTTCAATAACTTAGTGGACTTTTGTAATGGGGGACCCCATCTCTTTAGCACTAATTAGCACTAACCCATCTCTTTAGCACTAATTAGTTAGCACTAACCCATCTCTTTAGCACTAATTGGCACTAACCCACTTATGATACTTTTAGCACTAACCCTCATTTGTTCAAGACTATTTATGCTTGCATTATAAACTAGTTATTTGTTTTCTACAAGCCTACACATTTAAACTAAACATAAGCACCAACCTCTCACCTCAGTATTATATATATATATATATATAACACACAATTTTATTTGGTTATGAATATAATATGTATAGTTTTATGAATACCCAATAATGTACAGTTTTATTTGGTTATGAATACCCCCCAACCTAACCCTCATTTGTTCAGGACTATTTATGCTTACATTATAAACAAAGTATTTGTTTTCTACAAGCCTACACATTTAACCTAAACATAAGCATCAACCTCTCACCTCAGTATTTTATATATATATATATATATATATATATATATATATATATATATTAAACACACAATTTTATCTAGTTATGAATACCCAATTATGTACAATTGTATTTGGTTATGAATACCCCCCAACCTATATAAACACACAATTTTATCTATTTTATGAATACCCAATTATGTACAGTTTTATTTGGTTATGAATACCCTCCAACCTCATCCCGAGGTACAATATTGATTTAGGAAATTATTTGAGCAATTGTTTTATGATTCATTTATTTCATTTGTGTAGTCTCCACTACCCAACCTCATTGATTTGGGAAACTATTTGAGCAATTGTTTTATGTTGCATTTATTTTGTTTTTGTAGTCTCCACTACCCAACCTCATCCTTTGGTACAATCTTGATTTATGGAAACCATTTGAGCAATTGTTTTATGTTGCATTTATTTCATTTGTGTAGTCTCCACTACCTAACCTCATCCTTTGGTACAATTTTGACTTAGGGAAACTATTTGAGCAATTGTTTTATGTTGCATTTATTTCATTTGTGTAGTCTCCACTTAGAAAATTTGAATAGGACTAGGAACCCTCTTGCTTTCTTCAGTGACCAAAAATACCTTTGACCTCTGTGCATTTTCTTTACTTGCAAAAAACACATAAGCAACAAAAATTTCATTTTCTAATGCACCAACATTTATGTCCATTGATTGACATCAACAAAAATTTCGTTTAACAAGGTATAATTTTAGACCAATGGCTCCTACAACAATCATCTACTCCATTCTACCATTAACAATTAAACTATTCATATACTTATCTAAGTCCTTCAAGAAAGATGATGAAGACCTCCACGTTTCGCCAAAAATTGAATCACGTTCTCTATTAGCGCCCCCGAAGATCCACTCCTCTCTGTCTTCACCTCTTGAACCGCTTAGCAATGCCCTCTTAATTCTCTGGATTCTAACTAGTGTTTATCTCCCACTAGTTTTCTTTATCTCCCACATTTTCTAATTGGTGTTTATCTCCCACTAGTTTTCTTTATCTCCCACAGTTCTTTTCAAAAGATATTCTCTCTTGAATTCTCACATAGGATTTTCTTCCCTTTTGTCTTCACCTCCTAAACCCCTTAGTAATGCCCTATTAATTCTCTGATTCTAACTGGCATTTATCTCCCACTAGTTTTCACATAGGATTTTCTTCCTTTTCTTCTTCACCTCCTGAACCCCTTAGTAATGCCCTATTAATTCTCTGGATTCTAACTGGTGTTTTATCTCCCACTAGTTTTCACATTGGATTTTCTTCCTTTTTGTCTTCACCTCCTAAACCCCTTAGGAATGCCCTATTAATTCTCTAGATTCTAACCGGTGTTTATCTCCCACTAGTTTTCTTTATCTCCCACTAATGTTTATCTCCCACTAGTTTTCTTTATCTCCCAAAGATTTTCTCTCTTGAATTTTCACATAGGATTTTCTTCCTTTTTGTTCTTACCCCCTCTAGTCATAACTAATTTCAACCATGAAAGTTGTGAGTTAATCTCACATGTCATCCTTTAACATATTCTCTCTTGAATTCTCACATAGGATTTTCTTCCTTTTTGTTCTTACCCCCTCCAATCATAATTGATTTCAACCTTGAAAGTTAGGAGTTAATCTCACATGTCATCCTTTAACATATTGCTCAGATTGTTGAGGAAATTTAGGAGTTAATCTCACATGTGATCCTTTAACATATTTCAAAAAGAATTAACATACCAAAAATAATTTCTTCTTTCATTATGTAAAAATAAATATTTAGGTCAACATATCATATCATTTGTCCTTTAACTTTCTAGCCAAAAATGGAATGTATTAGGAGTTAATCTCACATGTGATTTTTTAACATATTTCAAAGAGAATTAACATACCAAAAATAATTTCTTCTTTCATTATTTAAAAATAAATATTTAGGTCAACATATCATATCATTTGTCCTTTAACTTTCTAGCCAACAATGGAATGTAAAACTCACAAAGTAAGTTCGAGGGATATTACATTAAATATTAATATAATGTGGTGGAAGAAAATCAACCCTAAAAGTTAGGAGTTAATCTCACATGTTATCCTTTAACATATTTCTAAGAGAATTAACATACCAAAAATAATTTCTTCTTTCATTATTTAAAAATAAATATATAGGCCAATATATCATATCATTTGTCTTTTAACTTTCCAGCCAACAATGAAATGTATAACTCACAAAATAAATTCCAGAAATATTATATTAAATATTAATATAATGTAGTGGAGGAAAATCAACCCTGAAAGTTAGGAGTTAATCTCACATGTCATCCTTTAACATATTTATAAGAGATTTGACATACCAAAAATCATTTCTTTCTTTCGTTATTTAAAAATAAATATTTAAATCAATGTATCATGTAAATAAAATGTAAAACTCACCGAATAAGTTTCCAGGGGTATTACATTGAATATTAATATAATGTGGTGGAAGAAAACTTGTCTCAGTATACCGACAAAACCTGTAACGCCCTGCCCAGAGAATGGCAGCAAACGTAAGTTGCAGATGTCATCAAGTTCCACTTCAGATTGTAAATATTTAAATTGCACATGATGTACACAACAACGTTTTGACAAATATCACAGTTGATGCATTTGTGGGGGTAATTACAAATACAAACTTTTTTAGAAATGAAGTGCAAGTTTTTCAATAGAAAGTAAAATGAGAAACTGATCTAAGAGCAGAGTGATTTCCCTTGATACGATGCCCAACACTTCTTGTTGCACATATTTAATTATTTTATATTCACACAATATCATTCAAACAAGAGATGAGATATTGAGCATAAATCCGAGATATGAATAAAAGCAATACCCATTTCATAAAGAGCATGGGCAATATCAGAGGATTTCTTATTAGTTTGGATGAAACTGGTGGGAACCCTGCATTCCCCATCTCTATTGGTAGGTCCTACTATTTGGACATCTGTTCTAGACTCAAGAGAGTTGATAAATGCCATTTCTAGGGGCTCCTCTCAGAGCGCAGTAGTCCGGAATGCAGCTACAACGAGCTCTCTAGAAACTTGTGATGGGACTAGCCTTGAACACCTACAGTTTAATTATTAAATGCTGATTGTATTATTGATAGCTGTGTGGTTGGTTAACTTAATGGCGCAGTACTCTGGTTTAATTGTTTGGAGGACAAGTGTCTTGGTCTTGGGGCTCGCTCCTCCCACCTCTCACTATGCCCATGAAACCCTAAGCTTGGTCATTCGTCGTTGTTTCACTCTGCTGTGTCGTGAGGTGAGGTCTCTGGTTCTGGTTCGTGTTGCTTCACAAGGGTTTCATTTCGATGATTCTGGGCATGAACTTTCGTGAGGGTTTCCACCTGCACGAGTTGGGGATGCTTCCTATTCTGAGCGTGATGCTTCCTATTCTGAGCACGGTGTTGAGGTTCTGGGTCTGGAACCCCTAGCCTCGGCCATTGGTCTCAGTCTTGTTCGGCCCTGGTTATGATTTTGGTTGTGGGATCTTGTTGTTTGCTAGCTTCGTTTATGTTGTTGTTCTCATTGTACTTGCTCCGTTGTTTGATTATATACTTGGAATTTGTCACAAGTCATGGTTGCGAGATGGCTCGGCTCTTGGCTCTCTTCCAATGGTCAACCATAGGTGAGTTTGCTTTCTTTGCTATTCGTTTCCACCTCATTTTATTCTGTCACTAACTGTGTTTTCTCCTTGTGGGCAGTGAGCACTCTGCAGCCGTGACCTTAGACTGTGGCTTCCTCCCATATGCGCACGAGCTCGGCTCCTACGGTAAGTCTCTCCGGAACCCTTAATTCTATTTGTAATGCTTGTATTTGTGGTCCTATTTTGCTGGCTCTAATGGCCTATTTGTTGGCCATGCAGGTATGCGGTTGGGCTCTCCATTCACTAGCCTCGTACCCTGACTCCTATGCTCTTATCGGGTAGGGTCACTCCTTATTATTCCTCTATCTATTTGTCGGAGGTGTTAGCTATTGGTAGTGTTCTATGGGTCTGTAGTTGAGGGTTTGGCTTCGGCTTTATTGTATCTTGGCCTTACTGTGGCTTCGGCCTCTCTGTATATTTATGCTTCCTGCTATTTAACTTATGCACTGTAATATTATGGTCTTATGGTGACCTCGCGGTTATGCTTAGCACTGTAACTCTATTTTCATGGCTTTTTTTAACTGGTAACTGTATATGGGACTGTGTTCGATTTTGATGATATATATATATATACAATGATTTTTGTTGATAATTAGATAGCAAAGGAAATTGATATGAATTCAGTTTGGTACCTATAGTTATTTGTGTATTCCTTTAATAGTGATTTGTTTGCTTCTACAAGCTTGCGCCTTTGTTTTCCTGAATTTGTTTGCATACTCTGTTTGCTCCTGTATTAGCTATTCATTCCCTGTCTTCATTATAAAATAAATCAATGGTCTTTTGTTAAGTTAGAAAGACAATATTCAGGTTGTAGTATATGGATTCAAATTGTCAAAACAATTTCACATTCTTGTTTCTATTCAATACTATGATGGTTCAAAAGATTCCAGTAATTGGTTCCTTCCTCTCTTTTGTAAAGACTCACTGTACAGTTATTAAACTGTCAGCAGTTACATTTAGTTATTCTTTGACCATTTTTCTTTCTTAACTATAGTCTAAAAGTAAATTTTAAATAAAAATAAAAAGAACATAAACTAAAACTAACAGTGGGCCGAGACAGTCGTTCCTAGAAATTTAAACGAAAATAAAAACTAACTGAAACTCAATCTGTTTGTAAAGAAAAACTCTCTAGCCATGACCTCCCTACGCTAGATTCTCCTGCATCAGGCTCCCGGAGTAGATGAAAATTCATGGCTTCGGTCCATGAGCTCCTCAATAGAATACCCTGCACGTTGTATCTGTCCTGCATCAAGCCACGAACTGTCCTCAATAGGGCGGTTCTTCCACTTGATGAGGTATTGCAGGTACTCATTTCTTCAAGTCTGCCTGGCCACCTGTGTATCGAGGATTCCTTTGATTTCAAGTGGCTGAGCTGAAGGCATTTGTCTCATCCACGAACTACTCTCTTCTTGGGTATCCCACTTTGGTTGCGCCGAACTATCTTCTTCCGGACTGGCTATGTATGGGAATAAATCTGCCACATTAAAGATGGGCAATATTCCTATACCTAGAGGCAATTGCAGCTCATAGGTATTTGCAGAAAACTTGTAACGCAAAATTTTACAAGGTCCAATTTTTTTAAATTTCAACTTATTGTAGTCACCCTTAAGGAATCTTTCTTTGCATAGATGTGCTAGAACTTGATCCCCTGCATTAAATTGTACCTCCCATCGTTTCAGATCTACTTTTGTTTGTACCTTTGACTGTTGTCCTGTAATTTTTACTTCACCTGCTCATGTAGGTCGTTAATTTCTCTTGCAAAATCTTCCCCGTCAGCACTTCTTATCTCTAATTTTCCCAAATCTCGTAACTCATGCACTCCTCGGGGATGCATTCCATAAAAGATTTGGAAAGGACTACTTCCTGTGCTTCGATTTAGTGAATCGTTGTAAGCAAATTCTGCTTGGGCAAGTACACGATCCCACATTCATGAATTTCCCCAACTAGACTCCGTAGCAGGTTCCCTAAGCTCCTGTTCACCACCTCCGTCTTCCCATTAGTCTGTGGGTGATAAGCGAAGCAGAAATTTAACTTTGTATCCATATTTTTCCACAAGGTGCGCTAGAAATGTCCTATGAATTTCACATCCCTGTTGAAAATAATGGACTTGGGTAAGCCATGCAGTCTGATGACTTCAGTGAAAAACAAGTGTGCTACATGGGTAGCGTCACTGGTTTTCCTGCAAGGGATGAAGTGTGCCATCTTCGAGAATTGGTCCACCACCACCATGATGGAATCGAAACCCCGCTATGTTTTTGGCAAACCCAAGACAAAGTCCAGATTGACTAAATCCCACGGTCTATTTGGAATAGGCAAGGGTGTATACAACCCCGTGTTTTGACTATGCCCTTTCGCCAACTGACATATCTTACACCTGGTCACATATCGTTGCACGTCTCTTCGCATCTTTGGCTAGTAATAGAAATGACTGAGCTGATCCAAGGTCTTATCAATGTCGAAATGTCCAGCTAGTCCTCCACTATGTTTTTCCCGAATGATGTTCTCCCTCATCGAACATTCTGGAACACATAGTTGTCCTCCCTTGAATAGCAGCTCCTCCTGTAAGTTATAGTCCAGCCATGGACTATTGTTCCTCAACAAAGGATTTTGGCAGGCCTCATAAGCCTCCTTGAAATTTGTATCTGTTTGATACAAGTCCTTCAGGTGTTCAAAACCCAACACTTTGTATCATGCTTTCTTGCAAGATTAAAACTCTTCTGCTTAGTGCATCTGCTACCTTGTTGGATTGACCACTGATATGCTTCAATACAAATGTAAAACTCTACAAGTACTCCACCCATTTTGCGTGTTTGTGATTCAGCTTATGTTGCTGCATAACATATTGTAGTGCAGAATTATCAAAAAATAAGACAAACTCATTACCCAACAGATAATGTCTCCAATGCTTCAAGGCTTGGACTACAGCATAAAACTCCTTGTCATAAGACGTATACTTTTTCCTGCTTTCATTTATTTTTTCGCTGAAATAGGATACTAGTTTGTCTTCCTAGCTGAGTACGGCTCCAATGGTTGTACCACTGGCATCACAACGAACTTGGAAAAGTTTGTTAAAATCAGGCAACCTCAAAATTGGCCTTTCAGTGATCTTCTTCTTCAATATCTGGAAGCTTTTCTCTACAGCTTCAGTCTAATGGAAAGGCTGACTTTCCTTTTTGATGGTATCCAACATGGGTGTGCAGATTCCATAAAATTCTTTATAAACTTGCGTTAGAAACTTTCCAACCCGTGAAAACTTTGAATTTCGAACAGACTCTTAGGGGATGGCCAGCTAAGTATAGCTGCAACTTTTTCTGGGTCCATTTTCAGCTCATTTTTTGCAATCACAAAACCCAAATAAACTAACTCCTTTTGAAAAAAAGAACATTTTTTTAAATTTATCAACAACTTGTTTTGCTGCAACTTCTCTAGAACATATCTAACATGTCGAAAATGTTCTTCCTTAGTATTGTTGAAAATCAGTATATCGTCAAGATACACAATCACAAATTTCCCAATGAACTCCTTCAACATCTCGTTCATCAGGTGCATGAAAGTACTAGGGGCGTTAATCAACCAAAATGGCATCACCAGCCATTCATACAGTCCTTCATTAGTTTTGAAAGT
This sequence comes from Pinus tabuliformis, assembly GCA_031772625.1. Classification (NCBI taxonomy): domain Eukaryota; kingdom Viridiplantae; phylum Streptophyta; class Pinopsida; order Pinales; family Pinaceae; genus Pinus; species Pinus tabuliformis. Next base: position 413,704,182 of record CM062805.1, on the reverse strand, counting down.
TGTTTTCCATTCGCCCCCTTCTCTTATTCTAATCTGGTGGTATCTGCTCTTCAGATCTATCTTCGAAAAATATGTTGCTCCACTCAAGCAGTTCATCATGTCATCCATTCGTGGCAATGGAAACCTGTACCTAATAGTAATTTTATTTGTTGCTCTTGAATCTGTACACATCCGCCACTCGCCTCCTTTCTTGGGAGCTAAAACTATTGGAACTGCACAGGGACTTAAACTTTCTTGTATCAATCCTTTGTCCAACAATTCTTGTACCTGCTTCCTGATCTCTTTGTTGTCCTTGGGACTCATCTGGTAAGAAGCTTTGTTTGGTAAACTAGCTCCAAGGATGAAATCTATGTGATGACTAATACTCTGCTTTGGTGGTAACTTATCCGATAAATCATCCACCACAATGTTGCTGAATTCTTGTAACAAATCCTGGATTTCTTCAGGTAAGTCAGAAATTTCAATGTGCAAAAACACTGCTCTCGGTCTCCTTACAATAGCATACTTTACCTTGTCATCTTCAATCTATTTTAGAAATTCTTTTCCACCCATCAGCAGCACTTTTGTCCCACTAGTTTATGTTGTTTCTTCTTCCTTGATGTGCACTAGTGTATTCTTAATCCCATCCTTGACAAACTTGTAACAGTTTGTTTTTCTGTCATGAACAACTTTTCGGTCATACTGCCATGGTCTCCCCAACAGAATATGACACACGTCCATGGGCATGATGTCACAAATCACCTTGTCCCTATACTTGCCAATATGGAACTCCACCTCACACTACTCATTAACTAGCAGTTGGTGACCTTTCTGTAACCAAGACACCTTATAGGGAGTTGGGTACTTCAACCTTTTCAAACCCAATTTCTCCACCATATCTGTTGCAACCAGATTATTAGTGCTTCCACTGTCTATAATCAGTTTGCAGCATTTTCCATGTGACTTGCACACAGTCCGGAATAATGCCTTTCTCTAGGTTTGTTCAGCTATCTCCTTTGCCGGTTTCAACAGTACCGTATTCAAGACTAATGCCTCTCCTATTTCCGGTACATTCTCTACCTCTTGGGGTGGTGCCTCTACTTCCTCTGTTTGAGCAACATACGCTCCTCTTTGTCTAGCCTGTTCACCTTCAGGGCACTCAAAGGACCTGTGCCCCCACTTGTGGCACTTGTAACACTGGTAGGCAGCTCCTCTACCTCTGCCATTACCCCTTCCTCTCTGGTATGGCCTTCCTCCCCTAGTGCTACCTTCCTTTTCTGTTGTCCCTGAGGTCTTTGAACTGCTGCCCTCTTCACTGTTGTTGGCAGTCCTTCCTCTGCCAAAGGATTTTCCTTTCCCTCTACCAGATCCTTGCGATCTTTTCTTCTGCCTTTAAGGCAATCTCTATATTTCTAGTTGTAGGCCATTCACAAACCTTGATGTCTTTTCTGGGATGTCTTCAATGTAACCAGCTCTCAGATTCACCCAATAAAATTCTTCGGTATATTCTTTCACCATCATTCCTCTCTGCTTCAAATTTTGCACCTGCCAATACAAAGCAATCTAGTAATCTTTGGGCAAAAACTTACCCTTCATCTTGGCAACAATTCTAGTCCACTTTTTAATAGGTAACTTGTTTGATCTTCTCCTCTCTGCTTGGACACTATTCCACCACAAGGCCATGTGTCCTTTTAACTTGGTGGCAGCGAATTTAACTTTCCTATCTTCGCTAATCTCCTCACATTCAAAGTGTTTGTCTAACTCACTAATCCAGGCCAACAACACTTCTGTGAACAAACTACCATCATAGTTTGAAATCTCAGGCTTTGGCTTACTGCTAACCAATAAAACTGACCTTAATAATCTAATTTCAGGTCCTTCCTCATCTAATCCATCTGTTGTAACTGCAGCTTCTTCATCATTGTCATCTCCTCCTTTAGGATCCCTTGTCCTACCTGCTTCTACTGTTGCCAAACAGGCATTCAGGATCCTAATATCTTCCCTCAATCCTTCATCTACTACCCTCCGAATAGCTCTGCCATGACCTCTTCTTCTAACTTCCATTTTGTAAAAAAAACAATTAACTCTAACTTGCTCTGATACCAAAATTTGATGGGACCAACCTTGAACACCTACAGTTTAATTATTAAATGTTGATTGTATTGTTGATAGTTGTGTGTTTGGTTGACTTAATGGCGTGGTATTGTGGTTTAATTGTTTGGAGGACAACTGTCCTGGTCTTGGGGCTCGCTCCTCCTACCTCTTATTATGCCCACGAAACCCTAAGCTTGGTCATTCATCGTTGTTTCACTCTACTGCTCCGTCAGGTGAGGTCTCTCGTTCTGGTTTGGGTTGCTTCACAAGGGTTTCATTTCGCTGGTTCTGGGCATGAACTCCCATGAGGGTTTCCACCTACATGCATTGGCGATGCTTCCTGTTCTAAGCGCGATGTTGAGGTTTTGGGTCTGGAACCCTTGGTCTGGGCCTCTGGTCTTAGTCTTGTTCGGCCCTGGTTATGATTTGGTTGTGCGCTCTTATTGTTTGCTGGCTTCGTTTATGCTATTGTTCTCACTGTGCTTGCTCCGCTGTTTGATTATCTGCTTGGAATTTGTCACAGGTCATGGTTGCGAGATGGCTCGACTCTCGGCTCTCTTCCAGCATTCAACCAAAGGTGAGTTTGATTTCTTTGTTATTCGTTTCCGCCTCATTTTCTTCTGTCACTAACAGTGTTTTCTCCTTGTGTGCATTGAGCACTCTACAGTCGTGACCTTGGACTGTGGCTTCCTCCCCTGTGCACACTAGCTCAGCTCCTACGGTAAGTCTCTCAGGAACCCTTAATTTTGTTTGCAATGCTTGTATTTGTGGTCCTATTTTGTTGGATCTAATGGCCTGTTGGTTGGCCGTGCAGGTATGTGGCTGGGCTCTCCCTTCACTGGCCTTGTACCCTGACTCCTATGCTCTTATCAGGTAGGGTCGCTCCTTATTATTTCTCTGTTTATCTGTCCGAGGTGTTAGCTGTTGGTAGTGTTCTATGGGTCTGTAGTTGACGATTTGGCTTCGGCTTTATTGTATCTTGGCCTTATTGTGGCTTCGGCCTCTCTATATATTTATTCTTCCGGCTATTTAACTTATGAATTGTAATATTATGGTCCTATGGTGACCTCGTGATTATGCTTGGCACTGTAACTCTATTTTCATGGCTTGTTTGTAATTGGTAACTCATCTAGGACTGTTGATGTTCGATATATATATATATATATATATATATATATATATATATATATACACACACACAGTGATTTTTGTTGATAATTAAATAGCAAAGGAAATTGATATGAATTTAGTTTGGTATCTGTAGTTATTTGTGTATTACTTCAACAATGATTTGTTTGCTTCTTTTGCAAGCTTGTGCCTTTGTTTTCCGGAATTTGTCTGCATACTATGTTTGCTTCTATGTTTGCTTCTGTATTAGTTATTCATTCCCTATCTTCGTTATAAAATAAATCAATGGTCTTTGTAAGTTAGAAAGAAAATATTTAGGTTGTAGTATATGGATTCAGATTGTCAAAACAATTTCACGTTCTTGTTTCTATTCAATACTATGATGGTTCAAAAGATTCTAGTAACTCTTTCTCTTTTGTAAAGACTCACTGTACAGTTATTAAACTGTTAGCGGTTACATTTAGTTATTCTTTGACAACTGTTCTTTCTTAACTATAGTCTAAAAGTAAATTTTAAATAAAAAGAAAAAGAACGTAAACTAACAGTGGGCTGAGACAGTCGTTCCTAGAAATTTAAACAAAAATAAAAACTAACTAAAACTCAATCTGTTTGCGAAGACAAACTCTCTAGCCATGACCTCCCTACCCTAGATGCCCTTGCATCTATTTGGAAGAACTACCTATTTCCATAGCAAAACCAACCAGCTCTCTAGAAACTTGGAACTACCTACTTCCCTATCAAAAACAGACTTCTCAATTTGCTTCACCAAGTTGCTTTTCTAATCCCCATATACAACCAAATTTAAGGCCAACTCCTCTTCTTTTGCCAAATATCGTAGGTACTCTAGAAGCGCTAGAATTCCAGCACAGGCCTCAAATGATGATTGCGAATGAAATAAAAGTTAGGCATTTCATCCTTGATTTCATTAAAAGCATCATGGGTGCCAAGCAAAGCAGCCATGTGAGGACCACATACCTTATAAATGCTAAAGGCATACCAGTCCACACCCCATTTCGCTACATCGAATCTATCACCACATTGAGGGACAGACTTGTGCAAGCATTGTCTAGGTAGATTGGAAAACTTTTGTTTGGATGAAAATAGGAGAAGTGCTTCCTTAGCCTTTGGTAGACTGCATCCATTTGGGTGTTAGGAACGGCAGAGAGATTTGAGGCTCCATGTTCCTTGTGTAGCCTCATTGCTATTGAAGAGGCCATTGTAAATTATGGAAGAACTTCGTATGACAGATGCACGATAAAATCAGTGAAGCAAAATTTTCATTGTGATAAAATGAACGAAGCCATGCACCAACGTAATTGAATACAAAGTCAATGAAAATTCAATTTCTGAGAAAAAGAAAATGAACACAGGTTATAAGGCTATGCTCCAGAGTATTCGAATATCGAACATACAGACGATGAAAACAAACAAACATAAACATATACCGATGACCACAAACATAAACATATATTGATTTTTCTGATAGACTCAGCGTGTAGTGATAACGATCAGCTGTGAGATTGATAAGATGCTTCTGAAATGGTTGAGAACCGACGGATAACAATATAATCGTAATGCAGAGGATGCAAATGGGACTACTTGTATTTTTCTATTTAGTGCCAATGCCAAGTATCCCCACTATCAGTGACAGAAGTGTGAGAAAATAGTAACCCACACTATTCAATTGATTGCAGCATATTTTAACATATATAACGTTTTATCTGGCATGCTCAGGATCAACTGGCATATACGGAAAAATACTTTAAATTTTCCACACATAAAATATCCAGATAAAATAAATATGTAAAGCATCACATCCATTGGCACCCCAAGCCAGATCAACTGGCATATACGGAAAAATACTTTAAATTTTTCACACACAAAATATCCAAATAAAATAAATATGTAAAGCATCACATCCATTGGCACCCCAAGCCAAATTTACTTCACTGATGGATATTCTGAACATCCATAACCATCTTAAATTTTTATGAAGATTTTATATATATATATATATATTATAAAAAAAAATTATTAATGGTGTATATTTTGAATGTCAAAATATTTTAATTTAAATGGTTTGGTGAATAGTTTGTTTCTCCATTTCCATGGGTTTAAGTCTTTGGAGACATGTTGTAAGTGACTTGTTAGTGGTATTTGTGAGATAGTTGTATTTAGTGTAAGAGTGGAAGTCGGACTAAATGAAATTACCAAAAAATTCTCTTTCAAATAATGTATATTTTCAAATAAATAATTGAATGTTGTTGACATATTTTGAAATAGATAATTGAATGTTGTTGAAATAGAGATATTCCAAAATGTTTTTATCAAGTTTAATATTAAGTCCATCAAAATAAGTAATATAAAGTTAAAAAAGATTATTTTCTATATCTTAAATAAATTAAATAAATAAATACTTAAATAAATTATTGTAAGGAATGACTATTAATACTTAAATAAATTATTGTCAGGATGCGTAAATGTTTAAAATTTAACATTTAACAACTTTAATCTAATGGCTCATAAATGTAAAGTGTAAACATTTAAACGTTGGCTCAATTAATAATAGAAAGTTAAAGTTAAAGTCAATTTGTTATATTTTGATTTTGTTATTAAATTAAATAGACTTTGTTACAATACCATGGGCCAATACCATGGCTTATCAATACCATGTGCCAAAAAATCATAGCTTATTTCACAATCAAAGTATTTTATAATAATATGTTATCATTCTTAACCATGGATATTCACTCTCACTTTACCTAAAAGGAAAAATGTTGTAATTACTTTTGAGATATATGTAAACCCTATACCCTCAAGATTACTAAAAAGATTCCCATAGAAATTAAATCAAAATTATAATAAAATTAAAAATGAAAATACTTTTACATATAAAGATGTGAAATTTATATAATATAAATAATATTATTAAGAACCAACATAGATCCATCTTAACTAAAGATCCAACTGATAGATCCATCTTAACTAAAGATCCAAGTGATGAGAGAAAACAAATTGGCTAACAATAATAAAGGAAAGATAGTGCATGATTGTTTTAAGTTTTTCATTATTATATTTTGTTTGATATGATGGATCCAAAATATAGGTTTAATATTTTACAACCAAATGAGATTTTTTAATTTAGATACTTTTTTAAACACAATATCATGTACTCAAATTTTATTCTTAACCATGGATATTCACTCCCACTTTACCGTGATATTATTAACATGTAACATGTAAATAGGATTTGTTACAATACCATGACTAACCAATACCACATGCCTAAAAAACGTAACTTATTTCACTATCAAAATATTTTATAAATATGTTATTTTAATTTATTTTTATAACATGTTTTTAATTAAATATAAAAGCATAAAGGTTATAATTACTTTTGAGAAATGTCTAAATCCTCTATCCTTACAACTACTAGAAAGATTCCCATAGAAATTAAATCGAGCTTATAATACAATTAAAAATGAGAATACTTTTATATATAAAGATGTGAAATTTATATTATATAAATATTATTACTAAGAACTAACATTGATTCATCTTAACTAAGAATCCAAACGATGAGAGAGAATAAATTGACTAACAATAATAAAGGAAAGATAGTGCGTGATTGTTTTAAGTTTTTCATTGTATTTCCTTTGACATGATTGATCCAAAATTTTAATATTTTATAACCGATCGAGTTATTTTAATTTAGATAATTTCTTAAACACAATATCATGGAATCAAAGTTTAGGAGAGGGAGGGGGCAGAGAGGGCGGGAGATAATGACAAAGCTAGGGAGGGAGATAATGAAAAAGTTGGGGGACAAAGAGAGAGAGAAAGAGAAAGAGGGGGAGAGAGAGGAAGGAAGAGAGAGAGGAGGGGAGAGAGAGAAGTAGAAATGGAAACAGAGAGAGATGAAGTTGGAGGGAGGGAGAAAATAATCAAGATAGAGAGAGATAGAGGTAGAGAGAGAGTGGGAGTGACAAGGAAAAGATGGAGAGAGAGTGATCGATCTATGAATAATGTCTTTGTAGTAATAGTAAGGTGAGAAAATTTTTTGATAACCTATTCATGTTTTATTATCATTTAAATTCAAGGGCACTCTCATTAGGAGAAATGTGAAAGATTGTGATCCTAGAGCTCAATTTGATTCAGGGACATTCTTATTGTCCACTAGTTATAACCAATCTCTTTCTTCCTTGTAATTTATCAATGTATTATGATTTTTCATATATTAATATAAGCATATTTTTTCCCAAACAAACCAAAAAGATATTATGTTGTAATAGGGGCATATGAATCTTATAGGATATTCTTATAATACAAGAGATACATGAGATTAAAACTAAAAATATCATCATTTTTGTTGTTTCTAGAAATGTTTAAGATTTACTTTTAAAACTTCGCAAATACAAGTTAATCCCCAATTTCAATATATAGTTTTTCCATATGCCTACAATTTTCTCATAAGAAGAGTCAATTAAACTCTATACCCTAGTACGAAATTAATATTTTCTTGCATGTTGAAGCAAAATATCTTAGTGTTGACAAGAGTGTCCATGCCCATATAACTAGACAAATTCCCTATTGCAAGGAGACTATGTATATTTTATGCCATATGTGTCATAAGGTGATTAGAAAATAGGTGATAAATCTATTGATGGGAGAAGTTGAAGAAAAGCAATTTAATTGATACTCACCCAACCCTTTTCCAATTTTCATTAATCCATGGGCCTTTATTAATTCATTTTTCATAAAAAAAAAATCCTTCACTTTCCATGTGTTTTGGATGGTATATAAAACTTCCATTCCTCACATATGAAACTAGAGTATATAAAAAAATTCCTTCACTTTCCATGTGTTTTGGATGGTATATAAAACTTCCATTCCTCAAATATGAAACTAGAGTATATAGAGATTCCATTCTTCAAATATGAACTACCAAGAATAGAAGGTACAACAATAAATTCCACCATAGAGAAATTGAAATCTTGTAATAGCTCAAATGTTCTCATCCATGGATTGGGAAGTGCTACAGCATTAATGATTTCCTTAACTTAAATAACTCCTTTCAAATTTCCATCTAGAGAATGATAATAACAATACTTGATTTATCTATTAGACACTATTTTATTTTTTCATTCAGATCTACTCTATTTATCCTCTATTTATCCCAAATAGATCTCCTAGCTATATTCGATCATATATTTAATTTAGCTTTGTTGATCTTTCCTATGTACATGCATGAGGTTTCTTACATAGAAACCCTCAACCAACACTTGTAATTCTCCGACGGTTTTGTAATTACACGTCAATGATGTTGTTTCTTTAACTATTTTATCTTATTAAAATAACGTGATATGAATCAATGCTCGAAAGGACAAAGAAGCTATCCCTAGGCTATAAATTGGTTAGTTGAACAACTATGGTGTATGATATCTCAACAAAAGGATTGGATTTACTTCCCTTATAATATATGGAAAGCAATGTTAGAGCCTTAAAATTAAATGTTTCCATGGTGTTTAATCCTTCGTGATCTACGTACCAACAAAAGAAATTCCTTCGTTGCTATGAAAAACTTGTATTATACCCACTATGGTCATGCATAAATGCTTAAGCACTTTTTACGCCTTTATCCAAGCTTAACTTGATATGCATCGAATCTAAGTGTAAACAAGGGGAGCTGCGACGCAGCGAGTCCCTGCGTGAAGTTGAGCCTGCTTATATTGTTCATGTCTAGAGCTTATATTGTTCATGTGCTTAGACATAGTTATTTTAGCTATGACTTTAAAGGTAAATCATTGTAGCTTTACCTAAATCTTAGTATTCACAGTTTGTTTCATATTTTTTTAGTGATTTATGCCAAGTCATAGCTAAAACAACTCACCCCAAGTGATTGGCAGCATATAAATATGGTTAGTTTCAGGACAATGCGCGTGGAAACCGTGGGATATCACTGTAAGGACGAGCCAAGAGGGAAGCACGCAAACCGAGTGAGTCTATGAATGTTTCAACCTAAATTATAAAAATATTTCGTCTTTCACAGCGACTCTATGAGCGTTCTTAGTCGTACAAATAAAAGAATCGAATGATTAAGCTTTTCTAATCTTTCATTATAATTTTTAGCAAATATCTAATCATATGATTGATTTCCTTTTGCTTGTCTCCATGCCCTGGATACAGTGAATTTGATAAATTAGTGCACATTATTATCAAAAGTATCAACATAATATCGCAGTTAACATGCCAGATTGTAACAATTAATCATATTTAGATTTTAAACAGCACAAAATGCATAGAAATTCACAGAATGTACAACCAAAAGAGAGGAATTTGCAGTGATTTAAAAGCTTTACCGGAGTTATGACAGTTGTATATTCCATCTCTTTAGAGTTTGCCAACTTCTGGTTCTTAGACAGAGATGACATTTCTGAGGAGTTTGAACGTCGTGGAGCTGAATCCTTCCATGTCTCCAAAATCTTTTTACCTAAAACGGCTTCGTTGGGATGCTTAGCGACGGGCTTCCGGGGATAATGAGCAACCGAGGAAGTATGAGTTTGAAAGGAGAACATATTTTGATGAAGATCTCGCATGAGCGAAGGCTGCGTTCTGGTAAAACTTTCGGCATCTTGAGTGGGGTCGAATTTTGGATTGATTTGCATTCCTTCGAAAGAGTTGTCACCGCTAGAAGGATTGAATTGCATTGATTCAGAAGGATTGTCACAGTGGGTACGCAGAAAATGAGAATTTAAGTAAACAGAAAACCTTCTTGCAGAGAGAATCTCATTGGCCGACAATATTAAAATATGCTTCAAGGCTTATGGATTGTAAATTGTAATAATTACGTAGCTATGTAAAAGTAAGCAAAATGTTAGGATAATAATGTATCTACCCAACGCAACGCCCATTTCATAGGTAATAATTACTTGTAATGGATTTCGATATCGTTAACAAATATATTTTAAGACGAGGCCACACGTTACACAGGAGACATGTGATGGACATGCATGCAGCAACGTGTTTGTACGCACCAACGTGTTTGTACGGAACGTGGGAAACAAGGCCATGAGAACCACCATGGCTCTCCAAATCTGCAACACTTGTGCCTGAAACATGGCTCTCCAGACCTGCAAAACACTGCCAGAACCATGCTACAAATAATAAGAATCTAGTCTAGTCTTACTGACTGAGGGTTTTCGTGTACTTAGGAGGAAGGGTATAAATGGCCAGGTTACCAGTGCGGCTATGGACGAGACAATCTGGCGAGAGCTCCCCGAGGAGGCTTCGGAACTATTTCTCCATGCCGTCCATAGCTTTCTTCAACAGCGTCGCAGCGTCAACATAAATCGATTTGAGAAGTTTTGATGCAAGGAAGAAAACCAAAAACCAAATCGGCAGAAGGCAAAGCAATTATTTCATCAATTTTTCCGAGAATATGATATTGAGCTGCAGGGTAGCTTCCAAGAAGAAAATACAAAAAATAACAAAGCAAGATAAACATATTACTGTTACCTGTGAGAAGTCCGTCGCCGTCTCTAGTAATTCTGGTCCTTACAATGCGTGGATGGATAGAATTTGCTGTCACATTGGCCTTCATTTTCTGCATTCTAGACGGAAACTTGTGTTAAATGTTTATTCCTTGTAAAAAAATTGTAAATTTGAGCGGTTATGGAAAACGTAGCTCAAGATTAAGGTTACCTCGAGTCTCAACGCAAGCTCTTTTGTGTGTAGAATATCGATAGCTGCTGTAAGTTTTGACCCAGATTTGCTTGAATCTTTGGAGTTTGTTCTTTCTTGCGCATATGACAGATTTAATAATAATGGCTCTTTGTTTGATGCGTTTCTTCAGGTTGTAGCGTCTCAAGATTGGCCTGAAGTCACTAAATATGCAGGCTTAGTTTGTGCTCAGGCACATCGTCAGGAACTCATTCAGGATCTTTACAAGTCTGGCAGGATCCTGTGCGAGGGTCTGCAACTGGAGGCATGATAAAGTATACATTTCTTGTCTATCCCTAAAAACAGAAAATATGTGCAAATGTGGCCGAGTGTTTGACCTGCTTTGACTGAATTAAGCTTTTTTGAAGCAATGTTTGTGCAAGCATGAAAGAGGGGTCATTCTAAATTCTTCTTTTGCATCTCTGCTTATAATATTTTTCATTCTGTTCCTATTTGGTTTGGCTTTTGAAACTGAAATATGAAAGCATATCAATTCTCTCAGGGAATTGTTGATTTCATTCAGAAGGAATACAGGACACAAGCCGGAGCGTATAATATTTTACAGGTAATAATCATCGATAAACGGGTAAAATACGTCATTCTTATAACCCTGGTTTCCCTTGAATTTTTTTCGGAAATAAATAGTTTCTGTGAAAATTAAGGAATAACAGGTACAAGGAGCGAGTTAAAACATTTAAAGAATTCAATAAAAAGGCGCTAGAAAGTAGCTGTATGAGAGATCTTACTTGAGAAATCGATTTGAGAGTCAGTCGGACTGCTGAGGAGGAGGCCGGACTCGTTATCCGTGGAATCGACAAGCGATGCATCAAGATCCATTGTTGAGCGTTGTGTTGAGGCTACTATACGATCTGTGAGATCCACTGCTATACAATCTATTGAAGCTGTTGTAAAGCTCGATCTGATCAGCGAAGGGCAGTTAGAAATAAAACCCAGAGGCAACGTACTGGACTACATTAGCACCGGTGGCGGAAGGTTATAACAGCGGGACTGCACAGCTGCTGTGCATGTAGCACGCACATGGTTCGCACAAAGACACCTCCCGCCATGCAAAACTTGACCATACGGCCGACACCTGCAAAAGAACAAGCAACTTAGCATATGTATCCCATTCGCACTTAACAGTAAAAATATTTTGAATTAATGTCAGCATTAAATCGAAACCGCAAACCGTCAAGGCCAGTTGATTGTGGGTAAGTACGAGTTTAAGATATGGTCCGGCCTCTTCCGCCTAGGGAAGAGGCCAAATAAAATGGCCAACAGAAGTTCAACTGCAAACTTTAGGATATAACCAAAAATACCACTAAAAAACCCGGCGAATTAATGTTATCTGCCCTCCGAACGGTTACTATAGTCCCTGCCGGATGCCAGATGGCAGGGACTAATAATATCTGCACGTACCCCTAACTTTTAAGGTTACCTTGTTAGGGTGCTAGTTTTCTCCAACTAAAGTTTTATTCAACATAGATATTGTTTTGAATGAGTATGCGTTGTTCTATATATGAAAGAGACACAATGGGGTTTATTCTAATTTTTTTTATCTCATTACACATATTTTCATTATCTGATTTCATTCTAATTAGGTCTATTCTACTTTGTAGATAATAATGCAATCTATGAAAAACTTGTATTATACTCACTATGGTCATGCATAAGTGCTTAAGCACTTTTTACGCTTTTATCCAAGCATAACTTAATATGCATCGAGTCTAAGTGTAAATAATCTCTGCATGCACCCCTAACTTTTAAGGTTACCTTGTTAGGGTGCTAGTTTCCTCAAACTATCAAGTTTTATTCAACATAGATATTGTTTTGAATGAGTATGCGTTGTTCTATATATGAAAGAGACACAATGGAGTTTATTCTTTAAAAAAAAATTATCTCATTACACAGTGGGGTTTATTCTGATTTTTTTATCTCATTACACATATTTTCATCATGTGATCTCATAACCATTTTTCAAGTTGTTTCAAAAAAAAATTCAAACATTAAAATAATAAAAAAAAACACATTAAAATATATATTAAAACACAACAAAATTAAAAAAAATATATTCATACTTAATACAGTAGAATTATTTTCTAGTTCTAGTGTGTTTTTTCCTTGTTCATTAATCTTATCTCCATACTTGATACACTAGAATTATTTCTAGTTCTAATGTGATTTTTCATTGTTCATTAGTCTTACCTCCATTAAAGAAACATGAAAGATAAAAAAACAAAACAAAACAAAACAAACAAACAAACATTAAAATATATATTAAAACACAACAAAATATATATATATATATATATATATATATATATATATATATAATAAAAAAAATTAAAACGTTAAAATATATATTAAAACACAACCAAAAAAATTATCCACACTTAATACACTATAATTATTTCTAGTTCTAGACATTAAAATATATATTAAAACACATCAAAATTATATATATATATATATATATATATATATATATATATATATATATATATATATATATATATATACACTACAATTATTTCTAGTTCTAGTGTGATTTTTCCTTGTTCATTAATCTTATCTCCATTCACAAAGAAACATGAAAAATAAAAACAAAAAAAAACATTAAAATATATATTAAAACACAAAAAAAACATTAAAATATATATTAAAACACAACAACAGTAACAAAATTATCCACACTACAGTAGAATTATTTATTTCTAGTTCTAGTGTGATTTTTCCTTGTTCATTAATCTTACCTCCATTCAGAAAGAAAACATGGAAGATTGGATGTATAACACTTTAAATTTTCTTACTTATGTATCAAGTATTAACAATTTTTTTTAAATGTTAATGATTTTCATGTTGATTTTGGAAAGCTAATGTATTACGTGTGTGAATAGTTTTTTTTTTTTTTAATTTTGGTAATTAAAGCATCAACATTTTTTTATAACATATTTTTGACACTTTTATGCAATTTTTTTTAAATGTTGATTATTTAACCATTTTTCGACTTGTCTAAAAAAAATTAAAAACATTAAATAATGAAAAACAAAAAAAAAAAACAAACAAGCAAGCATTATATATATATATATATATATATATATATATATATTAAAACGCAACAAAATTAAAAATACTAAATAGAAATGTTAAAAAAAAAACAAAATTAATTCAAAATTATGCAAATTTTAAAAAATATATTTAAAAAAAGGAAAATATTAAAAAAAAGTTAAAAAATAATAATAATAATAATAGATAATTTAAAATTAAAAAAATATATATAATAATAATAATAATAATAATAATAATAAATAAATCAAAAATCAAAAAATCAAAATCAAAAAATAAAAAAATATTTAAAAAATTAACAAAAATATATTAAAACAATTAAAAATTAAAAATTAATTAAATATAAAATTAAAATTAAAATGAAAATCTCATGGCGGGCCCAGGGGGATGAGGGCCAATTCTTCGAAGCCCGGACTGAGGGGTGAGGACCAATGAGGGCCAATTCTTCGAAGCCCGGACTGAGGGGTGAGGACCAATTCTTCGAATCGGGCCTAGGGGGTTAGGGCCAATTCTTGGTGCGGGCCTAGGGGTGAGGGCCAATTCTTGGAATCGGCCCAAAGGGAGCGATAAGCCTTTGGGCACCTGGGTGGGCCCAACCCAATTCTAAGAATTGGGTGAGCCCCTAACCCGATTCTCGAAATTATTATTTTCTTTATAATTTAATTGGTTTTATGTTTTTTTAATGTTTTTTTATTATTTTAATTTTTTTATAACTTAAATTTTTTAATTTTATTTTTTTAATGTTTTTTTCTTATTTATTTAAATATTTATTATAATTGCTTTTTTATTTTGGAGTCTATGATTTCTATTTTGAATTTTTTTTAAATTTTATTTTATTGATTTCTTTTAAAATGTGTTTTTATTAATGTATTATTTATCTTTCTATTTTAAGGTCTTTTATTTTATTTGAAATTTTTAGTTGTCCAACAAAAATTGCGGCAGGCCCAATCCAATTCCAAGAATCAAGTGAGGTTGAGCCTACCCACGGGCCTAATAGCGGCAATTTTTTTTTTAATTCTTATTTTTATATAAATTTAATTGGTTTTATGTTTTTTAAGGTTATTTTTATTAATTTAATTTTTTATTTTTTTCTAATTTATTTAAATATTTATTATAATTGTTTTTTAAAATGTTTTTTATTTTTAAATTTTTTTATTATGTTTTCTATTTTTGAATTTTTTTAAATTTTATTTTATTGATTTATTTTAAAATGTGTTTTTATTAATGTATTATTTATCTTTTAATTTTAATGTCTTTTATTTTATTTGTCTTTTTTAATGTCTTTTATTTTATTTGTCTTTTTTAATGGTCCAAAAACAATTATTTGTTTTTTATTTGTTTTTTTATTTGTTTTGTTTCTTTCGTTAATTTTTTTTCCTTTAATCATGTATTTTAAAATATTTTTTTATATTTTTTTTTGTCTTTTTATATATTTGAATTTTTTTAATTTTATGTTTTTTTTTTCCTAATATATATTTATTTACTTTTATATTTTTTTTTACTTTTATTTTTTTGTTTTTTTTCATTGTTTCAATTTTTGTTTTTATTTGTAAATTTTTGTTTTCAGTTTTCTTTTGAAATTTTAAGGTTTTTCTGAGTCATGATAATAAAATCTTTTATGCCATTATTTCAAAATGTTGAAACTTTATCCTACGAAATATATATGTGTGTGTGTGTTTTCACTCCCATTTTAAAACATGTTGAAAATTAACCTTATTCCAACATCAACATTTTTTTTTCGTTTTCAAACTGTTTTTTCATGTTTTGGGGTTTTTTTGCTAGAGTTCTCGTTTTGAGTTTACAATTTGTGTTTCAAAGTTAACATTGTTTGGATTAACTTATTGTCATTCTTTACTTATTTGAGGGATATTTTTTTATATGGTTCCAATCTCACAAATACCTAATTGTCCACTTCAATTTCCCTTTCAGTATGATGTTGACTTGCTTCTTGTTTCATTTTATCTTGTGCTATCACCAAGTGGTACTTCAATAGATTGAGAACCTCCTGTTGGTGCTTAAACCTTTACAGTCCCTTTTAATGGTGATGCGATTTATATGGTAGATGATATCCATAAAATGTCATAAATGGAGACATTTTGATGAAGTATGGAAGTATGTATTGTACCATCATTTTTCCAAGAAAAACCACTTGACCTATTGTCTAGATCTATCATATACAAAGAATCATAGATATCCTTCTAATAATTTATTCACAATCTTAGTTTTCCCATTAGATTGAGGATGTTAAAATGAGCTATGAACCAATTGAGTACTCAAGAAAGAAAATAATTCAATCCAAAAATTTCTTGTGAAAATCGCATCTTTGTAACTTACAATGATATTCAATATTCCATGTATCTTTTGTATTGATTCCATGAATGCTTATGCCATTATAATTTCTTTAAAAGAATGAGAGAGAGAAAAAATGGGCATAATTTTTTGTTTCATTTATTTCTACTACAATGGCATTCATTTATTCATATTTTGGTAAACATGTAACAAAATCCATTGAAATTTCTTCCTAACCATGGCTTGGTAGCATTGTAGGAGCTTTGGGGTCTTGATTATCTCTCACCTATTATGTTGGCATAAGAAATCCTACACTCACAAATCGAATTGGTTTGGTAAAATTTGGAATATCAAAGATGTTTTCTTTGGTGTATCCCAATCCATGCCATTTTGTGTTGAATCATATTTCTTCCCAAGGTCTCACAACCATCATGGAAATATATTGATATTAATAAAGAGTCCATATATGTGGAGTTTAATTTTTTCAATAGTGTAGAATAACTTGTTATAGAGTTTTTTAACCCAACGTTTTGGACTTCTAAAATGATTCCATCACCAGGGGACACAATTTATCTTGAGAAGATTAATGTGCTTTGTATAGAGCTAAGATATATGGTTTTGTATAATTATGATAAAATAATTAAGCATATCAATTTATGAATGTGTGTAATATTATATCATGATCATTTTATTTTGTTAAATATAATTTTTAATAATGTATTCAATCAGTTGACATTATGAGTAGATTTTATTAAGGTTTCCATATGTTGCTTAGTTTTAATCCATTATCGCGGTTTAAGTTATTTTCCCATTTTTCGATTTCTATAGCTTCTTTAATTTTTCTTTTTAAGCAATGGTCTTCTTTTTTGACAAGTTTAGCTTCTTCCATGCAAATGTAGTGTGAGGATGAGCATGCATGTTTAGCTAAGGCAAACTTTGTAACACCCTCATCCCACATCCACCCAAGTAACCATGCCAACTAGGGTAAACATTAGACGAGAGGACAGTATGCTCATATTCGACCTCTAGGTAACCTTAAGGAAGTGAAATTGATGGAAAATCACACAAAACCATCCAACATCATCAACAGAACCCTCAAGAGACAAGTCAGCCACTCAAACAGCCTATCTCTGGATCCCACTATTGTTCTAGACAATTTAAGGCTCAGTCGCTCTCATGATATGGGTAAGGGAGTGACCAAATACCTAAAGTCACTCTCATAGGCCTACATGCCAGCGATTGTGGATGAAACTTTCCAGTTTTGTGCCAGTGACTCAGGGATTTCAGCCACTTCAAGCCCAGAGCCCATGCCACTGCCTAAAATGGAATGAAAGCTCATAATTAAGTAAAGTACACGGAAATAATGATGCAAAAGTAAATGGTTGATCAAGGCCTTAACCAGGCCCTATTAGCCATGATTAACATTTCATCAAATGGAATGAAAGCTCATAATTAAGTAAAGTACACGGAAATAATGATGCAAAAGTAAATGGTTGATCAAGGCCTTAACCAGGCCCTATTAGCCATGATTAACATTTCATCAAACATATCATCGACATGTAACCTACAGGTGTAAATAACAAAGTTAAGTGTAGGGATATCTTACTTATCTAAGAATCGCCATGAACCATTTTTTCCTCATGTCATTTTCTTCCTTATCACTTATCAGGTCATAGATACAATATCCATTCAAATACAAGTAAAAACATGCTGAGAGCCAAACATAGTTGCTACCATAAAATGTACATATAACTGGCATAATAGGAACATAAATACAATAATATCAACCATCAAAATCCATATATAAACAAATACATTTACACATGAAAATCAATGGAATGAATTTATCATTAATCATTGTAATGAACCAATCAGAGATGGGACTACCACATTCCACATAATCATAGATTGGCTAAGCTAAGTCTCTCTTTAGCTAGTCACCCTTGTGCCATATTCAAAGCAAGAATGTGGGACTCATAGAATATATCAAAAAACACTAATCAATGTGGATGTCACTGGGGTTCTCTGCCTACACCGTGAGGAATTTGAGTGCCTCCTAGTCTCTCAAAATTTACCATGCATCCGTAGTCCGATCCAAATATCACTAGGCCCTACACCGAGACATACTCTCCGTGATTTACCATGCATTCCATCCCGGAATCACTAAGTCCAACGGAGAGAAATTCCACCTCTTGGCTTTACCATGTGTCCCGACATTCATTGGCAAGGATTCCTAGGCCCACCGAGGCACACAATCTGGCTTTACCGCAATCCACATTTCAGTTCACGGGTTACTAAGCTAATGTCTTCATGCATCCTCAGTTTGGTTCAGGGACCACTACCACCATGTGTTTGTCAATTCAGATATCCACCATGATTGACTTTGAATCCAATCTGGCCATCCCTCATAAAGCGCATGACAAAACCCATCTCATCAAAGCTATCAGGAAATGCCAAGACTAGGCTAAAAATATTGTCACACCTGGCAAAGCCCATGCCATGGTAGAAAATAAACACATGCAATCTCATGCATGCCAAATCTAGCAAGGAAAATACACATGCAAGTCGATACCTACAATGAAGCCTGTTGTAGTTACTTGATCTTTTCTTTCCTTGCTTGATCTTTGCTTCCTCCTATCTTCTTTTCCTTTCTTGCTCCAATGCCAAAGTGCTCTAAGAAAACTCTATGTCCAAGAATATGTGAGAGAGAGAGAGAATAATGAGAGAGCTCCAAAGCTAAACTAACAAAAGGTTACCAATTGATCCTCAAAAGCCTTTTTATGAATGAGACCTCTATTTTCTTCATTTTCCATTACTTTCCTTCATTTACTTCCTCACATGCAACCTATGACCTTTCACCTCATTTTTCTCCTAATTTCTGTTATTTTCATAAATAAGTGTGCCAAAAATACCATTTTGCATTTCCAAAGCCTTAGTCATTGCCTTTTCAAATTTCCTTAGCCATAAACAACCAAATGAACACCCCCTAGGATGTCTTGCCCAACATTCAGCTTGGAATAAGTGTTCCATTCATCAGTGGTTATTGTTTTTAACTTTTATTACATAAAATTTTCACCAGGGTTGTTACAAAACCCTCCCCCTTGGGGGACACCGTCGTCAGTGTTCAATAACACATATACCTTAGCAACCTATTGAAAGAAGACAAACTTTTCATGGAGATTTATAACACAACTCAATGCAGTATTTACAATGAAATATTTGCTCAAAAGAAAAGAACATCATGAAAACATGACAACATATTGCATAGTGGAGCTTTATATCACAGCGCATTACAGTATTTACAATGATCATCCTGTTGAGTGCCAATCCACATGATGTTATAACATCATGATAACATAACCACATGATAGTATAATAAAAATAATTGTAATAACATGACACCCATACCGCATATTGGAGCTTTATAACACAACTCGTTATGGTATTTACATCCATACATGGGTGTACATATAGCAACATCATCAAAACTATATATACCAAAACATATGCCAAATTATATTCCAAACATATATCAAACATATACTGACAACATATAGCATGTATCAAAACATCATGAAGCATATATCAAAACATCATAAAGCATATATCAACCATCTTAAATCATATATCAATCACCATAAATCATATACTAAACCAACATAAGGAAAATAATAGACCACCATGAAGCATATACCAAGCCATCATAAGAAAATACTAAACCACCATAAGCAATCACCAAACCACCATATCAAAGTTGCTTTGCCTCAACCGGAAAACAAGGAAGGATACATGGTCTGATCCACCATCTACCATGTAGCTTCATCGGGACAAAAGTGCTTCCATTGCACTTTAACTTGCTCGATTGCTCGGTTTCGGAGCATGAGAACCTTTTTCTTCAATATACATTAAGGATCCAGCTATAATTCTCCATCTAGTTCAACCTGTAATACAGATGATTCAATCACATGATCAGCATCCTTAACATACTTCTTAAGCAAAGATACATGGAAAACATCATGGACTTTCACTGTTGGAGGCAATGCAAGTAAATAGGCTACTACCCAATCCTCTCAATGATACTGAAGGGTCCACAAAACTGTGGTACCATCTTGGCACATGAGCCCATTCGCAAGGAGCTCTTCTTTGGTTTGATGTGCAAGTACACCTATTCCCCAACTTGGAACTCCTTGTATAACTTGTTCTTGTCTGCATAACTCTTTTTCCTATCTTGTGTTGCATTGAGATTCTTCTTGATCACGTGCATCTCCTATTCCATGTTTTCCAACATATCAGGTCCAATCAATACCCTGCTAACTAGATCACTTGAACTAATGGAAATGTTACAACTCTGCCCATATAATGTCTCAAAAGGACTCATCCTCAGTCGCTCCTGATAACCTTTTTTGTATGCAAACTCAACCAAATGGAGATGCTCTTCCCACTTCCTCTGTTGATGCATCACTTACATCCTCAACATGTCCTCCAATATGTTGTTGACCCTCTCTGAATTTCTATCCATCTGTGGATGATGAGTTGTGTTGAAGGCCAACTCGATGCCCAAACCTGCAAATAACTCCTTCCAAAACTTGGAAGTGAACGTTTTTTCCCTATCTAACACAATCGTCTTTGGAACACCATGTAGTCTAACCACGTCTCGGATGAATACCTGTGCCACGTCACTATATGAGAATGTAGACTTCCCCAGAACAAAGTGTGAAACCTTTGTTAACCTGTCCACAATGACCATGATGGAATCATGTTGCTTCACTGTCTTCGGAAACCCTATGATGAAATCCATGGAAATGAGCTCCCATTTCCACTCGGGAATAGTGATTTGTCATAGCAATCCACCTAGATGTTTGCACTTTTTTTTCACTCGAAACATCTAGCCACAAACTCTGCTACATCCCTCTTTAGATTCAGCCAATAGTAATATCTCTTCACCGTTGTGAGTGTCTTCTGATAACCTGAGTGACCTGAATAAGGTTTCTCATGAAATTCCATCAAGATCACCTTCTTGAGTTCACTACTATCTGGTACATATATCATATCTCAAAACCCAACCAATCCCTCTAGTGTAAGGCAATAGTCCATGCCCTGTGCACCTATACATGTATATGTACTACCACCTGTACCTGTACCTGTACCTGTACTGCCACCTATACATGTACCTATATTTCCACCTATACCTATACCACTACATGTACCTGTACCTTTACCTGTACATGTGATATCACCCTACTGCAACCTATGCACAATCTCCATATACCTGACATCTTGTTGTCCTTCTTGAAAGATCTTATCCTGTTAGTCTGTTCCATAGGAGCTCATAGCTGCCAAGTGATGTACATGTACCCGTGTTCTTGGGAGAATCTTCCACCCTAATCTCTTTACCCTTGATGTACCTAATCTCGAAGTCAAACTCATTGATCATGGCCAACCATCTAGCCTACCTGGCATTTAGATTCGACTTGTCGAATAAATACCTCAACCCAGTGTGATCACTTATAAGCACAACCTGCCTTCCAAGAAGATAGTGCCTCCACATCTTCAACGCATGTATAATTGCTTCTAGCTCAAGATCATGCGTCGGGTAGTTCTTCTCGTGCTCGTCCAATTTTCAGGACTCATAGCATACCACATGTCCATCCTGCATAAAGAATCCACCAATTCCTCTCTTGCAAGCATCTGTACATATTACAAACTCTTTGTCTGAACCTGCAACCTGTAGCACTGGTGTATGTGTCAGAAACTATTTGAGCTACTCAAATCTAGCCTCACACACTTCAGTCCGTTCAAACTTCTTACCTTTCCTCTATGATGATGTAATGGGATAAGCAATCTTTAAGAAGTTCCTAGTGAACCTCCTATAATAGCCTGCTAAACCCATGAAATATCTCACCTCATCCACACTTTTAAGAGCTAGCCACTCCATGATGGCCCTTATCTTCTATAGATCTATTGCAATTCCCTCCTTGGAGACTGCTGTAGCATTTTTTGGTTTTGGTAAGTAAGAATAAATTAGTCCAAAAAATGAAAATATTTTTCAAAAAAATGTTAAGCTAGGATATGGACAAAAAGAATATTGAATATAAATGTTAGAAAATATTTTGATAAATATGTCCATATCAAAGAAAATGTTAGAATAGATGCCCTAAAAAATGAAGGCAAAAATAAAATGTCAGGTTAGAGAGAAAAGCAAAAAGCAAAAAACAGATCATGAAAGTGTGCAAGTCCAAGTGCCACTACTTTTTACTTTATTATGAAAAATAATGGTTGTGTGCAGTTTGTCATAAATGCCACAACCCATGATAGTCAAATAGTTTAATCTTGACTGGTTCATGTTTTAAATTTCATGTTTATAGTTAGAGAATAAAGATATAGCCAAACTGTTTAATCTTGGTAGATCAGTAGTTAGGTAGAGAATAATAAGGAGCTAATCAGTTTAATCTGAGCCCTTGGATGTTATAAGGTTAGAATTAGATAGTTTGATTTTCAAAAGAAAAAGGAAAGAAAAGGGTCTTTTAGCTTAAATGCACCCAATAAAGTGAAGAAAAAAATGTTAGGGTAAGTAAAGGGTAGGTAGAAGAAAGGTTGCAGAAATACAAGGTTGTTAAAGCATAAGCTCATTTATCATGCTTGATCCAATGTTTCGGTGTGCAAGAGCAGTTATGAAAGTGAAAATATGTTCACTAGATAATTTGATTAACTTCCCCTCATTTCATTTCATCCCCCACTACATACTTACTAATTTCCCACTATTCCATCATTTCTTATGGAATTACCCTTTTCCCTTCATTTTCACCTTTGCCCCTTGGTTTCACACATTTTCCTAGCAAATTACCCTCCAAAGGTCATTCCCCTACCCAAAAACCCTTTTTCCTAGTATGAAACCATTTCCCCTTAAAAAATCACTTTCCCCTTATTAATTTCCCTATTTTTCCTAAAAAACCCATAAATACCCCTTAACCTAAGTTTTATTGCCCCCTCTGCTTTATTTAATTAAACTCCAACATTCATGTTTTTCCCGACAAAATACCTAAAAACCCATAAAACCCTTTATCCTAAGTTTTGTGTGCGCCCCGCATTACTTAACAAATCTCCGTGATATTCATTTTTTCCCCGATATATAAAACCTTTTAACCCACCCCCTTGGTGTGGTTAACAAACCCAACTACTTTTTAACCCTTGTCCCATTTTATTAAACTCATCCATTATATTTTTAACCCACTTTATTCATTATTTAATTACAATTAAGTGTAATTAATTCCCCCGAGCCCCGCTAATCTCTGTTGATTCACCTCCGTGCAAGTCCACCACGCGATAACCCTCTGATCATTCGCTTCAAAATCCCACGACACATAGCCATATCGCACGCTCCCGATCTCTGACCTTTACCGGCCTGAAAGCACATGAGATTTGTGGTTCTGCTTGGCCCCCTTATAGTTACATGGCAGCTTTACGTTAACTCTCGTGCTCTCCAAAAAATACCGCCCTTCACTCAAAAGCGGTGGGATGGCCTCGGAAACCGCCTCCCCACGTAGGCTGAAACCATCCACTATTCACTTATTGAATTCCATGCCAAATTTTAAACTTTAACCGTTAAAATGTCGAAGACCCTCGTTTTCGTTCTTTTCACCCATTTACATAGTGAAACCTGCCTAACCCTTCCTACGCCACCTTGAACATCTACAAATCAATTTGACCACTGATTACCTTCCAAACACAGCCAGGACTCCGTCCACAGACCTCTCAACTCAAATAAAGCCATTTATCTTCTTCCCACATTCCTATGTTTTCATTAACAACTGGTTTATTTTTTCAGGTGATCATATAAGAACTGGACAAATAGTTTTTATTTAAAAACTTGTTTGTTCCAATTCTTGGGAAATGTATTTGAATGGTTTTCCTCAACAGAAGATTCCATACATTACCACACCAAAAGAAATCATTTACACAGAGGTAGTAAATGATAAAACAGAGATGAAATCATTTTCACCAGCAAACAGTGAAAGATTCATACTAGCAACTCTCCAGGACATATTTTACTGCTTGTTACTTATGTCTTATTGTAAAAGGTAAAAGTGAAAAGATAACAAAGCAATAAGGTGGAAGAATTCACAGTAATTGTTAAAACAGAGCATTCATGGTAAAAGACTAAACAGAGGAGGTAGATAAAGTGTATCAAATGAAAGGTCATCAGTAAATATGATATCCAGCGTGAAATCGAACAGCATTCAGCTTTTGGAGGAACAAATATCCAGCTTCAACAATTTTCAATTTTTCTTAGCAATAGTCACCAACATCTTAGCATCAAAATAATGCCATATCAACTAACAGACATTATTTTGATTTTATAATAATCAATTTTTGTAAAAATAGTTTAGGATATTTTCTTAGTTCTACCGTTGTATAAATAACTCTCTTCACGAGTTATTATGGGTTGCACCCTTGATGAAGCATTTCTAAACATTTGATGTACTTGAATTTCCTGGAACCTTAATACAAAGCAAAGGATTCTGAATTTTGTTTTACACAGTTTGTGTTTCCTGTAAGTTTTTCCAGTATTACTCTTTATGTTTTTCTTCATATTCTTATGTCTTACAGAGATAACCAGGTAATTGAGTCTCAATCTATTCCTATAAGCTTCTGAAGTGATAATATATAAAGAGAATGAATTAATGGATTGTCTGTTTTATTGATTCCCTTTGAATCTATTGAGCATGAGATCCCCCCAAGGCAAGTTTTGGGGCTTAAAGCCCAATTTTTTACTAAGTTAGATGTAAAGCCTCCGCGATTTGTGGGCGTGGAGCGCGAAGTTGTAATTGAGTCATAGGGTTGTTCGCCCTTATTTTTGTAAATATAATTTCGGCTTGAGAGTCTTACCCCTAGTCCATGAACCATGGGATTGTATAAATAGAGCGAGGCTCTAAGTGTAAAGAGAAAACATAAAATAGAAGGAATAGAAGAAGATCTAATGAGGAAGCATTGAGTAAAAAGTGTAAAGTCGTGTCTTTGGTTCGTAGAGTAGGAGAAGGCTCTACAGCTGAGTGCGCAGAGGCCTAGTAGTCCGCAGCTAAGTGCGCAAACCCCTACAACTGAGTGTGCAGGGCAGGTTGAGTCTGTAACTGATTGAAGCATTAATAAAGAGAAGTTTCACATTATTTATGTGTATCGTTTCCTGTTTTATGGATTGAAGTATATTGGGTATGAATTGAAAGTTTACTATTTATTTGTTGCACGAACTTATATGAATATGTTGAATAAAGTAATATAAGATAAAATATCTCTTCACGCGAAGATAACTAACTGTTATAAGAAGATAAGTAAGATCCGTAGTGTAACTTGGGTAAATAAAGCAGGTCGCTACTCTAGCAACATGAAAGCTTCATAGCCCCTAGTTAGGGTTGCGCGAAGGTGAATATAACAGGGCACGAAAGCCTCGTAGGTTAGGAAAGTGTACGAAGTAACCTGCATGAAGGTAGTCACAGTTGGACTAAACCAACCCCTCAGACATATCAAGGATGCGGAAACTTGGTTCCAGCATCCCCGCATACTGCTTTGGGTGAGACCTCAGTCAGCGCTCCGCAGACTGTTGTCGAAAGGGACAGTAGTACAGGGATTTTTTTTGGCTAAATAACTCTGAACCTGGGCCAGGCCCCATCAAGCCAACAAATGGTTCCGTTGCCGAGACCGAAATCTACATAGAGATGTCTAATGTCGTATCATTAGAATCCAACTAAGAAAGAAATTGAAGGTTGGTTGGACAGGAGAATTCATGAGTTTGAGGTGCAAGAGAATAGGAATCAGCTACTATCAAAGGAAGAGTGGTTAGACTACTACCTATACATGGAAATCCATGAAATTTTCTTCGCATCTTTCCCTACTGAGTTGTACGAGTGGATCGTGAAGCTAGAAGATATCCAAGGAAGCTGGAAACTCGATAATCATATTGTGTGAACCCCAAATTTGGTGCGCAGATTGGAAGTATCAGAGGATAATATCACACGCATTGTTGATCACTGGCACGATCGGATTATAGGAGGATTCATTACTGAGTTCACGGTAGATACTTCAGTAAGCTATAGTGAGGCAGAGCAAGGCTTTCTCAAAGGACTATGAGGTAAGTCTGTAAAGTCTTTGAATACTTGGATTAAAATGTTATTGTGTGAAAAGAGGGTTATGCAATTACCTTGATGTCCGGAGGTACACGAAGTGGAAAAACCTACAAAAATGAAGAAAGTAAGGGACCCGAGAATAGCCCCTTGATTTCACCTCCGCGAAGGGATGAGGAAGAGCTCGCAAAGGTCTCACCGAGAAGTGTGATCAATTTGATAAGGCAGAGGATTTCGTGCATACCACCTCCACCCACGCCACCACCAGCTTCATCGCCTTCACCCCCATCTTCGCCCATACCACCTCCACCACCATCGTGAGGTAATATGGAAAGCACGATAAAGTTTCCGGTGTTCAAGGGAGTAGGAAATGAAGATCCAGTCTAGTTTTTGTTCGTGATAAGGGTTGTATGGGAAGCGCAGGGAGTTACAGATGATAACATAAAGAAAGCAACGTTGGTTAGTGCTCTGCAAGATCGCGCGCTAACCTAGTATATTAAGCATTCTAATGACAATCTGAATGCGGGGATCACGGATATCCAAATTGCGTTGAATAGAGAATTTAGCAGGATGAAGTCATAGGCGCATTCAATCATTGGATTCAAAGAGATCACAATGCTACCAAGCGATACTCCTTAGGAGTTGGATCAGAGACTGAAGTGCACAATTCGCAAAGCTAATATGACTTTGACAGATGGACAGCACCGTGAATGGTTTGTGGCATCGCTAACGCCACATTTGAGGAATGCGTTGTCGCAACAGAGGTTAACAACCCAGGAAGAGGCCTTTGAGATCATGATGAGGCTACATGAGACCCTGATACAGGATCTTAACCTAGGAGTTCAGCAGATCCATGCACAGTTGAAAAACTTATGCTTTGAGATGCAAAGTCTGAAATAGGACAAGACAGCTCGCCCGAAAGTGCGCAAAGAAGTATGGTGCTTAAAATGCAAGGGTAAGGGACATTAAAAGGACCATTTCCCGGTGTTAGCAAATTACCTCGCGGGAGGAGGGCCAATGTCATTAAGACTAGAGGCACAAGCATGACCTATCGTGGCACCTACTTTGTGGTGCGCAATTTGTCAAATAGGAGGAAAGCATGCTATGGACAACGGACATTTGTTACAGAAGTACACACAGAATTTGCAACAGTTGTTCTGTAACTTTTGTAGATCGGTTGGACACAATGAGTGCACCTGTAGAAGCTATGAGCTGATGATGGATAGGACTCCCACCTACAAAGTTTAGGTCAAAACACAACCCCTTGACTAGAATGCAGGAGTGGCGCAAACCGGATTTCAAGGGCGAGGACTAGGCCAAGGTGGAGGAGGACCTGGAAGAGGTCGCAGACAGCTAATATGTTACAATTGCAGTGGGGTGGGACATTATGCCCGTGATTGTATGAATCCAACACATCCATCATGTCTATATTGTACCTTGTTTGATCATGAGATGGAGGATTTTCCCACACTGATAGCTAGGCTACACGACAAGGGAGCACTCCAACCTCCCTCGACTCAGAACCTGCAGATGATGAGGTTTAAGCCGCGTAAGGAAGACCCAAATGTGAACATTGTGCTTCGAAGTGGAATTACGATAGGAGAGGATAAAGGAAAATAGCCTGAAGATAGCACTTGAGTTTTCAAAGCTCTAGCAAAGGAAGCAAAATTTGATTTGGAGCGTGCCCAAGAAACTTTTATGGAAGCTAAGAAGAGCTTCACTGATGCCTCCACTTCAAGAAGCAAGGATAGATCAGAGCCAGAAATGGACCCATCGATGCTCACAACATTTCTAGAAACATGCATGAAGCTACAGCATGACAGTAAGGTTATAAATGGATTGTAGGAAATCATTAATAGATGCGTTGGGACCGCGCCAGGAGAACCGCGCATAGTCTGGAAGATTGGAAAGCATGCAATGAGGACGGGAAGAGAAATGAAGTTGATCGTGCAGATTGGAGAATATGAGATGAACCAAGTAATTTTGGACCTAGGGTCAGACGCGAACATTCTGCTAAAGCAGACATGGGAGCACATGGGAAGGCCTATGCTGTAATGGTCTCCTATCCAGCTATGAATGGCAAACCAGCAAAAGATAATACCCATGGGGAGATTACAGGGAATCACCATGGATATTGAAGGGGAAAGTGCGCTAGCAGACTTTGAAGTGATATAGATTGTTGATGACAGCAATCCCTATCCTACACTCTTAGGAATCAATTGGGTCACTGACATCAATGGGGTGATAAATCTGAAGAAACGCAAGATTATTTTTGAGAAAAAGTCTCTGTGTGTAGTCATACCTTTGGACCCTGCAGAAGGATCATGCTACACAGAGCTGGTGCGTGGCTATGAAAGTGACGACGATTTGGACTGCATCTACAAGATAACCGTGCGAGAGCAAGACTGGGTAAATCCCACTGCGGATGGATGGATCTCATGGGAGTGCGAAAGCTCCTATACATCGGATTCTTATGAGGAGATAGAGCGATGGCAGAACCGGTTGCACGAGGTGACCACGCTGAACTCTAATATGATGACAAGGTCTTTGTACTACATATCAATAGAAGTGAGGGATCTGCCTACTTATGATGGGTTAAGTGAGGTAGATGCTTTCTTGAACATATTTGAAAGGAGGTGGCGGAACAACAATGTTTCAAGGCTTTGAAATTGGTACTACATGCTACGCCTGCAAGGTGGTGGGGTACGCACCAAGGAAGCTTTGAGGATTGGCACAAATGCAGGAAAATGATGTGCATGAGTTTTAGGAAGCCTCAGATGTGGCTAACAAATGAATATAATGTATGGGATGGTCCGCGCACACATATGTCCAAGTGGGTACAGGCATATGTTAAACAACCTGCGTGGATGCACATGGACTTCACATTGGGGAACACGGTAAATAAGCACGTTTTGGCGAGGAAATTGTGCGAATAGTCCCTCCAGTTGGGACGACAGAATGTGGAAAGAACGAGTGTGCAGAAGGTTACCCACACAGAAGCCTTTAACGAAGTGTGTGAAGCACTAAACAAGGTATATAATGTGTAACGAAGTGATTGGGACCTGCGTCCCAATAGTTTTGTGGGCTTATAGGAAAATGTACAAGAAACTGACAGGACAAACGCCTTCTAGGCTGACCTATGGAGCAAACAATGTAGTTCTAATATGGTATATTATGCCTAGTCCATGCATAACAGTGCCCGTGGATATGACTGTTCGTGGAGCCTTGGAAGAAGGGATCACGCAAGAATGTTTGGGACCTGATGAAGAAATCCAACATGGTGATCTTAGGCTCCAAGAACTCATGAAAGAAAGAGTGCGGTTAAGAGAGAAAAGTGCTTTGATGGAAGCGGAAGTCAAGAAGCTTGAGGAAGAAATAAAGAAGGATTTTCTCGATAAGAAAATTGTGGTGATAAAATAGGGTGTGCATGATTACGTTGAAAAATTTGGGGACTACAGCTGGGAGTTGATCAGCTTGATGCCTTGGATTGGACCGTATATTACTAGAAGGATCACCGATGATGGCATGATGCAGATGTTTAAGTGCACGACGCAAACCGTAAAAATAAAAGGCAGATTTTTCCCAGGAAAAGTGAGTGATGGTCGGTTGAAGTCATATACAGGTGGCCCGGCCACCTGACTAGCCATGGGAAGTATAGTGTTAGCACTCCAGGTAGTTGGAAGGAGGCGTGGGACTATAAAATACTCTGCCTGAGAGCTATGCAATGTCAGGGTTGCATGCAGATGCAAAGTGTCACGGGGTCTAGGACAGCGCAAGGGTGTTTGCACTACTACGCAGGTTGGCTGGGAAGTGACCATTGTAGTCACTATTCACAATGTGATGCTTCACTTGATACCAAATGGAGTGGGCAGCAGGCATTTAAGATGAGCTTTATGGGCAAGATTTGGGAAAATCTACCGCAAAGGGGGGCAAATAATGGACCAGATTTGGGGGGAAGGGTCGAATTTGAATTCAAAAGGTGCTATAAATCACAAAGGGTTTCCTAGCAAACAACACTTGGCCATTTGCCAATTGAGCTGTCGTGAGCCCAGACTATTCTGAAAGGAGATTGATTTAACCTGTTGAGAGCGTTTTTTAAGCACCTGTTGGCGCAGTTGAGAGATTTCTGGACAAACAGAATGGCAGCATCTGAAGAAGCCAGGGAAATTGGAGAAATGACCACCGAAGAGGCCACGTAGGCCATGACAGTAGAATATTCCCCTCAGAGCATCGAGTTAGTTTCAGAAATCCATAAATCACCACGCACACTGAGGCCCAAGAAAGATAATCATCTCATGATTTCGGTGCACATGTCCCCTCGAAACCCGCTATGAACTAAATTAACAATGGAGGAAAAAGGGAAAGAAGTTAACCTGGAAACCGATGAGGAGGAGGAATAATTTGAGGAAATCCTGATAGAAGAGGATGAGGACGAAAATATGGAGAAGGAAACTGAGGGCATGGACCCTCTAACCAAGTTGCCTGCATATGTTCCTCCGCGAAAAGGGAAGGCAAAGGTGCCCAAGGATATCGATGAGAGTAAAAGCTCTCTACAGACTCCACTACTACTTGACAAGATCATTTTCGAAGGAGCGTGCCTGGGATGGGTGCCGAGTTTGAAGTTTGAATATTGAGATCTCACCGACCATGAGAAGTTCCGTCACTTGACGACCGCGTAGCTCATGAAGCCAAAGAAACACACCACAGCGGGAGTCGTAGAGTTGGAACCGGGAAAATGGTTGCAGCGTCGAAAAGGCAGGGTTGTTGAACCAGCTCTAGGTGTCTCATTATCATCGCGCCCCAGTAACTATCTTCATCATCAGGCAGCTACTCTGCCTAGTGCATGATGGGTGTGTGGGACTAGAGGAGCCCGTCCCCATCATGGACCACTTGATCCATTTAAATACTCGACTCCCTTGTAAAGGGGAAGACCCAGTAGACATTTCAGAGGGAAAAAGCAATGATTTGGCCATCGCAGAGGCCATGAAAAAGAAATATAAGTTGGAGAAGAAAAATAGGGGCTACACGATCTCTAGTATCAATGACAAGGTTGTCAAAGTCGCGACTCAGATACTAGTGGGTAAGATCATGTGGAAGTGTGTGGATGAGGTGTCCACGCCAATGGTGGCACTTGCCGAGCAATGCACAGAGGGGGTCCAATTGAACTATTCTGAATTCTTGTGCAAGAAGTTCCTGGAGAATTGTCACGAGGCACAGGAACAAGGGAAAACTTTCCGCTTTGCATGGCTCTTGCTGTCCACAGTGCTGGTGGCTGGCAAATTGCCTAAGGACAGCCAATTCCCCACAATTGCAAGGGATCTTTCGGAGGTCATGTCATATGCTTCGTTGTGGGCTACTAAAGATGTGCACCGCATCCGCAATAGTAAAATATTCTGGGTGTTCATGGAGATGAACATCAGGGTGGGGATTAACCGCAAGTCGCGATTATCACCCACTGTCTACAACAACCTACAAATTTTCGTAGAGTTTAAAGCGGACTTTCATCACATATACCTCAGGGCACGCAAGGACCCTGCAAAGAAGTGGAACGAACTACCATATGTGGCAACAAATGATGTGATCTTCAACGTACTTGAGATGTGGCCACCGGAGTGGTGCACTCCAACCATCTCTGCAGTGGAAGTAGACAAATATGTTGCACAGAAAAAGAAGAAGGAGGCAAAACTACAGGTAGCGCAGTTGGTAGATAAAAGAAGAAAAGAGGCAGCAGCAGCAAAGACACAGGAGGCGCAGGACACTGCGAAGGCCGCAGCAGCAGCACAGAAGGTAGCATAGAAGGAGCACGAGGGCTAGAAGTCACCTTCGCCTGAATAGGAATAAGAAATGGAGACAGAAATAGAGGATGGTGGCATGGACCCAGAAACAGTGTCGACACAGTTGAAGTGCCAGCGCCCTAGAGAGCAGGTGGGGTCGCGAAAGAAGTCGAAAGCATCTAAGACTTTTTTTGACCCGATCACCCTTATCGAGGGAGATATACACAATATAGGAGAGACGGTGCACAACGTCACCACAGAGGCCCTCCAAAACTTTGCGAAGGAGAATCAAATTGTGTTGGGGGCCCTCCGAGCATAGATTCAGGAGTTGCAGGTGCGCACTCCCTAGTCTAGTACTCTCTCGACCAGCCTCGAAGTAGGAACAACCGCAACCAAGTAAATGTTGCATGTTCGTATGAACAACACAATAGTGTTGCCAGAGGGGGCACTGGTTACAGCAAATGAGGCTAACAAGCCTACGGTCAGTGCATTGAAAGGAATGGGGATCAACATGGTTGCGCTCCCTTAGGAGATGCTCTATGTTCTGCAGGATGGGACTACTACAGAATTGCGGGTTAGGGAGAGCCGCCCGCTGCAGGTGTTAAGTGAATAGAGGATCAACATAGAGCAGTTGAGCTTGCAACGCGACGAGGTCGTGTCTCAGAATAGGCAGATGGTACAGGTAATTGAAGAAGCTTTCCAGATGGTCCCTGAGCTGGCCGTCCCGCTAGAAGCACCAGCAGAGGCGTGCATCGAGAGGTTAGCAGTAGGAGCAGGCGAGGCACGAGAAGAAATGGCCAAGGTTCAGCTGGAGCTGAACCTTTAGATATCAGAGCTGTGGTTGAAGGTGCAGCCTTCAACTCCTCCAGAGGTAAGGGAACAGCACACCAACACCATTACATCGGGGATGGAGGAGATCAGTAGTGCAGTGAGGGACTGCACCAAAATGTTGGAAGAATCGTTCGAGGTCCTCACCACTCTACAGGAGGACCAGAACATATAGAACTTAGAAACAGAGGCACGTGAGCTTCAAAAATAATATGACAACGTCAAAGGGACCGCGTAGATGGTGGCCTTCACACAGAAGCTCGTGTGAATGCAACAGGACAAAGCGCTTAAGGAGCAAGTAGACGCAGCGTTACACAGAGAATTG
This sequence comes from Pinus tabuliformis, assembly GCA_031772625.1. Lineage (NCBI taxonomy): Eukaryota > Viridiplantae > Streptophyta > Pinopsida > Pinales > Pinaceae > Pinus > Pinus tabuliformis. The sequence continues at coordinate 413,670,865 of CM062805.1, read as the reverse complement.
GTTTTGAAGGCATGTGTTCAGCCTTGGATCGATGAAGCCTTCGTAATCACAGTGACAATTGAAGGGAAGCTCATGCAGATGCAAGGGACGTAGGAACAGATACAGGGGAGCAGTTCTGACACCGCGGTCTTGGAACAACGCATACATGAGATACAGAAGGTAGCTGCTCAGTGTGTTTCCGACCTTGCAACAGTCCAAGCAGAGTTGGGAGGTCTTCGCGTAAAGATATCCAAACCAAGAGAGTGACTCGAGGGCGAGTCACGATGTTTGTGATGGGGGCCTGTTGGGTGTGGGATCCCCCCAAGGCAAGTTTTGACTAAGTTAGACATAAAGACTCTGTGATTTGTGGGCGTGGAGTGTGAAGTTATAATTGAGTCATAGGGTTGTCCGCCCTTACTTCTGTAAATATAATGTCAGCTTGAGAGTTTTACGCCTGGTCCACGGACCATGGGATTGTATAAATAGAGCGAGGCTCTAAGTGTAAAGAGACAACATATAATAGAAGGAATATAAGAAGAACTAATGAGGAAGCATTGAGTAAAAAGTGTAAAGTCATGTCTTTGGGTCATAGAGTAGGAGAAGGCTCTGCAGTTGAGTGCAAAGAGGCCTAGTAGTCTGCAACTGAGTGCGTGGACCCCTGCAACTGAGTGCGTAGGTCAGGTTGAGTCTGTAACCTATTGAAGCATTAATAAAGAGAATTTTTACATTATTTCTGTGTATCGTTTCTTGTTTTATGCATTGAATTATATTGGGTATGAATTTCAAGTTTACTATTTATTTTCTGTGCGAACTTATATGAATATGTTGAATAAAGGAATATAAGATAAAGTATATGTTCACGTGAAGATAACTAACTGTTATAAGAATATAAGTAATATTCGCAGTGTAAATCAGGGAAATAGTGCAGATCACTGCTCTAGCAGCACGAAAGCTTCACAACCCCCAGTTAGATCTGCGTGAAGGAAAATATAACATGGCGCGAAAGCCTCACAGGTCAAGAAAGTGCACGAAGTAACCAGTGCAAAGGTAGTCACAGTTGGACTAAACCAACCCCTCAGACATCTCAAGGGTGCAGAAACTTGGTTCCAGCATCCCCCTATATTTCTTCGGGTGAGACCTCAATCCGCACTCCGCGAACTATTGTCGAAAGGGCCAATAGTATAGGGATTTGTTTGGCTAAATAACTCTGAAACTAGGTCAGGCCCAATCAAGCCAACAGAATCAATAAATCATCAGCATCTTTTGTAAGCTTAAGCATATTCTCTTAAACCTTCTGAACATTGTTCAGAGGTTTTCATACTTATGATTATTTAATTTTCAATTTGAAAACTGTGAAAATAATATTATTTTTTGTTTCTGCTCACCACCATACAAGCTATTTCATTGTGTGACATTTTATAGCAGCCCTCTGCTTTGGTATTAATATTATTCAAAAGGTTAGGCATTATATTGTTACATCTGTTTCATTCATTGGTCCTCTAAATTAAAACAAAACTGCCAAGACAATTATCTTTGATGCTTTGGCATGATACCTGACCATTATCATCTCAGAGGTACAACATCAATTTGGTTCCGCTGCTGGGGATTTGAATTTCATTAAGTTTTCCTAGGGCAATGATATTCATTATATTCCTTTAAGGTGATTAAAGGTCTAGAAAGGTTAAAATCCTTCACCTAGCGACTCCACTAGCCCAAACTGGCACCTTTTAAGCACACCAAATCTCATTCAGATTCTGGCTTAGTTAATCCTCTGTCAGATCCTGAAAAAATTCTAAGAAAAGTCAATTCTAAAAGGAGAGATCAACCATCTTCTTCTTCCTCTTCAGCCTTGTACTCTGAAGATTTAGTATCATTTTATCCTTTTAGTAATATTCCATCCAATCCTGATTGGACACAAATACCTCCTAGGGTTTCTGAACTATTAGATAGGGGAGTTGATTTAGATTCAACTTTCCTCACTCATTCTTTTGAAACACATCTAGAACCCCCACTACCACCAGGATCACCTAAAACTGATTCTAACTTGGGTGTTCATTTACTTTAATACAAACCCATAGATTCCATATCCCCTTCCACTTATTCATTTCCTTCCATTTCTGAACAACCTGAAGCTTCTACTTCTGAACAACCTGAAGAGACCCTCTCTATATATTCAAGTCCACTCTTTGAAACAAAACAGGGTATTCATTCACAGGTCCCAAAGTTAGTTCTTAAGACTCCTTTAAAGTTATTCAAGAGACCCCCTCCTTCACCTCCACATAGTCACACACCCCCTCAATCACCTTCTTCTACCTCTTCTTCATCCACACAAACACCTCATACACCACCTTCTACTATGGCATTCCAACCTATTATATAGGCTAGATATGCAGCTTTAATCTTACCTGCTAACCTCGATGCATTCCCAACTGGGTACTTGAAATACCTTTCCATGTATAATGGAGAAATTGGTCCCTCAGCTAAGGACCATCTTTAAGCTTTTTTAGACTTTTCAAACAACATGAATATTGAACAAGAAAATGTTTACATGAGATTGTTTGTACAGTCACTTGAAGGAAATGTAAGAATATGGTTTAGGCAGTTACCTATAAATTCCATTAGAAATTGGGAAGAGATTACAAACATATTTAAAAATCAACGGGGTGTAAAGAAATATCATCTTTACTTTCTGACTAAGTTTGAAGAACTTAAAAGAAACTTTGGTGAACCTGTATTAGATTTTATCAAAGGGTTCAATAAAATTTATCATAAGATGCCCCCTGATTGTAAGCCCCCTGTAGTAGCAGCTAAGCTAGGTTTTCTAAAGCCTTTGACGATGATTTTATTGTAATGCTAAGAGAGAGAACTTCATGAAATCTTGAAGATATGAAAACAAATTCTATAGAGGTGGAAGAAAATAGGGCTGCTTCGACTTCCTTGAAAGCTAAAGAGGAAAATTCCCATAGAAAACTCAAATATATTCAAGAAGCCTCTAGTTCCTCTAGTTCTTCTAAGACTAAACCTGAAGATTCTAAAATAGATGAAATAAATTCTCTTCTTAGAAATCTATCTAATAGAATTTCCAAGATTGACACTCAACCTAGGACAGTTTAACAAACAGTTACTAGACCCCAAAATCAAAATCAAGGTCAGTATAAAAGGAATCCACAATTACAAATTCTTCATAGACCTAGTAATGATCAGCAAGTTCCCACTCCTTTACTGATAGATGACTAGCAACCTGATGAAAATACTATGATTATTACTGAAGATATCAATAACATGGATACTTCTTCTAAAAAAACAGTTATTATTCCTCTCTCTCAACAAAATCATGTTCAAGAAGATCAAGAATTCTTACAGGTTTCTAAATACCATGCCTTCTCTAAATTTTTAATTGAACCTTGTACCAAAGATGTTGAAACTCAAACAATTGTTATTCGACCATTAAATCAGTCAACTGATACTGCTCAAAATGACAAGAATGTTTTTACTACATTTAATGTTGAAAAAGAGTTAGAATGAGTTAAAATCCCAATTCCACTTTTAGAACTTTCCAAAAACCCTGGGTATAAAAATCAAGTTTCCAAATGGATACAAAACACCTCGGTTGATGCTGAAAGTGATATCATTAGTTTGCAAAATGAAAAAACAGTAGTTTTGTTTGGTCCTAGCTCAGATATGATAGATGAAATAGTGCCTCCTTTCTATGTAACTCTTAATACAAAGGATTCCATGTTATATAATTGTATGCTTGATTCTGGAGCATCACATAACCTCATGCCAAAAACTATCATGGACCATTTGAAACTTGACATAACTAGATCCTATCATGACTTGTACACCTTTGATTCTAAAAGGGTGCCCTGCTTAGGATTGATTAATAATTTTGTAGTCAACCTTGCCCAAATTCCAGTGAAAAGTGTAGTGCTTGATATAGTTGTCACGGATATTCCTCCCAAATTTAGAATGCTCCTTTCTAGGTCTTGCTATGCCAAATTAGGGGGAAATCTTCAGATGGATATGTCTTATGCCACTATTCCAATTTATGGGGGAGAACAATTAAGGTTATATAGAGAGGTAAGATTTGTGCACACTGTTTGCAAAACAGACCAGCCAAGGAACCATCCCATTTATGCAATTGACCAGGGTTTTGGTTGCTTTCAACTCTCTTCAAACCAAATACATGAAACTCAAGTTAAAATAGAAGATGTAATTGAAAGTCATATACCAAATCAAACTCATGTATGGAAACTATTTTTTGATGGTTCTTGTACCAAAGATGGAGCAGGAGCTGGGGTAGTTTTAATTTCACCAAAAAAGGAAAATATCACCCAATCATGCAAACTCGACTTCGAAGTTACAAATAATTTCACTAAATATGAATCTTGTCTTTTGGGACTGCAATTAGCCAAAAGCTTAAAGGTTCAAAACTTAAGTGTTTTTACTGATTCAGAGCTTATTGTCAAACAAGTGAGAAATATTTTCCAGACTAAGCATCCTAGACTTAGGTCTTATCAAAATGAAGTTTAGGATTCAGTTGAAAACTTCTTTGATGCTTTTAATTTGACATATATTCGAAGAAGTCAGAATATTCATGCAGATTCCTTAGCTATTTCTGCTAGTTCATTTAAAATTCCTAATCAAACCAATGTACTCTATCAAATACAAGTCAAATATAGACCACCCATCGCAGACAATCTAAAACACTGGCAGATATTTGAAGATGATGAACATTTGAAATCTTTTCTGCAGGTTATAGATGAATTTTCAGTTCTACAAATTGATGAAGATAGAACAGAAATAAATGAAAATACAAATGGAAATGATACTTCAAATTTCAATTCAAAAATTGTTGATCATGACATTAATTGTCTAACAATTTTATTCCCAAAGGCCTCATTCTTTTAGAAAAGTTGTTTGATCAAAATGATGTCCTTTGAAACCCTCAGTCCATTTCTTCACAAGATGACATAGAAGAAATTAATATTGGAACCAATGACGATATTAAAAACAACAAAATTTGTGCATCTCTAGATCCTGAGATCAAAGCTCAATATCTTAAGTTACTTCAAAATTATAAGGATGTTTTTGCATGGACCTATGCTGATCTAAAAACCTATGATACTTCATTAATATAGCATAAGGTTCCTTTAAAGCCAGAAGCAGTTCCTTATCAACAGAAAATTAGGAGGATCAATCCAGCTTCTACCAACTGTAGAAAAGGAAATTAAGAAAATGCTAGATGCCCAGATCATTCTCCCTCTTAGATTTTCTAATTGGGTTGCAAATTTTGTTCCTATTAGAGAGAAGAATGGAGAAATCAGACTCTGTGTGGACTTTAGAAATTTGAACAAAGCATCATTAAAGGATAGCTATCATTTTCCCAAAATGGATCAGTTACTTCAAAAGGTTTCAGGAGCACAAAGACTTTCTATGCTTGATGGTTTTTCAGGCTATAATCAAGTAAATGTTGATTCAACAGACAGAGAGAAGACAACCTTTACTACACCCTGGGGTACATTCATGTATGCTAGAATGCCATTTGGCTTATCCAATGCTGGAGCAACATTTCAGAGAGCTATGGACATAGATTTTGAGGGTCAAGTAAATAAATTTGTGGTCATTTATCTTGATGACATAACTATTTTTTCTAAATCTGATCAAAAACATCTAAAGCACTTGATGAAGGTTTTTGATGGGTGTAGAAAATTCAGAATATCATTGAATCCTAAAAAGTCCATGTTTGCTATCAAAGAAGGAAAATTGTTGGGCCATATAATTTCAAAAGGAGTAGTGATTGATCCCAAGTGTGTTTCTGCCATTGAAACATTGGCCTTACCTAGAAACAAGAAGGAGATTCAAGATTTTCTAGGTAAGATTATTTTTTTAAGGAGATTCATCCCAAATTGTGCTGAGATTGTAAAAGATATAACTAACATGCTTTGAAAAGATCATGAAGTTAAATGGACTGTCTCTTCTAGGCATGCCTTTGATTATATAAAGAAAGATATCTCTAAAGTTCCCACCTTGGCCAGCCCTGATTACATTGAACCATTCAGTATCTTTTCCTTTTCCTTAGAAACAACCCTTGTTGTTGTTCTACTACAAAAGAATGAAGATTCCCATGACCAACCCATAGCCTTTTTAAGTAAGGTTATGAGAGATGCCAAGATTAAGTATGACAAAATTGAGAAGCAAGCCTATGCCCATATTCAAGCCCTGAAATCATTCAAGATGTATGTCCTACGTTCTCGTATTACTGCTTATGTTCTTAACAATGCTGTGAAAATTGTTTTAACTCAACCAGACACTGATGGAAAGAGAGGTAGATGGATCACTCACATACTGGAGTTTGATCTAACTATCAAAACTACAAAGCTAGTAAAAGGCCAAGGATTAGCTAAGCTTCTAGTTGAATCTAACTGTAAAGTGCTCGGAATCAATTTTGTTTTAGAGATACAAGGGAAGAATCCACAAGAACCTTATGTCCCTGCAGAAGGGGAGAATCCACAAGAACCTTCCCTTCATCCTGAATGGAAGAATCCACAAGAACCTTATCAAAATTTAGATAAGAAGAATACACAATAACCTTATGTCCTTGCAAAAGGGGAGAATCCACAAGAACCTTCCCTTCATCCTGAAGAAAAGAATCCACAAGAACCTTTACCTTTAGATCAGATCCACCCTTTATACATTGATGACAAATTTTTGTTGTCAAATTGGTACCAAGAAATTGTAAATTTCTTGATCCATTTTGAATTTCCAGCATCATTCTCCAAAGGCCAGTGTAAAACTCTCAAACTAAAAGCAGTCAAGTACTGTATCATAAATGAAAATTTATACTGGAAAGACCCACTAAATATTTTGTTGTTATGTTTAACAGAATCATAAACTGAAGGAATCATTGAACAGTTTCATACAGGATTTCATGGAGGACATTATGCTTGGAGAGCAACAACATATAAGATATTAAGGGGAGGATTTTATTGGCCAACATTGTTCTTACAAGTAGGAGCAAAAGTCAGAGGTTGTGTTCCTTTTCAAATGTTTGCTGGTAAGCAAAAATTGGTAGCTCTTCCATTGGTTCCATCAATAGTCTCAGAACCTTTTCTCCAATGGGGATTAGATTTTGTTGGAGATATTCATCCCACTTCAAGTAATCAACATAGATGGATCCTCACTGCAACAGAATACTTCACTAAATGGGTGGAAGCAATTCCAATGAGAAATGCTATTGATCGAGTAGTAATCAAATTTATTGAAGAGAACATCTTATCTAGATTTGGTTGCCCAACTCAAGTTGTCATTGATAATGCAGCAGCCTTTTCTAGTGTTAAAATAATTTAGCTTTGCCAGAAATATCAGATTTTGTTACATCATTCAACTCCATATTACCCACAAGGTAATGGCCTTGCAGAATCCAAAAATAAAATTCTGGTAAAGGTAATCAAAAAGACTCTAGTAGATCATAAAAAGAGTTAGGACTCTCATTTAGTTTATGCAGTATGGGCAAAAAAAGTTACTCCAAAGAGATCTACTGGAAAATCTCTTTTCCAGTTAGTTTATAGGAAAGATGCAATCTTCCCTACCAATTTGGCCTTCCCTATTTTAAAATTCTTGCAGGATTAAACAGATGAACCTGATGATTTTTCAAGGAGAATAAATCAAATTTGAACTAAATGAAAACAGAGATGAAGTTCAATACAAATTGAAAAAGGTATCAGAATAAGATGAAGAGCCTATTTGACAGAAGATCCAGGGAAAGGGACGTCAAGGAAGGTGATCTAGTTCTAAGATGGGATTCCAGGAGAGAAGAAAAGGGAAAACATGGAAAGTTTGACAACTTGTGGTTTTGGACCTTTAGCTATTGCTGAAGTGAAGGGAAACAACAATTTTGTGCTACAAAATATTGAGGGGATATATTCCACTTATCCTATAAATGGAAGGTTTCTCAAACATTACATTCAGTACTGAGAAGTTGAAGTTGATTTCATTACTACCATTGTAAAACCTCTGGTTTCTTTTACTTTTCAAGTTGTCAGTTTGATTTTTTACAGAAAAAGACTCCATAGCCCGAGGAGAAGGCACATGGAACTGCAGGTTCTCTACATTCTACAGGAGAAAGCAGTCCCCAGATGGAGCCAATGTTGTAGCATTTTTGGTTTTGGTAAGTTAGCATAAATTAGTCCAAAAAATGAAAATATTTTTCAGAAAAATGTTAAGCTAGGATATAGACAAAAGGAATATTGAATAAAAATGTTAAGAAATGTTTTGATAAATATGTCCATATCAAAGAAAATGTTAGAATAGATGCCCTAAAAAATGAAGGAAAAAATTAAAACGTTAGGTTAGAGAAAAGAAAAAAGCAAAAAACAGATCATGAAAGTGTGCAAGTCTAAGTGCCACTACGTTTTACTTTATTGTGAAAAATAATGGTTGTGTGCAACTTGTCATAAATGCCACAACCCATGATAGTCAAATAGTTTAATCTTGACTAGTTCATGCTTTAAATTTCATGTTTATAGTTAGAGAATAAAGATATAGCCAAACTATTTAATCTTAGCAGATCAGTAGTTAGGTAGAGAATAATAAGGAGCTCATCAGTTTAATCTGAGCCCTTGGATGTTATAAGTTTAGAATTAGATAATTTTCTTTTCAAAATAAAAAGGAAAGAAAAGGGTCTACTAGCTTAAATGCACCCAATAAAGTGAAGAAAAAAATGTTAGGGTAAGTAAAGGATAGGTAGAAGAAAGGTTGCAGAAATACAAGGTTGTTAAAGCATAAGCTCATTTATCATGTTTGATCCAATGTTTCAGTGTGCAGAAGAAATTATGAAATTGAAAAGATGTTCAGTAGTTGATTTGATTAACTTACCCTTATTTCATTTCATCCCCCACTACATACTTACTAATTTCCCACTATTCCATCATTTCTTATGAAAATACCATTTCCCCTTCATTTTCACCTTTGCCCCTTGGTTTCACACATTTTCCTAGCAAATTACCCTCCAAAGGTCATTCCCCTACCCAAAAGCCCCGTTTTCCTAGTGTGAAACCCTTTCCCCTTGAAAAAATCACTTTCCCCTTATTAATTTCCCTATTTTTACTAAAAAAACCCATAAAAACCCCTTATCCTAAGTTTTATTCCCCCCTCCACTTTATTTAATTAAACTCCACCATTCATGTTTTTCCTGACAAAATGCCTAAAAACCCATAAAACCTTTTATCCTAAGTTTTGTGTGCCCCCCGCGTTACTTAACAAATCTCCGCGATATTCAATTTTCCGCCGATATATAAAATCTTTTAACCCACCCGCTTGGTGTGGTTAACAAACCGAGCTACTTTTTAACCCTTGTCCCATTTTATTAAACCCGTCCGTTATATTTTTAACCCACTTTATTCATTATTTAATTAAAATTAAGTGTAATTAATCCTCCCAGGCCTTGCTAATCTCCATTGATTCATCTACGTGCAACTCCACTGTGTGATAGCCCTCCGATCATCCGCTTCAAAATCCAATGACCCACAGCCATATCGTGCATTATCGATCTCTGACCTTTACTGGCCCAAGAGCACGTGAGATTCGTGGTTTTGCTCAGGCCCCTTGCGATTACGTGGCAGCTTAACTCGTGTGCTATCCAAAAAATACTGCCCTTCACTCAAAATCAGTGTGATGGCCTCCAAAACCACCTCCCCGCATAGGCTGAAACTATCCACTGTTCAATTATTAAATTTTGCACTAAATTTTAAATTTTACCCGTTAAAACGTCGAAGACCCTCATTTTCGCTCTTTTCGCCCATTTACACAATGAAACCTACCTAACCCTTCTTGTGCCACCCTGAACATATGCAACTCAATTCGACCACCGATTACCTTCTAAAAACTGTCAGGACTCCGTCCACAGAGCTCTCAGCTCAAATAAAGCCATTTATCTCCTTCCCACAAACCTGTGTTTTCATTAACTACTAGTTTATTTTTTCAGGTGATCATATAAGAACTGGACAAACAGTTTTTATAATAGTTAAAAACATGTTTGTTCCAAATACTCAGGAAATGTATTCAAATGGTTTTCCTTTACAGAAGATTCCATACGTCAGCACACCAGAAGAAATCATTTACACAGAGGCAGTAAATGATAAAACAGAGATGAAATCATTTTCACCAACAAATAGTGAAAGATTCATACTAGCAACTTTCCAAGACATATTTTACTGCTTGTTACTTATGTCTTATTGTAAAAGGTAAAAGTAAAAATATAATAAAGCAATAAGGTGGAAGAATTCACAATAATTGTCAAAACAGAGCATTCATGGTAAAAGACTAAACAAAGGAGGAAGATAAAGTGTATCAGATCAATGTGAAAATCAAACAGCATTCAACTTTTGGAGGAACAGTCATCCAGCTTCAACAATTTTCATTTTTTCTTAGCAATAGTCACCAACAACTCAGCATCAAAATAGTGCCATATCAACTAGCAGCCATTATTTTGATTTTATAATAATCTATTTTTGTAAAATTAGTTTAGGATATTTTCTTCATTCTACTATTGTATAAATAACTCTCTTCATGATTTATTATGGGTTTCACCCTTGATGAAGCATTTCTAAACATTTGATGTACTTGACTTTTCTGGAACCTTAATACAAAACGGATTCTGAATTCTGTTTTACACAGTTTGTGTTTGCTGTAAGTTTTTCTAGTATTACTCATTATGTTTTTCTTCATATTCTTATGTCTTACAGAGATAACTAGATAGGAATAATTGAGTCTCAATCTATTCCTATAAGCTTCTGAAGTGATAATCTATAAAGAGAATGAATTAATGGATTGTATGTTTAATTAATTCCCTCTGAATGAATAAATCATCAGCATATTTTGTGAGCTTAAGCATATTCTGTTAAACCTTCTGAACATTGTTCAGAGGTTTTCATACTTATGATTATTTAATTTTCAATTTGAAAACTGTGATAATCATATTATTTTTTGTTTCTGCTCACCACCATACAAGTTATTTCACCGTGTGACATTTTATAGCACTCCTTTGCTTTGGTATTAATATTATTCAAAAGGTTAGGGATTACAGTGTTACATTTGTTTCATTCATTGATCCTCCAAATTAAAACAAAACCCCCAAAACAATTATCTTAGATACTCTGGCATGATAGTTGACCATTATCATCTCAGAAGTACAACAGATACAACATGTCCCAAGTAGTGTACCTCAGTCTGACAGAAGCTACATTTTTTGAGCTTAGCATACGATTGATGTTGTCTCAACAAACTCAATTATACTACTAAGTGATCGGCATCCTCTTCCTCATTTTTAGAATATACCAGTATATCATCAATGAACACAATAACAATTGTATCCAAATATGGATGCAACAAACTATTCATCAAACATGTGAATGTAGTTGGAGCATTAGTTAATCCAAATGGAACAATAACAAACTCATAATGCCCATACTTGGTCATGAACGCAATCTTGTAAATGTCCTCCTCTTTGATGTGTACCTGATGGTATCCAAAACTCAAGGAAATCTTCGAGAACATTGTTGCTCTCTTCAGCTAATCAAATAAGTCATCAATCATCGGCAAAGGGTATCTTTTCTTGATAGTCACTTTGTTCAAATTCCTATAATTAATGCATAATCTAAGGGTGCCATATTTCTTCATCACAAACAAGGCCAGTGCGCCCCAAGGTGATACACTTGGCCTAGTGTATCCCTTGTCCAACATTTCCTTCGACTGCAATTTCAACTCAACCAACTTAGGTGTGCTCATCCTATAAGGTTCCTTCGATGTTGTAGCTTATCCTGGCACTAACTCAATAGAAAATTCTACTTCCCTATGAGGTAGAAACTCTGTAATGTCCTCAGGGAATACATCCTTAAATTGTTGCAACACTGGGTACATGTTCAACACATTTGCATCATCAGCCTCCTTACCCTTGTCACTAGAAATGTGCACTGAAAATAGCTTGCACCCTTTCCTTCGGCTATGCTTTGCTTGCATATCTGTCACCATCCTAACTGATGTGGCCTTCTTCTTACCTTGCAAGACTCTTAGTTCCCTGTTGTCATCAACACACTCAATAGATTTGTCATAGCAGTCAACCTTGGTTCTATGTAGATAAAACCAATCCATGCCCAATAACATATTGTATGAACCCAACAATAATACATTCAAATTTGTTGTTGTAGGCATACCATTCAAATCAAATGTGCAAGCTCTTATCCAATGATGAACTCGCTTCTTCGTACATGTAGCCAACTACACTAACCAAGACTCTACATGCAACTCCTTATTCAACCCACACTTATCCACCAAGTTAGAACTAACATAGCTATAATTAGATCCAGGGTTAATTAAAATAGAAATAAGTTGATCACAAAGCTTACCGTCCATCTCAATGATAGATGCCTGGTGTTCTGCTTGCTCGTTGTCCACTGTTGCATAGATATGTGGAATACTTTGACAAACATATCCAACAGTTTGTGCCTCCTATGTGTTGTATATCTTAGGCCTTGCACCCTGATGCTATGGAAAATCCCTCCTAATGATCTGATTAAGAATATTAGTTTGTTGTGCTCATATTCTCCTTAGACTAGTGTTGAGGGCCTGGAGATCGGGCCAACAACAAGGGGGATACCCACCCAGTTGGGAACCTGGTTGGCGGCTCCTTGCCCGTTTGGTGTAGCGGGTCCGACTGGGGATAATGGGACCAGCTTCCCAATCTAAAGGGTGTGTGTGTGTGTGTAGAGTTTGATTATGTTGATTCTGGAAGTACTTTAGAGCTAACTCAAATCTAACTTATAAAATGAATCTATGTTATTATAATCTAATGAGAACAACATATCTAATCTACGCTAACCCGGGATATAACTCTTCTATCATGCGATCTAAAAAGATTTCGAACAATAACTGGTAATAAAGATCATTCAGCTATCATAAGAATATAAATCAATTAAGATAAACCATTCTGCATAAGAAGTTAGGCAAAACAGTTGTGAACAGCATATCGCATAATAAGTTATTCATATGTCAAGCATAAATAAATGACTCCACCGTACAGAAGTGCCAAATGGTAACCCAAACATCCATACATTAACATATAAACAACTAAAACTGCATATCACTTCAAGAATATAAGCAGAAATCCATCAAGAGATAAAAGTACCATTTATGACTGATTTTCACTCACAAACTTCAAGTAATAACGATTCATCTCTACTTACTTCTAACATCTACCAAGAGTACAGAAGTGCAACATCAGTAGCAGACATTAAAATGCAAACATAAATAAATCTCGATCCTTCCATTCATCAAAACCTCCTCTGAGGGTGCAGAAGTGCATGTTCCGAGGACAAGTTTTTGACAAATTTCTGGACCCTTCTCCAATGCAATGAGAAGGGTTAAAATACTACTTCCTAATTCTAATAATAGTATCATTACAAAATTTTAGGATACGGTTTTCAAATGACCGTCCTTTTTCTAATCTAGTTAAAAGAAAAAACAACATTCTAAATGAAATCACTTGTGAACTTGGTCTTTGAAATTGCAAGTGTCCAGCATAGGCTTGAGAAGAGTCGGCTGGCTGATTTCTGCGCTGATCTGGGCTGCGAAAACGGCATCTATGAGAGCTGGCGCTACCTTCTCGGCTGCGTTTGTAATGCACTTCACCGTCATCCATTGGCTGTGCGGTTTAACCAAGTACATCCAGTAACCTTCCCAATTCAACCTAGCCAATGCTTGGATTGCTTTCCCTTTTGCTTGCGCTTTCTGCCTCCATTCTGTCTCCAGTTGCAACTTGTTTGGTAGGTACCCCGGGGTGGTCTCTGTAATTAAATTGGCCCTGTGTAAATTCTCATTTACACAGTCGATAAGAATGCTCGCCTGTGTCGCCGCTGTCTCTGCTGCTTGTTCCGCCTGCGTGATTTGTTTGTCCCATTTATTAAAGAGCAGCTCCTTATGATTTTCATTAATCCTGGGTGCCCCTGCTCTTTTCCCTTCCTCATCATCTTGCCAAGCCAGATATTCTGTCACCTTCTTGTCGTTCTGATCATAGTCGCTCCGCAATTCCATCACCTGACTGGTGATTTTGTCGCTCAGCTCACAAAAGTGCCTCCACTGTGATATTTTACGTCCCAACTCTTCCTGTTGCTGCAGTAGTTGCTCGTTCAAGCCGATGGACTCTGAAATAAACTCTGCCAGCTTAGGCTCATCTTTATGCATTTCTTGCACCGTCTGTAGTTGTTTTTCTTTTTCTTCAAGACTTCTTTGATAGCCTATCTGCATCTGCTGAAAGTCTTCCTGTAGCTTTTTGAGTTGTCTGGAAGCTTCAGTGTTCGCATTGGCTTGTTGCAACTGTTGTTGTAGCAGTTGTATATGATTTTCTTGTTCCTTTAAAAGTTGTTGAACTTCAGAGGCCTTGTCAATAGTTGCAGAAGCATATGCTCCTGCAATCTGAGACAGCTTCGTAAAATTTTTAGTTGGATTAATATTGGGGTCTTTCCATAAGACGTCCAAATGTTCAGCACCTTGAGACAGTGTATTCTCAAGCTTTCTCTTCTTTCTCTGTCTCCTTACGACTGCTTTGTGTTGGGGACTGTAGAATACATCCAGTGGGGGGATTTCTTCTACGTTAAGTAGAAGTTCTGAGGTTGGAGCGATAGGAAGGCGTTCAGCTTCTGTGGCGCTACTGACCATGGTCGAAATGACTTCTTGCACCACCTGTGTATTGCTCACAGGTGTCTTCGGGACTTGCCCTTCAAGATTAATTAATTCATTGAAGGTTTCCCACTCTTTATCTAGCTCTGTTGTGACAAGAGGTGCTTCGATGACAGGAGGGGGGACATCTCTTGGTGGTGAGGTGATAACTTGCTGCTGAGACATTGCACTCGACTGAGCTGTGTCTTTGGTCGTTTCTTTGTTTTTTCCTTGCTCGTGACCAGACTCTTCAGGATGCTCAGATACTTCTTGTGCGGCGTTCGACTTAGACCTGGAAGTGTTGGAGTTTTCACTGAGGCTGATGCTTGGAGTCGGTTCTCTAGTAGGTATTCGTAGCCTCTCTAGTGGAATGCTAGCCAGCCTTCTTTCTCTATATAACGTGAATTTCTGGAGGTCACCTGAAGACAACCTCGATTGAGCTTCCTGCAAAATTTCTTTGAGCGAGCTCTTACTCTGAAAGAGATCATCAAACAGATCTTTCTTTCCAGAGAACACTCTTACCTTGACGTTCGTTGTGAATTCTTGGGCCACATCATTTGGGTCGAATGGCCTCACTGGGAACTTAAATAATTGAAGACACGTCACATTCTCCACCTCGCCAAAAGTGTGTCCTACATCGAACAAAGAGAAGGCCCCACAAGTGACGGGAAATTGAGGCCAAATGGCCTTCTTCTTTTCCTTTAGGTCCTTGGTCAAGCCGCCTTCAGAACAGGTTTGATAAGCGATTTCCCAGGCCAAACGTTTATCAGGGATATATAGGGGTAGGACATGTGGAGGTACAGTGCTTCCAAAAAACTCTAATGTAAGTAAACCATTCTTCCCCAAACCATCTTGCGACGGGGAGGATGTCAATTTGGGCCTCGGGGGAGCACCTTGGGGGGTCCTTATCGTATATTATTCTATATAGGGGCAAAATAACCCCATGGCAAATCTGGTAAAAATGAGGGGCAAACTGGGAATCCCATAAGATCTTATGATAAACATGGATGGGCAATGGGTCTTGGGTAGTCCATTTCCAACCCATAGTAGGAAAATTAGATACAAGACAAACAGAATCCATAATATAGGGAGACAGATAAAAAGGAGGGTAGACTCTTTGAGAGAAGGATCTTTTAGACCGGTAATTGAGAACAGCCGTGTATAGAGTATCTGAAAGGATTTTGGCCCAATCTAGGACGTCGGAGTTAGTGGCAGCATCAATTAATGGCAGCCACTCAGATGAAAACTTGTTGATATCTGGCATCCCAAATAACCTACAGAGCATAGCCGCAGCAAAACAATATGGAGAGGTGAGGGAACCAGTGTTGTACATACCGTTTTTATCCTTTTTTAGCGGCTCGTCTCTTCTAGACCATTCTTTAGTGGTGTCTGATAGATCTGGATTCTCCGCCGCGAACTTCTTAACGAATTGTGCATTATAGGTCGCTTGCGGTTCAGGAAGATGATACATAAGCTTCAAATCTTGCGCAGCAAACGATCCTACAAGCCCATGTCCATGAACTTTGAATTGTCTGCCCTTCAATTCTGCATCATCCAATATCCATTTGATCATATCTGTGTATGGTAGAATTTTGGGTCTTGCCGCTATTCTGTGGAGGAATGAACATGCTAGGTCCTCCAAGGTCACCTCAGAAGAGCGTGGTGCGCCCGCGACAGCAGTCACCTTCATTATTCTAGGCTTTTCTTCCTCTAGCAGCCTGTACATACCGTCCCATGTTGATATCCCTGCGTCTTTGTTGCAGGTTGTGTCTGTGTACAGGGGTGCCATCTCCTTGGTCTTCTCTCTTGCTTCGGAGCTTTGAGCTTTGTTCTTCTTTCCCATTTCGCTTTGCGTTTCTGTCTGAGTCGTCTTCGCGTTTTGTTCCTGCAGATTACGAGTGAAATGGAAATGACTGATCCAGAAAGGTGATGGGAGAGTTTTAAATGCAAGAGATAAATCAAATATGCCACCTTACGTGAAGCAAATCTCTACCAAGGCACGCGTCTTTAATCCATTTAATAACTGACAACTAATTCATTTACTATCATTAAAAGCGCATGATTTCGGGTCAGATTATAGTAAGTGGCTTTTTCTTTGAATGGCGCGCCCGAAGGATTCGTACCGAAGTGATTTATGATTTGCTGACGTAACCTCGCATGTCGCGCGATCGCTAATCACATCATCGCAAATCGCATGGATGTGGCATCGCAGCGATCGCAATATCGCAGATCGCAGGAATTTGATGTTCACAAAATCTTGCCTGGCTCATTTCTGCGATATGCGATCTAGCGATCGGCGTTATCGCAGATCGGCGAATCTTTAAGTTTTCTTCATGAGCGTTACTAATTTGCGATGCGATGTCATTATTAACACGAGGATGGTGCGCATAAAAAGGGAAATGAAGGTGTTTCCTATCTTTTGCAATGCGACTTTAAGGTTTTCTCTTTTATCATAGACTTAGGCTTTAAAATATCTAAGAGGCTTTTTCCAAGCGTATGATTGTGACTTCAAAAAGAAACTCTTGCTTTTCCTAAAAATTAACTAAGGGTCCCCATTCATTCAGTATCATGGCTGATACTTAATTGAATAAGGGGGGGTGTTGCTGGCCACAACAACTAGAAAAAAAATGCTTTTCATGTGCTTAAGGATTCATGAGTTTTGCAAGTGTAAAATAATTTCTTTTATGTTAATTTTAAGATAAATTTTAACATAAATAAGAGACTGAACAGCAGCATAAAAATGTATAGAACATCACCAAAAACACATCATAATAGGAACATGATGAAGGATTTCACCCCTCCTGGGCTACGTCTCTTTGGTCCAGCTTCCAATGGATTATGCTCAAATGTGTAAAAATATGTGCTTACAGTGCTCAAATGCTTCTGAAACCTGCTCCAATGAGTCCAGAATGTCCATAATGGCTACGTAGCCTCTTTTTTCATCCAATTTGGTTGAAAACTAGAGAAGTTATGACCTCTCCTAGTTTTCCCACTATTCGCTCTACATTTTCCCCAAAATTTAGCATCATCCTACAATTTTGCCCGCCAAGCGCTCTAACTAGGCGACATTTTCACCATTTTCACTAAAAAACGGGTGAAATTGTTAGATCATTAAAGCTTCCTCTAACTCTTAAGTTCTTAAAATTGTGGCCACATGCCCGGGGTTAAGGCCAACAACTCGCCCCCACCGATCGGGGCCCCCACTCCACGTCCTGCATTCTCGTTCACATGGGCGATTAATGTTTTGGTTATCAACGATGGTTAATGTCTAGGGTTGTGGTTAGCCCCTAATCATGGTCTGTGGACCGGGGTCGGGGGTTAGCCACGGTCCCAATCCTCCATGCGTAAACCATATCAACGTTAAACACATCCGCCTCCCCACTATGGTTAAGAACCAATAGTTAGGCGGAGTGGTAAGGTTATGCATTATGTGTTGAGAGGTGTCGGTTTCAATCCTTGTGGCCTTTGGCTTGATCGTTAAACCAACATTTAGTGGCCTCCAGGGCTGCCACATGGTCGCCTCCAGTTGGGCCATGTGTCAACCCATGGTTGGCCACTTTACCAACCAATAAAAAAGCCCCATTTCCAACCAATACCAAAGTGCCACTTGGCATGATTTGATTCGCTGAGGAAATATTGACCAATTAACAGCTGCATAACCTTCCCATTCAATGTCACGTCAGTAGTACAGACTGCTGACTCGGCTGTCTATTTTTTTTTAAATTTACATGTTTGAAAAAGTGAATAGAACGTGTTACTGGGAGAATATAGTGTCTGTTTTGTGCGAAATAAGTTGCACCAGATTTAGGATGTCGAGCACTACACAGTTGTTCAAGTTCCACACCATTCTGGAGACTTTGATTTTTTAGCATAATTTTGAACACCTGGTCATTCCTCCCCACTGGAAGCCTTTTGGACCCCAAAATATCACTTTCAGTTTCCCATCAGGTGAGGGTATAGTTCCCTCACCTTTCCAATCTCTATACATTTGGATTTTGAAGGATTTTTTCCCTTGAGCCCCACTCAAAGATAATCGAAACTTCCCCTTTTCGATGTCCTTGTTCTTCTGTCAACTATAGTGTCTTGTTGAAGCCCATCAAGAAATTCTGGAGAAAAGTCTTCAACAGATGGATTTTGAACATTCTCTCCTTGATCTTCAAACAAGGGAGGCTCATACAACCTTAAATTCACAACATTAACAATAGCATAAATTTGCATATATATGAAGGCAAATCCAACCTGAAGGCATGTTTACCAATATTTTCCAAAATTCTGAATGGACCATATCTAATTGGTTTTATATTTTCACCTTCTCCTTGGAGTCTCTCTTTGCTAATGTGAAGCCAAACATCATCACCGACTTACCGACTTAGAACTTGTGATATACACGATGCTTGTCGTGCCTTGCTTTGTATTTTCCTTGGCACTTTTCAAGTTGTTCTCGAACTTTTTGGTGTACCAATTGGATTTGTTCAATGAAATTTCTTGCTTTGTCTATGTCACTGTGACCATCAACAGCAACATCTTTGCCAAAACTGAAATCCAAAGGAGATTTAGGCAAGTATCCCAAACATGCCTCAAATGGCGATGTTTGAGTTGAAGAATTCTTGGCCCTATTGTAATCATATTTAATATAGTGCAAATGTCCATCCCACAACTTAGAATTCTTGCTGCAATAACCACAAAGAAGATGTATCATTGTTTTGTTCACCACCTCTGTTTGACCATCTGTTTGCGGATGAAAAGTTGTACTCTTTTTCAGTTTGGTGTCCATGAATCCCCACAAGCTTGACCAAAAATTCCCAACAAAGCGAGAATCTCAATCACTAACAATGGATGTGGGCAATCCAAAATGCACCCATACATTCTGAAAGAATAGCTGAGCAATCTGTTCACCTGTAACTTACTTTTTATATCGCATCAAAATATAGATTTTGCTGATCCTATTCATAACTACATATAAATAATCATGACCTCTTTTTGATAATGGAAGACCTCCTACAAAATCCATAGAAACACTCTCCCACGGTCGTGAACAAACCGGAAGTGGTGTGTACAACCCTAACTTCCTATTGCTAGGCTTACTAATTGCACATAATGAACATCCTTTAATAAAACCTGACACACTTTCAAGCATACGAGGCCAATAACAATACCTCTGTAGATGTACCACCATATTACTTACACCGAAATGACCAGCAATAAGAGAAGTATGTGCCTCTGCTCTCTTATGATGTTAACTCTTTCTCCTTGTGGAATACAAAGCTTGCCAAGATGGTACAACAAGTTATCACGCAAATAATAATCCAATTCCTCTACTTTTTTACCTTGACTCAAGCTTTCATAAACATCTTGAAAGCCATTTTCTAATGCATATTGCTCAATATAACATTCATGCAAAGCAGAATTATGCTTGAGTAAAGTAGTTGCACTAACAATAGGCCTAGAAATCATATCATAAACTTTATTATAGATACCTTTCTGATATCTAATTGCCAAGTGGAATTGTTGAAGAAAACCCATCCATCGAAAGTGCCTTGATTGCTACAACATTGATTGAGATTTCAAGTATTGCAATGGTTGATGATCAGTGTGAATGATTGTTTCATTACCCATCAAGTAGTGTTTCCACTTTTTCACACCTTGCACCAATGCATACAATCCCTTGACATATGTAGGATAGTTAATCACTGCACCATTAAAATTTTTTGAATGAAAACATATAGGCTTACCATGTTGCCTGAGGACTGCACCCATGGCGTAGTCACTACAATCAATCTGAATCTCAAGTCGGGAAGTGCAAGTACTAGAGCTGAAATGTTATTTTCCTTCAATGCATCAAACGCCTTTTGATGTTTTCCTCGCCACTAAAAAACTTTTTTCACACTTGTCAATGCATGCAAAGGAGCTGCTATACAAGAAAAATTAGCAATGAATTTCCTCCAATATTGTGTTGCTCCAAAAAAACTTCTTACCTCAGTAACTGTCTTAGGCCTTGGCCAATTCAAAATGACAACAACCTTGGAGGAATCTATTTTCAACTCACCTCCTCCAACAATATCACCTAAGTAAACTAAATAAGTTTTTCCAAACTCACACTTTGACATCTTAAGATACAATTGTTCTTTCTTCAAGACATCCAGTTCTTTTCTTACATGCATGACATGTTCATCACAAGATTTACTGAAAATTAAGATGTCATCTAAGTATACTATAACAAACTGTTGCACAGCATTTTGTCACTGTCCATGTACTCCCCGTTCCTTGATCTTGGAGGACCTCTACAGTGAACCCTACATGATTTCCCTTCGTGTAGAAACTCCCATTGTGTCCCTCTTCATGAGCAGAACAATTCCCTCTTGCACCATTTCCTTGAAATCTTTTATTTTTCCTAGTTTACAAGACCGGCGCTAATGGCCCTTGTCCTCCTCGCACCGATATGCATGGATTAACATTGTCCCTAGTGCCGACTAGAGTGACTGAGCTTTTTTCTAGTCGCGCCAGTCCTCTTATGGAAAGTTTTTTAAATAAGGAGCCAAAGCTTCCAGCTCTAGAAGCTTCATAACGAAAGTCTACTAAATGGTTTGGCCGGATGGGGTCAAGGATGTCAGTTTGGGCTCCTTTCCCCTATAATTATGGAACTACCTCAAGAGATAAGACCTTCTCCCATGAGAATAGGATCCATATCCCATCCATTCATGCTATATAAACCTCCCTTTTTCCCAAGCACAAGCTAGTATTAATGTTGGTGTGCTAGTGCTAATTTAGTTTGGAGTAAACAGCAAGCTATTCATAGTTGTATCTCTCTAGTTGTGTGAGAGAGAAGTGTGAATTTGGTTGAGTGTGAAGCCTAAAGGGAAGATCCTTAAAACCATCATTGTTGAGGCCATCATGAAATGCTAGTAGAAGTGTATGGGAACCTGGTTTTTTCGGAGGAGAACGGCAATGTCAAGACAATGATTGTAATATCTTCTTGATTCAATATATATGCAACTATCGATTGATTTCCTACATGATGTGTCATTTTACATGTTCATGGCTTAATGTTTCTTGACTTGTTAAGTAGGTTGAATTACAATTTGTCTATTACCATGGTTGTTGTTTGTTGTTGTTTATTTGTTTCGGGTGTTTGAAGAAAGAAACGAAAGTTGGATGGAGCGAGCAAGCAAGGACATCATCAAACGGGATAAGCATAGGGAAATCTTCCATAGAATGTATCAGTTGTGGCTAGACCCATTATCGGGCTAGAGGTATTATTTGTGTCCGCACTTATAATTTTACTTCACCACAAATTGGCAACCATACTGGGGACCCAATCCTTTTGTTTGTCTTGTTTGAGATTTCATGATTTTGTGTGAACTTTTTTAGTTCCACTTTTTCCCTTTGGTTTTGTTTCTATTCCTTTGCTTACTGGTCTGAGTTTGAAATTCATAGTAGTAGATTTGGTCCCACCTTTAAAAAAAAAAAATTCTTGGCTCCCTCACTCAGTGTGCTTAATTCGTTGACAGTCATGTTGATTAGTGCGATAGGTTAAGAAACAGTCACATCAACCTTCCTCTGGCGCTTGTTGTCATTTAGGCATTCACACCGATGCCTGTAAGTGAATATTAGGGTTTTTCCCTGTGGTGAAGTAAAAATATGAGTGCGGACACAAACAATTCCTCTAGCCCGATAATGGGTCTAGCCACAACTGATACATTCTATGGAAGATTTCCTTATGTTAGAACCAATTAAGAGATCCTACCTCTTAGTATGCTTATCCCGTTTGATGATGTCCTTGCTTGCTCACTCCAGCTATCTCTCGTTTCCTTCTTTAAACACCTGAAACAAGTAAACAACAGCAAACAACAACCATGATAATAGACAAATTGTAATTCAACCTACTTAACAAATCAAGAAACATTAAGCCATGAACATGTAAGATGACACATCATGTAGGAAATCAATCCATAGTTACATATATATTGAATCAAGAAGAGATTACAACCATTGTCTTGACATTTCCGTTCCCCTCTGATAAAACCAGGTTCCCACACACTTCTGCTAGCATTCCATGATGGCCTCAACAATAATATTTTAAGGTTCTTCCCTTTAGGCTTCACACTAAACCAAATTCACACTTCTCCCTCAAACAACTAGAGAGATACAACTATGAATAGCTTAATGTTTACTCCAAACTTAATTAGCACTAGCACACCCACATTAACACTTGAACACAAGCTTGTGCTTGGGAAAAATGGGGGTTTATATAGCATGAATGGATGGGATATGGATCCTCTTCTCATGGGAGAAGGTCTTATCTCTTGAGGTAGTTCCATCATTATAGGGGAAAGGAGCCCAAACTGACATCCTTGACCCCATCCGGCCAAACTATTTACTAGACTTTCATTATGAAGCTTCTAGAGCTGGAAGCTTCGGCTCTTTGTTTAGAAAACTTTCCATAAGAGGATCGGCGCGACTGAAACAAAGCTGAGTCATTATGCTGGGGGCATGAAAACTTATAGCAAGTATATTTTTTCCTTTCAATATTGTGTAAACATGAAACCGAATCCAAGCAGAGTTCTCCATGGTTCAAGCTTGTGTAAAAATGAACCCATGCCCAATTTACATCTTGTGATTGTCGTTTTTATCAGCTAATTTCTGCTATATGAGCCTTGGTTGTTTCATTCCATCGCCACCATCTCTTTGGCCAATCGTATGCTTTCACTTGGTTGTTTTTCCTTTCCCGAGGGAGCAATGAGTGGTTTTATTAGCCAGCCTCTTGACCATTACATGTTTTGAGAAATTCCACCATTGTAGAAACCCGTTTCTACCTTTTATACCACTTGTTCCTCCAGTACGAGTCACCTTTAAGCTCTTTTCTCGACTCTTAAAACTCAAATGAAAATATTGCCAAGTATTTTTCCCTTTTGACTCATAAAAGAGAATAAAATGGGGGGTTCACTTTCAAGCTCTTTTCTGACCCTTTAAAAACTAAAATATTGTTGATCTTTTGTCATTTCAAACTCATTAATGGATGTGAAACATCGTGTGCCCAGTATACGATTACCCATTTTTCGAGTTGGGATGCACTATTTACGAAAAAGGTACTCCTTGACTGAAATGGTCAAGCGATTCTCTCAAGTATTGTTTTCTACCTTTTCGGGCTCGAGAGACACAAATGTACAAAAAGGGACCATGTAGAGTTTTCTTTTCCATGTCTTTTTCAAACTCTCTAAACATGAAAAAGATATCGAGTTTCACCTTTGTCAGACTCGTTAAAATATTAAACGACATCGGATTCATCACCATGACGAATATGATCTTCTCCTTCCTAGGGCTCGTTAAACTTACAAAGTCGGATTCATCCGAAGGATGAACTTGCAATGCAAGCATATGTTATCCCCTTCAAGCTTACGATTAAAAATAATTGGGATACCTGTTAGGAATGGTGGGGGAAATTTTGGAAATCTAATCAGTTGTGTCAGAAGCTCACTCTTGAACATGACACTTTCTGCTTCATGTCGGGATGGGATATCCTCATTTTTATCGTTGGACTTCCTAGGTTGGTCCTTTCATTTTTGCCTTCCATTTGATCTCTGCCACATCATCATTAATACCGATCCTATGGATCCAAAAGCTACCAATCTTCCAATTGTTTCACTGATATGTTCCAAAGTTGTCCTTCTTCAGTTACACTTATTCCTGATTCTCTGTATCATCCAAAATAATTTTGCGTCCCTTTGTCTCGTGTCGATGATGTGGGATACATTATGGCCCTCCAACACGGTCGCATCCTGTCGACTTCAACTCATTATCCAAGAAGTTGACCGCGAGACTCCCTTCCAATACCTTAGAGATTGCATGCCCTAATGGCAAGTTATCTGCACTTGACGACAAGTTCACATCATTTACATTCGAGCGAGTGATTTCACGGGTGTTCCACATCAATTCCTCTATTCATATTTTGTGGATTATGCTGATAGTACCTTGAGGACCATTGTCATTATTTGTGGTTTCTGTCACGCTTGTTAACATTTTACATCATTGACTAGTAATCAAGCGACTTTCTAGCATGTTCGACGTCAACACATCTATTCACATGTTAGAATTTGTACTTTGATCGGGTCATGTTGGAGCGCAAGACCCTAGACTCAGATCACAAAAGTTTAGGCTATGAAGTGATATTGATATACATGTCTCTTTCAGATGGATGGCTGCGGCCATACCATGAGTTATCATATGTGATTCTTCTCATTATTGGATGCCTATGACCATACCTTGGTTTCATTATGATCCTCTTTAACGGATGGTTGTGCCCATGCCTAGATCCATTTACATGATCATTCTCTGGATGGTTGTGTCCATACCACGATTCATGTACCATTTGACAGAGTTTTTAATTATGTATATGTATATGTACTTTCTTGCAGGTTTTCTGATGACGGACTATGGTTCCCCACACTGATTCATAAAGCATTTCATCCCTCACTCTAGTTTAGCCTTCACACTTTAGGGGGCATCTGTTACATAGAATTTTGTCACTGTCCCTATATTCCTCGTTCCTTGATCCTCGAGGACCTATACAGTGAACCCTACATGCTTTCCCTTTAGTGAAGAAACTCCTATTGTGTTCCTCTTCATGAGCAGAAGAATTCCCTTTTGCACCATTTTCCCAAAATCTTCTATTTTTCCCAATTTACAAGACCGGCGCTAATGGCCCTTGTCCTCCTCGCTCCGATATGCAATGATTAACACTGTCCCCAGTGTCGATTGGCACGATTAAAACAAAGCTCAGTTGCTCGGTCGACGCTAGGGACAGTGTTAATCCCTGCATATCGGTGCGAGGAGGACAAGGGCCATTAGTGTCGGTCTTGTAAACTGGGAAAAACAGAATATTTTGGGAAAATGGTGCAAAGGGGAATTGTTCTGCTCATGAAGAGGGACACAATGGGAGTTTCTTCACTGAAGGGAAAGCATGTAGGGTTCACTGTAGATTTCCTCGAGGATCAAGGAATGGGGAGTACAGGGATAGTGACAAAATGTTGTGTAACAGATGCCCCCTAAAGCTTGAAGGCTGAACTAGAGTGAGGGATGAAATGCTTTATGAATTAGTGCATGGAACCATAGTGATGCATGAGCATACAGCTCAGCATTTTCATCATAGTCTAATTAACTTAGGGGGTCTTATGTTTTCAAGGAAGTTGGATTCCTATGTAAGTAATTATTAATGTTTTGAGTGATTAGAATAGGAATTAATTAGCTATTTGTAAATGCTCTCGAGTGTAGGAGAACATGAGTGATGATGATGGAATTGGAAACCAATTGGAACTCAGACTAGAAAGTGGGGTCATGATTCGAGGAACTAGAGAGGATTCTTAGGGATTAACTGGAGTTAAAAGTGGACTTTGAGGATATTCAGGATTTAGTTCAGCAAATTAAGGATTTGAACCAGAATTAGTTCAACGGGACCTTTTGTATAAATGTAAGCCTAAAAGGCTAAAGAGTGAGTAGTTAAGGAGTCAGTCAACCAGTTAGTTAGGCCTATGGGCAGGTTGGAAAAGAAGGCCACTGATATAGAATATCATGCCAAGGAAGAAATTCCTATGTAAAGGTTTGTTTGTTAATACAAATTACTCGATTCGGCGTTTGTATGATGTGTACTGTGTAATTGAATATTAGATTGTGTGTGAACTAGAGTAAATCTGTGTAACATAGGTTACAAGTATGCAGAACCAGAGAAGAGGTGCAGAGAAGTGTGTTACATGGTTACACACAGATAGTATTGAAGAGAACCTTCACAGTGAAGTATAACCATAAGGTTTCTTAAAAGCTAAAGGTTTACAAAGGAAGCGTATAGGTGCGAGCAGAGATAGAGGTTAAACAAGTGAAGGTTGTAAGGCGAAACCAAATGCACAAGTAGGAAGCGAATAGGCAATTACACGGTAAGAACTAAAAGAAAGTAAAGGCACAAAGAAATGAAGTAAACGTGCACAGGGGCTGTTGGATCATTCAGATCAATGGGCAAGATTGTGTGTGATATAAGGATAAGATCTTATCGCACAAATAAAGTAAGAAGTCGAGCGGCAAAGATTAAGCCATGTGTTAGCAGAAGGACGGAGCTGTTTTCGTAAGCGTGAATTTATTTCTCACGCACCCTCGAGGTTGTAAGCGGTATTCCAAAATTGGAGGCGATAAGGATTTATGCAACAGAATTAAACCCTCTTTGAATTCCAGCCATTAGGACCATCCATTGGGTGATTGATCAGACGCATATTGCTTCCGAAAATGCACGCTGGTTAATTTGGAATTCGGATGCAATGAGGTTTTATACAATGGGCTTAAAACCTCGTTGAGTTCCAATAATCGTGACCATTCAATGGTTGATTGATAGGATGGTAATTGCGCTCGAATGTGTGCATAGGTTAACACACCAGGCGGACCTGACGAGTTATTCAAAGAAGTTTAACTTCTTTGAGTTCCGTGGGTGAATGGGTTAAAATTGGAGATCGCACGATAAATGTTGATCTGAAGGAAGAAATCAACAGTGCAGATTTGAAGTGAAATGTTATGAAACCAGCTCACAAAAAGATAGAAAAGATAGTTGAACACCTTATAGTTCAGCCTTTTCAAGGGGGAAGCCTCCTTTACATTACACAAAAGAACAATTATTGGATGATACAAATGACAAGACCTCCTTTCTATATATAGGAGTCTAAGGGGTCATAATATAATCAGAGCCAACATAACAATAATAATGTAAGGGCACAATAATAAAAATAGTGGGCTTCTATAGGGCACAATAATAACAATATGGGGACTACATGGGTACAACAATATAATAAGGGGGTTGTACTAATAACAATAAGGGGTTACACTAGTAGTATAGGGGCCTAACATGCACCTCTCCTTCAAAAAGTTTTGTCCTCAACACTTGAGTAGTTCTTGATGCTTCTGTATAAAATTCTTGTCCTCCCATGTGGAATTTTCAGCGGGTAAGTTCTTCCACTTGATGAGATACTCTGAAATTGATCGATTTCCTAGCTATCGGGTTCTTTTTTCTATGACTACTCCAAGTTCCAATATGATTTTTCCTTCCTCTTCAAGTTCTGGAAATATTCTTTGAATTGGGATATTCTGCAACTTTTGAATGAGTGGCCACACTTCTTTTTCCTTCTTCCATTCATCCCTTGCTTCGTTTATCCAATCTGGTTGGATAATAGAAATAGCACAAAACAATGCTTCCACATCCTCATCCTTTCTTGACAGTGCATCTGCAACAAAAAAATTCTTCCCTTTTCTGTAGATGATGTCAAAGTCATAACCCAACATATTTGTGACCCATTTTTTATGTTCTTCTAAATATGATATTTTTTCTAAAACGTATTTAAGACTATCATGATCCATTTTTACCTTGAAGTGTCTTCCCATTGGGTAAGGTCACCATTTCTTAAGTGCATGTAGTATTGCCAACATTTCCTTCTCATAAATAGCTTGCTTGAGATGTAACCGTAAAAATACCCAATCACCTACATCAAAACTTTTTTCAATACAATGTTGATCTACCTATTGTTTCATTCAATTCTGCACCAAAGTGGCGTTATCCTTTAAAAGTTGGAGAACTTGTTGTTGATGCTTGATGTGATCTTTCACTGCTTGAACCTTTTTCTTATTGGTATTTCCTTCTATCTTGAGATTTTGAGGAGTGGTAATTTCTTCCAATGCTTTACAAGATATGGTCGGATTCATTTCTTGATGCTCAATGTGATCTTTCACTTCTTGAAAAAAAATTCTTCTCGATATGTCCTTCTATATTGATAGTTTGAGCAGTAGTAATTCCGGCCAATGCATTACAAGATATGGTTGGATTCATTTCTTCTTTCTCGATGTGATCTTTCACTTCTTGAAGATTTTTCTTCTTGATATGTCCTTCTATCTTGAGAGTTTAAGGAGTGGTAATTCCTTCCAATGCTTTACAAGATATGGTCGGATTCATTTCTTCTTTCTCTGGGGTTGGGTCTTGGTGTATATACTCTTCTTTTGATGTTTCTTGATTATTTTCTTCCTCCTCTTCATAATCTATGTAAAATAATTTCTTCTCAGCACACTTATGACCTTTAGTGCATTTGCTATCACAATTGTAACAAAGCCCACTATTGTTATTATTGTGCCCTTACATTATTATTGTTATGTTGGCTCTGATTATATTATGACCCCTTAGACTCCTATATATAGAAAGGAGGTCTTTTCATTTGTATCATCAAAGAATTGTTCATTTGTGTAATGTAAAGGAGGCTGCCCCCTCGAAGAGGTTGAATTCTAAGGCGTTCAACTATCTTTTATATCTTTTTGTGAGCTAGTTTCATAACATGAAAGGTTGAGCATCGATATATGTGCCAAGGTCGTGGAATGGCAGAAAGGTAAGGGTTAAGCACGGTTTATGTGTAATTTCTATTATATGGAATTATAATAGAAATAAAGCGGAGTATATTTATTATGGGTTAAGTCGAGGTTAACCAAAGTCTAAAATACCATGTTATGGTTAATATGTGTGGGCTATTAACTAAAGGTTATGAAGAGTTGTATAAAGTTCCACTTAGAGTTTACCAAAGGGTTAGACTTTAAAGAGTCAAATGAAGCGTTTCTGCATAGGTTTATTTAAGGAGCCTTAAACCTTGATCTAAGAGAATTTTTCCTAAGTAAGGAAACTTTGGGAATTCCTGGGACACACCTAGTGTGACATGCACTTTTATTGCATACTGTGGGTATATGCAGCTTTGGCTGCATCATTATGGTATATGCAGCTTAGGCTGGCATCACGTAGTCTATCGTTGGAAAACCTGCAAGCAAATACAAATAAATATACATAATTGAAAACTCTGTCAAATGATACATGAATCATGGTATGGATGTAGCCATCTAGAGAATGATCATGTAAATGGATCTAGGCATGGGCACAGCCATCCATTAAAGAGGATCATAATGAAACCAAGGTATGGTTGTAGCCATCCAATAATGAGAAGAATCACATATGATAACTCATGGGATGGTCGCAGCCATCCATCTGAAAGAGACATGTATATCAATATCACTTCGCAACCCAGACTTTTGTGATCTAAGTCCAGGGTCTTGTTCTCCAACAAGACCAGATCAAAGTACAAATTCTAACATGTGAATAGATGTGTTGACGTCAAACATGCTAGAAAGTCGCTTGATTACCAATCAATGATGTAAATTGTTAACAAGCGCGAGACAAACCACCAATAATGACAATGGTTCTCAAGGTACTATCAGCACAATCCATGGAATGTGAATAGAGGAACTGAAGTTGAACACTTGTGAAATCACTCGATCGAAAGTCAGTGATGTGAAATTGTTGTCGATTGTGAAGAAATTGTCATTAGGGCATGCAAGCTCTAAGGCACTGGAAGGGAGTCTCTCGTTCAACTTCCCGGAAAATGAGTTGAAGTTGACATGAAGCGACCGTGTCGAAGGAGGGCCATAATGTATCCCACATCATCGAAATGAGACAAAAGTACACAAAATGATTTTGGATGATACAGAGAATCAGGGGTAAGTGTAACTGTAGAAGGACAACTCTTGAACATGTCAGCGACACAACTAGAAGTTTGGAAGCTTTTGGATCCATAGGATCGGTGGTCATAATGATGTGACAGAGACCAAATGGAAGTCAAAAATGAACGCTCCAACCCAGGAAGGTCAATAATAAAAAGGAGGATATCCCATCCCGACACGAAGCAGAAAGTTTCATGTTCAAGATTGAGTTATCGACACAACTAATTAGATTTCCAAATTTTCCCCCACCATTCCTGGCAGGTACCCCAATTATTTTTAATTGCAAGCATGAAGGGGATAGCATATGCTTGCACTGTAATTTCATCCTTCGGACAATTCTAACCTAGTAAGTTTAACGAGCCCTAGGAAGGAGAAGCTTATGTTCCTCATGGTGATGAATATGATGTCGTTTAATATTTTAACGAGTCCGACAAAGGTGAAACTCGGTATCTTTTTCATGTTTAGATATTTTTAAAAAGACACAAAACAGAAAACTCCACATGGTCCCTTTTCATACATTTATGTCTCTCAAGCCTGAAAAAGTAGAAAACGATACTTGAGAGAACCGCTTGACAATTTCAGTCAAGGAGTACCTTTTTCGTAAATAGTGCATCCCAGCCTGAAAACAGGGTAAACGTATACTGGGCACACCTTTTTCATTTTTAAAGGGTCAGAAAAAAGCTTAAAAGAAAACCTCCCATTTTATTCTCTTTTATGAGTCAAAAGGGAAAAATACTCGGAAATCTTTTCATTTGAGTTTTACGAGTAGAGAAAAGAGCTTAAAGGTGACTCGTCCTGGAGGAACGAGTGGTATAAAATGTAGCAACTGGTTCCAGCAATGGTGGAACTACTCAAAACATGTAATGGTCAAGAGGTTGGCTAATAAAACCACTCATCGTTGCGGTCCCTCGGGAAAGGAAAAACAACCAAGTGAAAGCATATGATTGGCCAAAGAGATGGTGGAGATGGAATGAAACAACCAAGGCTCATCTAGACAAAATTAGTTGATAAAAATGGTAATCACAAGATGTAAATTGGGCATGGGTTCATTTTTACACAAGCTTGAACCATGGAGAACTCTGCTTGGATTCGGTTTCATGTTTACACAAGCTTGAAATGAAAAACTATGCTTGTTATAAGTTTGCATGCCCCCAACATAATGACTCAATTGAGGTACATGCCCCCAAGCTTCATTTTAGTCAACTAGGTGGATGGAATGAAGGTTCACTTTTGAGGTCCAGGAAAGACTCGACTGGGATTTTACAAGATCTTAATCAAAGACTCGATTGGGAAATGGGAGGTGCTTCGTTTTATAATGAGGTTGACACAGTAAAAGAACTATCCTTCGAGACCCTTGTTTCATTTTTTAACGAGATTGACACAAGACAAAGAACTACGCTTACGCCCTTTGTTTCATTTTTTAACGAGGTTGACACAAGACCAGTAACTATCTGCATACCCTTTGTTTCATTTTTTAACAAGGTTGACACAAGACCAGCACCTATCCTCACACACTTTCTTTATGGCCCATAAGAGAACATGGATCCCAAGAGGTCTTCACTAGACGGAATAACCATGCTCTAGGAGGAATACATGTCATTTGGTACCAAAGACAGATAGGGTTCGAATGCCCCCAGTACATAATGTACTATACCATCTCAGTGATCATCAGCAGATGTGGAGATGGAACGGGTAGCCACATAATTGACCTATGGCGGAGAAGGTACTGCTATCAAACAAGAGCCGATATGGGACGATGGTTGCAAAGGAGGTGCCTGGTGACCAATGAATGACAATTGATCAATGGTCACTATTCTCCCTTCATGTGGAAAACAAACCACACGAAAAAGAGAAGAAACAAGAGCTCCCAAGACATAAACATAGTCGCGTTCAAGGAGAAGATTGAAATTTAAAGGACCTTGGACTACCATCACGTCTATATAGACGGTATTTCCTCCCAAAGTAATAGGGAACTTCGGAAGGACCCCCAAGGGTTGACTGGCTCCTCTGTTGAAAGCCCAAATATTCTAAGTGCAGGCACAAGTTGTGGGGAACCCAAAGCTTTCCAAGTAGTAGAAGACATGATGCTAACAGGCGTGCCTTCATCCAATATAGTTCTATGTACTACCATATTATAGGCTTGTACTGTGATCTAATAAGGCACATAATATGGGAGGCAAAAAGCAGTCAATGGACCCCAATCGAAAGAGAAGACAGAACTACTTGGTGGGGGTATCATATGTTTGCCCCCATGCTATACAGGAATAGGAGAAGGACTCTCCTGAAAAACTGGGATGGGAGGGTCACTCTTAGATTCATGAGAATCTAAGGAGACAAGAAGAACATGAGCAGTATGCTCACTACTCTCTTCGGGAACAGAGTGAACAACTAGTGGTGGAACCAATTCAACACTCTTTTTGACCAATGGCTGGTCGGGAACAGACATAAAAGAGTCTTGGTCGGGAAGAGCAGGATGGGCAAGAGATGAATCCAAGTCAATCTCTTTACCAACCGGGAGAGGGTCAGAAGAAAGCCTTTGATAACCAACAGGGAGTTGGGGTTGAGGGGTTGTAAGGTTTTCCAAAACTTTGGAAGCTTTATCCAAAAGAGGACAAAGGTGAAGAAGATGCTCTCCTTCACATAACCTATAGGGAATTTATTTTTTCCCTTCTTCCTACCATCATTAGCTGAAGGCGTAACATTGACATGATTTCCAAAGGTCGACGGGGATGGTCAGTTAAGGTTTTGAGACCATACCTCTAAGACTCTGGGAATGCCAGGACAGTCTCAAAGGAGATGGTTACCCTTACACGGCCTGCAAGGGAATTTTACCTTTCACAAAGGATCAGAAGGTTTGTCAACGGGGGGTGCATTTGGAGTAATAACTTCACAATTGGCCTCTTGCTTATTTGACTTTTTCTTCTTTGTCTTCTTCTTCTTCTTCTTAGCCTCATGTTTACTAGATTTCAAACTCTCACCAAGCGAAGTAGAAGAGGAGGGTGAAGAAATGGGGGAAGAAGGTGAGAGGTCAACCTTAGAATCATCGTGATTTGATTCAAATGAAGGAGATGGCGGGGTAGGAGTTGGGACACTTGGGACCACCGAGGTCGAAAATAACCAGACAAGTAAACCAATGGTTAACCCAAGGAGGGACAACGTTGCCATATAAGGAGCACCAACATTTCCAAAAGAAGGAAAAGGACTAGGATTCCCATCCGAGGGGAACCCTTGACTGGTAGACTCTGGGAATGTTTCCATTGGAATCGAATTTTAAAAAAAGACTAAGGAAGATAACCTTAACTAGGAATATTTCGTGGGTAGTTAATTTTAAGACACTAAAACAAAACTTTGCCTTTTCATATTTTAAGAGTCGAGAAAAGGATGAAAGGTGACTCTAGTCGCTTTCGGAATTAATGAGCTCGAAAGGACAAGTGCTAGATGATCTTTTCAAATTGAAAGAGTTAATAAATATCAAAAGTGACTGCTCAAGGTACTCTAGGCATAAAGGATTACCAAGTAATCGTGAACTGCATAATACCTCCTGGCGAACTGAGAAGGATAGGCAGGCAATCTCCCTGAATGTTGT
This sequence comes from Pinus tabuliformis, assembly GCA_031772625.1. NCBI lineage: Eukaryota > Viridiplantae > Streptophyta > Pinopsida > Pinales > Pinaceae > Pinus > Pinus tabuliformis. Next base: position 413,637,033 of record CM062805.1, on the reverse strand, counting down.
GATCAGTGTATCACATTTACAAGGCGGTAGACTTGGCTTCCTACAGATAAAATATTGTAGACCCAGTGGGGTCTCCTTTTATATACACGACGGTACGGGGAGCACAAGTCTGTACTAGTGTTGTCTAGTGCCGAAGCGAGTGACAACTGCTAGGTTTAAAGATTCCAAAACATGTAACTAGCCTAAACCACTAAATGTGAGCGTTAAGTTTCAATGCTTCCTTAGGTTAATTCAATAAATTTTAACGGTTCGTCTTGAATTAGGTTTCAATTACAAGGCCCTACCACTGTCATCTGAAAAAACTCCTACATGCAGCTATATGAGAAAAGAGATCATTGTCTTTGATGAAAATCAACACTAATTGACGGATAGAGAGCACACAATCAATTGAACAATCAAAGAATGAAATTTCACTAAGATACGTCCTAAATGCACTTAATCTTCCCTTAACAATGAAAGAAGTTCCATTTCATTTTCAATGCTTATGATGATGTAATTCTAGCTTCTCAATTACCCTACTAATGCAATATTTTCGCTTAAGTAAACTAGAATGATGTACTTCTTTTCATAAAATGCAAAATGAATCTTTCACATAAAGAACTTTTAATGAAAATTTTCACAATTTCGAACAAACAAACATCAATCAAATCCAAAGCATGATAAATGAAACTAAAAACAACTTCTTCCCTGAATCGAACAAACCAACATATAAATGCTTCAATCTACAAACCAATAAATGTAATCTATGCTTGGAAAGAGAAAAGAGACACTCGAAATAGGAGAACAAACAAGACTCTTTCACTCATTCAACTGAAAACAAATCATCCTAGTCACTTCTGGGTGGAAGAAGAGAGTCTGAGGGTTAAGACACATTGGCACTGGAATGGGAGAAATTCTTGTTTTTCTTAACTCAGAGACCGGAGCAACTACCTAACTAAAACTAGCGCCGATAAGCACGACTAGCATGACTGACCAGTACTACAACTAGTGTTGATGGCCTGATCGGCGCGACTGACTAACTGACAACTAGTGCTGATCGAGGGATTCAAAGATAAAATAAAAAAGAACTTCACACAAGGCCAGACTTAACACATCAGAGGGTGGGCTAAACCAAGCAAGCACACAAACCAAGCTAAATGAAGTTCTCTAGTCAGGGAGAAAATGGTCTAAAAGGCTTATGGGGTCAAAATCATGAGAGCAAAACACACTAGCCAAGATTGGGGACAAACCCTAATCTTCACTTACAGGGATCGATGTGACTTCCTAACTGACAACAAGTGCCAAAGGGAGGTCAGCGCGACTGTTTCTCAGCATATCGCACTAATCAACAAGATTGTCAGAGAATTAAGCACACTAAGCGAGGGAACCAAGAAAAAAAAATTAAAGTTGGGACCAGATTAGCTACTATGAATTTCAACCTTAGACTAGTAAGAAAAGGAAAAGAAATAGAACCAAAGGAAAAAGTGGAACTAGAAAAATTCACACAAAATCATGAAATCTAAAACAAGACAAACAGAAGGATTGGATCCCCAGTGGAGTCACCAATTTGTGGTGAAGTAAAATTATGAGTGCAGACAAAAACAATTCCTATAGCCCGATAATGTGTCTAGCCACAAATGATACATTCTATGGAAGATTTCCTTAGGTTAGAACCAATTAGGAGGGCCTACCTCTTAGTATGCTTATCCCGTTTGATGATGTCCTTGCTTGCTCACTCTAGCTATCTCTCGTTTCCTTATACAAACACCTGAAACAAGTAAACAACAACAAACAACAACCGTGATAATAGATAAATTGTAATTCAACCTACTTAACAAGTCAAGAAACATTAAGCCATGAACATGTAAGATGACACATCATGTAGGAAATCAATTGATAGTTACATATACATTGAATCAAGAAGAGATTACAACCATTGTCTTGACGTTGTCGTTCTCCTCCGACAAAACCAAGTTCCCGCATACTTCTGCTAGCATTCCATGATGGCCTCAACAATAATAGTTTTAAGGCTCTTCCCTTTGGGCTTCACACTAAACCAAATTCACACTTCTCCCTCGCACAACTAGAGAGCTACAACTATGAATAGCTTGTTGTTTACTCCAAACTTAATTAGCACTAGCACACCCACATTAACACTTCAACACTAGCTTGTGCTTGGGAAAAATGGAGGCTTATATAGCATGAATGGATGGGTGATGGATCCTCTTCTCATGGGAGAAGGTCTTATCTCTTGAGGTAGTTCCATAATTATAGGGGAAAGGAGCCCAAACTGACATCCTCAACCCCATCCGACCATACCATTTACCATACTTCCGTTACGAAGCTTCTAGAGCTAGAAGCTTCAGCTCTTTATTTAAAAATCTCTTCATAAGAGGATCGACGCTGTTGAAACAAAGCTCAGTCGCTCCAATCGGCACTAGAAATAGTGTTAATCCCTGCATATCGGTGTGAGGAGGACAAGGGCCACTAGCATCGATCTTGTAAATTAGGAAAAATAGAAGATTTTGGGAAAATGGTGCAAAAGGGAATTGTTCTGCTCATGAAGAGGGACACAATGGAGTTTATTCACTTAAGGGAAAGCATGTAGGGTTCACTATAGAGGTCCTCCAGGATCAAGGAATGAGGAGTACAGGGGTAGTGACAAAATGCATGTAACAGTCCCCAATATTGGCCAGTGTGTTTTTCTCTCATGATTTCGACCCCGTAATCCTTTCAGACCATTTTCTCCCTGACTAGAAAGTTGTTTTTCATTGGTTTTGTCTACTTGTTGATTTTTCATCTCTTTGCTTGATTTCTTGGGTCATTGGGTGGTTAGTGGCACTAGGTCATCTAGATTGTCATCCATTTAGATGACTGTGAACTCAGTGAGTCAAGTTGTTGGTGTATTTACTCCTTGCATTTCGTTTGTGGTCATGTTACAGCTTTGACCTCCATTACACAAGTTTGAAAAGTTTGTGTTTGCTTGTCTAAACCTTTCTTATCCAGTGTGGATCACATTGCTTGTCTTGTTTTTGGTAAATTTGGTGCTTCATTAGTCTGAATGAGTTTCTCTTTTCATGTTTTCATTTGCTTGAAGAGCTAATTGTCTCGAAAAAAAATTCATTGAAGTGTTGTATGCGAAAAATTCATTTTGTCGTTTCATGAAAAAGTATGAAATTCTAGTTTGTTGCATCAGTATGCATCGTTAAAGACTAGGATTGCTTTGGCATTTGAAATGAAAAAGAACTCTTTTTTATTTTAGAAGGACTACTAGAAATGTACTTTTCAGGAAGTTAGGAATTGGAATGTATTTTTCATTTAGTTTGTTTTTCAAAAAGTGAAGTAGTGAAAGATCATTTTTCTTTCAGTTTCTTGGTTTTTTGCATTTAATTGTGTGTTTCCTACCCTCTCTAGTGTAGGCAATTCATCGAATTGAAAGGGTCTTGTCTCATTTAGTTGCATCTAGGTTTTTTCGAGTCACATCACTAAGGCGTGAAAACTAAGACATAACTCAAGATAAACTTTAAAATGAACTCAATTAACCTAAGGCACATTTGAAATCTAACGATCATATCTAGAAGGTCTAGGCTAGAGACATGTTCCGACGTCTTTAAACCTAGCAGTTGTCATTAGCTTCGGCATTAGACAATGCTCGTACGGATTTGTGCTCCCGGTACCGTCAAGTATATAACGAGAGACCCCTCCAGGCTGCAATCCTTTATCCATAGGAAGTCGATTTAGCCACCTTGCAAATGTGATACACCGAACACAGCATTCGGGGAGATTGCTTGCTCATACTTCTCGATTCGCGGGAGGTATTTTGCAATTCACGGTTGCCTGGTAATCCTTTTTACCTCAATCATCCAGAGTAGTAATTTGATATTTTTGACTCATTAAACTTAAAAGATCATTCAAGAGCTTGTCCTTTCGAGCTCGTTTCCAATCGAAAGCGATAGAGTCATCTTTGTTTCTTTCTCGACTCTTAAAAAATGAAATAGCACAAGTCTATTTATGTGTCTTAATAAATTGATTGCACACGATCTGATAACATCCTATTAGTCATTTCTAGACCGAAACGTGAGTTTCCCTTGGAGAACATTTTAAAGCCTTGAAGTTTATCTCTCTCTTTTCTTGTTAACTAAGACAAGGTCATCATGGTTGAACCATCTGGTTCACCTAGTTCCTCTTCCTCTCCTCCATCTGAAAGATTTCCTAAGGAGTCGTTTCCTAAATTACCAAAGTCACTTGAGGACCAAGGTGTTGAACTCGAAATCATTCTGAGCATTCAAACTTTGTCATCTCATCCTCCACCTACTTCAGATACTGGGTCACCTACTGATCTTCGCTCGAAATCTCCGGACAATCCCGTTCAAACTCCTGAGAGTTCGTTGACCACTGACGGTCATCTTGGACTGGTTATCTATCCTCTGAATCCTTTGTTTGACCCTGTTGTGATATCACTGCAGCGTCCGTACAATATGTACGATCAGCCGGATGTTCCTTTGGAATTATCCCCTCGTACTTCTTTGGTCGTTCATCATCATTTGTTCCCAGATATGGAACCCCAAGGCGATGCTCCAGTCACCTTTCCAAATGAGTCAGAAGTTTCTACTTCACACACTGTCAAGGAGGAAGAACACCATTTTCCTCCTAAAGGTTTCCCCTATACAAGGAGCATTCCCATAAGTATGTCGCCTAATTATGTGTCTTTAGTACAGTTGGTTTCAAGTACACCTAGTGCCTCATCACTTTACCATAACCCTGTTTCGGCATTAGGCACCTTGCCTACTACAAGTCTGTTCATTGCAAACACGACCTTCCAACAAGTTGTTACCTCAGTCTCAATGCAACCCACTGTTCCGAACCCTCTTGTATCGTCCATCCCAGGCACCTGTCCGATTCAACTGGCAATCTCAAGGAATGTCTCTGTTGATTCCTCCACCCCTTCGGTCAGTGGCCAAGTTGTGCCACCGCCTGGGGGGTAGAATCTGAATGTTTCTATGATGTCAGGTACCACCAATGTGAGCCGCTCATAGGCTCACATGCTTGGTATGAACTAGCCTTCTTCTAGCATTATTCGAAACCTTGTTGATCCTACTAGATCGAGCAATGTCTAGTACCAACAAGTTCAAAATCCTGTTGGCCCATCTGGGTCAAGCAATGTCCAGTATCAGTAGCCTTATGAGGCTCAGGTCCAATACCAAACTCCTTACGTTCCATATTTTTCTCAAGGAATTGTTAATCAACCTTACACCCTTCAGTCTAGGCAGTACATTCAGCCTAGCTCATCCACTTTTCAAGGTGGCTATGCCCAGATTCAGTTCGGAAATTTTCTGGGCACTATTCGAGTACCCTTGCAACAGTGAGGACAGCCTCTACAGCAACAAGGGAAACCTTTTTTACCGCAAGGGAAACCTTTTTTTCAGCAAGGACTATCCTCGCAACAAGAAGGGAAAATGATCCCGCAGCAAGGTCAACTACGACAAACGCAGGGGAAACCCTTGCAACCATTGCAGAAAACTCTATAGTAGCAGATGCACTATGCTTCGCAAACCTCCCAACCCATGTCCTCGTAGGGCCAACCTCTGCAGCCCCAGGGATAAATTTTCTAGCCGCAAGGCCAACCCTTGCAGTAGAAAAACCAACCCGGGCAGCAGCAAGCCTTGTATACATATCAACAGGATCAACCCTGCAAGGGCAAGGCAGGGACAATTCCTGCAGCAGCAGGCCCAAAATCCTAATGTCCTAGGTCAATAGGTCCAGAATCCTTTTGGCCAAGGGCAGCAGGTACAAAACCCTAATGTCCTAGGTCAATAGGTGCAAAATCCCTTTAGTCAAGGACAGCAGGTACATAATCCCTATGTCCAAGGAAAATAAGTGTATAATCGTTATGCCCAGGGGCACTAGGTCCAAAACCCTCTTGTTCAAGGGAAACAAGTTCACCACCCGTATGTTCACGGACAACATGTACAACACCCATATGTCCAAGGTCAACAAGCTCAACAGCCTCCTAACCTGTACATTACTTATCAGCAACCTATGACTGGACAGTTTCTAGGTATTCAAGGTCAAAATTCTCCCTATGGCAAAGGTAACCCACAATGGGGGCAACGTCAAATGCCATATGGCCAAAATCCTCCACTATGGGGCCAAAATCCTTACCAACAAGGATGGGCTCCTCCTCTTGGACCCGCTTACTGACCTTCAATGCCTTTTAATAGTCAATTTCCATTCTTGGCCACACTAGATTTTCCAGATTTGTCTCGCCTTATGAATGATCTAATTCTTCATTTGCCATACTAGCCTCCGGTTCTATCCAAGATCCCAAGCAATTGTCTGAAATTCGATGGGAAATCAAAGGAAGATCCTCAAGCTCATGTGATGACATATCACCTATGGTTCTCTTCGAATTCTTACGTTGATGATTCCATTTGTCTCCTTCTTTTCCAACAAACCCTCACAAGTGTTCCAACCAAGTGGTACATCGAGCTTCCTAGAAGTACTTTCCATGAATTTAACTCTTTAGCCATGGATTTCCTCACACATTTCCAACTACTAGTTCGCTATGAAATTGGCACCTATTTGCTCACATCGCTCAAGCAAGATATTGCGACACACATCTCCGATCACATCCATGAATGGAGATGTAGACGTCGCCTGATCGAATTTCAGATTGTTGATCAGTTGCTCATCGAATGGTTCACTAAATCATTCGTGGCCCCAATTGCTCGCGATATAGCTATGGGTGGGCACGTTACTGAATAATAAGCCATTGCTCGTGCCCAGTACTTAGATCTAGTTTACTCTTAGTCTAGCACTTTGTCTAAGTACTTAGATCTAGTTTACTCTTAGTCTACGGCCATCATCTGATCCCGCAGCATCAAAGTCACAGGCTGCACCCCCTGTTGATGGAGTTATTGGTTCATTATCCCAAACCCCTGCTAAATCTTCTTCCAAACAGAAGTCAGTCTCAAATGTTGTTCCCAATAGTTCTTCCCAGAATCCACCTAGCCCTAGTAAAACCTTAGAGGTCCACGCTGTCCAGTCTACCGCAGCGGACAAATCCTCGAAAGATAAGAAGAAAGGCAATGGAAAGGGTAAAGTCGATGCCCCAAAACAGGGTCCTCCTAAATCGTCTGTTGGTGAATCTTCACAATGGAAACCTAAGTATCCCTGCCTCATTTGCAAGGAGGATCACTATACCAAGGATTGTCCCTAACGATCTGAAGTTATTCATTTTCTCAAAGGGACCCCAGCTGTCCTAAAAGATCCATTTCCGTCTCAACAAACCCAAATGGTAGACCAACCTCAATCATCTGCTTCCTCAGGATCTCAAGTGTTCATGATGAGTATCCCTATTAATGTGGCTACTAGATCAAAAGATTACCAAACTCCTACTCCGAAAGCTGGGAAAGAGAAAGAAGCCGCCCCTTCTTCTACTACCCTGAGTTCTGGCCCTCTTCATATCAAGCGCCCTAACCCTGATTCTGCTATACGACCTCCCTCTCGAGGTGTGCTAAGGAAATCCTCATACAATCCCAAGACCCAAGCCGCTCAACACTATAATATTGTTGAGGACTTGGCTCAAGCGTCGTCAACTATGTCAACTCTCGAGGTGCTCCAAAGCTGCCCATCACAGCGGAAATCTTTGTTGTCGACTATTGGGGTATTGATCCCACCAATTCCAATTTGATATGTTTTTATCTAGAGAACCATGTTCCACACCTGCCTCATCAGATTTCCTTTCTCATTCAAGTAATCATTAATGAGAAGACCATGCACAGGACTGTCATCAATGAAGGTGCTTCCACCTACATCATGCCAATCACATGTTGGAAGGCCATTGGTTCTCCTACTTTGGACCAATCCCTGAACACTTTGGAAGCTTTCAATGGGCGTGATTCGTGACCCTTCGGTGTATTACCTAACCTTGCCATTAATCTGGAGGGTAAGACAGTACAATTTGAGGTAGATATTGTTGATGCTAATCTCAATTACAATCTTCTACTCAGCCAGAGCTGGACCCATGCTATGCATGTTGTAGCATCCTCCCTATTCCACGTGATTCATTTTACCCATCAAGGGAAGATTGTCACTATCGATCAGTTGTCCTTCTTTGCCTCTTCCTCCTTGGATGGCAATGTTTCATATGTCAAGCACACTAGTGCTCCCTATGAGAGTGTGGGGGAAGGTCTTTTTAAAGATTCTACCTTAATGGGAATTTTTCCACTCCCACCTCCTCATGTTGCCTCTGTCAACATGATCTCGGTCAAATCTGACCCTTGGGTCATACCTTCACTAGATCTTGTTGATACCTGGGGCGAGGTTATGCCGCTTAGTCCTACCGAAATCAATTACGTGGAAATTGTTTCGGCCTCAAGTTCTGCATCCTCTGATTCTTCTGTTTCGAAGACCTCTCTTGATACATATTTTCAATCCCTGTGGCTTGGCGCTTTGGAATCGCTCGATCCCTTAGTCGATACTTTCCTCACTGACAAAGGTATCATGGAAGTAATGTCTCTCGAGGAACCACCTTGGGCCAACACTCATCATCGTTCCTCGTCCCTGCCTCGCTTGGCGGTCACGTCTACCAATTTCAAAGAGTTCTCTTCTCTGTTTCCTTCCCTCTTGCTTCCACCACTGATCATGACTCATGAAGTATGGTCGAAAGGAAATTTGGATAATATTACCCAAACGATGTTGGTTGATATTTCTATCAAGCCTGGTATCGTTGAACATGTCCATATCGCGGTAACTTGTTCTTTGGATGAGATCAATACCTATACTCGTCTGTTTCAAGAATTCTTCAATGTGTTTGCGTGGCCCTACAAAGAAATCCCTGGCATTGATCCTAGCATTCTTGTGCACGAAATACCAACTTATCCTCAAGCGAAGCTTGTTCGACAATAGCTCTGCCTAGTGCACCCTAGGAAGGTCGCCACTATCAAAGGTGAAGTTGAAAAAATTCTCAAAGCTGGGTTCATCTATCCCATCCCTCTTACAGATTGGGTGTCAAATATTGTCTCGGTGACGAAAAAACAAGGCACGATCCATGTTTGCATTGATTATCGTGATCTCAATCGTGCTTGTCCTAAGGATAACTACCCTACTCCCTTCATTGATCAGATCATTGACGAATGTGCTGAGAGCGAAACCTTTTCCTTTATGGATGGTTTTTCTGGTTACAACCAAATTAACATTGCACCAGCCAATCAAGAAAATATAGCCTTTATCTATCCATGGGGTATGTTCGCGTACAAAAATCTCCCTTTCGGCCTAAAAAATGTTGGGGCTACATTTCAACGGGAAATGTCCTATGCGTTTCATGATATTTGCAACATTGTCCAGCCTTACTTGGATGACCTTCCCGCTCATTCTCATAAGTGCCAAGATCACCCTGACCATCTTCAGCAGATTTTTCTTCGTTGTAGACATTACGACATTCAGCTAAACCTGCATAAATGTGTTTTTTGCGTAGAATCTAAACGACTCCTCAGCTTTATCGTTTCCAAGGACAGTATTTGCCTTGATCAGCTTAAAGTCGAGGCCATTGTAAATTTACACCCTCCCTCTTCATTGCACCAACTCTAGAGCCTGCAAGAAAAGGAAAATTTTCTCCGTCATTGTATACTCAATTATGTTGGGCTAGCTACAGGATTTACCCAGTTGTTCAAACAAGGGACGCCATTTGAATGGGATTAGGTTGACCAAACATCCTTCGGTGATCTCAAGGTTGTCCTCATAAATTCTCCTTTGTTGCATCCCCTAGATTATTATCGAGATTACTTCCTTTACCTAGATGCAGCCCCTACCACCATTGCTATGGTATTGGTCCAAGACGACGACAAAGGAAAAAAAACATGTTATCTACTACCTTAGTAGTAATCTCCTTGACATTGAAATGCATTATGCCCATGTCAAGAAGTTGACTTTGGCTGCCATCCAGTTTGTTCAACATTTTCGACACTAAATCCTCTTATGCACGACTATTGTGATTTCTAAATGCAACCCCATGACCTACATCCTAACTCGTAAGTTTCTGGGGGGAAGTATTCTAAATGGATTGCTATCCTGCAAGGATTCGATTTGGTATTTACTACTACCAAATCTAAGAAGTCACTAGTTTTCATCGAGTTGATATGTTCCCTTCCTTCTAAGTCTCTCCCTACTGGTATAGATGAACAACTCCCGGACGAGACTCTCTTCCTGATCATCACCCTTTATCCATGGTATGATGATATCATTGTGTATCTCCAGAAGTCCATGTTCTAGTTTGCGTTGACTAAGGATGATCGTCGAAGGGTTCGGCATCACTTCCAACCCTAGCGTATTATTGGCGATACTTTATACCGTGTCGGTGTCAATTTAGTTCTTCACCAATGCCTTACTCTCGAGGAGGCTGAAATATTTCTCAATGATTGCCACTCTAGGGCATGTGGTGGTCATATGTCTGGCTATGCTATCGCTCAAAAAATCCTTCGCGCTGGTTGTTTCTAGCTATCCATTTTTAAGGACTGCATCCTTGTTGTTCGCAAGTGCAATGAATGCCAAATTTACCAATGCATGATGTGCACCCCACCCGCTCACCTACACCATGTCATTATCGTTGATCCTTTTGCCAAATGGTGCATCGATTATATGACATGTAACCCTCGTTCGGCCGAGGGGCATGGCTATATTATTGTCGTTGTGGATTATTTCACCAAATGGGTCGAAGTGATGCCCACATACTCTGTAGATAGTAAAATGACGGCTCAATTCCTTTTCAATCATGTTATTTCCAGGTTCGGCGTACCTCAAGCCATTGTCATGGACCATGGCTCCCATTTTATAGATTACATGATGGTTGAGCTAACATGATGTCTGCGTTGGGTTTGTGCCATGATGGCTCAACCCCGTATTACCCTCAGGCCAATGGCCAAGTTGAAGCCATGAACAAGGTTTTGGTTACAATGCTTCAGCGTACTATTGGGATGCACAAGTCAAATTGGCATCTCATGCTCTTTTCAGCTATGTGGTCTTACCGAACCTTGACCAAAATACGAAACTGGTTTCACACCATTCCAGCTAGTCTACGTTCTGGAAGCAACATTTCTGATTGAATGCGAGATTCCTTCACTCAATCTAGTTATCGAACTTCTCCCCGAAACATCACCTCAGGAAGAGCGCCTCTTATATTTAGAATGACTGGATGAGACTCGTCGTCTCACTACTTTGGTTATCGAAGCACAAAAGAAATGGTTCAAGTCCCATTTCGATCAGTCGGTCTCCCCTTGTGTGTTCTCTGAGGGTGATTTGGTTTTACTATACGACCAAGCTAATGATAAGCTGGGGGCAGGCAAGTTCGAATCCATGTGGCATGGACCCTACATTGTGAAACGTGTTTTGCAAAAAATGGGCCTATGATCTTATTGATTATGAAGGCAATTCTCTAGACAAGCCCCAAAATGAGCTTTATCTCAAGAAGTACTATGCTTAGGTCATCTTTCATGGTTACTTGTGTACATTAGTGTGTCATTCATTTTTGTGCAGTGTGGTTTGGTGTGTTAGTTTTCAAACAACTTTATTTACTATGTTTTCCTTTCTTTGTAAATGTTTGTGACTCCCCACATCGATTTTGCTAATGGTGCTTGTCGTAGTACCCAGAACCTATCATCTGTAGCATGGGTTATTTATGACCCTAACGATGAGTTGATTTACCTTCAAGGTATCTGTTTAGGTACATTGTGGTCATCGAACTATTGTTAGAAGCCATTGCACTTGACATTCAAGAGTTGGTCAGCCCATGGGGCTTTGGATTGACGGTGAATGGGTGTGTTGTTAAAGCACTCCTTGTGATAGGTCTCCGGTTCAAATCCCCCGTGGGTACTTAGGTAGTCTTAACTAGAAAAAAAAAAAGACATTCGAGAGTTGGTTGTCAACCTAGATTCACATCTTGTCATCCTTCAACTCAACAGGTAATATTCCGTCAAAAACCCTCAAATATTGAGAATGTATCTCCATGTTCATCTACTGGAAAGGAATTTTGATTACATTACATATCATCATATCCCTAGATGCATGAATACATTAGCATATGCATTAGTTAATTATGTGTGTGTGTGTGTGTGTGTGTGTGTGTGTGTGTGTGTGATAATGTTTGATACATCAAAACCCGTGTGTGTGTGTGTGTGTGTGTGGTGATAATGTTTGATACATCAAAACCCCAAAAAATAATATGTGTGTCCAAAATAACATCAGTGGCTCGCAGGCCTCATATATCTGTGGCACGCAAGCCTCAAAAAATGTAACCGCTATACCTAGAAACTAATCAGCATGGTGATCGTGGTAGCATGACACAGCTCGCGCAACACGAGTCGGCAATTGGCGGATCCGATCTGATACTTCCACCGTGTGCCTTTGGTACTGGCGAGGAATGTCTCCCACCCGAGCATACTTTGGGATACCATGAGTCAACCCCTTAAGGTTCCTCACCATCTCCTCCTTGTTGTCACTCCCCTCCTAATAAGGAGCAACAACATCAATTGGGTGGGCGACGTGCCTGGCTATTGGGGACATCCCAGCAGGACGCTTTGGTCCAATGTCTACATTAACAAATCGAGATGTTATAAACACATATATATCAAAAAAAATTAAAAAATTACAAAATTAAAGATTGATTTTTTACCTTCATCGTCAAAATCCTCTCCATCTGGTAGCGGCATGTCCGGATCTCCACGGAAGTTGGTGCCACTATATGGCCAATCCTCCACGACGATCTTTTATCATCGTATCCATGAAAATAATGTAGGTTGGTATGACATGTGTTGTCCCCCAGTGATCATGGGCATCAAACGACTCCAGTGGGCCATCCATGGGTCGCGTGGCATGGGAGGATCTACCTTAGTCAACTAGTACTAGAACAGTGACACCCGTTCCAAGAAAAAGGTCACTAGTATGGATTCAAAGCAAAACTACTTCAAATTCCCCGCCTTAGCTTTGGTCAGCTAGCGTTTTATGTTGATCTTCATGGCCTCCGCCCAATTGAAGATCGTCGATTTTGTGCAGTTGATGGCATATAGGAACTTTGACTTGTTAGTCTCATGCACTGCCTGGGACCTCGCCACTCTATTGATAGTCAACAGTAGCACTCTCAGTGTCAGATCCTGAACGATGTAAATCTCAATCTTGCCACTCTTGGATTTGAGGGCTTCAAGGCAATGTTCAGTGACCAACATGGATATGCTTGTCCCAATCAGTCGTGACCCATACAAGTTGACTAGCTCCCCTCTTAAGGACAATCCTGTGATGAAATATATGTCTAAAGTTTCTAACTCCAGCTCCTAGTCACTAATGATGAATATCTCTCGATTTATATCCCAGAGACTAATCAGGTACCAAAGCAACTTTGGTTGGGCCTGCATCCCTGGCATGAGAAAGAATTTGAGGAGCCCATAGGCCCTCAAAGATTCCATGCAATTTGGATCATTCAGTGCCTGGGTGTCCACATCCTCGTGCTCCCGTTCTTTCCAGTATACCATTTTCGGCGATTCTTTCCTGCAAAAGCCATAGATTTAATTCAATAATCATTTTTGACCCATCAATTTCAAATTCCAATGGTGTTTTTAAGGGGAAATCAGTTTTTCCCTATTCACGACACTAGCGCACTTGTTTTAAAACAGTTTCGCCGACAGCACGATAGGCCAGGTTAATTACCCTCGGCCAGCGTGATTCCGTGCCCGGGAGTCACACCAACTCAAGGCGAAAAACTTTTAATAAATCCTCCCTCAAAAATCCCAAAAATGGTTAAAAATAGGAATAAATGGTATGAAAATGAAGCTTAGGGCTTTGGCTCTTACCTGTAACTAGCGGCTCGACAAATGACCTCCCAAATCTCCCGCAATCTGCTCCGAAACAATTAGGGAAAAAGTGAGTAAAAATTCTTTCACAACAAGGTAAAATAGTAAATGGTAAAAAAAATTTACTTTTCCTCCTTTTTATTCAGTTTTTCATGAAATATTAGGTTTTTGTAAATATTTTGACCTATTTTGCCTCAAGAATTGGATAATGCACTTTACTTTTTTGCATAGCAACAGGTGATGGATGTTTGACGATGATGTCGAGTCACGTTTCAGCTCTTTTCTCAACTCGTAAAACTCATATGAAAAGATTGCTTAGTATTTTTCCTTTTGACTCGTAAAAGAGAATAAAATGGGGGGTACGCTTTCAAGCTCTTTTCCAACCCTTTAAAAACAAAAATATAGTTGATTCCTTGTCATTTCTAACTCGTTAACGGATGTGAAACGTCATGCGCCCAGTATAAGTTTACCCCTTTTTCGGGCTGGGAGGTACTATTTACAAAAAAAGGTAATCCTTGGCTGAAATGGTCAAGTGGCCCTCTCAAGTATCGTTTTCTACCTTTTTGGGCTCGAGAGACACAAATGTACGAAAAGGGACCATATGGAGTTTTATTTTCCATGTCTTTTTCAAACTCTCTAAAAATGAAAAATATACAGAGTTACACCTTTGTTGGACTCATTAAAATATTAAACGACATCGAATTCATCATCATGACGAACATGAGCTTCTCCTTCCTAGGGCTCGTTCAACTTACTAGGTCGGATTCGTCCGAAGAATGAACTTACAGTGCAAACATATGTTATCCCCTTCAAGCTTGCAATTAAAAATAATTAGGGTACCTGCCAGAAATGGTGGGGAGGAAATTTGGAAATCTAATCAGTTGTGTCAGTAGCTCACTCTTGAACATGACACTTTCTGCTTCGTGTCGGGTTGGGATATCCTCATTTTTATCGTTGACCTCCCTAGGTTGGGCCGTTCATTTTTGCCTTCCATTTGATCTCTACCATGTCATAATGATCACTAATCCTATGGATCCAAAAGCTACCAAACTTCCAATTGTGTCGCTAATATGTTCAAGAGTTGTCCTTCTACAGTTACACTTACCCCTGATTCTCTGTATCATCCAAAATCATTTGGCATCCCTTTGTCTCGTGTCGATGATGTGGGATACATTATGGCCCTCCTTCGACACAGTTGCTTCCTATAACTTCAACTCATTATTCGAGAAGTTGACCGAGAGACTCCCTTCCAGTACCTTAGAGCTTTCATGCCCTAATGGCAAGTTCTTCACACTCGACAACAAGTTCACATCATTGGCTTCCGATCAAGTGATTTCACGGTTGTTCGACTTCAGTTCCTCTATTCACATTCCGTGGATATTTTTGATAGTACCTTGAGGACCATTTTCATTATTGGTGGTTTCTCTTGCACTTGTTAACAGTTTACATCATTGACTAGTAAGCAAGTGACTTTCTAGCATGTTCAACGTCAACACATCTATTCACATGTTAGGATTTGTACTTTGATCGGATCATGTTGGAGCGCAAGACCCCGGACTCAGATCACAAAAGTCTAGGTTGCAAAGTGATGTGACATGGTTATGTTGATATGCATGTCTCTTTCAGATGGATGGCTACGACTATACCATGAGTTATCGTATGTGATCCTTCTCATTATTGGATGGTTGCGACCATACCTTGGTTTCTTTATGATCCTCTTTAATGGATGGTTGTGTCCATACCGTGATTCATGTATCATTAGACAGAGCTCTCAGTTATGTGAATGTACTTGTACCTTCTTGCATGTTTTCAGATGACAAATTATGGTTCCCCGCACTAATTCATAAAGCATTTCATCCCTCACTCTAGTTCGGCCTTCACGCTTTAGGGGGAATCTATTACATAGAATTTTGTCACTATCCCTTTACTCCCCATGCCTTTATCCTGGACGGCCTCTACAGTGAACCCTACATGCTTTCCCTTCATTTACAAACTCCCATTTTGTCCCTCTTCAGGAGCAGAACAATTCCCTCTTGCACCATTTCCCCAAAATCTTCTGTTTTTCCCAGTTTACAAGACCGGCGCTAATGGCCCTTGTCCTCCTCGCGCTAATATGTAGGGATTAACATTGTCCCTAGCATCGACTAGAGCAACTGATCTTTTTTCCAGCCACACCGGTCCTCTTATGGAAAGTTTTTTAAATAAAGTGTTGAAGCTTCGAGCTCTAGAAGCTTCGTAATGGAAGTTTGGTAAATGGTTTGGTCGAATGGGGTCAAGGATGTCAGTTTGGACTCCTTTCCCCTATAATGATGTAACTACCTCAAGAGATAAGACCTTCTCCCATGATAAGAGGATCCATCTCCGATCCATTCATGCTATATGAACCTCCCTTTTTCCCAAGCACAAGCTAGTGTTAATGTTGGTGTGCTAGTGCTAGTTAAGTTTGGAGTAAATAGCAAGTTATTCATAGTTGTAGCTCTAGATTTGTGTGAGGGAGAAGTTTAAATTTGGTTTAGTGTGAAGCCTAAAGGGAAGAGCCTTAAAACTATCATTGTTGAGGCCATCATGAAATGCTAGTAGAAGTGTGTGGGAACCTGGTTTTGTCAAAGGAGAATGGCAACGTCAAGACAATGGTTGTAATCCCTTCTTGATTCAATATATATGCAACTATCGATTGATTTCCTACAAGATGTATCATTTTACATATTCATGGCTTAATGTTTCTTGACTTGTTAAGTAGGTTGAATTACAATTTGTCTATTATCACGGTTGTTTTTCCCGTTGTTTACTTATTTTAGGTGTTTGAAGAAGGAAACGAGAGTTGGCTGGAACGAGCAAGCAAGGAAATCATTAAATGGGATAAGTGTACTAAGAGGTAGGCCCTCTTAATTGGTTCTAACCTAAGGAAATCTTCCATAGAATGTATCATTTGTGGCTAGACCCATTATCGGGCTAGAGGAATTGTTTGTGACTGCACTTATAGTTTTACTTCACCACACAAACTCATCAAGAAATGGCCTCAACATATCATTCGTCACATGCATTAATGTAGCAGGAGCATTACATAAACCAAAATTCATAACTATCCATTAAAACAAACCATGTTTTGTTTTGAATTTTGTCTTCTAAATGTCTCCTTTAGCTATTCTAATTTGATGGTGTCCACTCCTTAAGTCCAGCTTAGTAAAATACTTTGCATATTTCAATTGATCAAGTAAATGATCTATTCTAGGCAGTGGGAAACGGTGTTTTACTGTAATTGTGTTCAATGCACGGAAGTCCACATACATGTGCCATGTTCCATCCTTCTTTGGCACCAAGATAATAGGTTAACCACATGGCAAGGAAGATGGCCTAGCGATCCCTTTATCCAACTCTTGAATTTTCTTCTTAAATTCTGCACTTTCCATCATTGCAATCCTGTACATGCCAATGTTAGGAAGAGGACAATATTGTTGTAATTGTATCTCATGTTGGATTCCTCTCTTGGGAGGTAATCCCTTTGGTTCCTGAAACATCCCATTATATTGGTTAACTACATCAACCAATTCAAATTTCAATTTTGAATCACAAGCTTTAAAAGCTTCATTATCAACATCATTCTTGGGTTTGATCATTAGAAGCACAAAATTCTTGCTTGAATTCACTAGTATTTTCATCTGCCCCACATTAACAAGTGAAATATTTAGTTTCTTTCTATGAGCTCTCACAATATATTCTACTCCATCTTTGAACAAATGGTATTTGTTTTCATGTCTATGGAAGATATTTTTCTATCATAGAGGTACAAGCCACCCAAAACTATGCCACATATATCTAATGGCACAACATCAAGCTCCACTTCATCTATGAAATTTGCAGTAATGGAAAATTTCAGTTTACACTTTCTAGTAACCTGCAATTGTGCATTGTCACACACCCATCCAAGTGGATATGGTTTATGATGTGGAATGGTTTCCAAGTTTAAACTTTTGATAATGTTTTCAGAGATAAGATTATCTTGAGAGCCATTATCAAAAAGTGCACCAATCTTGATATGTTTTGATATCACCCTTATGTGAAAAAGTTCTATCCTCCTCTTTTAATTTGGAGTTTCATTTTGTGAATTTGAAGAACTAGTGCTAGCAATGGATTCTTTTCCTTTTATACCCATGGCTGTAATTTTAGTTTCATCACCCGAATCAGATCCCAAATCCTATTGAGTGGTTGCAGTTGTCTTTTGTTTTCCCTTGTTGTTGAATTTTTTTGGTTTCATTTCGGGATGAAGCTTCCAACAATGAGCTTCATCGTGACCCTATTTGGAACAATGTTTGCATGTTAATTTCTCTCCTTATTTTTTGATAGATGCATTTTTCTTTCCCTTCCCTTTGAAACCCTTTTCTTTTCCTTTACTCTTAAATGGATTTTTACTACCTTCTTTTGGAGTGTTTTTCCCTCTTGCCTCAAGATGAGTGGCTTTCACACACACATCATCTAGATTATTGGGATTAAACATAATATAGTATGCCTAAGTTAATTGTGTAAACCCCCTATGTACTTCAGCAACGTGTCTTGTAATTGCAAATCTACACCTAACATTAAAGACCTTTTTCTGAATTCTTGGGTGTGATCTTGCACATTTTGACCTTTAAGCTACCTAAAGTTCTGCCAATTCATGATGGCTTTCTACATATAAGCTAGAGGGTAGAATTTTCTTTTGATTGTAGTAATCAAACCAGACCAAGAAATTGAGATCTTACTGTGCTTTTTTATCTCCTCTTATTCTTTGATTCCCACCATACTAGTGTTGCACCCTCCATTCTCAAGGAAGCTAACTGAATCTTTATGTCATCCTCTTGAAGGTTTTGAATTCTGCAATAGATGTCCAACTGATGAATCCAATTATCAAGCTTCTCTACATTCACTTCACCATTGTACATAGGCAGCTCAAATTTAACATCAAGTTTTAAAAAGGGTGATTTACATGTTCCTTTTGAGGTATGTTCATGAGTATGAGTAAGGGTTGTGTTAGTGGAAGAGGGTGAAGATGTTTGTGAAGAAGAAGATGAAGAAGATGGTAGAGAGGGTGGAGGTTTGTCTCCATTTCCATTACCTCATCCTGAAGAACCTTCTTCTTTGGGAGGTTTGGAACTTTCAACTTACACCCTGGTATTTCTCTCATCATAGAGGACCTTCACGATATCTATCATATCAAAGAAATCATTTCTAAAGACCTTCTCATCTTTTGTCATGTTTGTAGGTTGTCCTTCATGAGACATGCTCTCTATAGTTTCAACTGCAACTTGAGGATGAACTAGTGTTAGAGATTGTGGCAACCTTTCCCTCCTTCGCTTTGACCCAACTTCAGGGCTTCCAACTAGCTTCCCTTCTCCTCTTTTGAGTTTTAACCTTGTAAGAATGACATAAACTTGCAAAAAGTTAAATCCTTCTTACACAAAGAAAACCTAGTGCTCTGATACCAAAATAATCTGATTAATAATATTAGTTTGTTGTGCTAATAAACTCCTCAGATTAGAAACAACAAAAAAATCATGTGTTTAAGGATTCGTGAGTTTTACAAGTGTAAAATGAGTTTTTTAATGTTAATCTTAAGAGTAATTTTAACATAAATAAGAGATTGAACAGCCACATAAAAATTTACAGAGCATCACCAAAAACACATCACAACAAGACCATGATGACGAAGTTCACCTCTCCTGGGCTACGTCTCCTTGGTCCAGCTTCCAATGGCTTGGGCCTCTCTATTATGCTCAAATGTGTAAAAACATGTGTTTACAATGTTCAAATGCTTCTAAAACCTACTCCAATGATTCCAAAATGTCCAAAAATGGCTACCTAGCCTCTTTCTGCATCCAATTTGGTCGAAAATTGGATAAGTTATGACCTCTCCTAGTTTTCCCACTATTCGCTCTACATTCTCCCCAAAATCCTGCATCATCCTATAATTTTGCTTGCCAAGTGCTCTAATTGAGTGATATTTTCATCGAAAACTGGGCGAAATTGTCAGATCATTAAAACGTCCTCTAACGTTTAAGTTTTGAAAATTTTAGCCATGTGGCGAGGCCACATGGACAGTTAATGTTTGGTTATTGGTGGCGGTTAATGTCTGGAGCTGTGGTTATCCCCTAACCATGGTCCATGAACTGGGGTCAGGGGTTAACCACGGTCCCCATCCCCCATGCATAAACCATATCAACGTTAAATACGTATGCCTCCCCACCATGGCTAAGAACCAACAGTTAGGCAGAGTGGTAAGGCTCCACGTTGTGTGTTGAGAGGTGTTGGTTTCGATTCCTATGGCCTTCGGCTCAGTTGTTGAACCAACTTTTAGTGGGCTCCCAAGCTACCACATGGCGGCCTCCAGCTAGGCCGCATGTCAGCCCATGGTTGGCAACTATACCAACCAATAAAAACACCCCATTTCCAACCAATACCAAAGTGCTACTTGGCACTATTTGATTTGCTGAGAAAATATTGACCAGTCAACTGCCACATAACCTGCCCAGTCAGCGCCACGTTAGCAGTGCAAACTTCTGATTGGATTGTCCATTTTTTTTAAAAAATTCTATTTGACAAAGTGAATAGAACATGTTTCTGGGAGCATACGGTGTCTGTTTCACATGAAACGAGTTGCGTCAGATTCAGGATGATGAGCACTATGCAGTCGTTCAGGTTCCACACCATTCTGATGACTTTTATTTTTTAGCATAATTTTGAGCACTTGATCACCTAAGGTGCTCCTCACCACATGTCCAACACTCCAACTGACCAGTGATCTCACCTCTATTTTGTTATTGTTGTTATGGCCCGTGTCCCTGTCTAGTTGCATTAAACCTCTTTTGTGGCGCCACAATTTCTTTTCCATCTGCATGTTGAGGCCTTGTCCTCTTAGGCTACCATTTACCTCTTCCTTTGTCTTTTCCTTTCCGTCCATGTTGAGATTCATTCTTACACTTTGATTGCTCATATAAATGATTTAGTTTCCAAATAACTTCCTCAAGTGACTGAGGATCATCATACTCAATTTGATCTCTAAATGCTAATGGAAAACCACTGAAAAATATCTTAACTTTAGCCTTATCATCAGTAAGATATAGTACATACCTCAATAATTCAAGAAACTTGGTCGTATACTCTTCGTTTGTCATTGACCCCATATTTAACTCATAGAACTCTTTAGCCTTGTTGTTGTAGTACCTTTCTGACAATTACTTCTTCCTGAAAAACCTCTTGAATTCCTGCCAACTCAAATCATCTGTCCTAATGTCTCTAACCCACTTAACATATTCCCACCAAATGTCTACTTTACCTTTCAAGCTAAAGATAACTATCTGGGCCTTCATGTTATCTGTGTACTCACGCAACTTAAAGAATTTTTTCGTTCCAAGTATCCAAGCCTCTGCATCTTTTGGATTCTTCACATCTCCATCAAAAGTAGGTGGTTTTTCTTTCTTGAATTCATTCAAAAAGTACCCCTATCATTCCTCCTATAAGGATGACAACGACGATGATCATGATGTCTATCAGAAACAAAACTAGAATTATACCTATATTCATCGCCCCTCCTTTCTGAAGTGTCGAACAACATGCCATCTCTCACCATATCAGATCTATCCAACCTGTTTCTACCAGGAGATCTACTACCATATGATCCATTAGTCCCATCCTCATGTGCATGGCTAATCTGAAGCGGCCCTTGTCACTGCAAGTATGAAAAACTCTGAAGAATTATAGCATTAATCTCTACTTGCTTCTCTTGTCCCTATATGATTAGGTCGTTATCTTCCTTACAACTCCTTATCTCTTCCTTCAAGCTCCTTAGTGTATCAACCAAATCAGAAGTATGCCCCACACCATGTTGCTCATCTGATGCATAGGGAGATTCTATGTAGTCTACCACCTTGCTATCCATTTGATCTTTCTCTTCCTGAAATGCCTAATATGTTAGATAAACCAAATAATAATAAACCAACGTACCTTATATAGCTCGGGGAGGATACCTTGTCTGCAAGATCATCAAATCAGCGTGATACATGTATAACATAATCATAACAACATATCAACATACGCAAGTAAAGCTATCAACTCATAAACATCACTCTAACTAGGATCTAGTCATCAATGCAAGGTCATATCAACAATAAATGCTATGACCTCATGCATGACAACAAGTATTACTCCATTATACACATTTCTACATGCAACCGATACAAATACGCATAAATGCTTGTAGTTGAACATAATCGATTAGTTCTTGCAATCAACCTACAAGACTGATACATGTAATCACAATATCCAAAATGTAACCCAACATACAAGGATGTAAGTAGGTGACATAAAATCAACATGTAAGTGACAATTAACCATATACAATCAGTCACAAACTCATGTCAAATACTCTTCACGAAATCAACATCAAATTCTCCATGATAACCATACTATAACCCTAATCCAACATCAATCAATTGCAACAAATATACAAGTGTAAGAGACACACATGCAACTGACATGCATGCATGACTAACACATTCAACCCATCCAGTCTGAGAGTTGAACCATGTTCTAATATCACTCTGTGGTATCAAATATGACCTAAAGAGCGCACAACCCACTCTGATACACCCTCCTCACATATCCACCCAAGTAACCATGCCAACTGGGGTAAACATGAGACGAGTGGCTACTATGATCATATTTGACCACCTAGGTAACCTTAAGGAAGTTGAATCGACGGAAAATCACACACAACCATCCAACATCATCAAAAGAACCCTCAAGAGACAAGTCACCAACTCATACATCATATCCCTGGGTCCCACTATTGTTTTGGACAATTTAAGGCTCAGTCGCTCTCATGTTATGAGCAAGTGAGTGACCAAAGACCTAAAGTTGCTCTCATAGACCTGCATGCCAATGACTGTGGATGAAACTTTCCAGTTCTGTGCTAGCAACTCCAAGATTTGAGCCACTTTTCTAGGCCCAAAGCCCAAGCCACTACCAAGAATGGAATGAAAGCTCAAAATTAAGTATAGTATAGGGAAACAATGATGCAAAAGTAAATAGTTGATCAGGGCCTTAACTAGACCCCTACTAGCCATGATAGGCATTTCATAAAACATATCATCGACATGTAACCTATAGGTTTAAATAACATATTTAAGTGTAGGGATATCTTGCTTATCTGAGAATCGACATGAGTTGTTGTTTCCTCGTGTCATTTGTTTCCTTGTCACTTATTAGGTCATAGATACAATATGCATTCAAACAAGTAAAAACATGTTGAGATCCAAACATAGTTGTTGCCATAAAATGTACATATAACTAGCATAATACGGATAGAAATACAATAAACATATCAGCCATCAAAATCCATATATAAACCAATACATTTACACATGAAAATAAATGGAAATAATTTCTCATTAATCAATGCAATGAACCAACCGGAGATGGGACTATGACGTTCCACCCAACCATAGATTAGCTGAGCCAAGTCTCTCTTCAGCTAATCACCATCGTACCATATTCCAAGCATGAATTTGGGACTCATAGAACACATCAAAAAACACCAATCAATGTGGATGCCAACGGAGTTCTCTGCCTACACTGTGCCTCCTAGTCTCTCACGATTTACCATGCATCCGCAGTCTGATCCAGGGATCACTAGGCCAATGGCTTTGTGCATCCTCAGTTTGGTTCAAGGACCACTACCACCATGTGTTTGTTAATTCATATATCCACCTCACTCAGCTTCGAATCCAATCCTGTCATCCTACATAAACTGCATGAGAGAACCCATATCATCAAAGCTATTATGAAATTGCAAGGCTAGCCTGAAAATACTATCACACCTAGAAAAACCCATTCCATGGTAGAAAAGAAACACATGCAATCCCATGCATGTCAGTTCTAGCAAGGAAAATACACATGCAAGTCGATACCTGCAATGAAGCTTGTTGTAGTTGCTTTATCCTGCCTTTCCATGTTTGATCTTTGCTTCATCTTGTCTTCTTTGTCTTTCTTGATCCAATGCCAAACTTCTCCAAGAAAAATCTAAGTGTCCAAGAGTATGAGAGAGAGAGAGAATAATGAGAGAGCTCCATAGCTAAACTAAAAAAAGGTTACCAACTGATCCTCATAAGTCTTTTTTTGAATGAGGCCTCTATTTTCTTCATTTTCCATTATTTTCCTTCATTTTCCTCCTCACATGAAACCTATGACCTTTCACCTATTTTTTCTCCTAATTTCCATTATTTTTATAAAGAAATGTGCCAAAAAATCCATTTTGCCTTTCCAAATCCTTAGCCATCACCTTTGCCAATTTCCTTAGCCATAAACAACCAAATGAACACCCCCTAGGATGCATCGCCCAACATTCAGCATGGAATAATTGTCTCATTCATCTGTAGTTATTGTTTTTAACTTTTATTACATGAAATTTTCACCAAGGTTGTTACAAACTTTGTGGCTTTATTTCTTGAAATGTCAGCAGCATTTTCTTTACGCCTTATGTTGAGGGATCTACCTGTCTCTCCTATGTATTCTTTTTTGCAAGAACAAGGAATTATGTAAACCCCTTTTTGTTGGTTAGGGTTTATTGGGTCTTTAATGGAATCAATTATTTTTCTAATGGTATTAGGGGGGGTGAAAGCCACATTGATATTTTGATTGCTTATATATATATATATATATATATATATATATATATATATATATATATATATATATATATATATATATATATATATATATATATATATATTATGGATGGTACCTTTTATGTATGGAAGGGAGATTTTTGGTATGATTATGGGTCTTTTCACATTTTTCTTTTTAAGGTTTGCAAGATAGTTTTGTTAATGGTGCTTCTATGGTATCCATTTTGTTCAAAGACCTGGCAAAGATGGTTGAGTTCATGATTTAGGTGTTCAGAGTCTGATATTCTGGTAGCTCTTGTAGCTAGGGTTTTAATGATACCAGTTTTTTTGTTTAGGATGGTGATGAGAGTTAGCATGCAAATATATTTCAATATGTGTTTTGTTTTTGAAGACTTTAAAACCTAGATTACCATGTTTCTTGGTTAGAAGGATGTCAAGAAAAGGGATTTGATTGTATTTTTCAATTTCAATAGTGAATTTTATGTGTTCTGAGAGGTTGTTAATGTGAGATAGGAATTCATCTAACTTGTCTTTCCCATGACTCCATTTTGTGAATACATCATCAACAAATATTTTCCATTCTTCTAGAGTGTAAGAAAAGAACTCGAGGTTTTTTTGTTCAAAGTGTTCCATATAGATATTGGCTATTATGGGAGATAAAGGAGATCCCATAGCTACTCCATGAGTTTGTTCATAAATTTTTCCATTAAAACTAAAATATTGTTAGAAAAAATATTATATATGAAATAGAAATGCAAGACATATAATATTGCGAAAAAACACAAACACATAAAACCAGAGAGACACAGATATACATGGTTCACCCAGTTTGGGCTATGTCCACCATGAACAGCTAGTCCTTCCTTTCTATTATCCAACAAAATGAAGAGACACACCCTATAGCAGATCCATTGTAATATCCTTTGTTTTCTCTCACAATCTCACCTCTCTGTTTCTCGCTCGGAGAATACACTTCTATTACATAGCCTCAATACAATGCCCTCATTCAAAGAGAGGGGTTTCCTTCTAGGGCAAAAGACCCTAAATTAAACATAAGTTCTACTGTTAGATCATCCACCTAATGAACGGCCCAGATTGACTAGAAATTACTATACTTTTACAAGGCAATTTTACATATGTTTTTAGCTTCAGGGGCGCTGCCCCCAAAACCCCCACCGGGGGACTGTTGGCCCCCGACCCCCTAGCTGGGGGGGATTGGCCCCCCCACACCCCCTCGCGTGGAGGGGTGTACAAACTTCCTGGGGTATACATCCGGCTGAAACACAGACCTTTAAATAATCATGCTCCACAACCAACAATCTCCCACTTGGAGAATGATTGTAGCAACTCCACCACTGCTTCATTTGTTCGACAATGACTCCTCTTTGGACCTGGATGTTTCTCATCTTCATCGTCATCCTTGAATACCAATTGAAACTAAGCATATTCTCAGTTTCTCCCTAGTTACAACTTTTTTTAGCATATCTGCAGGATTCTGGCTAGTGTGTATCTTTTCCAGCTTCAACTCTCCATCTTCCAACACTGATTGTATGAAATGGTACTTGAGCTGTATGTGTTTAGTCCTGGAATGAAATGTTGAGTTCTTTACAAGATTAATGGCACTTTGGCTATCACTTTATAACGTGCCCATATCATGCTCATTACCCAATTCACCCATAAACTTTGTAACCAAATCATTTCTTTACTAACCTCTGTAGCAGCAACATACTCTGCTTCTGTTGTTGAAAGTGAAACAACACTTTGGATTTTTGAAACCTAACTGACAGTTGTTCCACCTACATTAAATACATATCCTGTAGTGCTCCTCCTTTTATCTCTATCACCTTCCATATCTGCATCAACATATCCATGTAGAGAAAACATATCCCTGTAGAGAAATGTTTGAACCACCAAAGCATAATGCTTGATTTGTGGTACCTTTCAAATATCTGAGAATCCATTTCACTGCCATCCAATGTTCCTTTCCTAGATTGTTCATGTACCTGCTTACAACTCCCACTACATGTGCAATATCAGGCCTTGTGCAGACCATTGCATACATTAAGCTTCCAACTGCTGATGCATATGGAACTTTAGACATATAATCCATGTCTTCTTGGGTCTTTGGGCACATTTCCTTACTAAGTTTGAAATGGCTAGCAAAAGGTGTACTAACTGGTTTTGCATTGTGCATATTAAATCTTTTCAACACCTTTTGTATGTACTCATTCTGAGACAATGTTAATTTGCAATTTTTCCTGTCTCTAGTTATTCTCATACCAAGGATTTGTTTTGCAGCTCCCAAATCCTTCATTGCAAATGAATTTGCCAATTTTCTTTTGAGCACATTTATTTCCTGCATGTTAGACCCTGCAACAAGCATGTCATCTACATAGAATAACAATATAACATAGTTGCCATCATTTTGCTTTTTCAAATAACCACAATGATCAAAGTGAAATCTAGTATAACCTTGTTCAGACATAAACTTGTCAAATTTTAGATACCACTACCTTGGAGCCTGTTTTAAGCCATACAAGCTCTTCTTCAACCTGCACACTAGTTTCTCCTTCCCTTTTACCTCATATCCTTGTGGCTACTGCATATATCTCTTCCTCTAAATCCCCATGGAGAAAGGTTGTCTTTACATCTAACTGCTCAAGATGCAAATCTTCAACTGCTACTAGACTTAAAATAGTTCTGATTGAAGTCATTTTAACAACAGGAAAAAATATTTCATCAAAATCAATACCTTTCTTCTGTGCAAACCCCTTCACCACAAGTCTAGCTTTGTACCTTTGTTTTCCTCCATCTTCTTCCTTTAGCCTATAAACCCATTTATTCTTTAACGTAGTTTTTCCTGCAGGCAACCTAACTAAGTCCCAAGTCTGTTTATGCATTAAGGAGTCCATCTCTTCTTCCATGGCTAGCTCCCACTTCTTCCTGCTTTCAACCTGCATTGTTTCTTCATAACATTCGGGTTCACCAGAATCAGTAAAAAATAAATAATATAATGAAGGAGAGTATCGTTTGGGGGTATACTTATCCTGGTAGATCTTCTAACACCACTTTCAGGTATTTGGGGTGCCTGTTGCTGTTGTGGTGCTTGTTGTTGTTGTCGCTGTTGATTATTATTATTTTCAGACACCTTTACTTTTTCAGTGATCTCATCAAGAACTATGTATTCCTTGTTTTCTTTTTCTTGTTTCTTTTCCTGCAACTGATTCTTATACAAGACCTTTTCATTGAATATTACATCTCTACTCCTAATGATTTTGTGATTTTCGTAATCATATAAGCGATAACCAAAATCATTAACACCATATCCAATAAAGGTACATTTCTTTGACTTTGCCTCAAGCTTTGTTCTATTTTCTTTATTAATATGGACAAGGTCTCACAAAAGGCTTTAAAAAGGAGTAGTTTACCTTTTTACCTGTCCATGCTTCCTCTGGAACACCACCATCCAAGGAACTTGAAGGCCCTCTGTTTATTAGATAAACAGCAGTATCTACAGCATCTGCCCAAAATTGTAAAGGCAATTCTGCATGCAATCTCATGCACCTTGCACGCTCCATGATTGTTTTGTTCATCCTTTCTGGCACACAATTTTCTTGTGGTGTTCTTGGAACTGTCTTCTCTCTACGAATTCCATGCTATGAACAGTACCTATCAAACTCTTTGCTGCAATATTCACCTCCATTGTCTGATCTGAGACACTTCAATTTCTTTCCTGTCTCAATCTCAACCAAAGCTTTCCATTTCTTGAAAGTATCAAATGCATCAGATTTATTCTTAATACAATAAATCCAAGTTTTTCTAGTTGCATCATCAATAAAAGTAACATAATAATGAGAGCCACCGAGATATGATACCTGAGAAAGTCTCCATACATTTGTATGCACAAGCTCTAATTTTTCGCTCTTCGTTCTTCTTTTCTTTCCTAACTCTGAGAAATCTGACTCTCTTCTGTTTTTCATAAATGCAATTCTCACAGAAGTCCAAATCAACATTCTTCAAACCCGACAACAAATTCCTTGAGTGAATAATCTTCATCCCCTTCTCACTCATGTGTCTGAGCCTATGATGCCATAATGTTGCATCTGCTCCTTTGGAAGTTAAAGCATTAACAGAGTTAGAAATACCATTGCATAAATACAATGTACCAACCTTTTCGCCTTTTGCTATTACCAAGGCTCCTTTGGTGACCTTCCAAGCTTTATCTATGAAAGTTGTCACACAACCTTCACTGCCTAACTGCCTTGTTGAAATCAGATTTTTCTTCAGATATGGAACATGCCTTACCTCCTTTAGTAGCCATTGATTTCCATTCTGTTGTTTTACAATAACCTTACCCATTCCAAAAATTTTACAGGGTTTATCGTCACCCAAACGGACTTGTCCAAAATCTCCTTGAACATAGTCATGAAAATATTTCTTATTAGGAGTGGCATGGAATGAAACCCCTGAATCTATCACCCAAGAATCAGTAATATTTTCGAAAGAAAGAATCAAAGCATCTTGTAACACCTCACCTGTCACATTTGCTTCATGATTGTTTTCTTGTTGTGCATCTCCTTCTTTTCCCTTCCGAGAGCTACAGTCTTTCTTTAGGTGTCCTTTCTTTCCGCATTTCCAACACATTATCCCTAATCTGGACTTGGATCTGCCTTTTCTTGATTTACTGCGATATCCTAAGCTCTTTCCTCTTTCCATTTTTCTTCCCCTAGACTCTGCACTCAAAGCATTACCTGATGTCTCACTGGAGCTTTTCCATTGCATTTCCTCACTAAGGATAGCACTGACAACATCATCAAACTTTAAAGTACTAGATCCAGAAACAAAGTTACTAATGGCCATTACTAAACCATTCCAACTTTCTGGCAATGAGCACAAGAATAACAGAGCTCTAACTTCATCATCAAATTTTACCCCTACAGAACTTAATTGACTTGTAACAGTATTAAAATCATTTAAATGGTCTGCAACAGATCCACCTTCCGACATCTTCATATTAAATAATTGTTTCATAAGAAATACCTTGTTTGATGCCGAGGGATTTTCGTATAGTTTTTCCAACACCTTAATCAAACCCTCTGTCGTTGTTTCCTTCGAAATGTTGAAGGCGACCGATGCTGCGAGGCACAACCGTACTATTCGGAGTGCCTTTCTATCGATAAGGTTCCATTCTTCATCTGTCATACCCGTTAGCATATTTGTTTTTCCGCCCAATGGTAGGTACAGATCTTTCTGATACATATAATCTTCCATCTGCATCTTCCACAACGAGAATTTTTGGCCATTAAATTTCTCGACCCTAAACTTACCATCTTCTGCCATTTCTCCCACTTGAACGAGGAACCCTTCTTTCCTACGAGTTTATCAACCAAATAGACCTTCAGCTCTGATACCAGTTGTTAGAAAAATATTATATATGATAGAGAAATGCAAGACATATAATATGCGGAAAAACACAAACACATAAAACCAAAGAGACACAGATATATGTGGTTCACCCAGTTTGGGCTATGTCCACCCCGAATAGCCAGTCCTTCCTTTCTATTAGCCAGCAAAATGAAGAGACACAACCTACAGCAGATCCGCTGTAATATCCTTTGTTTTCTCTCACAATCTCACCTCTTTGTTTCTCGCTCAAAGAATACACATCTATTACATAGCTCAATACAATGCCCTCATTCAAAGAGAGGGGTTGCCTTCTAGGGCAAAAAACCCTAAATTAAACTTAAGTTCTACTGTCAGATCATCCACCTAATGAATGGCCCAGATTGACTAGAAATTACTATACTTTTACAAGGAAATTTTTTTACATATGTTTTTAGCTTCGGGGGTGTTGCCCCTGAAACCCCCGCCGGGGACCGCTGGCCCCCGAACCCCCCATCTGGGGGGGGGGATCGGCCCCCCCGAACCCCCGCGGGGGGGACAAGTCCCCCCCACACCCCCTCGCGTGGAGGGGTGTACAAACTTCTTGGGGTATACATCCGGATGAAACAAATACCTCTAAATAATCATGCTCCACACCCAACAAATATCAAGATTTTAGATAAAGCTTTAAAAGATCTATAGTTTCCTCATCAATGATTGTCTTCATGATGTTGATAGCTTCATCTACAGGGATCATTTTGTAGAGAGATACAACGTCAAAACTAACCATGAGATCTTCTTTATTCATTTTTAGGTTTTTTATCCATTGTAAAAACAAAGGTCTAAGTTTTTTTTCAAGGTATTGAACAAGAAGATAAGTGGGATAACCTATGATGTTTACTATAGGCCTCAAACGGATGCCATATTTATGGATTTTAGGACCTTCATATATTATTGGAGTGATGGAGTTGTTGGGAATGATTCTTTTTTTAGTAATTTCATCCAACGATGATTCTTTGATTTTTTTTGGTAACTTCTTGAAGGATTTTGCTTCTAGGGTCTTTATTAATAGTTTTATAGCAACCGCTTTGCTTTAGGTGTTTTTCCATTTTTTTATCATATTCAGTTTTATCCATTATTATTGTTGCATTACCCTTAATAAAATATACTCATAATGTCAACTAATTAAATTCATTATTAAAAGTTATATTTAATAAAATAAAATGATCATGATATAATATTATACGCATTCATAATTATGATAAAATAATTAAGCTTATCAATCTAGCCGACCCAAATTATTACCCAACCTTTATATATATATATATATATATATATATATATATCTTAGCTCTATACAAAACACATTAATCTTCTCAAGATAAATGGTGTTCCCATGATGATGACCTAGTTTTAGAAGTCCTAAGTGTTGGGTTAAAAAACTCTATAACATGTATTCCGTACTATTGAAAATATTGTACAATTTCTCCTATTTTCTCTAAAAAGTTTGTTTTCCTTTCCTTCTACGAGTTCCAAAAAATAAAACCTTTCGCTAAAATATAGGCTATGTTTATTATAATGTTCTTAAACTTTGAATAATTCCATTGATCCTTCAAAACACCGAAATTCTCATGCTGAAAAATATCACATCCAAAAATTATATTAAGAATAAACCAAACCTATTAGCCTATGAACACGAGAGAAAGAGATGATCTAGATTCTCCTCTTGTTGACAACAAAGAAAAGGGATGGTTCTTCATAATATTTTCTACAAATATCATCCCTGGTTAGCAGTCGACGTCTTCCAAGCAGCCAAAGGAAAAGAGTGACTTTGGGCCAATGGACTCTAGACCATACACTCTAGATAGCATCATTTTCCATCTTCTCATGACTTTCAATAACCTCATAATTTTATTTCAATGTAAATGAACCTATCTGTCGTATACCCCATCTCATAATATCTTGATTTTGAGAGAATCAAATCCTCCTCTCCCATACTACATGTTAGAAAGCTTCCAAATGCAATTCTTGTGAGGAACATGGCTAATCCTCCTTATATTTACATCTTCACCAAGCCTTAGGATCCATCTCTTGCTTCGAAAAATCCTTAACTCTCATAGTGCCTAGATCAATTGTGAAAGTTTGCAAATCACGAAGCTTCTCAATCTTTTTTAAGTCAGGTAGCTATTGTCAAGATTCTTCCTAGAATAAATCATAAGCCCCATCATTGATCTCCTAAAATGCATATTTTCTCACAACTTCCTTGTTTTTTTGTGCCCACTAT
Organism: Pinus tabuliformis; assembly: GCA_031772625.1. NCBI lineage: Eukaryota > Viridiplantae > Streptophyta > Pinopsida > Pinales > Pinaceae > Pinus > Pinus tabuliformis. Next base: position 413,604,892 of record CM062805.1, on the reverse strand, counting down.
CATAAGTTGGAGCATGTTACAGTCGAATCATATCTAAGACAATCTTCTTACAATGGTGCATATTTCATCAACCATATTTTCTTCCATAATGCATTCCCTCCTAATACCCATCTCCATCATAAATTCACCCCTAATGTCGCACTAAGCATCTCTACATCATGAAGACCCGTGCCACTAGAAAATTTAGGATTCACCAATATTTCCCAAGCCACTAACAACCACATTTTTGCCTTGTTAGAACCCCTCTAGAGAAAATCACACCATAGAAAACAAAGTTTACCACAAACAACTTTAGGTATCGACATAGTTGACATTTGGTAAATTTTAATCACTTGAAGAACATACTTAGTTAAGGTCAATTGTCCAACAAAATTCAAATCCCGAAAAGTCCAATTATTAATCTTATGAGAGAGCTTCATAATCAAATCTTTCTAATAAGAAATCCTTTTAGGATTTAAAATCAATGGAACACTCAAATACTTAGACAAAATATTGGCTCTTCGAAACTCTAAAACACACACTAAATGACATTGAATTACCTCATTATATTAAAAACAAATATACTAGGCTTGTTTATTAATAAGGGTACTAGAAGCATTCATAAAAGTTGACAACAAGGGCCAAATGAATTGACCTATCTAAGGGTGGGAATGCCAAAACTTTAGACATCATCAATGCATTATTGATGTGTCACAAAAGGGTCCTCCCTATATAACTTCAAACCTTTGATTTTCCCTTGAGAACAAGAACTTTTAAAATATCAACCTAAACACTCCATAGTCAGTATGAAAAGAAAGGGGGACAGTTGATCACCTTGGCGTAAGCCACATGGCAGAGTACAAATTCCAAAAGGAGATCCATTTATCAAAATATAGAAAAAATGGGAAGACACGAGGAATCAAATCCAAGAAATATAGTACCAGGTTAAACCAAAAGCATCAAGAACTTGCACCAAATAATCCTAACATATGCAATCATAGGCCTTAGACATGTCAAGATTGACAATCATGCCTTGTTTCTTCAAACATCTCAATGAATGAATAATTCCCTGAACTGTTGTGATGTTGTTTGTTATCACTCATAAAAAACCTTGACTATGAAGGGAAAAACTCTAAGGTAACGTCTAATCGCTTTGGGATTGAAGTTGGCCCCTCAATCCAGAGTGGGATCTCTCCTCAAACTCAACTACCCTAGGTCACAATGGTAGCAGGTATTTTAAATGCTCTATGGTCATATTAATGTAAACGTTGCTGGTGTTGGTTGGAACATGGGGGAAAAGAACCACCATTGGGTGATGAAGTCTATTTTATCTTAATGTAAGCTCACACGAAAACAATCAACAAAGGAAAGGTAACTGATAAATTGTGAATCATTAATTTATTGTAATCAAAATCAAAATATGAGAGGAACAATCCATTGAGAAGAAGCATCAAATATATGAATTCAAAAACTAGCTTTAGAAAGAATAATGAAAATTGAAGCTATAAGTAGAGCATTGAAATGAAAAAATTGTGTCTATGTTCTTTCATTCAATCATTAGAAGATCATACATCATGGTAATATAAAAGAAATACATCAAACTGGAGAAAACAAAATTAAAACACCCAACACAAGAATCTTTGTTGTAGCTTCAGGCTTTCTTCAATAAAATATTCCAAAATATACAAAGCGGAATAACTTTTTCAATAAAAACCCAACCGATGTTCATTAAAAAATCGCAGTCTTTATAGACTTTGTAAAAACCAAATGCTACTATTGTTCAAGAAAAATAAAAGATCTAAAATGATTTCAAAATAAAAATGAGAAATTGTTGTAAGTGTCTCGAGCTATTGGATTTGTTGGAGGTGTTAATCCCTTGTTGATTTGGTGTTTGATATTCCATCTTGAAACCTAAACCTTTTGTTGCCACTTGTAATTCAATGTTGCCCCAAAATCTAGAACTGTTTGATCATTCGAATCTAAAATTAGTCTTTTGTTGATGCTTTTGACTTTTAAGTTTCCAAATGCCCTTGAATCTAGGATTTTCTTTTATTTGTTGATGATGTTCTGCCACTTATGAATTTGAATGCTTATCGAACTCCTGAGTCTATTGATCTTGTGCTCTGTCATTAATGAAATAATGGCTGAAAATCAGAGATATAATCTTTATCTACATATCTTGTCTCAAAATAGTGAATTTGTTTAATCTCAGTGATCTTTTAGGCTCTGCACTTGCATTCTTGATACAAGAAAAAACATAATATATATATCTATATATATATATATATATATATATATATATATATATATATATATATATATATATATATATATATATGTTACATCAAATTGGGGTGTGATTCTGGGAAACAAACGTAACTATAGATCTAAAAGTAGCATTGGTCATAATGATTAAAAATATCTAGAGCTGTTGAAGTCTCGAATCTGCAATTAGTTCAACTATTGATTAATTCTTTGGCCTTGAAAATCTCTGCCACATGTAACTGACTTCCACCTCATCCTTTACTATTGATCTTCTATTGACAAGAATTTTTCCACCTATTGATTTGATGCCCAAGTCGAATTGAACTTTTGTCCAGTTGCCCATGAACTTTTTCTCGTGAAATCCTAAAAAATAGGCTTCAAATATCCATTTGAATCTCCAAAACCATGATCGTTGTGAAAAATATGAAACAATATTTTTTTAATGGGCCTATTCCCGACAAAAACCTCTTTCGATTTTCAAAACCTCATTCCCATTTGTTCATTAACCATTCCTAAAGTTACTATCTTTTACAGGAAAAAAACGTCTAAAAAACAGCATTTTGTCAAGTGAAGACAAAACATCTTTTGGCACCGTTTCCCTTCGACTGCTAATTTTGTGTCATTATGTTTGATATAGTAACCTTGGTGAATAACATAATAGAATGGATTAATCCTGCACGACTCTTAACTTTGCACAATATAGCTTCCACCATCCAGAAACACTTGATATTAAACGTGATAGGAAATCAATCATACATGAAAATGATTAACTACACCACTAGTTTAACCAACACTTGCTTGATCAAGTACCTTCTCCTTCACTAGCGTGGAATCTATCTTCACTTTTCTTTTGACATAAAAAATTTAAATTTTACATTTGGCATTGATACTCCATCTTCCAACACTTTATATTTTACAAATTCATAATAGCGTTGATATTTTATACTATTTTTTACAAATTATCATTGACACTAAAACTATTAGCGCCTTAAAACTATTAACTAAAATTGTGATAACAGTTCACTCCACGAGGATGTTGTCAATCATAGATGGCAGCAAAAACCCCTATAGACCAGAGGCCTAATCCATTTGAAGTTCTCAACATTTTCCCTGAAACTGACAACCTTACTTGCAACTAATTAACTTTGCAACTGAAAACCACGCACTACTTACTGCAAACTAAAAATTGAAACTAAAAAACTCATTGCTGAAAAACCAAACCAAAATTAATGCTTGCCCCAACAAGCTTATTGCATGTCATTTCCTACTCTAACCTGCTGAAATAACTGCTCAATCAAATAATACAAAAATGCTAATACAACCAATCTAGTAGTTGTGCAAATATCATGGTTTTTTTATTGTGCTTCAGTAAAATCAAAACTGGACGGTATAGTGGCAAAGGAAACTCATGATGTAATTTGTATCCACAGGGAAAAATGGCTGAAAATTCAGACTGAAAAAACTCTCCATGTAGTCAACTACGGGATCATAGAAATGATGATCTATCTGATGACCCTCAAGGTATTGAATGACTTGATAATCATGGTTGAATTTCTCAAATATATTCACTATGTCAAACCATGACCTTAACTGTGAATTATCAAACTCATTCCAAAAAATAAAACAATCTTCAATCTTGACAATTGGTGGAAACACTACCTCCTCTTGACTTGGATGAAAAAGGATTTCAAAAGACTAATTCTGGTATTTGGAATTATTTGATTGTATTTGAATCTCTAAGGATTCGATATCTTTTTCAAATTTCTCAGCCAATGCTTTTAAGAAATGAATTTTATCCTCAAAACTACATTTGTATGACTTTAAATAAATAGTATATAAACTTGAGAAAGCTTCATCAATTTGATCATCATCAAAACTGTCACAATATTCCTTAAATTCTTCAACATACCCAGTCATCTTGATTGATTAGGCAACTAGATCTATAGTTCAAGCTTTGAATTCTTCGAACAGTGGAACTAACATGAAAGTTATGACTTTTGGAGTCTGAAAATGGTGTCACTAGGTGAATGATGTATAAATCAATGGTCTCTAACCATTTTTCACCATCAGCAATTAGATCTGGATCTTGTCGTTCTCCTAGGGAAAATTTCCCCTTCACTCCTCGGCAACTGCGCCAAATTTTTATCACTTAGAGAACACCCTGGCTATCAAGGGAAAAACTCTAAGGTGACCTCTAGCTGCTTTGTGATTGAAGCTGGCCTCTCAATATGGAGTGGGATCTCTCCTCAAACTCAACTACCCTAGGTCACAGCAGTAGAAGGTTTGTTAAACTCTCTATGGCCAAATTATTGTAAAAGATGTTGGCGTTGGTTGGAATATGGGGAAAAAGAACCACCAGTAGGCAATGGAGTATATTTTGACTTAATGTAAGATCACACACTAAAAAATTCAACATACACAAGGTAGTTGAATAATTTTGAATCATTAATTTGTTGTAATGAAAGGCAGAATATGAGACGAGCAATCCACTGAGAAGGAGCATCAAATAAATGAATTCCAAAACCAAGTTTATAAATAAGAATGAAAACCGTTGAAGCTATAAACAGAGCATTGTAATGAATAAATTATGTTTATGTTCTTTCGTTCAATCATTAGAAGATCATACATCATGGTAATATAAAAGAAATATATCAAACTCGAGAAAACAAATTCAAAAAACCTAACACAAGAATCTTTGTTTTAGCTTCAGGCTTTCCTCATTAAAATATACCAAAATATACAAAGTGCAATAGATTTTTCAACAAAAATTCAGCCCCTACTCATTACAAAATCACAATCTTTATAGACTTTGTAAAAATCAATTGCTACTATTGTTTTAGAAAAACAAAAAATCTCAAATGATTTCAAAATAAAAATTAAAAAATGAGAAATTGTTGCAAGTGTCTCGAGCTATTGGAGTTGTTGGAGGTGTTAATCCCTTGTTGATTTGGTGTCTGATATCATGCCTTAAAACCTGAATCTTTTGTTGCCACTTGTACTTCAATGCTGCCCCAAAATATGAAATTGTTTGATCATTCAAATCTAAAATTAGTCTTTTGTTGATGCTTTTTAAGTTTCCAAATGCCTTGAATATGGGATTTTCTTTTATTTGTTGGAGTTGTTGGAGGTGTTAATCCCTTGTTGATTTGGTGTCTAATATCCCACCTTGAAACCTGAATCTTCTGTTTCCACTTGTACTTCAATGCTGCCCCAAAATATGAAATTGTTTGATCATTTGAATCTAAAATTAGTCTTTTGTTGATGATTTTGACTTTTAAGTTTCCAAATGCCTTGAATTTGGGATTTGCTTTTATTTGTTGATGATGTTCTACCACTTATGACTTTGAATGCTATCAAATTCCTAAGTATGTTGATCTTGTGCTCTGCCATTAATGAAATAATGACTGAAAAATAGGGATATAATCTTTATCTGCATACCATGTCTCAAAATAGTTAATTTTTTTAATCTCAATGATCTTTTAGGCTTTGCACTTGCATTATTGATACATTACAAAACATATAATATATAGATATTACATCAAATTGTGGCATGATTCTAGGAAACAATAGTAACTATAGATCTAAAATTAGCATTGGTCATAATAATTACAAAATATCTAGAGTTGTTGAAGTCTCTAATCTGTAATTAGTTCAACTGTTGATTGATTCTTTGGCCTTGAAAAGATCTACCACATGTAACTGACTTTCAACTCATCTTTGACTGTGGATTTTCAGTTAACAATTATTTTTCCAACTGTTTATTTGATGCCCAAGTTGAATTGAACTTTTGTCCATGAACTTTTTCTGGAAAAATCTTGAAAAATAAGCTTCAAAGATGCATTCAAATATCCAAAATTGTGATATATGTGCAAAATATGAGAGAAATTTGTGTGAAGGGGTACGTTTTCGATAAAAAACCACTTTCAGTTTTTAAAAATTCATTCCCATGTTTTCATAAAATGCGCTGGCACTGTCTTTTATAGGAAAAAAGTATAAAAAACAGAGTTTTGTCAAGTGAAAACAAAACATGTTTTGGCACCCTTTCCCTTTGACTGTTGAGTTTGTGTCATTATGTTTGAGATAGTAACCTTGGTGAATAACATAATATAATGGATTAACCTTGCACGACTCTTAACTCTACACAATATAACTTCCACCATCCAAAAACACTTGAGATTAAACGTGACAGTAAATCAATCATACATAAAAATGATTAATTACACCACTAGTTTACCATGATGATTACCCTCTGGTGGAAAAAATAATCCAATGTGAAATCATGACACAACATGTCACCATTTGTTTAGCCAACGCTTGCTTGATCAAGTACCCTCTCCTTCCCTAATGTGGAATTTGTCAACGCTTTGCTTTTGACATATTAAATTTAAATTTTACATTTGGCATTGATACTCCAGCTACTAGTACTTTTTATTTTACAAATTCACAATAGCATTGATATTTTATACTATTTTTTACAAATTGGTACTAACACAGAAACTGTTAGTGCCTTAAAACTATTAACTAAAATTGTGATAACACCGTCCAAGATTTGTCTTCATTCAAAAAACTTGTTTACTCTAGAGATATGAGCTCTGTAAGTAAAGTTTTAAAATGATTCATGATCACCGTTGATATTACCTTGTAGATGACGTTACATAGTGCAATAGGTCGAAAACCAACTACATTCTCATATTTATCAGCTTTTGGAATCCAGGTTAGAAACGTTGCATTGAGTCCACCCCACAATTATTACAGTTGACAGGATTCCTCCACCACCTCATAAATTTCATGTCCAAGAAAATTCCAACAAGCCTTGTAAAAGTTATAAGTAAATCCATCTGGTCTAGGTACTTTGTTTTGTGGCATGTCCATAACCACAACCTCTACTTCCTAAAACGAAATCGATTGCATCAAAGCAATGTTCTGCTCTTTACTAATGAGTTTTGGGATACACTGCAAAATCATATTAATATCTGACTGCCTATTATAAGAAGGCTCCATGAGAACAATCCTATAATGAGTAATAAGTTCTCCCTCTATTTCCAAATGAAGAAGTTTTTGATCCCCATCTCGCCCTACTATGGAAAATATGTGATTAGAGTGACATCATTGTATCATGGATTTATGAAAAAAAACGAATTTGTCTCCCCCTCCTTCTAATTTAACTATTAGTAATTATTAGATAGATGGTAGGATTTAACCTCTATGGAATATTTTAGAATATTTATGTAGCAACCACATATTAGAGTTTAAGATTTATCTCCAAAGTACGGACGCCATCTCTACCTTTTTAATTAAATTTATTAATTAAAAAAATTCATATGAAAAACTATCATATGAAATGAGTTATGGTTTTTTTGGCATGTTGTATTGATAAGTCATGATATTGGTCTATGGTATTGTAACAAACCCTATTTACAAGTTAAGGATCTCTATGGTAAAGTGGGGATGAATCTCCATGGTTAAGAATATTGTAAATGCATATATGTTTAACTAATATATTAATTAAAAAAGAAAAACTTGTATGTTAATTATAATTTAATAATAATACTTTAACATATAGTTATAATTTGGTTAATTTTTATGATTTTTTTAAATCTTTGGCGATGTGAGATGTACCATGAAGTAAGTGTTTTGATGTTTATCATGAATTGTTGCCTATCGATATTTAACGGCCATTTTTAATTTATATGACTGTGTTAATTATGTGTATTTGATTCTAGGTAAAAATGCTCAAAAAAAAATATAAACAACTATAATATCTTAATCGATATTAATATAATATTTCATATTATATATCTTAAAATTAAAAAGTTTATATAATTATCTTGTTGGTTGATATAATATTTCATGTTATATATCTATAAATTAAAATCTAAAGTTTATATAATTATCTTCATTTTTCAAAAAAAAAAAAAAACTTCAAATTTTATTATATAAGAAATTTCAAAATAATATATTTTAATTATTAATTTTTAAAACAAGTAAAGTATATTTTTAAATTTGAGTAAAATTGATCAAAGAATGTAAAGAAATTATAATGTCTTTAATAATATTAATATACTAGCACAACCATATTAATAAATGTAGTTGATATACGTAGATAGGTGTATATCAATCACATGCACAACCACATTATTAAATGTGGTTGATGTACGTTGATAAGTGTTAATGGATATGAATTTAATATTAATATTAATAAATATATAGATATAAATAATAAAACAATAATAATAATTATATAGTAAAATATTATTATCATTATATTATCTTATAAATATAATTATAATTAAAACAATTATAATGGCAATTTATGATAATAATAATTATATTATAATCATATGATAATATTATTGATATTATCATTAATATAAAATATTGATATTGTTAACCAAAGAGATTATTAATATTATAAATCGAAGGTATTATAAACTCAGGAAATAATATTAAATACAAAGGATTAATATTATAAACCCAAGGGAATATTATTATAACCTCAAGGAATTTAGCACTAATAAACCCAACAGAGTAATACTAAAAATCCAAGGGATTAATATTATAAACCAACGAATATAAACCCCAAGATAAATATTATGATTTTCATATTGACACAATCTTTATCACAATGCGACGTTGGACTATATTTGACCATGATTGATTTTTATATTGAGACAGTGTTTGTCACAATGCGACATTGGACCATGGTTGATTTTCATATTGAGACAATTTTTGTCACAACCCAATGTTAGACTATGGTTGAACATAGTTGATTTTCATATTGAGACAATCTGTCACAATGTGACATTGGACCATTGTTGACCATAATTAACTATAATCCACCATAATTAACTATGGTCACATGTTTAACCAATATTAACTATGGTTAATTATATTGCTCTTAATTTATATTTTTAAATTTAAATAAATGTAAGTGAAAAATGGTGGGCTCCAGTATTGTAGCAATAATGCTACAACTCCTGGGGCTTCCTATCTCTAATTTTATCAACCCCGTAGTTCGTACAAACTTGGAAGCGACGGTGCTGTATGCACAAGTACTAGCTCTTGTCGCAGCTGTCACTTGGTCAGTTGGCACAAGTCCGCTAGGGCTCAAGCCAACTTCTTTATGTTCTCAGAAGAAGCTTTCTAAATGATGGACGAAGGCTATCTCAAGGGAAATTAATCTACTTTGCAAAAATGAACTGAAAGCCAACCAAAACATGGAAACCCTAGTAAACCCTAATCTGACTAGTTTAACCTCTATGATGCAATAGTGAGAGTGCAAATGTCTAAGAATGATGCCATTACTTCTAGTGATGTGAAATGCATGAACTCAAACTACTTCCATTAAAAAGAACATTGTTTTTGTATTTTTGCTTAAGTGGTTGGAGTGATTACGGTTTTGTTTCTTATTAGGGTTTGGTTGTGCAGAGGTGGTGCGAAGGGAGAGAAAGCTTGGGAAAGGTCAGGAGGGCTAGGAGAGGTCCCAGACGGTCCCTAGCATCAGTCCACAGAAGTCCACAACGTTCAGGTGCTCGGCAACCGAGTTTGCAGGCTTCTACAGGATGTCTGCAGGGGATCCTACAGGAAACTAAGGAATTCTACAGGAAGTCTGCTAACTTCTACAGGATGTGCTATGGTTGGAGTTTTGGGTGATGGAGGAGTGAAGGAGTGGTATGGGAGGATGGGCAAGATGGAGATGGAACTTGTGATGGCTCAGGAGCAGAGAAATAAGATGGAGAAAGAGTGCACGGAGTTGGTTGGTGAATAGAAGGATGGAAACAACGAAAGGTCAAGAAAATGAAGCTACGTGGCAATGGAAGAGTTGGAAGGTAAACGAGCTGAACAGAGGTCGAGTAGGTGGCTTTAGGCGTGGTTAAGAAGAAGAAGAAGGAAGTGGAATGATACTGAGCAGTGTAAATAAAACAAATTGCTTATGTCTTGCACCGAAAACGAGAATCCATTAACCTGTGCTACCTGTGCTATTAAACCAATGAACAGCAATGTAAACCGTGAAGAGAAGTTGTGCATGGAGTTGTAATGAAGAAGTATGGCTCAAGATCAGAGTGCATGGATGGTTCTATGATTAAAACGACTGTGTTGCAGCTTGCATAAAAGTAGAAAAAGACTGCGTTTTTTTGGTGGTTGGTATAGACTGCACCCCAATCCCTAAACAGAGATGGCAGTGAAGTACTAACAACCTTTTCTTGGAGCTCCAGTGAATTACAATCCTCCTATTCTAATCTAAGCAACTGAAAGTGATTTAACCATAAGCTAATCCTACTCAATCTCATTAAAGAAATCACATCAGCAGACTGTGTTCTTGAAATGCATATCAAAACGAAGAAACGAAGTGCTGGAAAGAAAAGCAAATAACACTACAAGAAGAGGAGATCTATTGCTCTCAGGTTGGGCCCTAACCTGAGAGCTATAGCTCCCTTAAAAGCTCAGAATTAGATCCAAATCTACTTGCCTTTATTCATAATCAAAAGTCTAATGTCATGCCAAAACTGGCTTAAAAAAACAAACACCGAGCTGTGCTCAGAAATTACAATATCAGTTCAAAAGTTCAAAAAGCTCCTAACAAAGGCTACGGCCTTCATATTTATACACAATGAAGATCAAGCTGGCTTCCTCCATTCGTGGAGCTTGGCTGTCCAACTGAAATTCAAACTGCTGTAAACTACTGATCCTGTAGAACGTGTTGGCTGCCTTTAAGCTCGGTGGGGAGAGCTATTGGAGCTCGGAGTTAAGGTGAAAATCACGAGGAAGGTCATCAAGACTGTGGACAACCTCCCTATGAACCCGCAATGTCACCTTTGTTGTCTCCTTGTCTCCTTTTGCGTGGTCTTTTGCTCTCTTTAATGCCAAAAACCTGAAATCATCATGTATTAGCCACATAGATATAATGCCTGCCCTTCTTCCTACAAATAACACAAATATACTAAGAAATGAATGCATAAGTGATAAAAGATGAATGGTTGAGCAAGGTAAGTAGGCCAAATGAGCCCAAATTGTACCAAAAATTGGGGCTCATCATCACCCCCCAGCTAAAATATTTGCTCATCCTTGAGCAACTTTGCTCCAGCTCCTTGTCCTCGGTCGAGAACTAGGGCCCGTAGCATGCTCTTTCTTTCCTGTTCTTGGTGGCCCTGCCTCTTCTGCCCCTGGCGGTGACGAGGGTGGCGCTTCCTCCCCCTTTCCTGTTTTCTTGAGCCGGACTTCGGAAGCCGATTGGCCTATCCTTCGTGTCCAGGAGGTTATTTTTGGGCTTCCCCCCTCGGGGGTGGCCGATGTTTTAGAGGGGGATCTTTCACTGGGTGAAGTAGGGACACCCCCTAAAATGGTTTGGCTGCTGGGTGGAGGCTGCGGCTTGCCCGTTTTTATTCTCTTACTTCTCCTAGCTTCAAAAGGTAGAGGGATTTCCCTCTCTTTCTTCTCCTTTGGCCTTGGAGGTGTACTGAGGGTGGCCAGCGCAGCTGCTGCCTCCTTTTCGAGAATGCCAGCCTTCTCTTTCTTGCGCTTTGCTTTCTCAGGGCTCCCTGTAGAGGGCCCCTTCTTTTCTGATTTCGGGCTTCCTGTAGAAGACCCTTTCTCTGTTTTCGGGCTTCCTGTAGAAGCCTGTTTCTACTTTCTTGTAGACACGGGTGTCACCACCTTTGCTTGCTCTGCTGCATGGGTTTTGCTTTTTGGTTTGGTTGCAGGTGCTGATGAGGTACTTGGGCTGATGTGGACCACCTCAGCTTTGTCCGTTCTGCTCTGCAACCTCTTTTCTCTTGCTGACAAGATGGGTGTGTCACCTTTTTCTTTGTCATCCTTCTTCTCATGCTTCTTCTTTTGTTCTTTCTTCTGCACTGGGGTCGGGGTCTTCTGGCCTGTTTCTTTCTTTCCCTCGGCCACTGCTTCTTTTTCCTCACTGCTGGAGGAACCCGTTTCTTCAATCAACATCCTTATGTCTCCATCTCTTGTCAAATTCCTGAATGATTCCCATGAGAGGGGAACCTTATATGAATGAAGCGCATCCTCCACAAGAAGTTTGATCAACCCATGGTGGGCTACCTGATCTGGTATGCCTTCTTTTAACTTTGTGGCGCACTCAATTAGGGACTGTAGCAGGAAATAAGGAATGCTCAGTTTCTGTTCTACAGGAAGATCAACCCGGTGCCTCAATTCAGTGAGCAACCGAAAGTGATACGCGTACACGATGCTAAAACGGCCTTCACAGGTTATATACTTCATGATTTGCAGGCTAACTTCATTCCATGGTGGCAGCAAGCTGGTTCTTCGCACCCCATTTTTGTCCTCCGAGAATTCCTCCTCAGGTGGAAAGAATTCTTTCTTGGTCTGCTGGCTCAACTTCCTTTCTTCCTTATCCCATGGCAAACCCATTGGAAGTTCAGTAATTCGACTGATATATTGCGGGGTGAGCTTGAGGCTTAGACCCCTGAAGTTCACTGTGGCCAGTGTCTTGGATTTCGGCCTCAGAGCCTGCAAAAATTCTTCTGCCACTTCATCGTCGTAACCCTGCAATTTGTCACAAAAAGATATCCATTGAACCCGTGTGAAGAGTTCCACCACCTCCTGGTTTTCCCTTAACTTGGTTGAATCAGTGGGTTCTCGTCTAATAAACCCACCCGGCATGATAAAACAGCTTCCTTGACCTGAGGTGGTGATTGTGGAAGAAATTTGGTTTACTGAGACAGAGCGTAGAATGTCATGCACATAATCCACAAAACTTATCCCTGAGGAACTTAACACGGTCTAATTACCCTGTCATCCTGTAGAATGACAGTATAGGCACAGCAGACAACAATTTCACCATTTTTCTATGACCAGACTGTGGACGACAATTCTGCCACCTTTAATAACCAGTTGCATGAAGAGTTCAGGGTTACCTTTTTAATTTGCCACCTTTTTACGTGAGGCACCCGCTTTCCTGTAGAAACTGCGTTCCTGTAGGATGACAGCGTTCCTGTAGAATGACAGCGTTCCTGTAGAATGCAGCGTGCGATTTTCGGGAAAGACTGTAGTCGGTCTGCGCCTTGGGTGTGCTTCACAATCGTTCTGATAGCCAAAGGCTCGGCGTATCGAACTGCAGAAAGATCAGGATAGCCGCTCGAGTTCAAAACGGTGGTTGATAAATGCATGAGTGCAATCTAGCCGATTAGATTTTGAATTCGGCGGAATCCGTGGCGCGGGGGTGAGCTGTCCCCGCCGGACCGTTGGGTGATGTCATCCCATCATTCAACTGCGCGTTCACTTGCTGCCGCATCAATTCCCGCAGATCTGTCGCCGCCTCTTCTGTTAAACTCGTTTTTTTTCGACGGGATTGCTCTCACGTGCGTGCTTCCCATTCTTTTTGTCATGGCCGCCACCCACACATCCAACTAGGCCATTAACTGGCCGACGTGGCCGGCCAAATGGCCATACGGCCGCTCAACCCATTCACCTTTACACTTAGCAATCAATCAAAGTAACATTCATGCAATCTGATGGAAGGAAGGGTCGAGACACTTACCTGCGCGGCTGCACACGATGTTTCGGTTCTTTGGACGCTGATGAGTGGATTTACCTGCTGCTGGCGAACTTACACAGGCCCGGAGGTCCATGTTCACAAGCTGCCGACGATGGATTGGACGCTTTGGTCGCATGCGCCCACGTTTCATTGCATATGGCCTGCGCTGTGAATGGTATCCACTCTAGCAGGCTTAACTGTTACAGGACTCCCGCGGGATGTCTTGGAACAGTTCTTCCTCCTTGGGTGCATGCTGCACGACGATGGATGGCCTCACGATCACGCTCCCGGAGCTTCTGGATGACTGGGATGAATATGGTGCGAGATCTCTAGCGTTTTTTTCCATTTACAATTTGCTTTTTCTTGAGAACTCATCGATCTGCTTTGCTGGTGCAGGTAACTTTGTTGCATGTCGACAAGGATGGTGGAACAAGATAACAGCAATGTGCAAGGGTGACAACAGTGGCTTGCATGCGTCCAAACCGATCCTTAGCCGTTAGATCTCCTCATGAAATGAATTCTGGGCCGTTCTGAGCTTCTACAGGAAGTTTCCTGTAGAAATACAGAGCTTCCTGTAGAAAGGTTGCGTTCCTGTAGAGAGTCTGCACCTTCCTGTAGAAACTCTGCATCTTCCTGTAGAAAATCTGCATCTTCCTGTAGAAAATCTGCGTCTTCCTGTAGAAGACTCAAGCTGTAATAAAATTGCACATACCTTGGAGAAAATGAGTATTCTTGGAGGAGGTGCTGGTGAGGTGTCCTGACTGCATGATGAGGACCCTTGGCTTTGAGTTGAGAGGCTTCCTCTCCTCCATAGAACACCTGCATGCAATTTTACATAATGAATCTGCTGACCTTATTTTTTTCTTTTGTTCTTTTTTCTTTTTTTTTTTCTTTTTTTTTTTGAAAGATAACAGGGGCGCCTCATTGAGGTTTTCACCCTTGCCATCTGCCTTAAGCGCCTCAAAGAGGTTTTCACTCAAGGATCTTTTCCAATCTTTTTTTTTTTTTTTTTTTTTTTGAAAAGACAATAGGGGCGCCTCAATGAGGTTTTCACCCCTACCGCCTGCCTTGGGCGCCTCAGAAAGGTTTTCACCCAAGGATCTTTATTATTTCTTTATTTTTTCACTTTTTTTTTTTTTTCTTTTTAGATTTTTTTTTTTTTTTTTTAGATTTTGCAGGGTATGCCCAAAGCAGGGGCAGAACCCTTCTCTATGACCAACACTGCCTTCTCCATAGTTTTGATGAACTCTTGTCTTGAGAGAGGCTTCCTGTAGATCTTCAATCGATGCCCATTGACAAGCATGGGGATGGCTTCCTCATCAATGGTCCGAATAAGAACAGATCCATTGTCATGACATTTCTCCACTAAATATGGCCCTAGCCATCTGGTTCTCAGCTTCCCCTTGAAATCTTTGTATCTGGAGTCATACAACAAGGCCCAATCTCCCGGCTGAAATTTCTTGTCATGGAGATGTTGGTCATGCCACACCTTTCTCTGAAGTTGAACCACTTCTGAGTGAAGGAGGGCCTGCATTCGGTGCTCATCCAGTCCATTCAGCTGCAATAACCTTTCTTGTTGTGCATGGCTGAGATCTAGGTCCAGCTGAGCTGCCATCCTCAAAGTGTTGTATTCAAACTCAATGGACAGCAAAGCTTTCTTCCCATAGACCAGCTCATAAGGTGTGAAGCCGGTGGTGGTCTTCCAAGTGGTGTTGTAAGCCCATGTGGCTTCAACCAGGCGATCTGCCCAGTCCTTTTTGCTGCTGCTCACCACCTTAGTCAAGATGCCTTCTAATGCTCTATTGGTGACTTCCACCTGCCCATTTGCTTGAGGGTGATAGGGGGTGGAAGTCCTATGCTTGATCTTGTGATGAGCTAGTAGATCTTCAACCAGGTTGGAGGTGAACTGGCTCCCTTGATCGGTGACCAGCTCTCTTGGATAGCCAAACTTATAGAAGATGTTTTCTCTTAGGAACTCGGCCACCTTTTCTTCTGTTGCTGTTTTGATTGCTTTGGTCTCTGCCCACTTTGTCAGGTAGTCAGTGCACACAATGATGTAAGACCTTTGCCTCGAAGGAGGGTTGATTGGGCCCACAAAGTCCATACCCCACTTCTCAAATGGCTCAAGAGTCACCTGAGGTTGGAGAGGCATCTCATCCCTTTGGGTCGATTTCCCCATTCTTTGGCATTGGTCACACTGGCTGACATATCTTCTGACATCTTGATGAAGTGTGGGCCAATAGTAGCCTGCCTGCAGGATTTTGAAGGCAGTTCTCTTTGCTGCAAAATGTCCTCCACAAGGCCCATCATGACAAGTGAGGAGGATATCAAAGACTTCCTCCTCCCTTACACAACGCCTTAAGATCTGATCGGGGCCAAGCTTGAACAGATTGCCCCCGATCCAAGTAAATGAGGCACTTTTTCTGATGATTCTGCTCTTCTCTTTTGAAGATAGGTGCGGAGGGAACTGTGCTGAAACAAGGTAGTTTGCTATATCAGCAAACCATGGAGAGAGTACTGAAATAGCAAACAGATGTTCATCGGGCATCTAGTCATCCACTGTTCCATCCTCATCTGCAGACAAATCCAATCTAGATAAAAAGTCAGCAACAACATTTTCTCTACCTGGTTTGTCAACAATGGTCAAATCAAACTGCTGCAATAAAAGTAACCATCTAATAATACAAGCATTCACATCTGGTTTATTCATTAAATATCTAATTGCAGCATGGTCTGTATGTACAAAGGTTTGATAGCCAGTAATATAATGTCAGAACTTGTTCAGTGCATGGACCACCGCCAAGAATTCTTTCTCGGTTACAGTGTAATTCAGCTCAGCTTTGGACAAGTTTTTGCTAACAAAGTAAATGGCATATGGAAGTTTTTGTTCAACTTGTCCTAAAGCTGCACCTATGGCTTTGTTCGAGGCATCAGTGTGGATGTGGAAAGGTAGGGCCCAGTTTGGACCTCTCAGGATTGGGGCTGACACCAACTTGTCCTTCAATTCATTTAAAGCCCTCTGACAATCGTCAGTCCATTTAAACTCCACATCTTTTGCCAACAGGCCAAACAATGGTGAGGCTAGCTTGCTGAAGTCTTTAATGAATCTCCGGTAATATCCTGCTAATCCCAAGAAACTCCGGACATCCCTTACCTTTTGGGGAGGAGGAACCTTCTTGATGAGAGCAATTTTGTTAAGATCCACCTGTAACCCTTGGCAAGAAATGGTATGGCCTAGCACGGTCCCTTCAGTCATTAGGAATTCACATTTTTCAGGGCTAAGGGACAAGTTCATCTCAATGCATTTGGTTAGGACTTTTCCCAGATTGGACAATGCTTCCTGGAAGTTGGCCCCATAAGGAGTAAAGTCATCCATATAGATTTCCAC
Source organism: Pinus tabuliformis (assembly GCA_031772625.1). Taxonomy (NCBI): domain Eukaryota; kingdom Viridiplantae; phylum Streptophyta; class Pinopsida; order Pinales; family Pinaceae; genus Pinus; species Pinus tabuliformis. The sequence continues at coordinate 413,587,748 of CM062805.1, read as the reverse complement.
TGCATCATGGACCAGCTCCGAGAAGATGCTTAAGACAGCTCTCTGGAAGGTAGCAGGAGCATTGCATAGCCCAAAGGGGAGGACTCGGTAGGCAAAGGTGCCCCAAGGACAAGTGAAGGTGGTCTTATCTTGGTCTTCCGGGCTGATTTGGATTTGGTTGTACCCGCTAAACCCATCCAGGAAAGAGAAGAACTTCTTTCCTGCCAGTCCATCCAACACTTGATCTATGAAAGGTAGAGGGAAATGGTCTTTCTTGGTAGCTTTGTTCAGTTCTCGGTAGTCCACACAGATTCTCCATTTCCCATTTTTCTTGGGAACCAACACCAGAGGGGACACCCATTCACTATCTGAGATGGGGTAGATGAATCCGGCATCCAACAGTTTTTGCAATTCTTCCTTGACAATGTCCTTAAGGGCTGGATTCATTCTCCTCTGGGGTTGCCTAACCGGCTTACAATCGTCTTTGATGTATATGTGATGGGTACAGACCGAAGGATGGACTCCTTTCATCTCCTTATAGCTCCAAGCAAAAGCATCTAGGTGACTGGCCAACAGGCTACACAGCTCCTTTTCCTGGGAAGGAGATAGGGAGGAGCTGATCTTTAACATTCTCTCAGGGCCGAACTCCACATTCTTGACTCTGGGAGTGACAGGGTTGGTTGTACAAAGATCCACTAAGGTGCTAGCTTGGGCATCCTCCACCAATTTCTCTAAGGATAGTGCACTGGAAGGTGGATTCTAGATCAAGGTCTCGATCAAGTCATTCTCGGTTGGGGGGTCTCTTCTAGTGGTATCTAGGGTGCACAGAGGTGCTGAGTACACCTCGTCTTCCTCTCCTTCCTCTAACCAGAGTGGTAAGTCATGCTCTAAGGAGGGTTGGGCAGGAGGGTATAGGACTAGCTGTTTGGACATAGGACCATTTTTGATGGTCATATTTCCTGCACGGCAACTTATGTAAGCATCTGCAGTAGCTAACCAAGGCCTTCCCAAAATGAGAGGATATCCAGTAAGCTTTGCCTTGGGTTGCAGAACCAAGAAATCTGCAGGATATTCCCAAGAGTCGATAGAGACCAAGACATCCTCCACAATCCCTTCGGGAGTCACAGTGGAGCGATCTGCTAATTGCAGTACTGTCGAGGTCTTCCTCAAGGAACCCTGGAGATTGAGTTTGAGCATGGTGTCCCTGGTCATCACATTAATGGCATCCCCCAGATCAATCAAGGTGTGAGGTATGATGGTGCCATTGATGTGGACATCTACTACAGGACTTCCAGGATCTAGGTACTTTGGGCAGATGACTTGTCCTAACATAAGGTCAGACAGTTGTCCTATGACATTGATGGTTGAAGCATCTTTCTTCCGCCTGCCTGGGTGTTTGAAACACTTTTCCTTAACCAGTTTGTTGTATATTGGCACATCCTTGATGGCTTGGAGAAGTGGTATTTTTACACACAACTGCTTGAGCTCACCCAGAAGCTCATCCTCTTCTGGGTTGGGTTGTGTGGTGGCTGTTAGTCTCTCAGGAAAGGGTGGAATAGCCTTTGGTTCACTTTCCTGTTTATCTTCCTCATCCTCTGGGGGAGGAGGTTGGCGATCTGGTAGAGTCTTTCCAGATCGAAGATTGATCTCCTGGATCTCCACAGCATAGGTAGGGCATGAGGTTTCCCCAGTGTATACCTGTTGGGCCTGTCTATTGTTGGGGTTTGGGTTCGGTTGAGCAGGCATTTGAGGTTGCCTTGGAGGAGCAGGAGGTAATGGCTGAGGTTGAACTGGTGGTGGAGGCAAAATGGCGGGAGGAGTATTGTACTGGGGCCTCCACCCCGACTGAGGTGCATTCCACTGAGGCTGTGGCTGGGCATGTGAATGATATGAATGAGAAGTAGGTTGAGTAGGGTACTGAGGTGGATAAGACCATGGAGGAGGCATGGACCAGGAAGGATGAGCAGGGGGACCCCAGGAAGGCATAGGAGTCGATTGGTTGGGGCTGTAATAAGCTTGAGGTGCCCCTTGCATTCCCTGCTGATAAGGTCTAGATCCTTGTGGCCTCCTTTGGTTGAGGTAATAGAGAGGTTCAGTGGGAGCTTCTGTCCCTTGGTACATGGCTTTAAACCCAGGTAAGGTTGGACACTGATTTGTGGGATGGTCCTCCTCACAAGCGAAACATACTTCAACCGAATGCAATGGGCATTCGTTCTTAGGGTGTCTCCTTGTGCACCTAGGGCAGAAGACAGCCAAGGCTCTCTCAACTTCTTCTTTCTTCTGCTGGATCCTGAATGTGTCCAGTTGCATGGCAATGGTCTGTCTCACCTCACTCTTAAGATCTTCTAATTGATTTGCAAGCTCATGTTTGGAGAAAGGGACACTAGTTGAGAGGAGGTTTCCTCTACCTCGTTTCCGAGCTGCCCTGGAGTGGTTTCTAAACACAGTCTTGATGTCTTCATAAGGCAGTTGGTAAATGTCCCCCCCAGCTAACATGTGAAGGGTATCTAAGAGGTCTTCAGGGACTCCTCGGAGCAGGACCAACTTCAGGGATTTAGGGTCAAGTGTGCACCTGGCCCGCTTATAGCTAAGTTGGAACCTCTCCTCATAATCCTCTAAGGACTCATCATTTCCCATGGTCATCCGAAAGATTTCTCCCTTGGTTTCCTTGGACCTACAGTAATCCCTGTACTTGGTATTGAAAGCTTGCTGCATCTGAGCCCAAGTGGTGATACTATTCCCAGGTAAGCCCATGAACCAGCGTAATGCTGCATCCTTAAGAGTTGAAGGGAAGAGTTTCAGCTTTTGCTCATCTTCAGTATAGTCATAGGTTCTACAAAGGACAGCAAACTCAAACAGGAAGGTATCAGGATCTTCAGTAGTCAGTCCATGGAAGTGAGGTAAGGCGGAGGGGCTAATGTTCTTCATTTTCATCTCTCCATTGGTCTCTCGGATGGGGAAGGCACCTTCTATTCTCTCATCTTCTCTTCTATCGTCAGCCATAGCTTAAGATGGAGTGGTCTCTAACTCTTCTTCTACTATAGGATCTTCGTATATCTCGGGATGTTCACCTATAGGTTCTTCTGGATCACTGTCACCAAAGAAGAGAGAAGGGTGACTCAGTGATGTGGTGGGGGTGTTGGGTAGGAATTTGCCTGATTTATCCCGATTTCTACGAGGCATGAAATGGAAAAGACTTTCTTTTTTGATTGCTTTTGTTTTTTTTTCTCTTTGGTACTTGCAAAACTGAAACAGATTGATCTACAACTAACTAAAAAAGATGCAGAATTAAACTGAAAGCAGGAAAGAACTAATCTACTTTGCTCAAATGAAATTGCAGGAATGGAAATGCTAGTCTACGCTTGCAGAATTGAAACACTAGTCTACGCTTGCAGAAATGAAATGCTAGTCTATGAAAGCAGGAAATGCTAATCTATGAAAGCAGGAAATGCTAATCTATGAAAGCAGGAAATGTTAATCTATGAAAGCAGGAAATGTCTATGCTACTTTTGCAGAATGGAAATGAAATAAACTACTTAGCAGAAGGCAAGAGTAAGAAAATAGAAGAAAAGCAACAATTACTAATACTCTGACGCGTCCCCGGCAATGGCGCCAAAAAGATGGTGGGCTCCAGTATTGTAGCAATAATGCTACAACTCCTGGGGCTTCCTATCTCTAATTTTATCAACCCAGTAGTTCGTACAAACTTGGAAGCGACGGTGCTGTATGCACAAGTACTAGCTCTTGTCGCAGCTGTCACTTGGTCAGCTGGCACAAGTCCGCTAGGGCTCAAGCCAACTTCTTTATGTTCTCAGAAGAAGCTTTCTAAATGATGGACGAAGGCTATCTCAAGGGAAATTAATCTACTTTGCAAAAATGAACTGAAAGCCAACCAAAACATGGAAACCCTAGTAAACCCTAATCTGACTAGTTTAACCTCTATGATGCAATAGTGAGAGTGCAAATGTCTAAGAATGATGCCATTACTTCTAGTGATGTGAAATGCATGAACTCAAACTACTTCCATTAAAAAGAACATTGTTTTTGTATTTTTGCTTAAGTGGTTGGAGTGATTACGGTTTTGTTTCTTATTAGGGTTTGGCTGTGCAGAGGTGGTGCGAAGGGAGAGAAAGCTTGGGAAAGGTCAGGAGGGCTAGGAGAGGTCCCAGAGGGTCCCTAGCATCAGTCCACAGAAGTCCACAACGTTCAGGTGCTCGGCAACCGAGTTTGCAGGCTTCTACAGGATGTCTGCAGGGGATCCTACAGGAAACTAAGGAATTCTACAGGAAGTCTGCTAACTTCTACAGGATGTGCTATGGTTGGACTTTTGGGTGATGGAGGAGTTAAGGAGTGGTATGGGAGGATGGGCAAGATGGAGATGGAACTTGTGATGGCTCAGGAGCAGAGAAATAAGATGGAGAAAGAGTGCACAGAGTTGGTTGGTGAATAGAAGGATGGAAACAACGAAAGGTCAAGAAAATGAAGCTACGTGGCAATGGAAGAGTTGGAAGGTAAACGAGCTGAACAGAGGTCGAGTAGGTGGCTTTAGGCGTGGTTAAGAAGAAGAAGAAGGAAGTGGAATGATACTGAGCAGTTTAAATAAAACAAATTGCTTATGTCTTGCACCGAAAACGAGAATCCATTAACCTGTGCTACCTGTGCTATTAAACCAATGAACAGCAATGTAAACCGTGAAGAGAAGTTGTGCATGGAGTTGTAATGAAGAAGTATGGCTCAAGATCAAAGTGCATGGATGGTTCTATGATTAAAACGACTGTGTTGCAGCTTGCATAAAAGTAGAAAAAGACTGCGTTTTTTTGGTGGTTGGTATAGACTGCACCCCAATCGCTAAACAAAGATGGCAGTGAAGTACTAACAACCTTTTCTTGGAGCTCCAGTGAATTACAATCCTCCTATTCTAATCTAAGCAACTGAAAGTGATTTAACCATAAGCTAATCCTACTCAATCTCATTAAAGAAATCACATCAGCAGACTGTGTTCTTGAAATGCATATCAAAACGAAGAAACGAAGTGCTGGAAAGAAAAGAAAATAACACTACAAGAAGAGGAGATCTATTGCTCTCAGGTTGGGCCCTAACCTGAGAGCTATAGCTCCCTTAAAAGCTCAGAATTAGATCCAAATCTGCTTGCCTTTATTCATAATCAAAAGTCTAATGTCATGCCAAAACTGGCTTACAAAAACAAACACTGAGTTGTGCTCAGAAATTACAATATCAGTTCAAAAGTTCAAAAAGCTCCTAACAAAGGCTACGGCCTTCATATTTATACACAATGAAGATCAAGCTGGCTTCCTCCATTCGTGGAGCTTGGCTGTCCAACTGAAAGTCAAACTGCTGTAAACTACTGATCCTGTAGAACGTGTTGGCTGCCTTTAAGCTCAGTGGGGAGAGCTGTTGGAGCTCGGAGTTAAGGTGAAAATCACGAGGAAGGTCATCAAGACTGTGGACAACCTCCCTATGAACCCGCAATGTCACCTTTGTTGTCTCCTTGTCTCCTTTTGCGTGGTCTTTTGCTCTCTTGAATGCCAAAAACCTGAAATCATCATGTATTAGCCACATAGATATAATGCCTGCCCTTCTTCCTACAAATAACACAAATATACTAAGAAATGAATGCATAAGTGATAAAAGATGAATGGTTGAGCAAGGTAAGTAGGCCAAATGAGCCCAAATTGTACCAAAAATTGGGGCTCATCAAAAAATATAAAACAATTATAATATCTTTGATAATATTCTATATTACCTCTTTAATAAAAATATATAATTTATATATTTTTATTGTTTCGGTATCATTTTTGCATAGCAAGCATCTTCCGGGACGTAACTTAAATCTGGCTTGAAAGATATCTCATGTTGGAATCTTTCGCTTAAGAATGCACCAAAAGAAAAGTCTTGCTTTAGCAGGGCATTTAAGCTTCCACGGGTGTTTGGCCCACCATTCTGTATTCCCCTATCCTTTCTTTGACATAAGAAATTTATATCCAAATTTTAGGAAGTAAGACCCGGATTCTACATGGGCCCACACCAGCTGATCCGGTATGTCTTTCAATCTCACATAATTAAACATAATAACATAATTATTATGTTTAAGGAAAATTTTAATATGTAAACATCTCAAAACTTTTGAAATGTTTTGGAGACATTCCAAAAAGATCAAGATCATCTCATGTATGCACTAAGAACACGGCATTTTTGAGTTCTAAGATATGAATAGTTCAGGAACTTTTACCAGCATTGGAGGAAATAGCTAATTCTCAATAATAACTTTCGACAACCGCATTGGTTTACATGAAACCAGGGCCAATTAATCATTCGTCGAAACCCCACTTTGAAACATGGTGATAGCGTTTCTGGTTTCCTCACCTAGCTTTCAAGAACTTACTAAGTTCGCTATCAAGAAATGGCAAGTTACGTGGGGGGATGTGATTCGTGTCCAAAACACTGTTCAGTCCACATACAGATGTTAGAGGATGAAAGCCAATATTTATGATTATTTGTATAAATATTAAAGTGCTCATAAATGACTGAACATTTTGGGGAGTTTTTGCCCATCAATTTCAAGCATCAAAATTTTAGAGGCTGGATTTAGTGATTAGTGATAAGACTTGCTTTTTTATTGTTTGTATTTAATAAATAATAATAATATAATTTGTATTTATTAGATTTTTTGGGGCACTGTGAATTCTCAATTGTTCAATTATTGAGAAGGATATTTCAATTAAGTGTGAATAAAAAATTTAGTAATAAGACTTGTTTTTTATTGCTTGTATTTAATAACTTTCTAAGCATTCCGATTCTTCAGATCTATGGGGACTCAAAAATCATAATTGATCATGTCACTGGCAAACATTCAATAAAAAACATTTTTCTAGCAGGGTGGATGGACAAAATTGATTTCTTCTAGAAAAGGAAAAAGGAATGGTCTATTCAACATGTCGATAGATCACTGAATACTCAAGCAGACAAGCTATCAAAGAAAGGGCTTCTAATTCAACCAGGTAAATGGAAAATGGATATTTCCCTGACAGACACTACTTACCAGATTGTGGATTTCTTCCTCCCTGGAACATAACCTGTTTTTTTCCCGCTTCTCTCTTCCCTCTGGTTTTTTGTATCTAGCAAAGGCTTAGTCTCACGGAAGCACATTATACTTCCTATTCAGGTGGTACTCCTAACTATAGGTTTCTATCTTACTCTTGCAAAACTCTTGGATATATCTTCTTTGACTTCAGACATTCTCTAATAGTCTTGTCATTTTCTCAGCTTTCTCTTTTTTGCATACTTTCAGAAGCAATAGATACATAAGAAGACTGTTTATAGCCTCTTTTTTGGCCATGTTTATAGCAAGTGGCTTCTACCAAAAATATGTACTATGTGGCTGATCTGATATTAATATAAAATCTGGCTTTTTTTCGTACGGAACAAAATAATAATAATAATAATATAATTTGTATTTATTAGATAAGTGTTTTCTTCCTGGGTCACTGTGAATTCTCAATTGTTGAGAAGGATATTTCAACTGGGTGTGAATCGTAATATTAGGCCACTACCCTACTCCCTTTCAAATAATCGGTTACTTGAAATAAATGTTCTGATATAAATTTGTGTCCTCCTTCAATGGAACAATTGGTTGTCCCTCAGATTCGTTATCTAGAATTGAGGGATTTTTTCACATAAGAGAATGTTATATGGATCGACACAATTGATGGGCTCGGCTCTGCTACAAGGCATTTCGCTGAGGTAGAGATGGTTGGGAGAGAAAGCGAATGGATACCAAATATTTTGACAGGAAAATAGTCAAACAGATTGCTACTGACAAGAAAGTGTTTTTATTTGACATGATAAAACTGTTCCAGGCTGAAAGGGATGGGTTGGACAACTGTCTCAAACCTATATTTCATTCTACTAAGATTTTGAAGGTGGGTTATGCTTTGAATAATGATTTGAAACAGCTTTTTCATTCTTATGGAGACCTGAAGTGTTTCCACTCCTGTGAAGGTACATTAGAACTTCAGAAATTTGATGGGTCTTCTCGTGGGGGCCTTTCTGGCCTTGCACTCAAGGTATTGAATGGCAATTTACAAAAAATGTCAAGGAAGAGTAACTGGGCACAACGTCCCTTGGACCATTCTCAGTTGCAATATGCAGCTCTGGATGCAGCTGTCTTAATTGCTATATTCAAAGCGACCCGGAGCAACTATGATTGGGGATCTATAGTTGATTTCTGGAGACCTTCCTCAAAAGCTATTAGAAAGCATAGTGAAAAGAAAATCCAGAATCAAAATATCGCTGATATAACTGGGTCTCCCATGACTGGAAGCTAGTCGCAGATAACTGTTGAGCTGACAATCTAGGCAGGCTAGTTACTGTTGCCCCTGGGGATTCATTGGCCCTGGTATTTTTCCTCTGTGTATGCAAAATTCATATTATGTTCAGCACTTATTTTTTGGTTGGCCATTTGCTACAGAGGTTTGGACCGACGTCTTGCATATACTACACTTCACATTGCTTCTGCTTGGGTCATCAGTTCATTGGAGGATTGTTTGGGAGATAAAAGGATTATTGTATTCTGACTTTCAACATTATATGGGGTATATGGAGATAGGAAGAGAAGTATTTTTTATCATACAGTGGCTGAGGTGAGGAACACTGATAAGGTTAGCAGCTTATTGTTCAGAAATAGTGGCTTATTTTTCAGAAATCGGTGCCAGGAAACTGTCAGGCCAGGGTAACTCCAGACTTGGCAGAAAAGACTGATTGATTATTTCATTAGGTAACTATTGTTTATATACATGAATGTGACTGATCAATTCATCTTCTTGATGACTGTTCACATTCCAGTTTACCCAACCGCTGAGGATTAGGTGTCAACATTCCCCCCCTTAATCTGAAGGGATGTTGGTGAGTCCAAGCATCGTTCTGAATCTTTCAAGCTTTTCTCTTCCAAGCGCTTTGGTGAAGATGTCTGCAATTTTCTCATTTGTGGAACAATGATGGAGATGGATTGTTTTGGCCTCAACATGATGTCGAATCAGATGATATTTAGTATTGATGTGCTTAGTACGATCATGGAACTTTGGGTTCTTGGCCAACTTTATTGCAGAGGTGTTATCAATCATGAGTGGAGTTGATTGTACTTGTTTTACCTGCAAATCTTCAAGAATTTTCCTGAGCCACACAATTTCTTTCGTTGCTTCAGCTGCTGCCACGTATTTTGCTTCTGTTGTGGAATTTGTTGGAACTGATTGTTTGCGTGATCTCCAGGAGACAACTCCTGATCCAAGACTCATAGCATATCCTGAAGTAGATACCCCAGTTTCTTTGTCTCCATCGAAGTCTGAATCAGAGTATCCAATCAAGCTGAAGTCGTCCACCTGTGTATACTTGATTCCAAGGTCTTGAGGTCCCTTCAAGTACCTTAGAACTCTTTTTGCAGCAGACCAATGTCCCTCACAAGGCTTTTGCATAAACCTGGAGAGGATTCCAACAACAAATGAAATGTCTGGTCTGGTAGTAGTGAGGTAGATGAGACTTCCTACAAGCTGTCTATACTTTGTTGCATCCTCAAATTCCTTTCCTTCAATAGATGTGAGCTTCAAGTTTTGTTCCATTGGAGTAGAAAGAGGATTGCACTCTGTCATGCCAAATCTGTTTAACAAATCTCCAATGTATTTCTTTTGAGAAAGAAATATGGATTTTGTATGTTGGGTTACTTCAATGCCAAGATAGTAATGAACATAGCCCAAATCAGTCATTTCAAAACTTTTTCCTAATTCTTTCTTTATGGATGCAATATAGCTTTCATTGTTCCCTGTCATTAAAAGATCATCTACATATACCACAAGATATACAACTGTTTTGCCAACTTTCTTGACAAATAAAGTTGCATCATCAAGATCAAAATGATTGAAGTTGAGTTTCAGAAGATGCTCAGTTAGTTTTTCATACCAGGCTTATGGTGCTTGTTTGAGGCCATACAAGGACTTCAAAAGTTTGCATACTTTATGTTCATGTCTTTTCACAGCAAATCCTTCAGGCTGGGACATAAAAACATTCTCTTTTAGATCTCCATTCAAGAATGCAGTTTTTACATCCATTTGATGGACTTTCCAACCGTTCTGAGCAACTAGTGCAAAGAGTGTCCGGATGGTGGCCCATTTTGCTGTGGGGGCAAAAGTTTCCTCATAATTGACCCCTTCCTTCTGTGCAAAACCTTTTGCCACAAGCCTAGCTTTGTGCTTGTCAAGTGAGCCATCAGCTTTTTACTTGTTCTTGTAGACCCACTTGCAGCCAATTGGTTTGGTTCCAAATGGAGGATCAACCAGCTTCCAAGTGCCATTCTTTATGAGAACATCATACTCCTTTTGCATCGCTTCTTTCCATTCATCATGAGAAGCAGCTTCTTTGAAGGAAGTTGGTTCAAAATCTGTAGACAAGTTCAATTCACAATCATAAGTAACATCGATATCAACAGGTGAATTAGAGTCATCTACATCATCTCCATTTTGTCGGTTTGAATTTCTGGTTCCTGTTTTTCCAATTTCATCAGGATGAACACTTTCAAGTGTCTTTGTCAGACACTTTGGGGGACCTTTCTGAGATGGTCCAGGCTGCTCTGTTGATTGAGTTGGGACTGAATCAAGATTGAGTCTCCCAATTCTATCAATTACATCACTTAAAGGATCATCCGGTGTTGGAGTTTCATGCAAGGGAGATTGTTCTTCAGAAGAAGATTCCACATGTTGATCTAGTATAGGAATTCCCCCTTCAATATGTGGAATCTGATTATCAAACTCTTGAAATGATTTTGTTTTTGTGAATCTATCCAGGCGATCAAGTTGCCGCTCAACAACACTGTCAGATTTGGATGATTCAAGAAAAATGACATCTCTAGATACAACAAACTTTTTATTTACTTCATCATAGAGACGGTATGCTTTAGAGGTGTTTGAATACCCCAGGAAGATACACTTACGACTTCTAGCACCAAGTTTGTTTCTATGTACCTTTGGTATTAAAGCATAACAGGTGGAACCAAAAATCCTGAGATGTTTTACCAAAGGAACATGTCCATACCACAATTCATAAGGAGTCTTGTTTCTTATAGCACTAGATGGACATCTATTCTTTATATATGCAGCACATAGAACAGCATCAGCCCAAAACATTATCTTTACATTTTTGAAGAAAAGCATGGATCGTACCATATTCAAGATTGTTCTATTCATTCTTTCAGCTACACCATTCTGTTGGGGATTATAAGGCACAGTTGTTTGATGTTTGATCCCATGTTGGCGAAGATAGTTTTCAAATTCATTTGATGTATATTCTTTTCCATTATCAGTGCGAATAGACCCAATATGAGATTTTGCATCATTTTCAATCCACTTATGAAAATTCTTGAATGTTTGAAAAGCATCAGATTTGTTCTTCAATAAATAAACCCAACACATTCTGGTGTAATCATCAATAAATGTCATGATATATTTATTTCCATTTGCAGAAAGAACAGGCATTGGACCACATAAATCTGAATGAATGAGTTCAAGCTTTCTATGTGCTCTTGAATGTGAATCATGAAAAGACTGTTTGCTATGCTTTCCTAGAATGCAAGCATCACATTGCTTATGTTTTCTAGGAATTGTAGGCAAACCAGCAACACCATTTTTCTTCAACAAGCGGAGACTATCATAGTTTAAATGTCCAAATCTAGCATGCCATAATAAACTTGATGGAAGTGTACCTTCTTTATGATGAGAAATATATGAGAAATGTCGTGCATGAGCAGAGGTTCCTTGCAGTTTAAGAAGTCTTTCTTCTTCTATTCCCCTCATGACAAGTGAGTGGTCAGATGCTTTTCTTACCTCAAGCTTGCCATCAAACATATGAATGGAGTGACCTTGCTGGCGGATGTGGACCAAGGACAGCAAGTTTCTTTTGAGCTGTGGGAGATATAGAACATGATCCAGAAGAAAGTCTGGAAGACCAGGCAGTTTAAGCCTGATTGTGCCAAGCCCTGATGGCTTGATTTTTGACTGATCTGCAAAGTATACTGCTCCATCAACATTGTCAGTGAAATCTTCAAAAAAATCTTTTCTATGAGTCATATGACAGGTTGCTCCTGAATCAAGCAACCAGTCATTTTTCGAAGAAGCAAGTGAAGCATTAAACAAATCTTCATTTACTCCAATGTTACATTGTGCCTCAATATAGTGAGCGGATTCAGGTGCTTTACCTTTGTCTGTGTCATCAGTTTTACCTTTCTGTTGGTTTCTTCTCTGCTCAATTTTGTCCCATGGTAGCTTGCATGTAGAAGCATCATGTGATCCATTTCGTTTGCAACGAATGCAATGTAAATCTGCCTTTTCTCCTTGAGAATGTCTGCCCCCCCTGCCTCTGAAGTATCTTCCTCTTCCTCTTCGTCCACCTCTTCCTCTTGTAGAATCTTGAGCAGGATGCTTTTCTTTATGAGCAAGGCAAACAGTCTCTTCAGAAGATTCAGGGACTGTCTTCTTTCCAAAGGCTTTCTCTCTTTCAGCAAACTTTTTCATAAGGGAGTCAAAGGTTATATCTTTAAGATTTCCATTTGCTTGTAATGACTCAAGATAATTGGAGTAAGTAGGATAGAGTGCCTTGAGAAAAGCAATAAGAGGGATATCCAGCTCAACCTTAATGGATTTAATATCATGCATTATAGACTTTACTTCAGATGCAAGAGCAAGAGGATCATTATTTTTCAGTTCAAGAGTGGAGAGTTTAATCATGAGCTGAATAACTTCAAGTGCAGAATGTGAGTCATAGAGTTCTTTCAGCTTTTGTAAAGCTTCAAAGGCAGTTGAATAAGATGAAATATGACGACTTACTTCTTCATTTACAGATGCTGCGATCAATGCATAGGCTTTGTTGTTCTTGTTTTCCCAAATGACAAGCTCTTTATCTGATGTAGGCTGCACAGGGTCTTTGTCTTCTTCTCCAACACATACTCCTTTCCACAACTCATTGTAGATGAGGGTGTGTTTTACCATCCGGGACCATTCAGGATAGTTCTCTTTGCCAGTGAGAACTATCCCTACCATAGAGATGATTGAATGCATTCTGTAAAAAATAACTTCTGCTTGATAAAAAAAAAAACTTCCTTACAGCCTTATGCACTATATTTTCTACAAATCTCTCTAATGTTTGACAGAAGCATTAGTATTGAAATATTATGTACATATCACTTCAATATATCACTTTATGCTTCAACGCAGCATTACCATTCACATAAAACTGTGTAATAAATCGCGCAATACCAAACACTTTGAAAAACAGCGCAATACTCTGAATGCTTTGAAAACTGCACAATACTTTGACTGCTTTGAAAGACTGTTTTTATAGACGGCGCAATACTTTGACTCACAGCATTACCATTCAAAAGATAAAAAAATTGTGCAATATTACAACTGCTTTGAATGAACAAAACTGTGCAGACCTACGCGGGTGACAACAACGACTTCACGTTCGGTTGCCCAACAGACACTCACTATACAGTCCTTGGTATACTCACTATACAGTCCTCTTCTGCAATGCGGATCCTTCTCCGACCTCTTCTGCCATTTCTGCAGCAAATCGTCGATCAGGAGCGATGAACCTTGTCCTCGGAATAATGATAAGCGGACCTTTAATAACAGCAGCAGCGTTGATAGTGTGTATTGCGGTTCGTTGGAAGAAATTCAGGACTAAAAATCATCGTAGTGAAGACTACTTGACAATTATGGTGCCAACCTCGACAAAGTCTCGTGTGTTTACATTACCAGAGATAAGGGAATGCACACAAAACTTTAATGAAAAGATTGGGCAAGGCGATTTTGGGTCAGTCTTCTTTGGTAAATTGCGGGAAGGAAAGAGTATCGCTGCAAAAGTCCTCTCATCCTTCACGATCGAAGGAGTTCACCAATTCCAGAATGAGGTCGATCTTCTTTCTTTACAGACATAGCGCAAAAAGAAAACGGAGGATGAGTAATGGCTCTCGGGCTCAGAAGATGAGCAATGGCTCTCGGGCGGTGATGTTCTGGCGGATCCCAATCTTTCACACAGGTTAGGCTTAATGCATATACAGTAAACGGTAAAAACAAAGAGATCAGTGCTAAAGCATTGGTATTCGATGGGTATGCAAGGCGTTATCACTCAGAGGGCATTAAAGCCGTTGAGGCAGAAGAAATCGGCCTGCGCAGGAGCTAATTCAAAATGTGAATGAACCTCTCACTGTCTCTGTCGATTCTGACAACGGAATCCTTATCATCTTTGGGCAAATGGCGGAGCACCTAGGGCAGCGAGCATGGAGTCTTTATGCGCGCACAGAGTCAAACGTTCAGGCCAGACAAACGTTCAGGCAGATGCGTTATGGCCAGACAAACGTTCAGGCCAGAGGCATTATGAACAGAGGAGTTACAAGGAATCTGGGACCTGCGCTCTGATACCATGTCAGGCCAGGGTAACTCCAGACTTGGCAGAAAAGACTGATTGATTATTTCATTAGGTAACTATTGTTTATATACATGAATGTGACTGATCATTTCATCTTCTTGATGATTGTTCACATTCCAGTTTACCCAACCGCTGAGGATTAGGTGTCAACAGAAACAATCTCAGAAAAAGCGAAAGATTTAAAAATAGGATATTTTGTAAACCCTCTCAGTTGGTTATTTCAGAAAAAGAGAAAGATTTAAAAATGGGATATTTTGCAAACCCTCTCAGTTGGTTTTCTTACTGTTTAAAAAGACAATGACAATGTGGTTGTGGTGCATTCATAGTCATTGTTTGGTGAGGAACACTGTGATAAGGATAGTGGCTTTATTTTTCAGAAATCTGTCCCAGGAAACAATCTCAGAAAAAGAAAAAGAAAAAGATTTAAAAATAGGATATTTTGCGAACCCTCTCGGTTGGTTATCTCAGAAAAAAGAGAGAGATTTAAAAATGGGATATTTTGCAAACTCTCTCAGTTCGCTAAATCGTATTCGCACTTTGGCGAGCCTTTTTCAATATATTTCCTACTGGCACATATACAGGCAGCAGAATCATTGAAAACATGCTATCTAAAAGAGTTGTCGCCACAAATCCAACAGTCATATATTTTGTTGCTTTTAATCAGGAAACTATGTTAAGATACTTGCACCGAGTCCAAGCTCTTTGGAAGAGATGCATTTTTAGATTACTTAGTTGATCGTGTTAGTAGTTATATGTTTGTCTCAAAGATTAAATCAGGTAGGTGAAGCTTAAATTATGTAGGTGAAGTTAGTCAACTCGTAGAGTTCCTGTGGTTAAGTATTTCGTTGATCATAGGGTCAATTTTCTTCGACGCTGTTGGAATTAGGCTTTGCTAATCTGGTCGAAGGGCTTTAAAAAATTCCCTTCAGAGTTGATCTGTCCATATTTTCGATAAATATAGCTGAAAAAAATAAACTACTTAAACAGTTATAATTAATAGCAAACTGTATTTTTGCGATGAAATATTTTAATGTTTTTGTTGATTAGAATATTACTGATTTATTCTAAAACAATTTTGGACGAGAGCTCTAGAAAGCATCCATGCACTAATCTCCATACAGAATATTGTGGAACAAGAAGTTAGGGTAGTTTGATTAAAAAAAATCTGAGGATTAAAGATCTTATTGAAAAAGAGTAATGTAATATGTATTTTTGTCCAAAAATCTATAAACAATTATTTCCTTTCCGTGAAAGACTAAACAATTCTCTGCAACCCAAAGGCAACCTGAGATCAGATTTGGAATCAGAATTAGGTTTCGGCAATTTCCTTTGAGCGGCCAAGTGAATCAACAGTTCAGTTGGGTTCTGGAGATTTGTTTCTTCGACATTTTAATGATTTAAAATAATTTAAATTTAATTAATTTGTGTTGTGATTAATTTTTATTAGTTATTAATTATTAATTAAAAAATGAAATAAATTTGTTTAGTTTATTTTATTAAATGGTATTTATTAAGTAAAAGTTTTTGGTAAAGAAATTTTTGGGTTATTCATTTGGAACTAACAAGTATGGGTAAATTATGATATTAATTTATGAATATATTAAAAATAAATATTATTCAATAATGGCTAAAAAATGATATTATTTCATTTATTTATTAAAAAGTAACGGCTATATTAAATGGTTAGTTTTTGAAAAATAATATTTAAATTAATTTATTGAAACCAAATATTACTAGTTTTCGAAAAATAATATTTAAATAATTATATTAGTTTATTAATTTATTAAAAATATTAATATTTAATGGCTACAAAATAATATCTAAATTAATTTATTAAAACCAAATATTATTAGTTTTTGAAAAATAATATTTAAATTGTGATATTAGTTTATTACTTTATTAAAAACAAATATTAATAAGTAAACACTATTAAACAACTATCCGTGATTTCTACCAAAAGACTTTGCTTAATTCATTATGCATCACAGAAACTTGAAAAAAAAATGGTATTCACTTTAGTAAAGAGTAAAGATGTTTAAAATAAGTTTAGATTTTGGATTTTTATTAATTATTAGTTATTAATTAAAAAGGTGAAATAAACTTTTTACTTTATTTTATTAAATGGTATGTACTTTAGTAAAGAGTAAAGACATTTAAAATTTTCTTCGATTTGGAATTTTAATGTGGTAAAAAAAATTATTAAAGATAAATTTATGATCCATTCAAATTCAATGTATACTATAAAAACATTTAAATTAATTGTTTTTATTGTTAGATTAAAAAAAATAGTGGATATAAGCAAAATTTCAACTTTGATAACTAACAAATAAATTTACACATCACACTGAGCTATAGAATACATATTATTCATATACACAGAAATTTATTAATAAAAAATTCAATTAAAAACTTATAACAATGACCATAAAGAAAAGCTATCCATCCTAATAAGACTGGTGGGGATTTCAAAACTTTGTTAAAAAAACGCCATAGCATGCCCTTTTTGTTTTAGGGATATTGTTTGAAGAAGGTTAATATATTTAGAAGGAGAAAAAAACTAAAGTGAGCATAGAAATCATATTATTACAGAAGTTTAGGAGTAGTATTAGGATATTAGTGTAATTCACAAGATAAATTTCCATATTAGGCTCCAAAATAGTCTAAATTTTAAGAATAGAATGAATTTATTTCAATTTCAAATAATTTAGACAACTTAAATATACTTGTTTTAAAGTAGTTTTATGTTGAAATTGCACTCTTATGAGACTTAGGAGTCTAGGATAAATTAGAAGTGAGCACTCAAGGTGGCCACAACTTGCTATAAGTTTTAAAGAGGTTGATGTATCTTTTTATTTATCTATTTTTCCAGTGTGTCTTCTAAGTATTTGGGTAAGAATTTGTTATATTTTTCTATTTTTCCATTATATCTTTTAGGTATTGTAGTTGCTAAAGGGGGATAATGGGGAGAGACACTAGACCCTAAACAAATTTACATTAACTAATTGATGAAAAGTTTGATGGTAAAGGAAATCAACTAGGAAAGTTTATATATGCAAGATGTTTAAACTTCATAATTTTTAAAATTATTTCAATACAAGTTTTAAATCAATTATTTAAACAGCTATGTTAACTAATTTTTTTTTTTGTAGATATAAACTTCATATATATCTATATATAAAAATAGATTGTGAAAATAAATGTCCAAGAAACAAAAATTTAAAATTAGAAATAAAAACAAAAAATCAAGTACTTTCTAATAAGAATAATAAGAAGAAGATGTGTAATTTATTTAATTGTTAACATAAAATTAATATGTGGCATTTAAACCCCGGATGCGGGTGACACGACGGGTGGAAGTGAGGAGCCACATGAAAGTCATGTGCTGCCTCAAGCTTAAGGCAGGCATTCAATGCGAGGATCGCCGCCAGGGAATATATGTATGGGTGATCATGGACAGCAATTCAATGCTCTGTCCGGGTTATTGGTGCGACTGCAGCGAGCAGTTATGGCGAACAGGACTCGAGGAGGCGATCAAGAGTTTAAGAAAGGTGGTGGGTTGGAACAGCTGGTTCACGCTCAGTATTTGGTATTTGGTGTTCAGGCTCTTGCCTGGTCTATGGTTTTCAGGGCAACAGCTCTTGCCATCCCTCTGTCAGTTGAGCGTTGTTTCAAGTCTGAAAGGCTGGTTGGGTGGCGTTTCAAGTCCTCCTACTCTGCTTTGTTCCATACCCCCGGTGCTTTTGCAAAGATGGTTAGGCCTCGACAGTGCCTGCTCAGCCGTCGAGGCTCTGCCCGGGGAGGGTCTTCACGTCCTTCAATCGAAAATCCCCAATCCCACTGCTGTCGATGCCTTTGCCATCGAATTGCTGAGGCCAACCCCCTCCAAACAAGCCAATTCATGGACTCCAGAAGCCCAGATTCTGACCCGGCACCTCTGCCTGCTTTCGGTTCTGCCATTTTCTCCTTCAGCAGCTCTCAGGAAAAACCCCGTATCAATGCCCACGTCTCGGTTCTCTTCCTTGAAGAACCTCAGGATGATGGCGAGGAACATCTCAGCGAGGGGAAGCACCTGGGCGGGAGCTCAAAGGATGTCGAGGAGACGCCAGCGGCTGCTCCAGAGCACGCCTCCAACCTACCTCAGACTCAGGCAGCGTTATCACCCACGGGGGACAATGACGACATGGATTCCTTTCCTACTGCAGAGGAAAGGGAAAAATATGGCTGGTGCAGGGTGGTCGAGGAGAAGCCGGACGATTAGCCGTCCATCCGCTCAGCATCACATTCTCAGGCGCTGCTCAGGTCCTATTTTGATTTTCTGTGTTTGTCATGTTGGCTTACTGTATGTTCTTGCTATGTTTGTTCGGCCCGAAAGGGATCTTGCTGAAGGTTTTTTGATGCCCCTGCGAGGGATGAACACTTTTGGTCCAGAGCCCCTGCGCGGGATGTTAAGTATGATCTGGCTGCACTTCTGTGGTTTAAAGCCCCTGCGTGGGTTGTTCTGCTCAGTCGCGGTGCCCCTGCGTGGGCTGCTCTTTCTGATAACTCTCATTCCAAAGTGCCACAGTTGGCCTTTGGCAAAATGACTCTGTGATTGTAACTGTTTTTCCTGTTCCTGTATATAATAGAATAGTATAGTTTTAACGAGAGAAAAAAAAATATGTGGCATTTAAAAACATTCATAAAAATAAAAAAAAAAAAATGAGTGTGGGTTATTAATAAAATATTTTTATCTGCAAAAACATTTACATAAAAATATATTATTAAACAAAATATCATTTTATGTCTCAATGCACATGTTATGTAAAATATTTTAATGTCAACTATGTATATATTATATATTGTTTAAAATCATTTATGTATATATCAAATAAAGAAATTGAAAAAGACAAGTTGTTGTGGTTAGAATGTTTGAAGTAGTCTCACTAATTTATATTTTGGTATTTTTTAGGTATATCAAACAAAGATTTGTACTTACAAGTTTAAGTTATATACTATATATAGCATTCAAAAATATAATTTAAACAATAAAAAAATGTACATTGTATGCGTATAAAAAGAGAGAGTCATTACACATTCATTGGGATCTATAAGAAATGATAGTAATGCAAAAAAAAAATCAAACTCTACACTAAGATTTACACCTGAAAAGATTTGATCACTCTCACAACATATTAAATTCATAATTCTTATATATATATATATATATATATATATATATATATATATATATATATATATATATATATATATTCACATTTTTATATAAATTATTAATTTAATTTTTCCCCAATATAAAAATTTAAAAAAATAAATAAATTATCATTCAAAATTATATATATATATATAAGTAAATTTTACATTTTTTAAATTCTCTTCGAAAGATAGTTGAGGAAGAAAAAAACGAATTTAATTTTATGAATTAATTTTTTACAATATATTACATATAGTCAAATTATTTTATTTTATCACTCTGAGCTCCTCCTGCAGCGCGCGGCTCGACCCATCTAGGGTTCTAAGTGTCTGCGGCGTCGCCCAGGCTGCTACGCCTCTACGCACAGCCTCGCCCCCCTCTGCTTCTATCCTTCGACTGCCACCTGCTGCGTGCGGCCCATCCCTCTGCATCCAGGATCCTGAGTGTCTGCGGCGTCGTTAAGGCTGTAGCGCCTCTGCGCACAGCCTCGCCCCTCCCTCTGCAGCCAGATGGAGGCCCCTGAGAGTTCTGCCCCCCCTGGGGATCCGCCCCCCGAAGTCACTGCGTTCAGAAATTTGATAACGAATGGATCAAATCGGACTCCTTCAGCGACCCAGCAAAAATTCATCAAAAGAATGGACTCGATTCCCTCTGTTGCCCTGCCAGAGGAGGACACCTGCAAAGCTGCCCTGAACTTGGCAGAAAAGGGCCTCATAGGCCAGTTTACAGGCCTATGGCCCTCTCCCAAATCCGTGGAGGATTGGACCCAAAGAAATTGGCAACCTCTGATAAAAAACGGAGTGAAGAGTTACTTCGTGGGCAAAGGGTATTTCGTTTTTGTTTTCGAAAGCTCGGAGGACAGAAGCTTAATCTTCAGAAACGGTCCCTACTTCATGGGGCCGCAGGGACTGTATTTAAATCAATGGAACCCAGACTTTGATCCCTCTCAAGACGTCCCATCTGCAGTGCCGGTGTGGGTAAGGCTCCCACATCTGCCCCTCCACTGCTGGAACCAAAAATCGTTTCAGACCATTGGTAATGCATTAGGCAAGTATATAGATCAGGCAGTAAGAAGAGATCAATACTCTTGCGCGCGCATCTGCGTCGAAGTGGACCTTGAAGAAGGATTGCCTGAAGCGATCAAGCTCACGGTGGCAGGATGGACGCACATCCAAGAGCTTGATTACGAACAGCTTCCTTTTAAATGCAGACACTGTCACGGCTACGGTCACTTCGCCAAGAATTGTAAGAAGAAAGCAGAGGAGCAGGCTGAAAAACAGAATGGAGAGCAATGGACCCTAGTCCAGAGAACAGCCCATGCAAAGAAAGACACAGGAAAAAGCGCAGCAACAAGAGACAGGAACAACGTCACCCTAACTCAGGAAACAGGAGAAAACGCAAAAGGAGCCGAGGAGGCACATCCAGATCCACCGATCAAAGACCAGGCAAAAGAGAACCTTGAGGAAACCCCTCCGGAAAAAGAGGGAAGGGGAGACATTCACATCGAAGTCACCCAAGGCAGCCCCTCAAGCCCAACGTATGCCGAAATCGCGAAGAAAAAGCCAGCTGAAAGCTCTGAGTCCTCAGAGGAAGAACTCTTTGAGAGGCCGTCAAAAAGACCTGGAAGGAGATCCCGTAAGGAAAAAAGAGAAGAAGAAGCAGAAAGGCTCAAAACTCAAGGGAGCCAAGCCACGATAGAAATGACAATCGGGAGAAGTAATAGGCCCAGGTCTTCCAAGGGCGGCTCCACCCCAAGCATAGGTAAATAATGAAGTTAGTCTCTTGGAATTGCAGAGGACTGGGGAGCCCCGCAAAAATAGAAGCAGTTAAGGACCTTTTAAAATCGGAACCTACTGATGTCCTCATGCTCCAAGAGACTAAGATAACAGGACAAGCCCTGTTAGAAACCAGTAAAACAAAATGGAAGAAAAACTCAGGCATAGCTGTCAACGCCCGGGGATCCTCGGGAGGTCTGGCAACGCTCTGGAACGAAGAACAATTCCAACTGATCAGCACTTATCAGACCTTGCATTGGATATATACAGAAATTACCCACATTCCAAGTAAGTTATCTATCTCTCTAGTTAATCTATATGTACCTGTAAACTATACAGAAAAAAGAGACTGCTGGAAATCCTTGGCAGAATTCCTTGATCAGGAAACTCCCAATAATATCATTCTCGCTGGAGATCTCAACATTGTTTTGAAAGCCAAAGAAAAAAGAGGAGGTTCTGACTCCAAAGACCCCATGGTAGGCGTTGTGGAGGAGCTTGCTCAGCTCTGGGACCTTCAAGACTTCAATCCAATCCAAGGTCTATTCACCTGGTCAAATAACAGAACTGGAATAGATCATATCTCTGCTCGGCTTGACCGTTTTTTAGTGCAATCCCTCCTCATGGACAAGAAAATCATAACAACAAGAATTCTGCCCAAATTGTCCTCGGACCACAAGCCAATTCAGCTCTGTTTAGAAGACGAAGAGGACTTGGGTCCCATCCCATTCCGTTTCTCTCCTCAATGGATTGAAAGAGAAGGCTTTATGGATACGGTGAAAGCATCCTGGAACACCCCTATTTCAGGTTCCCCAAGCTTTGTCTGGGAGCAAAAACTGAAGCTCACCAAAAAAGCTTTGAAAGAATGGATCAAGAAACCAACGCTCAACCCCTCCTCTCTTAGAGTTGCAGCAGTCCAGGCTTTGCATTCCCTTCAAAATGACATGGAGCGTGAAAGCATTAATGAAAACCTATTGGACAAGGAAATCAAAGCGCAGAGAGCAGCCTACCAGTCTTTTAGAAACGAGGAAGAATACTGGAGATTAAAGTCTAGGAGCCTGTGGCTAAAAGGAGGGGACCGCAATACCTCTTTCTTCCATCGGCAGTTCAGGGCTAGATTGTCAAGGAACCATATAGCAGAAATAAAGACTATGACGGGCCAAATCTGCAAGGGCAATCAGCAAGTCAAAGAAGCTGCAGAACAACACTTTCAGAACCTCTACAGCCCGGATGACCAAGGAGAAGAAACGGAGGAAGCAGAATTTCTTAATCACATCCCCTCCTTAATCTCTCAAGAGGACAACGCAGATTTATGCAAACCTGTTACAGAGGAAGAAATAATCAAAACTATCTGGTCCATGGACTCCGACAAGGCCCCCGGGCCGGACGGATTCACCATTCATTTCTACAAAGTTTGCTGGGACATCATAAAAAATGATCTTCAAAAGATGGTAAGGGGTTTCATGTCTAAAGCTAAAGTAGGCGGCAGCACAAACTCAACCTACTTAGCCCTGATTCCCAAAGACTCTAATCCGGAAACTTTTGCCAGATTCAGGCCAATTTCATTATGTAATGCTTCCTATAAGATCTTGGCAAAGCTGTTGGCCAACAGAATGAAGCCCTTGCTCCCTAGAATCATCTCTATTTCCCAAGGAGGCTTTGTGAAAGGTAGACACATCCTGGACAACGTCATTCAAGTCCAGGAGACCATTCACTCAAGCAAGCTGAGAAAAGAGAAAGGCATGCTAATAAAGTTAGATATGGCGAATGCGTTCGACAGAGTCAATAGAGCATTTCTCAGTAAAGTCTTGCTTTCCTTTGGCTTCTCCATTCAGTTTGTCAACCTTCTAAAAGCCTGCATGAACAATCCTTGGATAGCTCCTCTCATAAACGGCAGACCGACAAACTTCTTTAAAGCCAAGAGAGGCATCAGGCAAGGATGCCCGCTCTCTCCCTACCTTTACATCATTTTGGCTGAAGCTTTAACTCGAAAACTTGAAGCTGAAAGACTGTCAGGATCCATTCCGGGCCTCAAAACCTCCAACAGCACAAGGCCCCTGAACCATGCATTATTTGCAGATGACTCGATCCTTCTGGGGGGCGCCTCAATCAGAATTGCAAAAGCCTTCGGCACGGTCATAAGGAACTACTGCAAAGTCTCAGGAGCACTGGTAAACGAAAGCAAAAGCGAAGTATACAGCTGGAATATAGATCAACAGGAGCTCAACAATATAGCCAACACTCTTGGATTCAAAGGGCACTCACAATGGGAGAGAATCAGATATCTCGGCCTACCCATAATCTCAGGAATAAATAAGAGATCGCTCTGGACTGACATAATCTGCAAATTCAAATCCAAGATCTCGAAATGGGGAGGACACTGGTTGACAAAAGGAGGTAAGGTCATCTTAATCAAATCACAGCTCTCTTCATTAATAATTTATCAAGCAGCCTTTCTGCTTGCTCCCAGAAATATCATGGAACAAATCTCCTCTCTTCTTAGAAACTTCCTCTGGCAAGGAGGCAGGGGCAACAATAAGAAACTCCATCTTGTAAATTGGGAAACAGTCAAGAAACCCATCGATGAAGGAGGATTGCAAATCCGAGATCCATCTCTGGTCAATCTTGCCTTAGGAAGCAAGATCCTGTGGAAAATGTTTAAAGAGCCAAGTCATCCTGTAAGTATCATCCTGCGCTCAAAATACACAAACAGAATTGATTTAAGAAACCTTCACCTGGACTACACAGCTAATAGCACGTTGTTGTGGAAACTCTGCTATAGAAGCAGCAAAACCTTCAAAAGAAATATCTATAGAATCCCAGGGAATGGCAAGAGAATTAATCTTTGGCAGGATAGGATAATGGGGCGAAATCCACTAACCGAAAATGAAGAAATCGCAGGGTTAAGGGCCTGGTTAATCACAGCTGGGAAGACAAGATTATTCGACATAGCCGCTTGGGATCAGAGAGGCGACTGGGCAGGTTGGGCAATCCCTGCACCTCCAGCCCATTTCCAACAGCAACTGAACATCTTTATGGACCTGATCGAAGAGGCCGCCCCGATTCATAAATCGATACAAGATCGTTGGGGCTGGGGCCTTTCTGGCGATTACACAGCAGCGGAAGGTTATAAAGCGAGCCAGACACCCGGAAATAACAATCACAGTCCGGCGTTTTGGAAAAGCATTTGGGATCCCGCAGCTCTACCGAAAGTTAACTTCTTTGTCTGGACATTGATTCACAATAAAATACTAACAGGTGACAATCTTGTAAAAAGAGGTTTCGCTGGTCCTCACTGGTGCGCCCTGTGCAGGAGCAATGCCGAGACAGCTCAACACCTCTTCATCGACTGCCAGTTCGCAAAGGAAGTATGGGATTTTACGCTTCAAGATCTTCACATAAGCTCCCCTGCCCAGATATCAGTTCCAGACCTCTTCGCTGACTGGAACCATCGGTACTCTCGACATATCCCTCAAAAAACGATTTGGTATAAAATCTGGAATGCTTTGCCCAAGTATGTCTGTTGGAAGATCTGGTTGGCCCGCAATCAGAAGGTCTTCAAGGAATACCATCTAACTCCTTTGCAAGTTGCAGCTAAGGCTAGATCCCTTCTTCTAGAATCGGTGCAGCAACAGTATTTTAAAGAGGATGCATCTCTCCAGCAGATAGAGAAGCGATGGATTGGAAAGCTTGAACTGCAAAATAGGAAAATCCTCCTTTCCCCTAAACTAGAACTCCCAACCTGGAAGAAGAGAGACGCAGACGAAACATTTCAGATATGGTGGAGAGCTCAAAACTTGCATACAATCTTCTTTGACGGGGCTTCTAAAGGAAACCCCGGTCCCTCGGGTGCCGGCGGGATCATCTTCTCTCCTGAAGGGCGTTCCAGGGATTCTTTCTACTGGGGTCTCGGCGTGAAGACCAACAACCAAGCAGAACTGCTCAGCCTCCTTAAAGCTTGTCAAATTGCTAGAGAAAAAGGTATCAAGGATATCCAGATTTTCGGAGACTCGGAGATCCTCATAAAGAAACTGACCGCTGGAAAGCTATTCAGAAATGCAGGTCTCAACAGAACTCTTGAAAGACTGAAAAGAGTCCTCTCATTCTTTGCATCTTACAAATTCTACCATATTCTCAGAACTTCAAATAGCGAAGCGGACTTGTTGGCAAACAAAGGGAGCGCTCTGGACAGAGGGTGGCTGTTCATCAATGATGACAGATTTGTAGAAACTCCTCCATAATGGTTTAGATTTAGCAGCTGTTTTAGAAGTGCAAGCAGAATGTAAACAGGGCTGCTTCGGCAAAGCCCCTCTCCTTTTCCACCAGATTTAATAAAAATCCATATCCGTTATAGTTAAAAAAAAAAATTTATTTTATTTTATTTTAATGGTTTATAATATTTTTATAAAATAATTATCAATAATATCAATTAAAAAATAGAGTTTAAGTTGAGAGAGAAAAATATAATAATTTCAATTTTCAAATTATTTATTAGAATGAAAATATTTTAATAACTTGATTTATTAAAAATAATATATATATATATATATATATTTCTAATTAGGGTGTATGTAAACAATTGGGTACTGTTGGGATCTATGTCATGGACAGAGTTTCAATATGAAAGGATGTTGGGCAGTCATTTTACAACTCTTACACACTTGTTTTCAAGTGCAAGGTAGCAACATGCATACATGATATTAATGGCGACTAGAGAGGACAATGGGACATCTCCTCGTCAGGGTTTTATGCTATGAGCTCAGATCGATTTGGAGGTATTGTTATTGGAATGGTTACAAGTTTGTTGGAAAGCTTTGGGTCGCACGCAAAGGTTCTTCACGAGGTCCACCATCTTGGTGCAGACGGTCTCACCCTCTTCCCTGTGGACGAAGACAACGGGTATGTTCACTCAATGTGTTTCTCTTATGCCCTTATCCCTGTGATTCAATTCTATCTGATATTTTGCTAAAGAAGAGTCTCTGAGACAATGTCTTGGGTTAGAAGGGAAATCTTCCGTGAAATTTGGGAGGAAAGAGTTTTTTTTCTGATGGGTTGTCTGAATATAGTAGAATTGTCTCTGTCTATTATGGAATTTTACTTTCTCGGATGGGCATGTATTTGGGGTCTGAGCACTGGAATTCAGTCTACATGTCCTGCATGGATGATTTTGTCTATTATCTTGTTTTTTCGATGTACCTGTTGGCCTTTAAGAGAAGGGGTCTCCTGCGAAAGGATACGCCCGAATGGATTTTGTGTTTTGTCTCAAGAAGGCTCAAGGAGCCCTTGGTTGATGTGTTCGGCCTATCTCGGCACACCCATCTCATAATCATTGGAAAAAGTTTGGTTTATTTCCTTAACACTCACTGTTATATGGAATTTTATTGTGGCATACCTACAGGTTTAAATTCTCAGTGTGTACACCAGGATCTTAAGCTAGTCAAACGCCTTGATTTGGAGGTCTTGGCTTTCCATTTTAGGGTATCATATCACATTCGGGGTAGGTATAATTGCAGCATGGTATGTCCTTCCTCGGGCAAAGGCACCTCAGCAAGAGGAGGTTGGGGGAGGAACTGAAGTGCAGGCCAACGGTGGGGAGGAAACCAACCCCAGCGACATCCAATTTAGGGTCGAGGCCGTAAATCTACTTCTGGCCTTATTCGGGATTTTGTACAGGCATATCAGACTAACACACAACCTCAGACCCACTAGTTAATCTTTGGCTAGGAAACAGATTTAAACCAACAAATAGCTTGTGTGGATTTGGATGTGGAGGAATGGTGAGACCTGCTGTCAGATCCCTGACACTTCAAAGGTTGGTCCTCTCATACAAACATATTTTCTATATTTACTAGTTGATGAAGAATATTGTGGCTAGAGCCTTGGCGACTCCTTCAGCTGGCTCATCCAAGACTAATCCCAGACTCTAGGAAATTCATAGGAAATTTCAGCTCATACAATTCCAAATTTAGCAACAGAATGCCTGCCTCAATGGCATAGAGAAGCATATTCCATGTCTCTTTCAAATGGAATTACCCGGCTCTAGTGTGAAAGACGCAACACTTATGGACTCTTATGATGTTTAATAACATGATTTACATAGTTTGGTTTTTTTATTTTTGCTCTGTATAGATGAAGGCTCAACATACTTTGATATTATGTCTCAGTTATCTAGATACTACGGGAATTAAGGATAATCAGACATATATAACTATGATAAACATTCTCAAACTCTTTTGTTTTTGGATGGCTTGTAATACTGTAAAGTGATAAAGAAAAGACCACCTAGTCCTCTGAATATGGATGTATGTAACCTGTCTAATTTTCTTAAAAATGAATGAAAAAAATCCTCACAAGCTCACAAAAAAAACAAAAATAAAATAATATAATCAGGGTAACTTTGCTGATGATGATGATGATGATGATGATGGTTAACGTCCACTGAGACCAAATTGGTCTATCGGACCTACAATTTTCTTAATTTTTACTTGTCTGGCTCCTCGTCTTTCTTGGCGAGATTGGTGTTGTAGCTTTCTTTCTTTTCTCTACGGTCTTCCAACTTCCTTTGTCTTGCATCTCCTTCATCTCTTCTGGTTCTTGGGACATTGGTGTCTTAGCTTCGCGATCTATAGTCAGAGAAGTTTGGTTTAGGAGATCTGCTTCGCTGTTAAATGAAGATTTATTTTCTGCGGTATTCAAATCCTCATAACTGTTGATTTGTTGGGGCGGGCTTTCTCCTTGCTTGCTTTGAGAGTTGTTTCCTTCTTCCTTGATTTCTTGTGACTCAGAGTTTTCTCTAGAATATTCTTCTTTGATGACAGTGTAGTGTTCTTTTTGTGCTCCTTCCCACCATGTAGATCTATGGTGGTTTTTTCTAGCAAAATTTCTCTCAGAGGCTTTTGGGCAATTTTTGGCTAGATGCCCCGTCTCAAAGCACGATCGACATCTGAAGAGGACACTTTCATAATCAAGCTTCTGGTTCCACACATAGTCTTTACTTGTTAGGTTTATTTCAGCTGGGAATCCGGCGCTGAAATCCATTTCCACACAGATGCGTGCATAGGTGGTTCTGGCATATTCCTCTGTTTCTGGGCACCTGTAGTAAAATTTCCCAATTGCATTTCCGATGGCTTTTAGCGAGGAGAGATTCCAGAGATGCAAGGGTAGGCTTGGCAATCTCACCCAAACTGGTGCTGAGGTTATCACTGTTGTAGAGGGATCGAATGATGGGTTCCATGGCTTCATGAATAGGCCTGATTTTTCCCAAAACCAAGGGCCGAAATCTAGAATACATTGTCTGCTTTCAGGATTTTCAAAATCTACTATAAAGAAACCTCTAGCACAGGGGTAGATATTTATTTCATCAGAAATGATAGGCTTCCATACCTCCGAGATCCAATTGTGGAGTGCTATCAGCCGCGGCCAAAAACCATTGAACCGGCAAATTAGGGCACTTTCGGAGAACTTCAAAGCTTCATCGAGTGAGTCCTGGACCACTTGGATAGTGGGAGCTAGGGCTTCACTCACGATATGGGCAGGAGATTGCCCTCCAGAGGCGGATGAGCCACCAATTATTTTTGCGAAGCTCGGAGCCATATTTTACACAGATCTGCACCAGATCGAAAGCCAAACCGCAAATCTAAAGAGGATCTGCGAGATCTGAACCAGAAGAGATCTGCGAGATTTGCGAGATCTGCGAGAATACTAGACCTGCGAGATCGACGCAAAGCCCTGAAGTTCTGTCTTATCGAGTAAAGACCTGCGAGATCTGAACCAGAAGAGATCTGCGAGATCTACGAGAATACTAGACCTGCGAGAATACTATATTCTCCATTCTATTATCTCACATAATATAGAATATATGGTTTACATGCGTTTAAATATATGCGAGTTCAGAATGCGAGTGCTGGATATATATGCGAGAACCCTCAATGGAGAGCCGCAGAGAGCCGCTGGATGTGTAGAGAACCCTCAATGGAGAGCCGCAGAGAACCCTCAATGGAGAGCCGCAGAGAGCCGCTGGATGTGTGGAGAGCCGCAACTGCTAAAATGTCAACGGAAACAGATCCCTTGCTAACGAAAACAGATCCCTGAGCGAGATCCGCAGAGAGCCGCAGAGATATATGCGTTTACATGCAACCGCAACTCGAATTCCTAAAGATAAATAATTACATTTGAAATCATCGTGAACCCAAAAGAAATATATGATTGGACATCTCAAGTTGAATTTTGAAAATCTTCTTTGGGAGTCATTAAAAATACAGGTGCCTTGTTCTTCCATGGCCGGATGGAATGAAGAAGATAACCCCTAAGGTACTATTCTATTGGTGTGACTTTTAAATAAAATATTCAAGCTTTTGGAAGAGAAATTGGATAAATGTAATTCGTTAGTGTGATGGTGGCATTTGTATCAGATCTGGATATATGTAACTACTGGCGGTTTGATTTTTAGTATAAAATATTTAGAATAAGAAAAGAATTTTGATAAATCTTATTTATTAATTATGGTTTAACAATTTATGATGAAATCTGACTTGTGCCATGCCCCACACACAAATGAAGTTCTCATGTATTTTATTAAATAATATGGTGTAACTCCATCCAGCACATACAAAATATTCTCAGGTATTTTATTTAATATTAGAGTCAATATTGGTATTTGTAGCTGTTTTTCCTAATTTATTGTATTATATATTTAACTAATACATCAACATAATAATAGTTAAACATTGGAGTTGGTAATTTACTTTTTCAATATCTGGAGTTGATAATTTATTTTTTCAATATTTTATTTAAAACCCGATAAAATTTGAACATTTCCATTTAGATAGGTTTTAATAGATATATTATTGACAAGTATCTCTAGAGAACCATTGTGTGAATTATAAGGAAATTATTAAATAAAGATATCTAAGATAATTAGATTTGATTAAATTAAAATGACATGATTAAAGCAAGATAACAGGTTTAAATAATTATTATTATAATAATAAGTAATATTATGATTCGAATAATGGATTAAATAATAATATTATTATGATAGGAAAATGGGTTAAATTATTATTATTATTATTTGGTTTAAAATAAATATTATTATTTTTTTAATTATTAGTTATTAAGAAATCTAAAATAAAGAGGTTAAAATTAAAGTATATAGCCAAAAATTTTATAATTAATAATATTATAAGTGTGATATTAATAATTATGTTAGGTTGGCAGTTAATAATTGTCTTTTGGGTGGATTCACAACCCATCATAAAAACATCATCAAAAACAAAAACAACATAGTGAATTGAAGATTAAAATAATAAATAAACTTTAATTAAACTTAAATAATTTAATTTAATTTAAAATGTTTATTATTTTAATTTTATTATTAATTAATTTTAATTAAATTTAAATAATTTAATTTAATTTAAAATTCTTATTATTAATTTATGTTGAGTATAATTGTATATTATTTTAATTTTGAAAAGTTAAATATCAAATATTAAATTTATTATTTCTAATTTCTAATTTTAAATCTTAATCAATTTACATTTATAAATTTAATTTGAACATTAATATTAATGTTCATATTATTAGTAACAATGCCTATCATTGAGTTGAGAGGCTTATTCTACAATCTAGTATGAGGGGATATGTAATTTTGTATGTCTCTCTTTATCGGTTGAGTTTATAGTGCACATTTAAAATAAAAATTAAAAACTATGCTCTAAAAAAATGTCTTCTATAATAAAAAAGAAATGATTATGTTGTAAAGTAATTAGAAGTAAAAAAGAATATGTGAGTAAGATGTTTAAACCTTATGCTTTTCAAAAATATTTCAATAAGAGATTAAATAAATTATTTGAAGATCTATGTTAATTAATTTATGTTGATATCAATTTCATATATATCTATATATAGAAAAAAAAATTGTTAAAATACAATATTTTAATGTTATATATAAAAGAATATTCAATGTGGGTTATCAATAAAATATTTTAATACGAATTTAATATTGACATATACTTTAAAATATATTATTAATGAAAAAACCATTTTAATTTGTCTTGATAAAATGTCTCCATATACATGTTATATAGAATATTTTTAATGTGAATTATGTATATATTATATATCATTTAAAAAAATTATGTATATATCATGAAAAAATAAGATTTTATGGCTAAAAAATTTATTTGGTCTTATATATACTCTATATAGCATTCAAATATACAATTTAAACAATGAAAAACAAGGCATTGTATTTTGCACTCTAAAAAAAATTTGCATTGATCCCTCTCCACTCATGTTAGATCCATACTTAAGATGGATCTATACTAGTATTTTATATAGTCCTCTAGGCACTCCTTTTCTATCCACTATGGTGCTTCTATCCGACTTCTATCACTCAAGATGAGTGTTGAGTCCACCTAAAATGTATACAAAGTTGAACTAACATGATGATTAGCTGTAAAAATACATACACAGATATATTATGTTATTAATCAAGATGAGTGTTCAGTCCACCTAAAATTTATATAAAGTTGAACTAACATGATGACTAGCTGTAAAAATATATACATATAGTTATATTATGTTATTAATGTTATTATAAATGAGTATATATTCATCTTAACTTTGGATCTGTCAAGCACCTGGAGGGATAAAATCTCTCAAGATGCAAACCTCTTTTTAATATGTTATTAATGTTATTATAAATGAGTATATATTCATCTTAACTTTGGATCTGCTAAGCACCTAGAGGGATAAAATCTCTCAAGCTGCAAACCTCCTTTTAAGTGAAACATAAAGAAAAGTTTTCATCTAGAGAGTTTTATTCCTTTCATCTCTTAATATATTTTCATTCAACACATATCTATGCTAGTTTTAATAAACACAATAAAGTGTTTATTTTTCACTTGTTATATATAATCTATACATGGTTGAAATTGAAATATTTTATTTATGTTTCACATTTTCCAAATAATAATAATAATAATAATTTAATTTGAAAGTCACTCCTAAACAAAACACCAAATATATATATATATATATATATATATATATATATATATATATCATATTCAAAAGTAAAAATATATACTCATGAATTATCTCTATATAGATTCAAAGGAATTAAAAATCTATTTCATACTTCTAATTAGAAAGAACATATTCATGAGTAAAATTTCTCTATCTATATATATAACATTAATTTTTTATTTAATCTGTTTCATGAAATATTCTACTTATAATCTATATTAAATTTTTATTTGTTATTATTATTTTTTAATGGTATATATCAATTTGATATTAAAAATGTATAAATTATATATATATATAAGTAAATATATAGAAGCATACTCCACGGAGGGTGCTAGTGCGAGCCAAACATCATGCTTATGATTCAAATAAATGGTTACACCGTCCACCTCCAGTCGTATACCCATCCCAATATGCAAGTACACCATGTTAAATCCTCACACGTTGTAGTCATTAACGAGTTAGATACAATCGCTTGGCTCTGAGTTACAGGAAAATGATGACGATCCATAATTATATGGAAAGACTCCTTGAGCTGTGAGTAGAGGGCTATATCAAAGCACAATGGCTTCCATATTTGGGCTTGTCAGGGTCTCAAACGAATAGTACTACCTATCTCTCTTTGTCGCAGGATATGCCACCCTTCAGTCACCATGTCAATGGTTTTCGTCATTGCTATGTTCACATCAGTTGGCCCATCCTTGGGCATTCTTTGGTTTTCTCCAGGTTGGCACATCTGTATATCACTGCACCTCTTGTTTCACTCCCAACACACTCCTGCATCCGCCTGGGCACTGTGGGGTTCGAAATGGCCAACCAACCTCACTCTGATGGTTCGTCTGTCACCGAGAACCTTCTGTCGCCTTTCCATTCGTTGGGCAATATAGTTGGCATCATTGAATTCACAGAGAAATTCATTCACCATGGGAAGGGTGCCTTCCATTGGAATTTTAATTGCCCCATTAGTTGCAAGACAGTGATCGGTTCAAGCCAGTTTTTCCAAATCCAGCACCTTGGAGTATTAGTATTTTAATATATATATATGAATGAATGATATGATGTTATTTAATGTATATAATATGATGAGGATGATTTAGTTACTATTAAGAATGTGGATGCGATAATAATTTATTAAACTCAAAAGGATTGTAAGAGGGAATATTATCAAGGGAGAAATGTAGGCAATATCAAAGATAATAAATTATGAAAGGGTGGAAAATGAGAAGCAAAATGATTTGAAGAAAAAGGATTAGAGTGATAATGATAATAAATATTTTTGGATTAAAGGTAATGTAATAAGGTATAAGGGAATAAAGAATTTATGATTTACATAAGGGTAAAATTAAAATATGAAGAAAATAAGAAAAAAAGGCAGAGGGAAGAAAATTAATGAGAGGATTTAAGAATATTGTGATTTTTAAGAGAGAAATTGGATAATGTGGATTTAAGAACATTCTGATTTTTAGAGAGAAACTGGATAATGCATTTTCAAGATTGATTTGATTTATAGTCGTTTACATAACTCAAATTTTTTTGGAGTGTTTCTATATTTCAAAGGTTTTTTTAATGATATGGTGAGGGTGGAAAGGAGATGAAGATAAAATTTTGAAATCGTCAAATTGATGAGGTGTTTGGAATTATAGGAATGTTTGATGAGGTGTTTGGAATTATAGGAATGTTTAACAATAGTTGATTTATAGATTCGATTATATTGATTGTCAGCTATATATTATTTAAGTCAAGTCTCAAAAATCTTCCTATTTGGATTATGTACACTTTTCTAAAGGAGTAGGAAGCACGGGATCAAACTTGTTTTTAGCAGATTTAAACAATTGTTTAAAGGCAGTATGGGTTTAAACAAAATATTAATGTTTTTTATTGCCAAAAATTTTGAAATATGATCAATGATCCCTAGGGGAAACAGACTCACATTATAAACATATAAGAATGAATTTTTATTATTATATATTATATTATACTTAAATTATAATGGTTAGTTATTATAATTATTTATTCTTCGTATTATAATAATATTAATAATTCAAGAGTGTAGTTGAATTGAGAATTTTCATATTTTATATTCAGGCTTCTGTGATCCATAATGAATTAAGCAAAGTCTTTTGGTAAAAATCACATAAGAGAAATTTCTCTTATGTAATTTTTACCAAAATACTTAATTATCATGTTATAAAGTGTTATATAAATTGTGAAATTGAAAATTCAAATTCCTATATAAATTTTAATCCCATAAAATATTATAATAATAATTTAAACTTTAATACTTTTATTTAATATTTATCACAAAATAATAATAATAATAAAATCATTAATACTTTTATTTGATAAAAATGGTAATGTTTGTATTAATAAAAATAAAACTCACTTGTCAGCTCTACGAAAGAGAGTCTGAACCAAGAGAGTCTGGCTCTGCAGAAAACTCTACATTGTTCATACACATTACACATTAAATAGAAAACATGGTTTTAGGGAAGTTAGAACAGCATCTTAAGAAATAGAAACTAATTCCTATGCTGAGGTTATGTGAACCAACTCTACCTATTCTAGGATATTATCCATTATCTTCAACACTCCCCCTAATGGAGAATGGGTTCAGATATATGCCTAACATCTCCCTAAACATTTGAAACTTAACTTTTCCAAGAGGCTTAGTGAAAATGTCCGCAACATTATCACATGTATTACAATATTCCAGATGAATTTCTTTGGATTGCACTTTCTCCCTGACAAAATGGAATTGAGTATCAATATGTTTAGTGTTTTTGTGAAACACCGGATTATTGGCCAGCTTGATTGAACTTTGATTGTCGCATCTAATTGTTGTTGCGACTGTCTGTTCTTCCCCAACATCCTGGAGAAGTCTCCGCAACCAAACTGCCTCACACGTTGCTGCACACATGGCTTGATACTCTGCTTCTGCTAAGGACAAGGAGACTGTGTTTTGCTTTTTGTTGCTCCATGTAATCACCCCAGATCCAAGACTGAATGCATAAGTTGTTACAGATCTGCGATCATCTACATTTCCTACCCAATATAAATCTACAAATCATGCCAATCTAACATCAGAAGAGTCAGTGTAAATAATTCCATAATCTACAGTACCTTGTAAATACCTCAAAACATTCTTCGTTGCATTCCAATGGCTTTCGAGTGGCTTAGACATAAATTGGCTTAACACGCTAACTGCATAAGCCAAATCAAGTCTAGTGGTGGTTAGGTAGATCAAACTCCCAACCAGTTGTCTGTAAAGTGTTGCATCTGCCGCTTTTGAGCCATCCTCACACTGCAATTTGATGTTTTGCTGCAATGGTACCGGTGCAGGCTTACACTGATCCATTCTAAACTTTTCTAACAAGCCTTTGACATACTTTGCTTGAGATAGAAATGTTTGACCTAAATCTCTCCAGATCTCGAGACCTAAACAGTATCTAAGTTCACCAAGATGCTTCATCTCAAACATCTGTGACATCTGTTGCTTGATTTCATCAATTAGATATATAGCATCACCTGTAATTATCAAATCATCTACATATAATGAAATCAGCACTACGCACCCTTGTTCATCTTTCATGGTGTAAATATTAGGATCATTCTTAATTCTATTATAGCTAACTTGTAGAAAAAATGAATCAATTTTCTCATACTGGGAGCTTGTTTTAGTCCATAAAGTGCTTTCTTCAATCTACAGACTAAATGTTCTTTTCTTTTCTGGACAAACCCTTCCGGTTGCTCTAGATAAAACTCTTCTTTTATTTCTCCATTCAAAAATGCAGACTTTACATCTAGTTGGTGCATCATCCAATGTTTCTTAGTAGCTAAAGCGATTAACATTCTTATGGTGTTCAATTTAGCTACAGGGGCGAAGGTTTCTTCATAATCTATCCCTTCTTTTTGTGTGTACCCCTTTGCAACCAACCTAGCTTTCAGTTTTTCTATAGTTCCATATGCATTAATTTTCGGTTTGTATAACCATTTACAACCTATGGTTTGTATTCCTCTAGGAAATTCAACCAATTCCCAAGTGTTATTTCTTATTATTGAATCATATTCCTGTTCCATGGATGTTTTCCATTCACTATTTTCATTTGCTTCTTTATAACTAGACGGTTCAACCACATTCATCATACTAGCTATAAAAGATTTTTCCTTATATCTTGCAGGCATTTGAGCTTTCATACCTGATCTCCTGAGTGGTGGGGTGGTAGTTTCAAACCTTATTTGGTCATCATTTACTTCTTCCTCCTGTTGTTGCTATTGTTGCTACTGTTGTTGTTCATCCTCTGCCTTTGTTTGCTGCTGACCCTGATTATTCTCTGCTTCTTCTTCCTCAAAGTACAGAATGTCCCATCCATCATAGTCCTCATCAAGTTCTTCATATCCTACTCATGTATTTTAACATCTCTACTAACAAAGATCTTGTGAGTAGAGGGATTAAATAATTTGTATGCTTTATATGATGAACAATACCCTATAAAAGTACATCTGATGGCTTTTGAATCTAATTTTCTTCTATCTTCCTTTGGTATGTGGGCAAATGCTTTACATCCAAATATCCTTAAGTGTTTTACTGCAGGCTTATATCCATATAATGCTTCAAAAGGAGTTTTAGACTCAATACTCTTTGTAGGACTCCTATTTTTCAAATAAACTGCAATATTCACTACTTCAGCCCAAAAACCATTTGAAAGATTCTTACCTTTCAGCATACTTCTAGCACATTCCACCAGTGTTCTATTCTTTCTTTTTGTTACTCCATTCTGTTGTGGAGTATGGGGTATTGTGAACTGCTGCAAAATTCCATGATCTTTACAATATCTTATAAGCTCATCTTTCATGTATTCTCCCCCTTGATCAGAACGGAGAATTTTTATCTGTTTCCCTATTTGTCTTTCAATCATATTTTTAAACTGCTTAAATTATTCGAATGTATGACTCTTCTTACTTAAGAAATACACCCAAGAAAACTTCATACAATCATCAATAAACAGTAGGAAATATAGTGCACCTCCTAATGATTTTGTCTGCATAGGACCACAAAGATATGTGTGCACTAACTCCAGTATATCCCTCTATTTCTTTTCTAATCTAACAGGGAATTCTTCTCTATGCATTTTTCCTAAAGTACAGGCATTGCAGTCATTATGTACTTGCTTTAGCATAGGAAGATCTCTTACCATTTCTTTCTTTTGTAATAACAGCAAATCATTGTAGTTGATGTGGTCGAATCTCTGATGCCAAAGCTCTTTTGTAGTCAAGCTCGTTGCTGTCAATGCTCGGCCTGGTGCAGGTCTCACATCCAACTTGTACAGTCCTCCTGTTCGGATCCCTGTAGAAATTGTCTTCATGCCATCTAGGAGATATTTAATGTAGTAGTTAGATTTTAAAAATTCAACTTTCAAATCTTGATCTGTAATCATAGATACAGAAATCAAGTTCTTTGTTATGCTAGGCACATACATTACATTATAAATTTGTTTGATATTACCATCAAGTAGAATGACAGAAACTTTCCCACATCCTTTGATTTGATGACTTCTGTCATCACTTAGGTAAATCTGTGCGCCTTCGTTGATTTCTTAAAATCCTCCAGCCAGTGCTTATTCCCTGTCATGTGTGTTGACGCTCCTGAATCTACATACTAGATGTCTGCATCAACATTTTCATCACAATCTACCATGAACAATCTTAAATTCTGCACCTAATCACCATTCGCGAGATGACCTGCATGTCTTTTTGGCTTTTGTTGTTCTTCATGATATTTCTTTTTCCTACATTCCCTAGCAATATGACCCAATTTTCCGCAATAAAAACATTTAGTTTCAGAGTAGTTTTTATTCAAATGCATACCTTGGGTCAGATTTGGTCGTTTCTGTGAACTTGCTCTGTTTTGTTGTTGTGGACTCCCTTTCCCTTTGTAGAAGTTCTTCTTCGCCATCAATGCAAGATCGGCACTCTGGGGCTTCAGAGTCGATCTCCTCTCTTCTTCCTGCATCAGTATACCTGTCAGCTCTTCAAAATGCGGGATCTTCTCTCTGGCATTTATCCCAGTGATGAACATTTGATAATCATCAGTGACACCATTCATTGTAATGGTTACAAGATCTGTATCATCCATTGTATGACCAATATCTGATAATTTGGTTTTCAGATCCTTGATCCTTGCTACGAATGAAGCAATTGTTTCATTCTCCTCCATCTTCATGGATAGGATCTTACTCTTGAGGAACAGAAGACGATTTGAATTCCTGATCTCGTACAATTCCTTCAAAATTCCCCAGATCTCGTTAGCTGACTTACCTTCTCTGATGTGTGGTATAATGCAGTCTTTCATTGACATCTTTAACATTGTCCTTGCTCTACTTTCTCGTTTCTCCCAATCTGGGACCAATGTTGATCCAGTCGTGGGCCTTAGCTCATCCCCATTCACAATCGTCTAAGCACTTTGTGCTTCTAGCAGAGTCTGCATCTTGAACTTCCAATTTGCATAATTGGAACCATCAAGCTTGTTATGCTCATTCATGCATGCTTCAAATATATTGTTATTCAGCTTGGCAATTTAAAAAAAAAAACAAAACAAAACAAAAACAAGAAACAAAAAAAATCGACAGGTAAAAGATGTTAAATTTACCCCAGATCTGTGATAGAGATAGATCACTGCTCTTCAATGTTGTTTGATCTCGCAGCACACGCGCAGATCACCGTGGCTTTCTTCTCAGCCTCCAAACAACCTTCTGTTGTCAGCTACAACCTTGTTATTGGCTTCCCCACGCAGCTTCTCTGATAGCTACAGCCTTGTTCTTGGCTTCCCTTCGCAACCACAGCCTTGTTATTGGCTTCCACGATCGTCGCAGAAGTTCCTGTTGTTTCTGCGACGTCGTCGCAGTTGTACACGTCTTTCCTGCAATGATCTGCGATGGAAAAGTTTGAAAATATGCGCGAAGGTGCTACAGTGCCCTCGTCGGAATCGTCGCAGTTATCCGCCTTACAACTGCGATGATCTCGGTTCAAAGAACCACCCACCAACCAGCGTATAGGTTCCTCAACCCTGACGCTCTGATACCATGATAAAAATGGTAATGTTTGTATTAATAAAAATAAAACCCACTGATCAACTCTACGAAAGAGAGTCTGAACCAGGAGAGTCTAACTCTGCAGAACGCTCTACATTGTTCATACACATTACACATTAAATAGAAAACATGGTTGTAGGGAAGTTAGAACAACATCCTAAAAAATAGAAACTAATTCTTATCCTGAAGTTACATGAACCAACTCTACCTATTCTAATATATTCTCCATTATCTTCAATATTATTTAATAATAATAATTTAAAATTTATAAAGAAACTTTATAACTATCTATAATTATATTAACGTTGAACCCTATTTACTTAAAAATATATAATGCTCTTTTCATGACAAATTTTAAACAATACAATCTCCATCGATGAAAATTTACATGTTCAAAAATTTACATATTCAAATTTAATGAATATATGAAATTCTTAACCTACAAAAATGAACTAAATAATAGAAAAATAAATTATATTTCAATATACCTTTAATATTTAATATATAAAAATATATTTATCATATAACATAGGGTATTTTAATATAAGAATTCTAATTCGATCAAAATAAATTTAGACCAAAAGCTTAAAGTTTTGATAGCCACTTGACATTTAAGCATTTTCAATCATATTGTATATTTTTATAGCAATCAAATGTATTTGACATAGTGTTTCTTATCAAGCACATTATAAAAAACTTTCATGATGCAAAAGTCTTTTTCCCAAAACACCGAAAATGAAAAATATAATTGGTAGTAAAAATTAAAGAAGATTTAATAGCGATTCCTGATTTAGAATGTTCTGCTATCTATTTAATATGAAAAGTTAGATCTGTTCATTCAACTTGTCCTGACGATGAACCACATTAGTTGGTTCGAAACGTGTCGTCAAAGATTTTCTTCATGTAATTTACGCCTAAACTGTACTTAATAATAAAATTTAATAGTTAAAAGAATAGTAAATTGAGAAATATTAATAATTAAGTCTAAAAAAAATTTATATTAGAATTGTCCTGAAGATGAATTACAAATTTTCTCTCCCATGATTCTTAATGAAAGAATTTTTTGTCACACATATTATATAAATGACAAAAAGCTAAATTTTTCATAATTTTTGAATAGTTTTTTTAATTTTAAAATAAAAAAATAAAAATAACAAAATAAAATTTAATTATTTTTTCTTTAAAATTTGTTTTTCTCTCCCATAATTCTTCATGAAAGAATTTTTTGTCAAACATATTATATATATCGCAGAAACCTAAATTTTACCTTGGATCATCACGTCTTTAATCTTTTTATTGATTTCTATTGTCATCCGATTATATTCGATTTCTATTTCGTCTCTTTTTACTTTTTTTCCAACTGAAAAAATCATGTTCAGAGTAATTTTCCGGTGTATATAATTCTCTAACAATTAGACCACAAAACTTATGAATACCAAACGAAGGAGCGATGAAATAAAAATTAATCATTACTATTTTATTTTACTCTTATAAAATAAAATAGTAATCATTACTATGCGATTCTCTTACTCGACTCTGATGCCGTGAGGATGCCTAGATAATAACCGCTCTAGAGGTTTA
Organism: Pinus tabuliformis; assembly: GCA_031772625.1. Classification (NCBI taxonomy): domain Eukaryota; kingdom Viridiplantae; phylum Streptophyta; class Pinopsida; order Pinales; family Pinaceae; genus Pinus; species Pinus tabuliformis. The sequence goes on along the minus strand of CM062805.1, from coordinate 413,546,622 downwards.
GGCATTGATATAGTTTATCGTTTGTATGAAGGTGCCTTACATACAACCTATTAAGTTATTAATAAGTTATGTTGTCACCAAATTAAAAATATATGTGGGTTATTAATGAAAAATAAGGAATGTGAGAGATGTTGTCAACTATTATTATGTTTAAAAAAAATTAAAATATATATCGATTAAAAAATGAAAAATAAAGAATATAGAAATATAAAAAATAAATAAAAATGTATGTTTACTAAATAATGAAAAATAAAGAATATTAGGAAGATGTGATGTAATTATATTTTTTAAATGATTTCCTCAAAAATTTTGTGGGAGTTGTAAATGGTAGAGGAATTTGGCAAGATATTATTTATTGGAAATATTTGAAGAACAATACAATGGAAGAAATATTCAGAAATAATATCATAGAGAGGAATTATGCATCCAATATCTCGAGGAGCCACATGAAGATACTCCCATGGTGGTGAATGAGGATGGTATGGGATTTGGGAGATGGGGGGAATTCTGATAGGTTCCCATAATATCAAAGGATTGAACGGAATGCACAAATTACAAAAATGCACTTTGGAAAACATTAATAGAAAATGTATATTTTTCGTGAGCCAAGCAATTAGCAGATTCCAATATGGATTCCTATTTGGAAGTCATCATTGGAATTAGGTGTGTCTAGATAGTTTGAGAACAATTGGAGAGACTTTACTATCCTTCTTAGCTAGGCAAGGCTATTCCATAACCCATTGGGAGATCATATCACTTAGAGTGGGAAGATGCGCAACCAGGCGCCCATGGTAGCGGAATCATATATATAGCCCATGGTAGCAGAATCATATAGATATTTCATCTCCCAGCGACACATCTCAAGCAGATTTCTTGGTTTTATAAGGTATGGAAACTGAAGATCCCTCTTAAAATCACTTTGTTCATCTGGCTCGTATGGAAAAATAAAATATTGACATGGGCGGGGCTTTCAGGGTCCTAGTATATGCATTTTTTGTAGAAATTCATTAGAATCTGCAAATCACATTTTCTCACATTTTCTTTCACTATTCTACCACTGCTCGGATTTGGGGGAAGATTGCATGTTTATTGAACATACCACACTTCTCGGTTACAAATCTGGAAGATTTAATTTCTCAATGGACTGCATGTACTTCTGGGGATTCTGCAACACCTTTATATACAATTTGGGAGATCTGGAATGCTAAGAATAAAAACATATTTGAAGGCATTCCAATTGACACAAACAGAATCTGCTACAAAGTGATCACATGGGTGGGTGCCTTTCCTTCACCTACATATACAAATTGGAACTTGGTGAAGACTAGATCTTCTCCTACAATCAATCTGCCAGCAGGGTGGTTCGACAGAGCTTCACAAAGAGGAATGTGTGGTTGTGGAGTAGTTCTCAAGCCTGACAACAATATCAAATACAAAGCCTAATAACAATATCAAATACAACCTACACTGGAATGGAGGTCCTAGTACCAACACTAGAGCAGAAACCATGGCTCTTTGGGGGTTGCTCTGGTTTGCCAAAGAAAAGCAGTAATATTATGGTGACTCAAAAACCCGCATTGATGGTATGTTGGGTCAACATGCATTCGACCCACCTCTAGTTTCTAGATGGATCCACAGGATACAACAGGTATTGGCCTCTCTCACTTCCTATTCTATGACACATGTATTCAGAGAGAACAATGTGGAAGCTGACAAGTTGTCCAAGGTAGGTCTTCTAGGGCAATATGGGATCATGCATTACAAACTTATAGTAGATCAGCACATTCGAGAAGTAGGCAAGATCTGCCTGCCATATTGATATTTCCTGGAAACTCTTGATTTTCCTATTTTGAGTAACATTTCTGAAGAGACAATCAAACTTACAGTCATATTTTTATTTTTATTTCGATATTTGCTACTAGTATTAGTATATATGGATAACTTGCATTATTGCCTCTAGGCACTCTGCAGTTTTGATATTATTGCTATGAAGCATGGAGATATTTATATCAGTTTGTATGTACTGGTCTTTTAATATAAATAGAAGCCAAAAAAAAAACTAAAAAAAATAAATAAAAAAATAAAAATTATGTTTAAAAAAATTAAAAATATATGGGATAGATGTTGTCACGTAATGTTGCATTTAAAAATAGTAAAATAATAATTTAAATTAACAAATTAAAAATAGTAATAACAAAAGAAATTAATGTCCACCATAATCTTAATACTTCAATTTACACTTTAATTTTATATAATTTTATATAGAGATATCAAGTAAAAAAAAAAAATACCTTTTAGTTACAAGGAAGAAATGTAAATTTTTCACTATTTAATATGAATGTGAGAGGAAATAATATTATTGATATCACATGATGTGTAATTCATTCTAGGGTCCACTCTATTTACATGTGATATTTAAAATAAAAATATATTAATAACAAAAAATAGTTTACTCAACTCTAAGTAAAATATTTCAATGTGCATATTAAATTACATAATTTTATTTTTACTTTACATAGAGAAAAACAAAGTAATTTTATTGAACCTTTCTTTTTCACTTTATATTAGTAAAGAGATGTGTAATTTGTTTTATTTCTAATATGGAGTTGATATATAAGTTTAACTTAGGTTATAAATAAAATATTTCAATACATAGGTTGAGTAAAAGATTTTAACATAAACATATATAAAGTGAGAAAGATTGAGAGAATTCTTATTCCATTAATAGTTATGGTTTTTACAACCTAATACTCCTTTATGGTTCCATAATGTGTTCTTAGGAATGCATGGAAGCTATTGCAAATGCATTTAATGGTTTTTTATCATGAAACATGCCTATCTCTTGCTTTTTAATTCAATGTACCAAGGATTTTTGTTAATTTTTCAATGTTTAATATGGATTTGATATGTAATATTTTAGAAAATGTTAATATTAAAAGTAATTAAATATATACATACATGAAACAAATATGAGGGGGCATATTTTAACATTTTAATGTGGAGAATGTGAATTATAAATAAAATATTTCAATGTCAACTACATATATATTATACCAACCTAAATCTATCTTAACTCTGGATCTACCAAGCACCGAGAGGAATCAAATCTATTTTTCACTCTAAAATATGTTTGCATCTCAAGAGATTTGATCCAAGAAGTATTGATGTTACATTTGGTGCTACTAAAGAATTGAAAGAAGAAAGCTTCTGACAAAGTTGTATCTGGATAATTTGATGATGATATAAGTATCATCATAATGATTGAGGGCCCCAAAGGATTGTGTTTACTTGTATATATATATATATATATGAAAGTTTATTACTGATTGGGGTTGTGATTATGCAAAATTTGTCCGTAAAAATATTGAATGTTTGAAGCATGCTTGTAATGGTGGATATATATCTAATTTAGTTGTAAAGGAGAGATGAAGCATCTTGTGGCAACAATATGCTTGAGAGGACATCTAGTCGACCTATGTATTGATGTCTAGATCTCGAAGTAGGGATGGTGGTGTTGGCCATAGAGCTCCAACATTGGATACGCACCTAGATCCCTAGGTTGGTGTTAGAGCTTAAAAGTCTGATGGTACCTAGAGAGGCTAAAGCTTGAGTACACCTTAGTCCCACCCGATTAGAGTACCTTGGTTAGGTATCTAATATGTAGCATTGTGTGTGCTAGAACTCTTCATAGTTCATATCATTTTCAGATCTTTCATGTACCTATATGAAATTATGAATACCTTTCTAGTTATGAGTGATTTTTGAAGAATGTAACTAGTGCCGATCCTCATAATTGTATTTTGTATTTGTCAAAAGAAAGAAAATAAAATTATTTATAAATAAATTTTTATTAACTCTATTAAAGCATGGGTTTCATGTTTGGGTCAATGGTCATTAGGTCAAAGCACCCATTAAGTGCTCTAGGTTTGTGTTGAGTCAAAGTCAAAGTCATTTTTATAAGAGACAATTCTTGGGCTCCTTAAGGTCAAGAAAGAAAAAAAAATTGTGTCTATCCTCCACCAAGTCGGCTTCCTCATAAGCCAACCTCAATCTCATCATGTCAGCCTCAAAAGTACATACTCCAACCACTTATGCAGTTTGAAATGCGAAAAGGAGGTTTTGAAGAGAAGTAAAGAAGAAATCTGAATAGAGAGAAAGAATATTCCTGGCCGGAATTTTTGTGACTTTGCCACCTATGAAAATTGCAGGACAAAGGGAACAGTTTTGCAGTAAAGGTCAAAGATTCTAACTCAAGAATATTTATGTTGTCATAAAGAGGTCAACTTGGTGGATGGATAAGAGTTCTTGTCTTATTCAAGAGGTCTCGGTTGTCTCATCTTGCTTTGAATTTATAGTGGAAGAGTTTAATTTGGTTTTCCCCTTCTTAGGGGTTTTGCCCTGGCTGAGTGCCTAGATCTTGTGTTATCTTATTTTCTTTGAATTTTTGACAATTGTCTTGATGATAAACATATAATGACAAAGAAGAAGAGGTAAGAATTAATTACAATAAATTATTAAGTGAAATTTAGTTGTAAAGGAGAGACGGAGGATATCTAGTCGGCTTATGTGTTGATGTCTAGATCCTAAAGTATGGAGGGTGGCATTGGTCATGGAGATCTGACCTTGGATACGCACCTATATCCTCATGTTGGTGTTAGAGCTTAAAAGCATGATGGTACCTAGAGAGGCTAACGTTTGAGTACACCTTAGTCCCACCGGATTAGAGTACCTTAGTTGGGTATCTAATATGTAGCATTGTGTGTGCTATAATTCTTCATAGTTCATATCATTTTAAGATCTTCCATGTACCTACATGAAATTTTGAATACCTTCCTAGTTAAGAGTGAGTGTTGAAGAATGTAACCAGCGTTGGTCTTAATAATTGTATTTTGTATTTGTCAAAAGCAAGAAAATAAAAATTTTTAGGGTCCAACCCTAATCCTTTTATTTATGTAATAAGCCCAATGGGCTGAGTCAGATTCATAGTTAGTTAGAGAGTCAATAAATCCTGCATTAATAATTGTAAGTGGTTGACCCACATTAGAGAAAAGGGACCACAGTTAGTTGTAAATGGGCCATAGTTAATAAATAAAGTGGTTAACTTGTGTTATGCAAGGGACCACTAGTAGTTAGGGTTTTGGATGTCATTTAGCTATAAATAGTCTTAGTTAGTAAGGGAAATATCATCGAGTCTTATTGTAATTGAGCTCTACTCTATTGGAGGTTTCCCCCTCAAAGAGGCAAGTGAACATTGAATTTGTTTCTGAATAATAAAATACTTTGCAGTTTTTCTCATTTCATGTGATAATTCTGTGTTCTGGGCTATATTTCTTCGTATTTCTGGCATTCTGTATTTCTCGTAGGTCAAGAGCATAACAAGTGGTATCAAAGCACTTTCTAGGGCTAGTTGTACCTCCAATTTTCGCAGAATTATTTTTAGGCTAGAGACGTGTTTCGACGTCTTTAAACCACGGGATTTGTCGTTGAGCGCATAAACCTGCAGATTTGGGGAGGCATGCACGCAGGAACTACAAGAGGTTTTCACACTTTGTTTTAATCCCTTGTAACCCCTATGGGTACCCCTTCAAGTAGTAGCGCATTAGATAGAACCACGCATGAATTTCACTTCCACGTACACTTGGGTACATCGGAAGCTTCGTAAGTTCACCTGAAACCTAACCTTAAATAAGTCGTTGGTCGTCTTGCTACTATAGTACACTAAGAACAACACTCGAGGAGATTACTTGCACATACAATAGGGTATTCGGGTAGTACAACTAAGGGTATGGTCGATCCTCCTTAGTTAGCACCCTGAAATATTGGGTCGAGTACTATTGTTGGACCCCTGCATATATTGTGATCTGTAGCACCTGACACTCCTTTGTGACCATAGTTCCCTCTGTTATCTGAAGATCACCCTCTACCTTATCTTCTAGATCAGATCTAGCAGTTGGGGTTATGTAATCATTGTACAACTCAGATTCAGTAGTTGGGGTTTTCACAGTGTAGATTAGATTATTTGTGCAATGAAGGTTTTGGTTGCCATAGTCCAGATCAAATTTTCGCAACACATTCAGCAAGACCAAGACCTTGGGGTTTCTGTTACTACAGTCCAGGCCCGATTTTCGCAGGACATTGGGTAGTATCAAGCTTTTTGGAATTCAGCCACTGCAGTATTGATCAACGGGGAGTAAAACTCCTTTCAGAGTACAAAAAAAAATTAGAGACCATCCCGGACACTTGCAAGAGACTTAGCCCATAAGATTCAAGACGATGAACTGGTCGCAGTGGTACCATTCACTTGTAAGCCCCCAATTTTTTGGCGGTCCCAAAAATTTTATTGACACAGCTTCAAGTGACCCACATCATTAAACTCCCGAGCTTGCCCTCTTTACGAGCAGACTACTCTTAAGTAAGCTCTAAAAAAAATGATCGGGGTTTATGTATTTTGTGTACCAGATCTCAAGTTATGGTTGCGGAAAAGGCAATCAAGAGGGTCTCCAACCTTAAAGACAGATTCGAGGCCAAGATTACCAAACATCTCTCAAAAATAGCAGCCCTTATAAGAAGATCTCATACGAAGAAGCCTAGGGTTGACGCACACATAGAAGGAGAATCTAGCCATCACATTCACATCCATGCAAATCACCACTCTTCCAACCACTGGACACCCAAGCTGGAAATGTACAAATTTTATGGCTCTAACCCTGCAGTATGGGTAGCACAAATGGAACAATATTTCTCCCTTAATGATATCCGTGAAGATGAAACTAAACTACATGTGGGAGCCCTTTACTTGGACCAAGAGAGATGGAAGTGGTGGAAGTGGCATCAGAAATGTTATCCAGGGAGAGAAACTTAGAAGATGTTCTCAAAATCCATATGTGATCACTTTGACTAGGAATCTAATTTTTTGGGTTGTCTCACAAAGCTCTAGCAAACAGGTACAGTAAAGGACTACATTGTAGCCTTTGAGCAATTGGCCATCAGAACTGATGGTCTAGGAGATGACTTCTACTTGGAATGTTTCATCAGTGGCCTAAAAGAAGCCATCCAAGCCCATGTCCAGATGCACCACCCAGTTACTTGGTTGGACGCATGCCGCAAAGCCTTAGATGTGGAAATTGCCTTAAATGCCCAGTCCAATCATCCAAATTTCATCGCCAAGGTGTGTCCCACCTAGGCTCAGGGCCCCACCCAAACACTTAAGGTTCAAAAGGTGTCACCAAAAAAAATGGTTGAAAGAAGAAAACAAGGATTGTGCTACTACTGTGATGACAAGTACTCCCTTGGACATAAATGCAAGGAACCAAAATTCTTTCAAATTGATGCTACTGATAACAGCTCAACAGATGAAGCTCCATCCCTTGAGGTGCCTGAGGAAGAAGCATGGGGAACCCAAATCGACAATGATCTCATAGCTATGCCAAATGAGCCGATTATATCACTACATGCCTTGGCTGGCATTTATTCGCCTCAAACTCTCAAAATATGAGGCTTTATTAAACATCGACCAATAGTGGTATTGATTGATAGTGGTAGCACTCATAACTTTATCCATAAGAGAGTCGCAAAAGTTTTTCATTGCTTTGTGTAGGTGGTATCTAATTTCCAAGTCCTTATCGTTGATGGGGGGACCATGAAATGTGAAGGACGTTGTGAAAATATTGAGCTTCAGATGGGAGACTGCTACCTAAGGACCCACATGTTTGCTATTGAAATGGGTGGTTGCGACATTGTCCTAAGTGTTGAATGGTTTCGCACACTGGGCCCTATCACAATGGATTTACAGGAGTTATATATGAGCTTTAAGAAGAATGACCACATTCATACATTAAGGGGACTCTAAGTAGGTGCTCCTACTATCATCAGCTCGCATCGAATGGAGAAGCTTTTAAAAAAGGGCCATCACAGAGTATTCGCCCAATTTAATGTAATTCAGTCCATTGATCTACTACTCCTCATATTCATCCTGAGATGCAACAGGTATTAGATCACCACCAATGGGTCTTTGAAAAACCTAAATAACTTCCACCCTCTAGGGGTGAACATGATCATAGCATCCCTTTGGTCCCAGGTGCCCAACCACCTAATGTCCACCCATATCGATATCCTTTTTCCCAAAAGAATGAAATTGAAAAAATCATCAAGGAACTCATCAAAGTCAGTGTTATCCCTCCTAGCATCAACCGTTATTCATATCCAATGGTCTTGGTTCTAAAGAAAGATGGATAATGTCACATGTGTCCGGACTTTCAGGCCCTCAACAAGCTCACTATCAAGGAAAATTTTCCTATTCCAGTTGTTGATGATCTTCTTGATGAATTGCATGGTGCTCAATTCTTTACTAAGCTAGACCTACACTCGGGCTGTCACCAAATACGCATGAAGGAAGTAGACATTCCCAATAATTCCTTCCAAAATCATGAAGGCCATTATGAATTCATGGTCATTCCATTTGGTCTCTATAATGCTCCATCTACTTTTCAAAGCCTCATGAACCACTCACTAAAACCATATCTCCGAAAATTTGTCTTGGTCTTCTTCGATGACATTCTCATCTACAACATAACATGGGACAAACATCTTCAGCATATATACCAGATATTGCAACTGCTCTGAGATAATAAATTATTTGTCAAATTATCCAAGTGATCTTTTGTCGTGGAAGAAGTCAAGTATTTGAGACACATTGTGGGTCGTGAAAGAGTAAGGCTTGATCCGAAAAATATTCAGGAAATACAAGATTGGCCCTAGCCAAAAACCTTGAAGAGTTTGAGGGGATTATTGAGTCTCACTGGGTACTATCACAAAATTTTCTACAATTATGGTCGCATTTCTAGACCCCTCACTAATCTTCTTAAGAAAAAATCATTTTTCTGGATTGATGCATCTCAGTAGACCTTATTGGTTCTCAAATAGGCCATGTGCTCTGCTCCCGTATTGGCCCTACCAGACTTGGCCAAATCTTTTGTGATTGAGTGTGTGATGCTTATGGTACCGATATTGGCGTTGTATTAATGCAGGAAGGTAGACCATTGGCTTTCACCAGCCAACAACTCAATGGAAAAAATCTAGGTCAATCTACTTATGAGAAAGAAATGATGGTGATATTACATGTAGTAGACACCTGGCAATCATACTTATTGGGGAGACGTTTTAAAATCCGCATGGACTAGCAAAGCCTAAAATATTTTCTTGAGCAGCGTCTATCGTCGCCACAGCAAAATAAATGGCTTAACAAAACGATGGGATATGATTATGAGATAATTTACAAGAAAGGGCATGACAATGTAGTGGTTGATGATTTATCGCGCCAATTTGAGGATGAGAGCACCATGCTATCAATATCTCTACCCATACCATATTGGATTTAAGAGGCCCACAAGGAATGGTTCTCCCACCCCTCTCTTTCCCAACTCATTAATAACTTAAGAGAAGATAATAATTCCTCATCAAACTACTCTTGGAAGGATGAGATTCTTCGCTACAAGGATCGAGTAGTTATATCAATGGCCTCCACCCTCAAAACCCACATCTTGGATGATTGCACTCATCTCCAATTACATGACATTCATCATTCAGAAGACTTATGCTCACACACGTCGTTCTTTCTTTTGGACTGGCATGAAAAATGAAATTCTTACTTTTGTAGTTGAATGTGATGTGTTCCAACTCAACGAAGGGGAAACAATCAAGTTATCGAGAACCTTACAACCATTGTCACTCCCTATGGTTAATGGTTGTTATAATAATTAGGGTTACTTATATACTTATCATTTTATTTTTGTTGTGGTTACATGTATGATAAATGCTAGTTTATTAGTGTAGTCATGTGTACATGTTTCATATAGTCATGAATGATAGTAACATGTTGTTGTATGCATTATGGTCATATGCATGATGGTTATGCTCATTGCATTGAAGATCTTGATGTTACACGTATCATGCTAACCTGGATTGGTCTATGAAGATGATTATGGTTATGGTATTCATGTATGAGTCGACTTATTTGTGATAGTGTGTTGTACTAATCTAAACTGATTGTGCATATGTGATTGCTATGCATGAATGACAATTTTTTATGAGCTTATGATGTGAACATGTTAGCTAGTTACTGTTATGGATATCATGACCTTATTTATGTTTGAGTTGATATGTTGTGAAGTTATATCATTCTAATATAGATTGATTGTGCAGACAAGATAGCCTCCCCTGATATACATTAAGGTATGAGTTTTCTTATGTCGTCTATTTGGTGTTTGAATGTTTTACTATGTCGTTTATTTGGTGTTTGAGTGTTTGGTGTCTATTATGTCATCTATTTGTTTTCTGAATGTTTTATTACTTGAATGATATGAGTATATGTCTATAATATTTCTTGCCGAAATGACCTTGTTTTAAGATGGTTGTACTAATACATATGTGTTGAGACAGTTGATATGTACTTGAGTGTAAGTAGGTGATAGTTGTAGAATTATGTATTATGACTGATGAATGTGAGTTGATTGTTGAGTATGACATGGTTGTTAGACTTGGTAAAGGTTGATTCAAATTAATATACATGATGTCTTGATCTTTGGAACCTCAGACTGACATGTGTGAGCAGTGGTAAGGCAACATGCCTAGTATTAGCTTCACAAAGTAATAGTTGATGTGTTTATATAACTAACATTCGGGTAATGTGACAGTGCATAGTAAGACTCAATTGCAACAAGGAAAAGGTGAAAGGAAGGAATTGGCTAAAAATTCATTTGGCTCTGTTTGGAAACCACAATTCCAAACTAATGAGTGCTTTGCAAACAGGAAGTCTTATTAATCTTGAATTTGTCTGACATTATGAGGATGTGCTATATTCATAAATATATATTTGACAAGTATAACAGTTGATTCTAGTTATGGCTAGATTCGTAAAAGGATTGGAGTCCCTTAAGAGATGTTGTGGATGTGTTCAGTTGCAAGAAATGTGCTTAGCACAACAAGGTAAGGTAACTGGTGCATTGTTATGTTTATTTATGCAGTGACAGTTATGTGTTTATGGAAATATGATGCAGGGAATTGCATGGCAAAGAGACAACAATGAAATTCTGAAGAAGGCTCAAGTTAAGATTTCCTTTGGAAGCATTAGGAACCATGGGGATTGATTCATGGTGTATGTTGAGATCCTTGTGATTTTGATTCTTTGTGCTTTGTTTGCGCTTGATTTTTAGCTTTGTTTATGTCTAGTGTATGGACATACCACTTTTTTGGTGGTGTCATATTGTTATTGGTTTTCAGGGTTTTCTTCTTGGTTTCATTTTTTCTTGTCCTTTATGTTTGAGGGTCTTGGGAATTGGTTAGGAAAGAGGAAAGTTAATGGAGCTCAGGGAGAGCTTAATGAAACCTAGCAGGTAATGTAAGACCTGAATGAATCTTGGTGCATGAGTAAGGGAAGTTGAAGGTAAGAATATGACAATCGGTTGGATTGTTTCGGTCCATGGGTGTAAATGGCTAGTGGCAGTATAGTCATGAGAAAGGTAACAAGAAAGGTGAAGTAAATGGATTTGAGGAATCAAATGCCTTGGTTTTGTTGGGGACGATTTTTCTCAATGTTGTGCATGGTGTGCATAGATAAATGGAATTATCTTAACCTTGACCTTATGCTATCAGGTAATTATGTTATGATCATGATTATGTTAATGTTTATATACATATGTATGTATGTATGTTGTTTTCTAAAAAGATAATGATTGTTTTATGTTGATGTTTATATGTGTGTGTGTGTCTGTGTCTGTGTCTGTGTCTCTGTGCATACTATTGTCTGACAGGTCATCAAGAATCGTTCTTGTGGAGGAATGATTGCTTATGCAAGTGAATGGCATGCAGAGATTCCTTGTTCATGAGGAATCAAGTGGAAAGAGTAGCCTAAGATATCTTTGAGTTTAGTATCATGTGGGTATGAATTGATATTATGTTATTATACTATGTCTATGTTTATGTTATGGACACAGATACATCAGCGGAATGAAAGCAGCGTGATCCGTGACATGCTAGGATAAGGATGGATGGCAGAGGGACATTGGAAGCAAGGTTTCTTGGTAGAGGTAGTATGGTATAGGATGTGCAGTTCTATTGTTGTGTATATGTTGTGCATGTTGTATATTCAGTGATTTTACATATGGTGATGTGTAATTTTGTATATGTAGTATTATGTACATATGATGTTGTGTGCCTGTGGTATGTATGGCGTTGTGTGTACATTTCATATGCAATGTTGGATATAGATGGTGTTATGTACATGTCGGATATGCGGTGTTGTGTACATATTGTACAGAGTGCAAGATAGATATGTCGTGTTGTGTGCATATGGTGTTGTGTGCATGTTGGACATGTATTGTTGCATACATAGGGTGTTATGTACATGTTGTATATGCAGTGCTATGTACATATGGTGTTGTGTGCATGATTTTATTGTTGATTTTTTGGTACCTTGGGGGGTACGCCAAGCCCTTAAGTTTGGGGATTGGATGCAAAAGCGCCACAAGTAGGCTTGTGGGCTTGAAACCCAAGCTTGGGGTTTTTCACCCATCGGATTTGGTCCAAAACCATAAGCACATTTCTACATGTGATGGCATGAGACGATAGAGGGCGGAAACAGGAATCTAATGCTTCAATAATCGTCGAATTCTGAGTTGTAGAAGTGGAGAAGTGAATTTTTAAAGTTATATGGTGGGTTTGCAATGTGAATGTCAAGATCGGCCTAAGGAGTTTTAGGCACATGACAGGTTGACAGCCCCTAAATTATGATGTTGGAGGATCCCTTGTATTGGATATAAATACAAGGTGAATACAAGGCTAGAAGGCATCCTTTGTGCAACAAAAACACAAGTGAAGAACTCGGTGAGGCAAGGTATTTTCTAGGTTAGCCATAGAAGGGAGAAGTAGAACCAGCGTGGGAGAATGATGTTGTTTGAAGCCTATTTTAGGGTGACCGAGAGCTAGAGAAGGGATGAGTACCCTTGTTGGAGAAGCTGCAACCTTAGAGATTGTTTTAAGGGATGTTCTGAGGGTGGATATCCCTGCTTAGAGAGGCCACGGGCCCTAGAACCACCGCATGCTTGTTATGGGAAAGATAGAAGGGTTGTAAGGCCTATTCAAGGGTGTTGTAGCAGAGATCAGGAAGTGTTGAGCTAGGGCTTGCTGGAAAAGGGAATCTTCACCAAAGGAGGACTGTTGTAGCTGTCTTATGAGGGTTGTTAGGACTATGTTTACCCTAACCAGACCCAGAGTTGCAGCAGTTAAGAAGACCCTTAAACAATGAGTTGGAGTAGCATTCCTGTTTTATGTTGGGTCAACGTTTTGACCAGTGTTGGATCATTTAACGTGTAGCCTATGGAATTCAAAAAGGAGGGGAAGACCTGATGGTTAGATGCCCTAACCAAGTGACAGATTCTATAGTGAGGGATCAATTTGAAGGTGTGGGAGAAGATTTGTTCAAGGCTAGATGTGGCATGGGAATTAGTCCAAGAAGGTGACAGGGCTATGGTGAACTAGCCGCACTCCTTAATAAACTATTTAGAGGGCTAAAGAAACTTAAAATGGGTGCAGGAGAAGTCATCTAGGAGAGTGAGTTGCCAGACTTGGTAAAGGGAAGAAACTGCAGAAAATTAGTTGAGTTTTGGTTGGGTTAGTGGGTTGTTGTAGGTTTCAGTGGAAGCCCTAACCAATAATCAAAACTCAGTCCATGAATAGCAATGAAGTGCAATACATATGAAGCCTATATTTGTGCAATAGCTCCTCTATTGTAGAGCAAAAGGTAGAGTTGGAGAAGTCTGTGGGAAGTCGTGTGTAAGGGTCTCCTGGGTGTGAGGATGCCCTAGCTAGGTGCATATACTATAGCGTGGACTTGCTCACTCATGGATTGTTTAAGGGTAGCGAGAGAGTGGGCCAAGAGTGGATGTGATTAAGCGCTGGTTTTTTGGAGGAAAATGAGTGTTAGTGTCCAAGTTGGAGCCTGGTGGGCAACACCTTGGTGGACAAAGGTAGTTGTGAGAGACGCAGTTGTTGAGCTCAAGGTTCTGATCAACCAGGAGCAGTTTGTTGAGACCGAGACTTGTGTGTGGAGAAGGACTTCTACAGTAGATGATGGGTAGTCCTCCTAGCCCATGTTCATTGTGGGAGATGGACATCTTATAGTGATAGGTGGCAGCCCTCAATGCCCTATGTTAGTCTTCATCAAAGTAGTGCAGGAAGAACATAGTGGGTTGAAGTCCCTGAGTAGATGAGGAGCAGCAATGGGCAGTTGAGAGTTGTTCACAAGTGGAGTTATGAACAAATCAATAGGAGCCTCGATGTGTTTATGTGTTGATGGACGAACGATCAACTAGTGAGAAGACTAGATAGCCAAGATTCAATGGTCAGATGGAATTGGAGCATTGATAAATGCAGGAGTTGCAGATCGGGAGCCAAAGGACCAGGCAGGTACAAGGTACGACCAAGGCAGTTGTGAGGAGCTCTACATCAGCTAGATGGTCAGAGTATCTTGTTGAGGGAATATTGTTTGTTGATGTACTGGAACGAAGCACTAGTTTGTATCTTGTACTAGTGGATGTATGAGGGCCATTATCCCTAGTACAGGAGCTCTAGATTGTTGTATTATATGTTGTTTAATATAATGAAGTTGGGTTGAGATTTGTAAAATTTTGTCCATATTTTGTGCATGTGTGATTTACTATTGTTTATATTTCACTATGCAAAGTAGTATCGTTGAGATTCTTGGTTTAGTAGCATCAGATATTTTCATATTCTAACCTAGACCCAAGATCGTGGAAATTCAACGTGGTACCAGAGCATGTCTGAGCTACTTTGAGGGACAATGAATCAAAGTGTGCACAGTGAAGCAACTCAGAGGGAGTTGTGGGTGTCTAGATCATGGAGCAGAGAGTTCAGTTGAAGACATGGAGATGTGGTCTTGACTTTCTTGGCAGCTAGATTTGTTGGGAGTTCTGGTGGATTGGTGGTGAGCTTAGTGAACAACAGTTTGTTGTGGGGCAAATTGTTGATCATGGACTTTCGTTGATTTTTCATGAATGGTTGGGACATCTCGAGTGTTTCTTTGGCTTGAACGAGATCAGGTTGATCAAGATGGCTTCATGTGATGGACTACAGATTGGAAGCTAGAGTCTTCATCAGATCATGATATTGCATATCCGATATTGGTGGGATTTGCACGACTGGTAATTGATCCAGGAGGATGAGTGCTTGTAGGACTGAGATGGTGGAGACCGTGTAGGCTCAGAGGGAATCTAGCCTCAGAGGGAGAAGCCCTATGTAGGATAGGGATCTTCAGTTATATGATGAGGCAGAGGCACTACCGATATTGTGAGATTCATTTTATAGGGTATGCTGCAGTGATAGATGCCAGATAGGCTAGTGTCGTCGGAGATGATGATGGTTACTTCCTAGTCTTGTAAGTACCGCCCTCGCTAAGAGGGAGTGTTGGTTTCTAGGTAGCTTGGGAGGTACTCCAAGCCCTAGTGTTCGAAGATTGGAGGGAAAAGCGCCACAAGTAGGCTTATGGGCTTGAAACCCAAGCTTGGGGTTTTGCACCCATCAACATTTGGGCCAAAACCATGAGAAAATTTCTACATGTGATGGTATGAGACAATATAGGGCAAAAACACGAATATAACGCTTCGAGAATCATCAAATTTCGAGTTGTAGAAATGGAGAAATGAATTTTTGAAGTTATATGGTGGGTTTGCAATGTGAATGTCAATGTCGGCCTAAGGAGTTTTAGGCACATGACAAGTTGGTAGCCCCTAAATTATGACGTTGGAGGAGCCCTTGTATTGGATATAATACAAGGTCAAGACAAGGCTAGAATGCATCCTTTGTGCAAAAAAAACACAAGTGAAGAACTTAGTGGAGGCAAGGTATTTTCTGGGTTAGCTGCAGCAAGGAGAGGTAGAAACAGCGTGGGAGAAGGAGGTTGTTTGAAGCCTATTTTAGGGTGAATGGGAGATAGATAAGGGTTGAGTATCCTTACTAGAGAATTCGCAGCCTTAGGGTCTATTTTAGGGGATGTTTTGAGGGTGGAGATCCTTGTTTAAGGAGGTCGCGAGCCCTAGAGCCACCACAGGCCTATTATGGGAAAGACAGAAGGGTTGTAAGGCTTATAAGGGTGTTGTAGCAGAGATCAAGAAGTGTGGAGCTAAGGGCTTGTTGGAGAAGGGAATCCGCACCAAGGAGGATTGTTGTATCATCTTTATGATGGTTGTTAGGACTGTGTTTTGTTCCCTAAATAGACCCAGAGTTGCAACAGTCAAGAAGACCCTTAAACGGTGACTTGGAGCAGCATTTGTGTTTTATATTGGGTCAATGTTTTGACCAACGTAGGATCATTTAATGTGCAGCCTATAGAAGTCAAAGAGGAGGGGGACCTGATGGTTAGATGCCCTAACCAAGTGACAAATTCTACAGTGATGGATGAATTTGAAGGTGTGGAAGAAGAGTTGTTCTATGATAGATGTGGCATGGGAATTAGTCCAAGAAAGTGACAGACCTATGGTGAACTAACCGTAGTCCTTAATGAAATGTTTAGAGGGCTAAACAAACTTAAAAGGGGTACAGGAGTAGTCATCTAAGAGAGCAAGTTGAAGACTTGGTAAAGGGAAAAAGTCATAGAAAATTAGGTGAGTTTTGGTTAGGTTAGTGGTTATTGTAGGTTTCAGTGGAAGCCCTAACCAGTAATCCAAAACTCAGTCCACAAACAATAGTGAAGAGAAATACATATGAAGCCTAGATTTGTGCAATAGCTCCTCTATTGTAGAACAAAGGGCAGAGTTGGAGAAGTTTCTGGCAGGCGTGTGTAAGGGTCTCCTAGGTGTGAGGATGCCCTAGCTAGGTGCAGATGCTATAGCATGGACTTGGTCACTCGTGGACTATTGGAGGGAAGCGAGAGAGTGGACCAAGTGTGGATGTGATTGGGAACTTATGCTCTGTTGGAGGACATGAGTGTTAGTGTCCAAGTTGGAGCTTGGTGAGCAACACCTTGATGGACAAAGGTAGTTGTGAGAGAGGCAGTTGTCGAGCTCAAGGGTCTGATCAACCAGGAGCATTTTGTGGAGA